>JAJHZJ010000096.1:4535611-5735611 GCA_023548195.1 Bettongia penicillata ogilbyi
CTGTCTTGAGAGCTCCCGAAGCTGCTGCTGCTTCTATGTCTACCACCTGGTCCCACCACTGGTGTCTCATGCACATGGGCTCCAGGTGAACCTCCTTCCCTGTGTCACTGATCTCTTTTTCCAGCCTCCTACATTGTCTTGGGCTGGGAGGATGTCTCACTCTGACCTTTTGTTGGCTCTGCCACTCCAGAATTTGATTTGAGGCATTATTCTAAAGTTGTTGGGTGAGCTCAGCTGAGTGCTTTCTCTACTCTGCCATCTTGGCCTGGCCTTCCCCTGATGCTTCCTTGTTGTGTAATCTCTTGACAGATTGTTGTGCCTCTCCATGCCTCAGTTTCATCACTGATAATCATCCCCCTTCTACCTCCCTTTAAGGTTCTGGTTAAGGTAAATGAAGTGAGATCTGTAAGACACCATGGAAAGTGATTATTTTGGTTGTCTGGAGACTCAGACCTGTTTATGCCTACTCTTGTCAGTCGAGCAATTTATTAAGGAGCATTAGTTAAGTGTCTCCTGTGTGTCAGGCACAGGAGATAGAGGCCAAAATGAAACAACCTCGGCCCTCAATGGGGCTTACATTCTATTGGAGAACATGTGTGCATATGTAAGTATCCATAAGCTGTATACAGATAGATAAAAGATGGAGGGGTCAGGAAAGGCCTCAAATACAAGGGGGCCCTTGAGCTGAGTTGTAAAAGAAATAAGGCATCTAAGAGTGGAGGGTGAGAGGGGTACGCCCTCCAGAAAAAGAGACCAGAGATAGACTTCTGGCTGTGAGGAAGAGGGAGACGACCAGCATGGCCGGACCTTAGAATGCCTGATGAGAAGGAATGTGTAATGAGGTTAGAAATAGAAATTGGAGTCAGATTGTAAAAGAAGGCAGACATTCAATGCTAAAGAGAAGAGCTGATGTTTTATCCTGCGTTCCTTATGGGATGGTTCTGTGTTTATTAATCCTTCCCTTTAGGAATTTCACTTTGGCAGCTGCATGAAGGCTAGATTAGCGTGAGGAGACACTTAAGGCCAATTAGAAGGCTGTTGCACTAGGCTGCTTGAGAGGGGATGGAAATGTGAACCAGCATGCTGTCTCCTTGAGTGGAGAGAAGGGGAAGGATGCAGGAAATTTCCTGGAGATAGAATTGAGAAGACTTGGCAGCTGATTGGATGTGGGAATTAAGAGAGAGAAAGGAATTAAGGATGGCATCTGTATTGCGGATCTGAATGAAAGAAATTATATTATAGGCTACCTCAAGAGAAAACGGGGAGTTGGAAAGAGGAGAGGGTCTTGGGGAAAGATGAGTTTTTGGACACACCCAGTCTGAGATGTTTCTGTGATGCCTGATTTGAAATGCCCCATAGGCAGTTGGTGATACGGAACAGATTGAGGCTGCAAACAGAAATCATTTGCAGAGAGATTATCATTAGACCCCTGGGAACTGATGAAATCTCCAAGGGAAGTGTGATTGAGAAGAAGTCTCATGGCTGAGCCTTGGAGACGCCTCTAAGGTAGATGAGATGGAGGATAATTTAGCCAAGGGGCAGTCAGGTAAGCAGGAGGGGGGAGCACCAGGGAAGCCATGAAGGATGAAGATGCATAGTAGGCAGTGGAGAGATCTTAGGTAACTTAGAGGAACACAAAGGGTTGCAGAGTGAGGGGGGCGGACAAGCAGATGGAACGTGCTGAGACCCGGGATGGAAGAGGGTGCGTGACACAGGGAGCTGTCCCTGGACCACAGGGAATGTGGACAAAGGTTGGGACCTCTGAACGGCAGATGACGATGCAGAGCCTGAGGGGTGTTTGGCCGAAAAAGAGCCGTAGAACAACAGCTTGAGGAAATGGTGGGGTCTGTTGACTCACATCTCGGTTGCCTTCCCCTGAGGTTCAAGGTTTAGTTGTGTGTCACCCACTGTCTGCTGCCCCTGACTCATATTGGTGTCATCGGCCCTCTGACCCCCAGGAACTCAGATCTGCCATTGTCCTCAACTGGACAGAGACACAGACTTTGGGCTGCCCTCCCCGAGGGTCCAGGAGCAGCTCAGAGCTGTTTCATCTCTGATGTCTCTTAGATCTGTGGTCTCAGTTGTTGGTTGTTCAGGGACATGGATATCAGCTTTTGATGGGAACTCCAGCCATGGTCCTGGAGCATTCTCCTACCCAGTGCAAGCCTTCAGACATCCATACTGTTGCTCCTGTGGCTTACTCATCTCACAGAGCCTGAGCAATTTCCTTGGCCAAGCAAAACCACATAGTAAAACAAAAGCCACATAGGTAAGGTGACTTAAATCCTTGGGGTGGCAAGTCAGTCAGTCAGTAATCAATCAATATTTATCACACCCCTACTGTATGCCAGGCACTGTGCTAAGGACTAGACAGTCCCAACCCTCAAGAAGCTTATAATCCAATGAAAAATACAGTAGAGAAAAGCCAATTATTGAATAATCCCCTTGTTCCTGAATCCTGGGACCTGGAGTTTGCTCTGTGTAGCTGAATTTTTAAAATCTGCTTAGAAAAAGTGGGCGGAGGCATCTTTGATCCTGGAATGTTTGTCTGAAGCTATGTCCAGCTCCAAGACCTGCTGAATGTTGTCTGTTGTGTTAGAGAAGGCCATCAGGGAGACCAGTGAGGGGAACATCAGAGCTGAGAGGGGCCTGAGAACAGAGAAATTAGGTCTGGTTGGGGCCTTAGGAGAAAGAATATCGGAGCTGAAAAGACTTTAAAACATAGAAGGTCAGAGCCAACAGATCTTGAGGACAAATAAAACAGAGTTTCATGATTGGGAGGGACCTGGGAAAATAGAGTGTTAGAACCTAGAAATGCTATAACCAACAGAACTGGAAAACACCTTGGACCAAAAAATGTTCAGATGTAGAGCCCTAGACTGGGGTCAAGGAGATGGGGACATATCACCATTATCCCCTGAAGGCCTAGGCTACTGCTTCTTTCTAGAGGATTTGACGTTTTTTGAGTCATTTTCCCACATTCTCATTTCTCCTCCTAATGTCTGGAGACTGCTACCATGAAGGCCAGTGGTTCTAGGTAGACCTTCAGAGCTTCCTCCGTGGGCCCTGTCTTGTTCCTAAGGGCCCCCTGTGGCCACTCAAACATCTCCCCTTTCTCTCTTTCTGCTAGTCAATGGTGGCTATGGTCACTGTCACCTGACCCCGGAGAAGAAGAGCCTGCTGGGCATAGAGATGACAGACAGCCCGGTCCCCGTCTGCCGGCAGAGCCTGTTCATCCATACTGCCAACTCTGGGCCCCGGGACCACCCAATGCCCTCTGACCGACGCGTCCACATCGGGCAGGCCAACCTGACTCACCCCGACAACAGGTACTGACCGTCCCTCCTTGGGAACGGCTTGTGAGGAGCAGCAGGTGCCCTGAATGGGGCCCCTTGGCTTCCTCTGTCCGTGTAATTGTCTCCCAAGGGAGCTCGGAAGGCGGGCAGAGGGTGTGGTGAAGATGGAGCAAGACCCACGGTCAGACCTCAAAGTGCTCACTGTTATTGATGCATAAAATAAAATACGTCCTAACAGATTAAATACAGCTGTCAAAATGCTAACGCAACAAGTTCATGGTCCCTGAATTTTAAGAATCCCTCATTATGTCCCCTTTGCCCCTTCTTTGCTGCATCCCTGATTAAGCCTTTCTCACTTACCTTCTGCCCTGGGTTTGAGTGCCAGGATAGTCAGAGAGTCAGGCTGATTGAGGGAGTCCTAGCTACCTAACAATTGAAGGGGATGTCTCAAGGGAGTAGTGAGCTCCCCATCATTGAAAGTCTTCAAATAGAGGCTAAAAATTTTTTTATATGGGATGTTGTAGAAGCAATTCAGGTCCCAGCTGGTGGTGGGACAGGATGCCTTCTAGCTCGAGAAGTCTGAGATACTATGACTAGTGCCTGGACTGTTGTGACAATCTGCCTTATCTCACCCTAATCTCTCTGCTGACCTCTGGTCTCCCATGTCCACCTGGACTCATTGTCTTTCCCCTCAGACTTCCCTGTTCCAGTTCTCCTTTCCAAATTTCCTTATTTCTGCAGAGGGTATCACCACCCTGCCAGGTCCTCGGGCTTCAAAGCTACGAGTCGTCCTGGATTGTTCTGTCTCTCTTATCCCCATGACCACGCTGTTGCCAAGGCCTGTCCATTTCACCTTTTCAGCATCTCTCCTTGGACACTGCTCCCATCCTGATGTAGAACGTCATCACCTCACACCCGGACTATAGCGTAGCTGCTGGTGGGTGCACCTGCCTCAGTTTCTCCCCACTCCAATCCTTCCTCCACTCAGCTGCCAAAGGGATTTTTCAAACATCCAGGTCTGGCCATGTCACCTGAACCCACCACCCACCTGCAGGGTCAAATACAAAATCCTCACTTTGGTTTTTAAAGCCCTTCATCCCCCACCCCTGACCCGTACCCTCTTCTCCCTCCAAATCTTTCCAGTCTTACAAAGTCTTCTTTGGCCATACCCCTGCCATGGATTCTTGGGGCTCATGACCCTGGCCTCTTGACTGCTTCTCACAGGCAGCTGTCCATTTCTCAGCTCTGGGCATTTTCCCTGGCTCTTCCCCATGCCAGGAATGCCCTCCCTCCTCATCTTCACCTCCTGACTTCCTTCTGGTCCCAGGTACAATGCCACCTTTCCTGCTTCCCCCTTGCTGGCAGTGCCTTCCCTCTGCTGATCGTTTCCAGTTTGTCCTATATAGAGCCTGTGTTATTTGCTATCTCCCCTCTTAGACCGGCAGCAGCTTGAGAGCAGGGGCTGTCTTTTGCCTTGCTTTGTATCCCCAGCGCTTAGCACACAGTAGAAGCTTAAAAAATGTTTATTACCAGACTAGAGAAAAAGAGGATTGTGTGTATGTGTGTGTATGGGGCGGGGGCGGTGAGGAGTGGAAGGGTGAGGAATATAATGAATTCTGTTTGGGCCATTTTGAGTTTGAGGTGCCATCTGGTTCAAGATGGCCAAGAGTCAGTTGGAGTTATGGGGATGTGGTTCAGGACAGAAGTTAGGGCTGGATAGAAAGACTGGAGAACCTTTGGGTAGAGCTAATAATGGAGCCCCTGGAAACTGATGATGCCACTTTTTAACAAATGAGGTGGTATAAAGAGAAAGGCCCAGGACAGAGCCCTAAGGGACAGCCAGATGAAGGACTGTGATTTGAATGAAGATCTAGCCAAGGAGACTGGGAAGGATGGGCCAGCCCAGAAGAAGGAGAAAGGAGGGGTTTGACAGAACCAAGAGAGAAGAGAGTGACCATGAGAGGAGGGCAATTCACAATGTCAGAGGGCCTGGAGAGGTCAAGAAGGATGAGGATACTTACTAGCTGTGTGACCCTGGGCAAGTCACTTAGCTCCTATTGCCTTCCCCTCCCCCACAAAAAAAGGAAGAGGGTTGGGAAAAGGCAGTTGGTTTTGGTGACTAAGGTCATTGGCAATTTTGGGTGGAGAGTTTTGCTGGAGGGTTTTGGGTTACAGGAGAGTGGGAGGAGAGAAGGTAGAAAGTGAGTGATGGATGGCTTTCTCGAGGACTTTAGTTGAGAAGGGCAGATCTCCAATGCCAGGTAGCAGGGATGCCAGCACCTGGTGAGGATACTAGGTTTGTAGGCAGTAGAGCAATAGCAACAAGGCAGGGAAAGACGAAAGGTCACTGAGGGAGTGGGGATGACCAAAGGGGTAGTCGGCCAGAGGAGATGGGATGGAGTGGGATCAGGGTGTGAGAAAGGTTTCCTCCTCTTCAGCAGACACAGGAGGGAAGGATGTGAGCGGGGGTCAGGGGGGAGAGGGAGCTCTCAGCCAATGACTTCAGTCCTCTCAGGGTTAGCTATGAGGTGAGGTCCTTAGCTCACTGTGAGAGTGAACAGCTGGAGGATGGTAACTGCAGTGAGTCAGGTAGCGGACTCGTTCATCCTTTGTTCTCAGAGGACTAATGACATCATAAGAGTGATGTCTAAACTTGCACTTGAATTGGATGTAAGTGACCCCCAAATGGGGTCGTGAAGAGTCAGACACAACTGAAAACAACCAAAGTGAATCAGTTAGGGAGAAGGAGAACGATGGCCTTGTAGCATTGAGATTTACCATATACATCTGTAGCAGACCCCAAGTCAACATAGCTTTGGAATTTCCTCCAGTTCCATCCATGTGTGTAGGAAGGAAAGAGGTGGAGGGTGGGGTTTAGCCAGGTTTGGATGGTCAGCAACAGGACAAGGGAGTGAGGCATTCAGGAATCTAGGACAGTGTAGATTAGTCGAGGGGTTGAGATGGGGAAGGGGAGGGAAAGGGCTCCAGTCGATGACCTTTGACAGTACGGAAGGATGGAAGGAGCAGAGATCACAGTGGGTATGATGACAAGCTTTTGTAGTAAAGGATGGGGAGGGATGGAGAGAGAAAACATGATTAGATAAAGGAATTTCGGAGCTGTGAGCTCCCCATCCCTGGATGTGTTCAGGCCAAGGCTGAATAGTCACTTACTGATTAAGGATGTTTTGGGGGCTTCCTGCTTGGGTTAGCTGAGATGCCCTCAAGGCCTCTTTTGGCTCAGGGACTCCTGAATCTGTGATTCCTGACACAGCTGTATTTTGTTCCATATGTCCAGGGTTAAAGGGTGTGTCATTTACCCCAAAAGTTCATGCATTTTGGACCCACTTCTCCTCAGTCATTTCCTTCCAGACCCTGAATCACTTGTTGGTCGGAACATTTTACATAGCCCAGGAGAATATTGATTAGAAGTCTGAGGAGCTCCTCCCAAGAGCCGGAAACTAGTCTAGCTGGTTGGGTGGAGGGAAGGCAGGAGAGGAAAATGCTCCCCTTGTGCCTGAGGGCCTTGGACAGACAGCAGGGCTCTTCCCCTCCTCTCCCCAAGAGCCTACTCCTCACTAAGTATTAGAGCCTGAGCCCCCTCACTTGCAGGGAGAAGGGGATGGTCAGGATGGGCTTCAAATGATGAACAGAGGAGTTACATTTGATCTTGGGAGGGCATTAAATAAGTGTGTGTCATAGATATACTCCTTGGGAAAAAAAAACAACAGACCTTTGGGATTACCTCTTTGTCCAGTGGACAAGACAGACCAGTGAGGGGATCGAAGGTACCCCAGCCAGGGTGGGGGATGCTCTGGCATTCTCTCCCAGGGCTCCCCAACCTCTGTCAACAAGAATCCTCCCACCTTTGATTCAGACTAACTTTGCAGTAGAATCATCACCAGCAGCTTAAGGCCCTAGGCAGCTCACAGGTCAGCCCAACACACAAGGCCATTGTAGGAACTCAAGCCTGTACCCATAGGTATCCAGCTATTGGTAACACCTGCCCAGAGAGCCTGGATTCCCTTGGTCTTATCGACTGTCTGTAGGCTGCCTCAGAATTTAGAGGGCACTTTGTGGAGCTGCTCGAACCCGCCTTGTCCCCACGGGTGAACTGTCCTGCCTCCTGACAGAAGAAAGACCCCGAGAAGGAAAGCTCAGCATCTCTGATCATTCTACCTTCTTTCTTTTATCTCTTCTTACCCAGCCCCTGCTGGCTCTGAGGTGCTGGGAGGCATGAATCTTTGAAGAAATGGATTCTCTTGAGACAGCTGTCTTTGGAAGGAATTTCATCTCACCTTTTTTGTCCGGATCTTTGATTTCATTCAAGTGGGAGCTCCCAGGGACAAAATTTGGTTTCCAGTAGATTTCAGGAGTTAATGAGGCATCGATAGGTGATGTGACTGGCCCCCAAATAATTAACATTTTAGTCAGTGACTTGGGTAAATTCGCAGCTGCCATAATCATTGAATTTTCAGGTGGCCCGTAACTAGGAGAAACAGCGGACACGCTGGCTAACACAGGAATTAAAACAGATCTCAGCAAAGGATAAAGCGAATAAGGTGAAATTGAGCAGAGATTAATTCACAGTCTTACACTTGAGACTTAAAAAGTCAACTTTGCACATCCAAGATAAGGGAGCAGTAGTGAAACCTTTTCCTCATGGACTGAAGATCCTGGCCTTTGGCTTCAGAGCTTGGTGGAAATGAACTGTCTGTGATGTGGCCAGTGTGATCCGGGGTGACATTGGGAGGGGTCTGTTGTCCAGAGTGAGGGGGTTGATCATCTATTCTCTCTTTGCCTTGGTCAGACCACATCAGGGTGTGAATGTCAGGTTGGGGCACCACCACTTTAGCAGGGATCTTGGTAAGCTGGTGGGAATCCGGATGAGGGCCACCAAGATGGTGAGGATGGTGCCAGCAAAGATCAGTAGAAGGAACCAGGCAAATTGAATGAGGAGCAGAGAAGACTCAGGGGACAGGATATTTATCTCCTTAGTTGTTGGGGGGACCATGAGCCAGAGTCACACATCATAGGAGGATGTGGAAGGGTTGTGATCTTCATCCGAGGAGAGAATGCCCACATCCATGAAACCATGGAACTTTGGGAGCATTTGAGTCCAGTCTAGGAGTCAGTCAGTAGAGCGTTATTAATCACCTTGTGGGCACTGTGCCAGGTATAGAGACAGAAAGGAAACAGCTCTTACCTTCAAGGAGCTTGTACCCATTAAAGATGGATAAAAAAAAAACTTAAGGCAGTCTGGGGAGGAAGGGCGGTGCCAGCTGAGGGGTCAGGGAAGGCCAAGGATAGTCACGAGAAGGAGGTCTTGACTTGCACTTGAATTGTATTTCAGTGACTTCTCAGTTGATTGGAGTGCACTGTTACACACCCATATTCCCCCACCTCTGCAGAGATGGGAGGGAGGGCATTTTCTCATGTCTTCATCATCCAAGATTGGTCATTATAATTTTGTGTATATCTTTTGAGCCCTATAAAGTTATAAACTTTATCTCAGACTTTTTAAATATTCTGAGCTCTCATCTGGGAGTATTCACTCCCAAATTTCCAGAGCCCCCGTGAAGAGGGGAAAACATAGTCCTTGGGAGCACATCATGGAAACAGGACTGGTTCTGATTTCACGAGGAGCTGTGGCCTTAGCGTTTGTCATGGGGGAGCTGAGCTTCAATGGGGAAGTTATCAGACAGCATTGTCCAACGGCAGCAGAGCAGGAGCTTGAGGAAATTTGGCTGCTGGGCCAGGGCTGTCTCGGGGTAGCTAGCCAAGGAAGGCGTTAGCGTTCACAGTCATGGTGAATGTACAGTCACTCCCACCATGACTCTCTTTGTCATGAGGAGGAGAACAGAGCCCTGGCTGGTGGAGTCAAAAAACCTGCATTTTAATGCTGCCCTTGCCCCAGCCCCCACCTCTGGGACAAAGGCAAGTCATTGCTCTCCTCCCAACTTTGACAATCCCCTGTTCTCAGGCCTCTTCCAGCCCTGACATTCCCTGTTCTAAGGCTTCTTCCAGCTCTTGATATCCCTTGTTCTAAGCTCCCTCCCAGCCCTGACATCCCCTGATCTAAGGTCCCTCCCAGCCCTGACATTCCCTGATCTAAGGTCCCTCCCAGCTCTGACATCCCCTGTTCTAAGCTCTCCCAGCTCTGACATCCTGTGTTCTAAGCTGCCCCCTAGCTCTGATATTCCCTGTTCTCAGCTCTCTCTCAGCTCTGATATTCCCTGTTCTAAGTTCTCTCCAAGCTCTGACATCCCTTGTTCTGAGCTCTCCCAGCTCTGGCATCCCCTGTTCTATGTTCTCTCCAAGCTCTGACATGCCCTGTTCTAAGCTCTCCCAGCTCTGATATCCCCTGTTCTAAACTCTCCCAGCTCTGACATCCCCTGTTCTAAGTTCTCCCGGATCTGACATTCCCTGTTCTAAGTCCCTTCCCATGTCAGGCATTCACCATATTTGAATCCTCCCCCTCAGCAGATTGCTTTAACACTCTTTCCTCTTCAGTCTTGACCAGTTGGTCTTTTCCTTAGCTCCTTCAGACATGCCCATCTTCCTCTTTCTCCCACCCCAAGGTCTCCTCCTCCATCCTTTCCTCGAACTCAGTACTTGACTCTGTAGCCTGGTTTCCAGCCTCCACCATTTTAACTCAAACTGCTCCCTCCAAGGTTCCCAGCGGCCTTTTCTCAGTCCTCATCCTTCTTGGCCTCTCTTTGACACCGTTGACCACTCTTTCCTCTCTCGGTATTCCTGACCCTGCCGTCTCCAGACCAGACCCCTCCTTGGGCGTCTTTTCTGGGGGCTCCCCATTATTCTCTCCTGGGCTGTCCTCTTCATCTTGCTGAGCTCATCGGTGCCCGTCAGTTCAATGATCATCTCTAGGTAGAGTCCCCTCAGATCTTTCTCCAGCCCCATCTCACTGGAGCTTCAGTCACATTTTTTCCATTGCCGGTTGGATATTTCAAACTGGATTTTTTGGCGATGTCCCCAAATTGAACTCATTCTCGTAGGCACGGATTCCTTCTCTCCTTTTCAGACCAGGCTGTATCTTTCTGATGTACCAGTGTTCTAATGTCCAATAGAGTTGGACATTGAGTTTGACATTGCCCTACTCCTCACTCTCCCTTCCCCATGTATCCATGAGGTGCCAAACCCTGACCTTTCTTCCTCTGTAGCTTTATACTTTTCAGGCTCTTCTCTCCACTCACACAGTGGAAAGCAGCCTCGTCACTCTCCACCTGGGTTTTTGCAGCAGCCTTCTAATGGTCTCCCTCCCGATTCCAGCCCAGGCTTTACTTGCTGCCAGAAAGATGGACTCACTCACTCAGTAGTCTCCTAGGGCTCCCTCCTGCCTCTAGGATTAAATGTAAGTTTAGTTTTAAAGCTGGGCTCCAATCTGGCCTCGTGAGATGTCAGTTTCCCTCCTTCTCTCTGCAGTGTAGCCTAATCTCACGTCTTCATTTTTGTGAGAGGCTAGCGTGGCTTTATTCTCTTTATCCAGTGGACTAGAGCACTGAGTACTTTTGGGGATGCATGTTGGAGGGGGTGGGCTAGCAGGGAGGAGCCAGCAAGATGCGGCAAAATCTCCACCCAGGGAGGTCTCGAGGCAAAAATAGAATCATTGAATGTGAAAGCCAGAAAGGACAGCTGCTTACAGACTGTTTGAATATAAAATGTGAGGGCTGGAAGGGCGCTTAGAAATTATCTAGTGGGTTCCCCTTCTTTTTGCAGGGGAGGAAACTGAGGCCTGGAAAGGGAAGAGACTTGCCTAAGATCTCACAGTTTTGTGAGTGACTGAGGTGGGATCCAGTCAGAATCTTTGACCTAGGTGTTCTGATCCTAGCCCCAGGGCTCTCCCTTCCCCACGTTATCCATAAGTGTTTCTGATGCTTTCATTTCGGTCCAAGATAATCTAGTCGCTGCCACTGGTACAGGGAATCAGAGAACGTTGGAGCTGGAAGGGACTTGAAAGGTCATTTTGTCCAACTCCCTCATTTGACAGAGAAGGAAATGTAGGACCAAGGTCCTTGGACTTTCATAATCAAGCCCCAGAAAAGTGTGTGTGGCGAGCTTGAGGTCTTTTTTCAGTTCACTTCTGTTCACCTATGTGCCTCTGAGAGATGCAGTGGTAATGAGAAAGAAGGAGAAAGTCTGCGTGCACAGGAAGGCAGTTGGTGCATTCCCTTGATCAGTACCTTGTTATCATCCACATTCAGAAATTTTGGGAAGAAGAGGGGCAGGTTGTTTGGGGTGACAGCTTACATAATTAACAGCTCTTTAATTAAAAACTTTTTGAAGAAGATGGCAGATTTAAAAATGCCTGAGTCAGGGAAAAGTCAAAGAAGAATTTAAAATTGGAAGCAGATTTCCACGTACCCAAGGCGTCTCCCAAAGTTGTCAGTGGCCTTCAGAGCCCTGGGAACTTGATTCCCCCAGGGCCCTCTGGGTCAGGGGAGAGCCGGAGCCAAGGATACCGAGAGGGCCCTGGGTGAGGAGAGATGCCAATTGAAAAAACCTGATCTGCTTTCTGGGGCTGTAATCCAAAGCCGGGCAGGGGCTTTGTGCTTTACAAAAGAAGAGCGTACTGGGGTCGGGTTCAGTCTTCTCTGCCCGCCTTCTCTTCCCTCCCCGGGACAACATACCCACACTCCTGCCCCCTTCTTCTCTCTCTGTGCTGCTCTCCCTCCAGTTCCTCCTCATTCTCCTTCTCTCTGAGCCTCCCCCCACTCCCCTATTCTCCAGCTGCCCTCTCCACCTTGTCCCCATCTCTTCACATTTTTCCTCTCAATCTGACCTTAAGTTCTTTGTGACACTCTTTCCCCAAAAGCCCCCCACAAAAGTGGTCATCCTTCTTGGATCTTGGCTATGGATCTAGAAGGTCCTCAGGGTCAACCAGTGCCAACTCCCTCATTTTACAAAGAAGAAAACTGAGATTGACTTCCCCAAAGTCACACAGAGAGTAAGAGTCAGAGCTGGGATTTGAACCCAGTACCTCTGACTCCAAATCTGAGACTCTTTCCACTGTAGTTCTCTGCTTCCCATTCCCCAGTCTTTCGTCTTTGTCTTATGCCTCAGTGGTCTAGCACTACTAGTGCCTTCCTGTGGAGATCCTGTATGTGCCCATCTGAATGTGAGGTCAGTGGGGGCAGCAGGCAGCCCACAAGCATTTATTCAGCACAGACACAATGCCAGGCTGCTGCTGGTTCGCTCTCTCTCTCTCTCTCTCTCTCTCTCTCTCTCTCTCTCTCTCTCTCTCTGTCTCTCTCTCCCTCTCTCTATGTTTCTCCTTTCTCTCTTTTGCTTCCTCTTCTTTCTGTCTATCTCTCCTCTTCTCTCTTCCCCCTCCCCATCCTTCTCTCTGTTCCCCCACCCCGTCCCTCCCTCTTTGCTTCTTTTAAGGTAACTGTTATATAAAGCAGCTCAGCTCCTGGGCTAGTGCCTAGGAGCCTGATCTGGCATCCCTCTAAGTGACCCTTCTTGTGACTCTCTCTGTTCCAGGTGTCCCCGGTTCCAGGACCCTTCGTGCATGAATGGAGGAAGCCACCCTCCTCAACAAATCAAGCAGGAGTGCATAAGCGACTACAAGGCCAGGTCGGACTTCTCTGCTGCCCGGAGGTTTGCTGAGGCCTGCCCTCCAGGGCTACACTCTGACCTTGACCTCATGAGCAGCAGCCCCTTTACAAATCCCTCCCCGTCCTACCTGCTGAGCAGCGAGCATCCTGCTCTGGGCTCAGCCTCCTTGGGAAGTGGTGGGCCGCCACTGCCACCCCCTGTGCCAGTCCGCTTCCCAGCAGGCACCATGAAGAGGTGCTGTTTCTCCATCCTGCAGCCACCTTCCTCCTCAGCCTCCTCTGCTTCCCCCTTATCCATGGAGGGCCTTGACATCACTACCATCATCCGCACCCCTCAGGCCTCCTTGGTTACCTGTGTCAGCGGCATCCGTCCCAGCCCTATGGGCATGCCTCCCAACCCCCCATCACAGCATGGAGCACCTAAGCCTCCCCGACCCCCAGCCAACCACCCCTGCAGCCTTCCCTCACCACCAGCTTGCCTCGTCCCACTCCCTGCTGAGCGGGAGCGTGGGGACCGTGACCTGCTGCCGATGCAGCCCCTGCGGCACCTGGAGGGTGAAGGGGCCGGCCTCCGGCTCTCCATGAGTGGAGCCATCCCCCAGCAGGAGGCCTCTCATGGGGGCCTCGGGGACCCTGGCCACAAGGTGGGCTTCCTGAAGCAGGAGCCGGCTGATGACTACTCCTCCAACCCGGAGCTATATCCTCCTGTCCACCCTCCTCCCCATCACCAGGGCTTGCCACCCCCCCTACCACCTGCATCAGCAGCTGGGGCTCCACCTCCCTGGCTCCCCCAAAGCCCTGCCCCCCAGTGATGGAGAAGAGCTTGAGCTGGGTGGTGGGCGGCAGGTGTGCCGCTGGATTGACTGTGATGCTGCCTATGACCAGCAAGAGGAGCTGGTACGTCACATTGAGAAGACCCATATTGACCAACGCAAGGGCGAAGACTTCACCTGTTTCTGGGCAGGCTGCGTACGGCGCTACAAACCCTTCAATGCCCGCTACAAGCTGCTGATTCACATGCGGGTCCACTCCGGGGAGAAGCCCAACAAATGTATGGTAAGTCTGGACAGCACAGCTTCCTGATGGCCCCCTCCTACCCCCACTACTGTGATGTGATGTAGCAGGAATCTTCGGTGGTAGTTATTGGTCTTAACCTGCTGTGTGGCCTTGTGGACAAGGGGCACAGTTGGCTGTGTAGAGAGATGGCGCCATGATAAAAATAAAAGAAATAGTGTTTGTCAGTAGACCGAGTCAACATGTGGGCTATGGTGAGAGCTCAGGGCTCCTCTGTTATGGGTCCTGGGTCCCCAAGTCGTCAAGAGTGTAGACATCATCCTCTGTGTCACCAAAGACACCTTCCCTTGCCCTTGCTTGTGCCTACCTCTGTTGGCCTGCATTGGGTCTTTGGGATGACAGTCACAAATGTCTTATAATTGGCTCTCCTTGATCTTGGTGACCCAGCCTTGAGTTCAAATGTTTCTCTGATTCATAACTCATAGGGTCTGGGCCTGCCCCAGCAGAGCCACTTCTAAATCAGTCACATAGTTAGTGGAGAAAAAGACAGAGAAATGGAGAGACAGAGAGATGGGGAAGAGAGATCCAAAGGGCCAAGGAAAGTCATGTCAAGAGAAGCATCAAGATACCAGATTTAGCAGCCACAGGTCTGTTCAGAGGCAAAAGATTACCAAGCAAAAGATTGGGGTGGGTAAGTGCCGGCATCTGTGGTCAAGCTGGAGTTCTCCTCTGAGCATTAAGGGAGGGTGGAGCCAGAGGTGTGTCATGGGAGGACACTCCATATGTGGATGCAGTTGTGTTGGGATAGGGCGGAGCTGGCTCCTGCTTAGACCAACTCTCACCCTATGAGGAGGTGGTAAGAGCCATCCTGAGAGAAGGAGTGCTGTCATGAAACCAACTTAGGGTGGCTGTGCTGAGATGTTGGAGCTGTAGAATAAGCCCCCATGGCACTAGCACCTAGAAGGCACTTTTTTTAAAGGTTTGCTGCTCAGAGATGTTGTTGCTTGCAGTGATACCCGCCTAAAGCTTCATCTGCTTGACCCTTTGCTGGGTGGCACCTGCTTGTTCACATACTCACTCCTCATCAGCATTCACCAGACAGTGAGCCCATATGTGTGCAGGGTAGATGAGGGCATGTACTCAGTGACAGACATTCCATGCTACTGGGGTGTGGACCACTCTGAGCAATCCACAGAGCCAGGTGTGATCTGGCCCTCCGCAACAGCTGTGGAGGGGTCCCCTTCCTGGCGGGATTTCCAATCTGGAGCTCCATGGGCCATAAGATGCCTAACTGATGCCTTCCCATCCTCTCTAGGGGCTGAAATGAGGCAGACTATGGCCAGCATCATGATCCATTTGTGGGTCTCTACTTTCTTTCACTTGAAAGGGCTCCAACCAATCCTGGATTCTTTCCTCTTCCAGAGCTACTCTCCAGGTGCTGACGGCTTCATCTGGGCCACTTGGATGGGGAGGGCAGTGAAGGGTAGACACAGAGAGAGGGCCCAGCCTGGGAATCCCATTCATAACAGGAGCACTAGAGTATGGCTGCCAAATGGTGGGCCCTGGACCCCTCCCGTGGGGAGGGGAGATGAAAGTATCACAGAAGGGGTTGTAACAAGTTGTGTATTTTCTGTACCACCAATGCCGAGTCCTCTGATGCAGTAAGTCCTCTGATAGGTTTTTTTTTTTTAAATAATGTTTTAAACTTAAAGAGGTTAGAAACTTTAAACTTAAAGAAATTAGAAACTCACTATGTGGGCACTGGCAAAGGATTTCCTGCCTTGTGACCCTATGAAAGGAGAGGGGAAGAGGGGGCTAAGTATTTATGTAGCACTATCTATGCTCAGGTCCTATGACAAACACTCAACACACATTACCTCTCTTAATCCTTACAACCATCTGAGAGGTAGAGGCTGTATTATTTCCATTTTATAATTGGAAACTGAGGAAGACAGAGGTTAAGACTTGCCCAGGGTCACACAGCTGGTAAATGAGGCCTGATTTGAACTCAGGTCTCCCTGACTCCAGGCCAGGGTTCTATCCCCTGTGCCTCCTAGCCTTCCTGTAAGGGATGTACTACCTCTATAGGTCTCTCTGAAGGTTACACATACCTCCAGATGTCACATGCTCAACCCTCAGAGATAGGAAAATGTGACTGACGTTTCTGTGGCAGTGGGACATTTACAGGAGCACATTACCTAAGTACTTCTGTATGGACTATATATGCTGTGTGTGAGCTCAGTGCTTAGCATCAGTTCAGTAAGTGCTTAATAATAATAGGTAGTCAGCATTTATAGAGTGCTGTAAGGTTGAGAAGTGATTTACCTAAATTCTGATAAATGCATTCCTGTTCATACCCTGCTGAGTCTGGAAGCATTGTGGAAGTGGCCTAGAACCGTCAGCGGAGAAGTAGCCAAGGTGGCATGCACCTGGGTGTCAGGAATCAAGTCTCTTGATAATCATAGGGTCACTGTCACAGATAGCTGACCAACATGTCTCTCCACGTCAGGTTGTTAGCCTGGGAAAAGACCGGGATAAGAGCAGGAAAGGTGCCTACTGGATTCTGGGGTAACAGGGGTCTCTAAGCAGCCTGCAACGGCCTCGTGGTATCCTCCAGCTTGGTCTCCACACTGCCAGCACTGGCCAGAGCCTAACAATTGTTTCTGTTTTGACCAGAAACTCTAAAGATCTTCCCCTCCCAGATTTCCCATTCTTTGCCTCATTTTTTATTAAGCTTTAATCACTGAATGTGCACTGCCTCAGTCAAAGTGTTAAAGAAAAGGCCAAGGTTCCCCGCTGCATCTTGGCCCATCTCCCATCATCTTGATATGTATCTGACCACTGGACCCCGATGGCTCCAGAGAGGAAAGTAAGACTGTTGACTCTGCACAGCCCTGCCGAGCTTAAATCCAGTTCACTTGCATGTCATAGCATCACATCACTGTTGTCACGGTCCTTCAAGAAGAACAAACTTCCATCTTAGCTGGGGACCATGAACTTTTTTTATATTGTGATAACTGTTTTTCGATGTATTTGGTTTCCTTAGTAATCCTATGATGTGGTCTAGCCAGATTCCCATGCTTCATTTATTTTTGGCATTTACAAACGTGATTCAGGGGAAGGATCCATCAGCTTCGCCAGCCTGCCAGAGTGGGGGTCTGAGATGTACAAAAAGGTGAAGGACCCTATGCTGAGTCCTGTCCTAGGACAAGTCCCTAAGTCCCAGCCTAGGCCTTCTCCTGTTCCACTGAGAGACCTCCAGTAAGAGACAGGGGATCCCCATCAGCAAAAACTAATGAAAGTAATGACCCCCAACCCCATTTCTATAATACTGCCAAGTTTCCGAGGCATTTTCCCAGTCTTGCTGTGAGTGTATATATGGGGTCTGGGGCCCCAACCTCCAGGCTACCCCACAACAGTACGGTGGGATAAAGAATGCCAACCTGATTATACCTATTTTGTTGAGACAGAAACTGAGGCTAGCAAAGTGGAAGTGAATGCTGGAGGTTTTCTGGGTGGATTCTAAACCAGGTCTTCTGACTTAACAACCAGGCTTTCCACCAAATGTCCTCACCCACACCCCTTGAAGTGGGAGCACCATCTAGCTGGGCCTGGAAGGCCTCCAGCAGTGGGAGAGCTGCTGCCTCCTAAGGCTGGAAGGTCCATTCTGCAAAGGATTTTGAGCCTTGGGGATGAGTAAAGGATCAGTTATTTTACAAAGTCTGCTTCTTGAGAGCCAAGCGTGAGGCCACCTCAGATGCCACAGCTCTGAGGACACTGAGGCATCCCCAGCCCTGGAGCTGTGTCCAAATGGGCCTAGGAGGAGGTCTGGCTGCCTCGGTCTATGGGAGGCCGCAGAGCTAATGCCCTTCTGTAAGCCCCCTCCTGTCCCTTCACTCCTTCTCCCAAGCTTCCTGGACACACCAGGCTGGGCAAGGCCAGATCTTTGGCCAAAAATGGAACAGTTTCCTGTGTTGCCATTCAGACCTGCATTGCCAGGCTAGGCTCAAGAGATCCCTGTGCCGGGGCAGGCCAGAAGCTTCCTGCTGTTCTTCTCAGGGAAGGGCCTCCATCCTTGAGGGGTGATGTGCATGGAGCTCTTACGTGGAACTGAAAAGGGACATTGGCGTCAGTACATTTTACAGAACAGAGTAATTTACTTAACATTACAGGCAGGAAGAATCAGAGATACAACTTGAACCTGGGACCTTGGGCTCCAGAGGCAGTGGTTTTTCTTTTGAACTACACTGCCCCCAGGACAAGTGAGAGGAACACTGCAAGCAAATCCAAGCCACAAATCCCAAATACTGTCCCATTTGGTCTCCTTAGAGCCCTCCGGGCTTCCTGGATAGAGACTCCCTTTCTCTGTCCATCCCATCTCTCCCTTTTTAGTGTCTTAGAATGGCTGCAAGCTGAGTGGGGGCCTCACCTCTATCCTCTTGCTTTTGCTTGGGTTTTTGGAGGGGCTCCTCTTGACTGTCCCACAGTCCCACAGTCCCACTGTGACCAGCCTCTCCAGTCTGCCCTCCGCCAGGGTGGTTTTTTCCTCCCGCCAGATTGTTGGCTGACTACCTAGGTAATGGGGTTGTCGTCTTTCCTGGTGAGTACCATCCCCGCCCAGATAAATAAACTCTCTCCTCATGGACAGTTATTAATTTCTCATGACAAGCTTTGATACCATGGGCTGCAATAGACAAAAGGAATCTGGGAATCCAGGCTACTCGAGAACAGGAAGCAGAAGAGACGTTTTGATTGAAAAGCGATTGGTCTAGGCCGAAAGCAGTAGTTAATCCTTTTATTATCTTTCCAACAGCGGTTTCCACAGGCCTTTCATGAGGTAAGGTTCCTCCTCATCCAACTGTAACACTCATCCTTCCAGCTGGTTTAAATTTAACTGGCCTGCCCCTGCCTCAGCTCAGCCCCGCAGAGAGCACTGGTGGGAATGTGCCCAAGTTCCCTCTTGGGCCTGGGGTCATCTCCCTACCGGAGCCTGGGTGGACCTGGGGGGCTACCCTCAGTTCTCATCTGTGACCCCAAGCCCATCCATCGGCCGAGCTATCTCCTCGATGGGACCCTCTGGGGCTTTGGCTTGGGCTGCTTTCTCCCCTACCCCTCCTTTCCTTCGGGTTCTACAAGTAGTCAGAAGGAAACTACCTAATCTCTCGGCAATATCCTGTTATGTTTCATACTTAACTCATGTTATTTTAGCCTTATTAAATTGGAGCTTCATCTGCATTCTAATCCAGAGGACAGCCAACCAAAATATTGGTGCCAGGAGGACGGGGCTCTGGCTTTTGAAAGATTAGTCTCGTGTCTTTCTGAGATTGGATCTCCCAGACAAGTGGAATTTCAATTGTCTGAGACAGTCAAAATTAGCCTGCTTAACGCGTTTCAGCCCTCAGCAGAGAAGGAAAAGCCTCAGGAAGGAGTCGTGATGACCTTTGGTGCCCTTGACCTCTTTCCCCTTACACCCTGTGGTCAGTGGAAGACCATCAGCAGGTAGTGACTGCTGGAAGGGCCCGCCTCTGATTTCTATCCTCTCTGGACATGAGGATTCGTTGGGGGACAGCATCCTTGACTGCTTGTTTTGTGGAGGACAGTGTGGGGATGGGGTGAGAAGCCTGGTTCATTGGCTGTTCTTCGACTTTGAGCAGATCCCCCTTCTCCCCATCCCATCCCTATATCTTCTGAGCCTCAGTTTCCCCATTTGTACAGTGGGAGTCATGAACCTTGCCACGCTTACTTCAGAGGGCTGTGGTGTCGAAAGAGCTTTGTATCATGTACTCTCACCCAAACGTCCCTTCCCTCCCTTCCCCACATCTTCTCAGAGAGACCACGAGAAAGCAGGTACTGATGGAACGTTCAGAGAGACCTGGGGATTCTGATTCATGGGGGAGCCCATCTGTGGGCTGCACTTGTCTCAGATAATATGAGGGATGATTCTGTTTAGGTTTTTCTCAAGGTCCTGCTGTACTTTTTGAGAGCTGTCACCAGGTCAATGGAAAGAATATCTGAACGTCTTATGTGTGGGTTCTAGCTAAGCTGGGATGCCCACTACCAATCTGGCTTTGGGAAAGTTAATTTCCCCTCTGGGAGTCTTTTTTTCTCCATTTGTGAAATGAGGGACTAGCAGCCCTCCAAATTCCCTCCTACCCTAACATTTTGTATTCTAAGCTCCCTCCCAGCTCTGACATCCCCTGTTCTAAGACCCTCCCAGTCCTGACATCCCCTGTTCTAAGACCCTCCCAGCCCTGACATCCCCTGTTCTAAGATTCTCCCAGCCCTGACATCCCCTGTTCTAAGGTCCTCCCAGCCCTGACATCCCCTGTTCTAAGGCCCTTCCTGGGTTTCATACTCCCTCTTCTAATTTCTGTTCTGGCTCTGATGGTCAAGGTTCTAGATGAGGATGCTGAAGCTCAGATCAGTGCAGTCATGTGTTTTTATAGACGTTTCCAAAGTGCTTTCCATCAGGATAGCTGGTGTAATTATTACTGTCCCCATTTTATAGATGATGAAACTGAGGGTCAGGGACATCAGAATCTTATAAATCAGAAGGGTCTTAAGAGAACATCCAGTCTCCATTTGAATGAACTGAACTCCAAAGTGCCTTCTTACTCTCAAGATTCTCTGGTTTGTTCTAGTTAGGAGGTTAAGAACCTTGATTATGTGACAGAGACTGTTATTCCCAGCCAGGCAGCCTCATCCACTCATTCATTCGTTCCTTGTTCATTCCTTCATTGAATATTTAAGAAGGTCCAAATCTGAAAGTGTCTTTCAAAATGTGCTCTTAAAAAGCCCCACAACTCCTGTCAATAAAACAACCTGAAAATGAAACAGCACTTCTTGCCTGGACTGCCTTCAGCCGCCTGGGCTTTTAACAACCCAGAGATTTTCTTTCTTTCTTTCTTTTTGGCCATTTTCCTCCTCTAGAACTAATTAGTTGCATGAAACCGAATAACTTGGCTGTCCCAAGCTGAGGTTTCTGGTCAGATTAAAAGGCAGTAAAATGAAATATTGTTTAAAAACCCTGCCAGCAATATCCTTTTTAAACTTCCTGATGAAGCCAATATTTTCTGTGCTGGTAACAGCAGTTTTCATTTGTGTGTCCTTCCCTACCCTGTATGGATTCAGCTGTGTTCAAGGAACCTAGCGGGGATAGAAAGAAGTGGGATCCTTCGTGGAAGCTTAAGTTTTAACCTGAAAAAGCCATGCTCCTTATATTGGGCCAAAATTCTTGGATGGGAGGGATGTCTTGAGACCAGCGTGAGCTATAGCAAGACACTAACTGTCACTTGTCTTGGCTGTGTGATGGAAAGCAGAAACCCTGCCTACATCACAGGGTCATTTTAATCACACGAGGACGTTTGTGGGAAGGCACTTTGAACCTATAAAGATCTAGACGCATATAATGTTAGAACTGAGAACAGCACAATTAGGGGGTTGCTTGGAGAATATCAGAGTGAGGGGTGAACCTTGAATGTCACAGATTGGAGGGACTTAGAACAGAGAACTGGGAGAGATCTCATTTACATGTTTAGGAAACTTTGAAAATTAATATTTTTCTAAGCCAGGAATGATTTTTCTGACAAACGTTGTATGGGCTAATGGCCCTTGGAGTCTTCTCTCATTCTCATCATTCACTCACAGTTCTTTATTTAAAAATTTATATTATTAGAGTCAATAAACATTAGTTATTTGTTAAATGTCCACTCTGTACAAGACTGTTCTGGGCCTCAGTTTCCTCCTCTAGAAAATGAAAGAATTGTATCTCTGATACAATATTCCATCATCTAAGGTCCCTCCCAGCTCTGACGTTTCCTGTTCTCAGGCCCTCTCGGCTCTGATGTCCCCTGTTTTAAGTTCCCTCTCAGCTCTGACATCCCTTGTTCTAAGGTCTATTTCCCCCACCCTGATATTCTGTTACTTTACAGCTCACTGCTTGTGACTAGTACAGCTGTCATTCCCATATAGTTCTCATAAAAAGATCCAGGGATCTGAAAGGAGAGGTTTGAAAGAGGAAGTTTCTTGGCTGGCATCCCTCTGTCACTGCTTTTTCTCCATTGTGGCATCACCCAGTGGGGGCTCATTGCCCTTTCCTCTCTCTCTCTTCTACTTGGGAGCAGCTGGGCCGACCTAGGTTCCTCTACTTTTAGGGACAAGCACGTTCCTTTCCGAGCATGGATCTAAATGTGTTCCTCACTTGGTGTCCTTGGGTGAGGGATAATCGATCTTGAGGCCCCTGGTCTGCAGATCTGGAGATGGGAAAGGCATGTCTGCCAGAGCGTCCAGCACTCAGGGACGTCTACCCAAGTGCCCTTTGTTTCATCATCGAAGAGATAAATCTTCCCTCTGCCTTTCGAAAGAGCCTGCGAGGCCTGCAAGCAATTACCATTCTCTTGTGTTGGGATGCTCATGAGACATTTTTCTTACATGGGTAATGATAAAATGGGAGTCCATCAGAAATTTTTTATGGCTTGGCCTAGCTCCCAATCCCCCAAAGAGCCTGGATTTAGGCTGGCAGTAGAGGCTTCCAGTCCTTGGACCACAAGCTGCCTTTACTGACCTGGCCTTCCAGTATGGTGGAGCAGAGTGGGTTCCAATTTCAACTCTTCTATTTATGACAACCTTGGCAAGGGACAGAGGAGATGGAATAGGCATTATTAAGGAATAAGCAAGCACCTACTAGGTGCCCCGCACTGAGCTTCTTTTTTTTCTTTTAAAATAAATATCTCATTTACTCCTAACAACAACCTTCAAAGGAGGTACTATTATTATCTCCATTTTACAAGTGAAGAGACTGAGGCAGACAATGGTTAAGTGACTTTCCTAGGATCACAAGCTAGTAAGTGTCTGAGGCATAATACTTTTATCTACAGCTCCCATTACATGCCAGGGCTTACGTCCGGGGAAACAAGACCAAAGAATGAGTTTCTTTCTCAAGGGGAAGCCAACAGGGGCATCTGTAAATGGATTTAGCTTACATATGAGGTGAATAAATGCAAATATCTGAAGGGTTGTTAACTACAAGGCAGATAAGGAGGCTGGATACTAGTAAAAGCTGTGTGACCCTGGGCAAGTCACTTAGCCCTGATTGCCTAAGTTTCCTCATTTGTAAAATGAGAAGGAAATGGTGCAAACCACTCCAGTCTCTTTGTCAAGATAATCTCAGATGGGGTCATGGAGAGTTCCACACCACCAAATGACAACAAATAGTCTTTTTAAAAAAGTATATAATTTATTTATTTTTCAGTTCTCAACATTCACTTCCACAAAAATTTGAATTCAAAATTTTCTCCCCATTTCTTCCCACCTCCTACCCCAGGACAGCATGCATCCCATCCACCCCTTCCTCCAGTCTGTCCTCCCTTCCACCACCCACCCTTCTTCCATCCCCCTTCCCCTCTGTTTTCCTGTAGGGCAAAACAGATTTCTATACTCCATTGCCCATGTATCTTAATTTCCAGTTGCATGCTAAAACAGTTTTTAACATTCATTACCAAAGCTTTGAGTTCCATATTCTCTCCCTCCCTCCCCACCCACCCCCATTGAGAAATAAGCAATTCAGTATAGGTCATACATGTGTGACAATGCAAAGCACTTCCTTAACAGTCATATTATGAAAGACTAACCACATTTCCCTCTGTCCTGTTGTGCCCTCAGTCTATTCCATCCTCTCCCCTCACCTGTCCTCCCACAATAATGTTTACTTCTGATTATCCCTTTCCCCAGTTGCTGTCCCTTCTATTATCTTGCCTCTCCTATCTCCTTCCCCCTTGCCTTCCTGCAGGGTAAAATAGATTTCCATATCCAATTGAGTGTGTGTTATTCCTCCTTAAGCCAAATCCCATGAGAGCAAGGCTCACTCATTTTCTTTCATCTCTCCCCTCTTCCCCTCCCTTGTAAAAGCTCCTTCTTCCCTCTTTTATGTGATATGATTTGCTACATTCCATTTTTCCCTTTCTCCTAATCCCAGTACATTCCACTCAGCAGTAAATTTTATTTTTTTTTTTAGGTATTCTCCCTTCACATTCAGCTTACCCTGTGCCCTCTGTCTATCTATATATATACATACATACACACATATATGCATGTACATATCTACACATATATAATATACACATACATACCCATACACACCTACATATAAATTCCCTCTAACTACCCTAATACTGAAAAAAGTCTCATGAGTTGCAAATAACATCTTTTCATGTAGGAATGCAAACAGTTCAACTTTAATGAGTTCTTTAAGGCTTCTCTTTCCTGTTTACCTTTTCATATTTCTCTTGATTCTTGTATTTGAAAGTCAAATTTTCTATTCAACTCTGGTCTTTTCAACAAGAATGTTTGAAACTCCTCTATTTCATTGAAATTTCATTTTTTCCCCTGAAGTATTATACTCAGTTTTTCTGGATAGGTAATTCTTGGTTTTAATCCTATCTTCTTTGACCTCTGGAATATCAAATTCCAAGCCCTTCAATCCCTTACTGTAGAAGCTGCTAAATCCTGTGTTATCCTGATTGTATTTCCACATTACTTGAATTGTTTCTTTCTGGCTTCTTGTAATATTTTCTCCTTGAACTGGGAACTCTGGAATTTGGCTAAAATATTCCTAGCAGTTTTCCTTTGAGGGTCTCTTTCAAGAGGTGATCAGTGAATTCTTTCTATTTCTGTTTTACCCTCTGGTTCTAGAATATCAGGGCAGTTTTCCTTGATAATTTCTTGGAAGATGATGTCTAGGCTCTTTTTTTGATCTTGGTTTTCAGGTAGACCAATAATTTTTAAATCATCTCTCCTGGATCTATTTTCCAGGCCAGTTGTTTTTCCAATGAGATATTTCACATTGTCTTCTATTTTTTCATTCATTTCGTTTTGTTTTATAATTTCTTGGTTTCTCATAAAGTCATTAGCTTCCATCTGCTCCATTCTGATTTTTAAAGAACTGTTTTCTTTAGTGAACTTTTGAATCTCCTTTTCCATTTGACCAATTCTGCTTTTTAAAGCATTCTTCTCCTTATTGGCTTTTTGGATCTCTTTTGCTGTTTGGAGTAGTCTATTTTTGAAGATATTATTTTCTTCAACATTTCTTTGGATCTCCTTTAGCAAACTATTGACTTGCTTTTCATGAGACTTGCATCACTCTCATTTCTCTTCGCAATTTTTCCTCCACCTCTCTTAGTTGATTTCCAAAGTTCTTTTTGAGCTCATCCATGGCCTGAGATCATTGCATGTTTTTTTGGAGGTTTTGTATTTAGAAACCTTGACTTTTATGTCTTTCTCTGATGGTATGCTTTGTTCTTCCTCATCTGAAAGAATGGAAGAAATTACCTTTTCATGAAGAAAGTAACCTTCTATAGTCTTATTTTTTCCCCTTTTTTGGGTATTTTCCCAGTCAGTTACTTGACCTTTGAGTCCTTTGTCCAGTGAAGGATCCCTAGGGACCTGTAAGTTCTCAGTTCCTCCAAGGTGGCACAATCAAGGGAGAGGAGTAAGTCTTTTCCTGGCCCACACTCTGATCTGTGAGCAACCACAGGTAATATTTTCTGCCCTGGAACTTCGAGTAGGATTCCCTCTCCACAGCCACCACCAACTCTACCTCATCAGTGTTCTTCCTCACCCCAGGACTGCCACTCAGGGTTGACATCCAAATCAGTGGCTCAATTCCCCTAGGTTCTTTAGGCCAAGGGCTGTAAAAGTGGACATTTCTGCCACAGTGGCTGCTGCTGCCCTGGGGCCAGACCATGCTCTCCTCTCACCCAGGTGAAAGAGCTTTCTTACTGACCTTTAAGAGCTTTGGGTTGAGAAACTGGGGAACCGCAGCTGCTACCCGTGATTCCGTGCCCTGAAGCCTGTTCCAGTCCTGTCCATGCTGTGTGACCTAGGCTGGGCGGACTCCACTCTGAACCCAATGCAATAGATCCTTCCTGTCAGCCTTTCAGGCTGTCAGGCTGGAAATCTGTTTCACACTGTCGTTTTGTGGCTTCTGCTGCTCTAGAATTCGTTTAGAGTCATTTTTTTATAGGTATTTTATGGGCTATGAAGGGGTGAGCTAGAGGAGGCCTGTCCTTCTACTCTGCCATCTTGACTCTCAACACATAGAGGGAGGCAGGGAATAAGTATTTATTAAATGTCCACTAGGTGCCAGGCACTGGGCTTAGTTCTTTACAAATATTATCTCTTTTGAGTCATTTGATTTAGAGCTAGAAGTGGCCCATATTATAGACCAGCCCCTCCTTTTAAAGTTGGAGCCAGGGTTCAAGGACATGAAAATCAATTTTTACTAAAAAAAAAAAGCAATTTAATTTAAAAACAATAAGATGAAGGAAACTGAGGCCTGGGGGAAAGAGACAACTCAAATTCCATGAATAGTAATAATAATAGCTGAAAATTCTATGGTACCTTAAGGTTTGCCTGAGATCATTGATTTAGAGCTGGACAGGACCCTCAGGCTTCTAGTGCTCCCTCCCCACTTTTAGAGTAAGGTCAGGATTAGGGGATTCAACCACAGTCACCTCGCTAGTGTTGGAAACATTGTTCTTCTGTTAACTCAGGTAGTAGTCGGTTAGGATTTGAACTCTGGCCCTCTGACTTCTGCTAGGCCCAGCCCTCTCTAGGAAAGGCACAAGGAGAGCATTTTCTGAGGAGCTAAGAAGGTATGAGGGGCTGGCAGGGATGAAACCTGGGCTGGGCCAGCAGAATTTCTGCAAAGGTTCTCAGGAGGCTTCACCCACAGCAGTGCCCATGGTCAGCCCCTGGAATAGCTTTGTTTGCCTCCTTGACCCCACAGGGCAGCTCACAGCCCACCTCCTCCTGCAGAAGGGATTTCCCCAGGCCATCACTGCCTATTCTGTCTGGCCTCCCACAGGCCTTTGCCTGTAATGGTTGTACTGGGTAACAGCGTGTCTCCTTGTTACCTAGGCTGGTGTGTTGTACTCTAAGATCTCTGGGAGGAGGGTCTGCATCTTCCTATCTCAACTTCCTACCCCCTGCCCTGTATTGTATGGGGTACCCACGCTTCAGATTCTCCCCTGTGACTTCAGGCAACTGACTTCCTCCTTGGAGCCTCAGTTTCCACATCCTTAGAGTAAAGGGATTGGGCTGGCTGGCCTCCTGGCTCTAGGATGGGGAAAGGCTAGCTCTGACCAGACCCTGCCGAGGGAGTCCTTCAGCCCCAACGGTATGAGTCTTTCAGAACTGGGCTGGACATTTTGTGAAGGGATCTCAAAGCACATTCAGTGTTGAGGTGCTGAAAGGCTTGTGGGGTTATAAGCTGGATCATTTAACTAGGGGTACTAGAAGGGCAGCAGGAAGGGCAGCAGCAGAACAAATGAGAAGGAAGGTTTCAAAGCCCTTGATGAAACGTCTCTTCAGTGTGTGGCACACAGTAGGTGCTCATTCATCCCTGTTGCTATTTGGCTGTGGTACAAACCTGGGATGTCATTGGATATGGAGAGCAGCCACACTGCTCTGCAGCTCCGTGGGTGGGCCTTAGAGAGCTTCCTGAGCACCATGGGTTAAGGGGCTTGCCCAGGGTCACACAGTCCATTTGTGTCAGAGTTAGGACCTGGGCCAGGTTGTCCTCAGTTCTATACCTGCTTTCTTATCATTCTGGAAGACAGCCTCTGTTCCTGAGTGGAGGCAGATTCTACCCAAGGAGAACCATAGACTTAACGACCTTTGGAGAATAACGTTCGTCCCAGCACACTGTGGTTTCTTGGCTCACTCTGCTCCAATTAGCTCCCTGGAGCCGGGGCCATCGATTTTCTGAGTCATTTACAGGGGTACCGGGACTTCCCTCCCTCTGTGACCCAGACATTAACACCTAGTGTCCAGCCCAGCCCGCAGTAGGTGACTGAAAGCATTTGGCTTTTTAAATGATCCTTTACTGAGTTCAGTGAAAAAAGCCCATCAAAACCTGGATTTTATACAGAGTGGATGGGCTCTCATGATGCTTGAGGCTTTGCTGTGTGCAGTCTCCACCATGGATCTGGAATTTCAGATCTGGGAAGTCCCTTAGAACAGGGAATGTCAGAGCTGAGTGGGTCCTGAGAACAGGAGATATCAGAGTTTGGAGGGACCTTAGAATAGGGGATATCACAGGTGGGAGGGGCCCTAGAATAGGGAATGTTAGAGCTGGGAGGGAGCTTAAAATAGGGGATGTCAGGCCTTGGAGGGGCCTTAAAACAGGGAATGTCAGAGCTGGGGGAGACTCTAGAGACTACCCAGCTCATCCACATTGTGCAAACAAGGCCCCTGAAACTCAGGGAAGGTCAGGGACTCAGTAGAGAGACTCAAACCCCGGGCATTCTTCCTGTAAGCCTGGTGCTTTCCTGTAGACTAAGCCACATGTCAGGGAATCTGTTTTCCCAGCTCTGGGATGAGAGGGTCTGTCCATGGTTAGTTATACCTGCGATGGCCCTTGGTATCAAGCCCCAGCCTCTTCTGGGTGTCTCAGGGCCATGTGTGCTATGGGATGCTGGCAGAGAACCTTCATCTCCCTAAGCCATAACTTCCTCCTCTATAAGAAAGAGGGGGATGAAGGAGGTGCTGACTGAGGTTATGTGCCCCTTGCCTTGCCTCCCTGGCCCTCAGTTTCCCCATTTGTAAAACAAGGGGGTTGGGCCAGGAGACCACTGGGGCCTCTTCCAGTTCAGAATCTTTCTGCTCCCACAGGGGCTGACCCCAGGGTCTTCTCTGTGCACCCCAGGGTGCTTTGGAGGCCAAGGCCTGGGTTCATCAGAGTCAAGTTGGGAAAACATTCTGAAACAGGAGCATTTCCCCCCCAACCCCCACCAATCCCTGTCCCCCACAAAGTATGGATCCTAGAAGCTCCCAGAAGCTCTTCTTCTAGGGCTTAATTTCCTATGTGCAGCCCCCAGTGCCTCAGACCAAACGTACCATTTGTGGGGGACAGTGGACTGCTGTTGTTTGATTGTGATGAGCCAAATGAGATGATTCCTTGCTGCTCTCATGGCCCAGGCCCCCAAGAAGGGATGACCTGAAGGCGGGTCAGTGGGGATGGGTAGGGTTCTGGGGTTCTGGAGCTCAGCCAGTTTCCACCCAGAGCCTGGGAGAAGAAGGAAGGCAAAGAAGGTTTTTAGACAGAGCAGAAGCTCTGGTCCTGGGTGTGCCTTGGTCTTCTGGCTGCCCCCAGACGCCTGAAACAATCTAGTTTTCCTAAACTTTTCTTGATTTTTGTAAACAGTTGTTGATATCCTGGAGATTGCCTGAGGTTATCACTCCAGTGGTGGTGGAAAAAGAGCTAGATGAAGAGAGGGAATCATTGGGCGAAGGGAGGGGAGCTTGGCTCTGCTTTTATTTCTGCCCTGCTGTGATGTTGGGCAAGACCCTGAGGCTCCCTAGGTATCAATTTCCTTGTGAAATGAGGGGATCAAATTAGATTATCTTTAAAGTTCTTTCTAGTAGTCTGTGTTCTAAGGCTTCTTCATACTGACATCCTCTGTTCTAAGCTCCTTCCCAGATCTGACATTCCTTGTTCTAAGGCCCCTCCCAGCTCTGACATTCCATGTTCTAAGTTCCTTCCCAGTGCTGCAATCCTCTGTTCTACTACCCATCCAGTTCTTACATTCTAAGGTGTGAGACCCTTCTAGCTTTGTATGAATTCCACTTCTAGCATAGGGGTATAACCAAGAAACTCTTGTGTAAACCAGACATTTCCAGAGAAACAAGTTTCTGCCATTGTAATTAGCGCAGTGGATGTGGAAGTGACAGACGTGGTCAGAATTTCCTTAGGTTACATGAATTTGGCAGTTGTTGGAAGGATGGATTAGAACCTAAGGCAGGGAGGCAAACCAAGAGGCTATTTCAGCAGTCCAAGGGAGGGTCTGGATGAGGAGGGTGGCCCTGTGGGGGAAGAGAAAGGAATGAATGGGGGAGGTCTGGTGGGCGTTGGATTGACAGAATTCGGCAGCTGAGGAGAAGCAAAGGACAGAGGATGACAGTAAGGTTGGGAGCCTGGATCATTGCAAGGGCAGTAGTGCCCTACACCACACACAGGAATGTTCTGAGGGAGAAAGTCAGTGAGCTCCATTTTGAGAATATTGAGTTTGAGATGCTTATGGGACATCTATTTAGAGATGTCTGAGAGGGAGAAAGTGACTCTCACCTGGAGCTCAGGAGAGAGGTAAGGGCTGGATGTGTAGGCCTGGGACTCATCTACATGGTGAGGTGAATGAAACCCATGGAGGGGGATGGGACCATCTAGTATAGAGTTTAGAGGGAAGAGAAGTCACAGCCTGGAGTGGGAAGCATTGTCATATGAGCAAAAAAATGGGGGCTGAAGGGGCTGGGATAACAGTTCCAGGAACATAGAGGTGGAAGAGACCTTGCAGGGCATTGTGGAGTCCAGTGCCTTCATTTTTACAGATGAGGAAACTGAGATTTTACCCAAGGTCACCCAGCTAGTGAATGTCTAAGGAAAGATTGAAAATGAGATCTTTCTAACTTCAGTCCTGAGAGAGGGAGACAGAGACAGAGGGAGGAGAGGGAAAGAGACAAAGGGAGTGAGAGATAGAGACAGAGAGGAGAGACAGGAGAAACAGAGACATATGCACAGACAGAGGAGAGAGATGGAGGAGTGACAGAGACAGATGGAAGCAGAAGGACAGATCCTGACAGCCGCTCTGATATTAGCTGGGTGTCCCAGGGCAATGACTTCAGCCCTCTCGGCCTGGGTCTCTCTCTCTCTGTGGGGCCCCTCGGGTCTCCTCCTAGACGTGCAGGCCCCAGGCCCTGCCTGGCTCTTCTGGAAGAGCCTGGTGTGGTCCCAGGGCCCCAGGAGACGGCTTCAGCCCGAATGGATGAGAACAGGAGGTGTGCCGTGGGCCTTCAACACCTCCATCAGAGCTGGCAGCTGGCTCTAATTGTCTCCACATTGAGGACCGCTGGGAAGGTAGCCATGGCAACAGGTAGGCAGGCTTGGCTTGGGGTTCCCCAGCCCCCCCAGTGAAGGGCAGTGAATGCCCCAGGCCTTCAGGGGCTGCCTGGCCTAGTCAGGGGCAGAGGGGGGGCTTTGTCCTTGCCCACCTCACGGGAGCTCCAAATGTGCCCACAGGGTTCCCGGGGAACAGGGGCTTGGGGAGTCAATAGGTGGGGATCCTGGAGCTTAACATTTTAAAATTCCGTCCTGGAAATGATGATTTTTGACTGGGTCTCTGACGTCATCATAAATTCAGGGATCTCCCGGGGAGGACTCCCATTAGCAGTGCAGATCATACCTGTTCCACCAAGAGCCAGCCCAGGGTCCCACCACCAGGGAATGTCAGAGGCAGGATTGAAACCCAGGTCTTCTGAGACCACTTGTCTCTTCATCAGCCCACATCTGTTTTTTCTGGTAAAAACCCCAACTGGCCTTTATTTAGCTCCTAGACCTCTCAGTACACTCTCACTGTAGCCTCACAACTCGGTGAGGAGAGGACAGAATCAAAAACCTGCCCCATCTTTGGGAGAACTGAGGAGCGGAGGAAGGCTCTGCCTGGGAAGGGACTCTCCAGGATGAATGCATGCCTGGGAATTGGTCCTGGGCAGAAAGGCCAGTGCTGGAGCTGGGGTTGGAGAACGGTTGCCCAAGCCTGGGGCTGGAACATGGTTTTGAAATAGTTTGATCATATATTTCACAGTAATGGGTTTTCTTGGGAATCCTATAGATCTCATTTTTTTTTGCTCTTAAAAGTGTGATTGTAGGGAGGGGACAGAAACCAAAAAAGGTGCAAGAACCCTTGGTTTGGAGGGGCCTTAGAACATAGTAGGATAGAACAGGAAGGAATGATAGAACATAACATGTCAGAACTGGGAGGAGCCTGAGAACAGGGGATGGCAGAGCTAGGAGGGATCTTGGAACAGGGAATGTCAGAGCTTGGGTTGGAACAAAGACTGCCAGATTGCAAAGGGCCTTAGAATATGAGGCTTTGAGAGAGGGATGAGCACTTATTAAGCACCTACTATGGGCTGTTGCTTTAAAACTACTGTCTCATTCAGTCCTCACCACGATGCTGGAGGTTTCATTATCCCCATTTTACAGTTGAGATAACTGAGACAGGCACAGATGAAGTGACTGACTCAGGGTCACACAGCTGTTAAGTGTATGACACTGGATTGGGACTCAGGCCTTCCTGGCTCCTCCAGTCTTACTGGCTTGGTGGCTAAGCCCCTTCCCAGACACAGAGTTCTTCCTCTTATCTCTGTTCCAGCATGGCCCCCATGGATGGAATGCTTTTCCCTAGGAAGCCCCAGCTCCCTTCAGCCTCCTTCAAGCTCTGCCTCCATCCTGAGGCCTTTCCTTACCCCTCCCCTGGTTCTCTCCCTTCATTCCCCTTTTGTACAATTTGTACTATTTGGGACATGCACCTTTTATTCACTTTCCTTTGTACCTCTTGTTTTCCTCCGAGTGGAAGTGACTAGTCAGTTAATCGCTGGCAAGCCAATTAAGTTTCTCCAGCCTCAGTTTCCTCACTTGTGAAATGCTTGCCAGGTCCCTTCCAGCTCTGTGACTCTCTGGCTTCAAGGATCGAGGACAGCATTTGAACCTGGTTCTTGACTTTAGATCTGGTCTTCTTTTCACAGTAGTCCCTGCTCTGAGATGACTCGTGAGACCCCTTCCAATCCAAGCCAGAGGCCACGTCCGCCAGAGCTCTGGCCACTTCCTGGCACTCTCATGAAGCTCTGGCCCTCACTACTGCCCTTGGAGTGGGTAGATTGTGAGCTCTTCAGGGCAGGGACTGTCTTATGACTTTCTTTGTATTTTCTGGCACATTCCTGTTGGCTGACTGACTTGTAGGCAGGAAATAGAAATAATCCTGCATAAAGGACAGAATTCGAGAGGCAGAATCACTGTCTCCTTGTGCCTCATTTTCCCCATCGATAAGATGGGAAACATATCAAATTATACTCAGTTGCCCTGAGGACCCTGATACTCTAAATCTATGAGTCTATGATTGCCCCGTGCCTGTCTTACAATAGTCAATGAGAGTTCCTGTACATGAATGGGTGGGGCTAAATCACTTTGACAGATGTTTTCAGGAAGGATTAGAGCAGGGAGATGTAGGAAGGGAGGGTGGACAAGATTTGGCAGGGGATTGGATACGTGGGGCAAGGGATGATAATGAGATCATTACCCTGGGTGCCTGGAGCGACAGTGGTGGCCTGGAAAGCAATAGGAAGGTGCAGAAAAGGATGCTCAAGGAGAAAGGTAATGGCTTTTGTCCTCTGCACGGTGGATGTCTAAGGTGCTTATGGAATGTCCGTTTGGCAGTTGATACAGTCACTAGGATATTGGGCTTGATGTCAGGAAGATCCGGATTCCAGTCCCATCTGAGATGTTTCTTAGCCAGAGAACCCTGGGCAAGTGACTTAGCTCTCTGGGCCTCATCTGTAAAACTCAGAGGTTGGTCTCAGTGGTCTGTAAGCCATCAGTGATGCATGAGAGATATGAGCTGCAGGCCTGACTTCTCCTCCCGCAACTGTCACCTAGTGCAGGAAACCTTTCCCCATTTCCCCCAGCCCTAATGCCTTTCTTCTGTGTGTCTGTGCCCTGTGTGTCCATGGTGGTTGTCTCCCGGAGGGCAGGCCCTGCTTTTATATTTCTTTGTGTCTCCAGCACTTAGCCCAGTGCTGGCACATAGTAGGTGCTTAGTAAGTAGACGCTTCATAAATGCCTGTTGACTTGTCAACTCTTACTCTAGTACACCGGGCATTATGCACATAGTAGGTACTTCATAAATGCCTATTTGACTTGTTGACTCTACTTCCCCTATTAGTAAGTAGGTGCTTAGTAAATGCCTGTTGATTTGTCAGCCCTGACTCTATACTAGCCATCATGACCCCCAGATTTGACTTTTCAGATGGGACTCTGGCAGTGCAGGCATGGAGGGTCTGCCCCCACTCTTTGTATTCAAGGAAGACCCCTTTCCTCTGGGCTGAAGGCCCTTCCCGCTTGAAACTGTTCCTTGTATTTAAGGAAAGCACAATTAGCTGAGATCCAATCCAATAAAGGCAAAATGTCCTCACGTGTCGGTCTCAGGGTGCTTCGTGCAGGGCCAGCCTGGCCTCCATCTGGTCTGAATCTACGGCTCTCATATATTATCGTAATGGAATATGTACTCTGCGTCTCCTAATTATATTAACATTTACAGAATTGAAATAAAATAAGTTTACACAGTGGACTTGATCCCAAGTCAGGCTCGGCCACACAAACATCAGAGGCCTGGAGGGGAGCATGGTGGGTGAGAAGGGAGCCTGTGTGGAGATAGCCCTGGCTGGTGGGAATCGGGTTTTCTGACTGGGTTCTCCTGCCCCTGCCTCTCCAAGGTTCAGAGGAACAAGCCATGAGAGCTCAGAAGCCATGGAGAGGTGGGTCTGAATTTGGTCTCAGCTCTTAATCTCATGGCGCCTTGGTTTCTTTATCTGCAGAATGGGGTGAATCGTACTAGTCCTTGCTGCCTTGGAGGGCTGCTGGGGAGGAGGGGCTTTAGCTGTAGAAAAGGGCCTTACTACAAGCACGTGCGCGTTCTATCAGAGTTCCATCAGAGGGAAGGGCCCTGAGGGAAGGGCCCTAACGTTGAGTTCTTGTTGCCAGCACATCAGTGACTCAGTGAAGAGGCATTTATTGTCCCGAGGCCCTGGAACTACAAGGACAAAAGGGAACTAGTTCCTGCCCTCAAGGCTTTCGTTTACCTATATCCCCATGGCACAGTGAGGAGAACTCTGGGCCAGAAGTCCGAAGCCCTGAGTTTAAATCCAACCTCAGATATCTGACAGCAGTGGGATCCTGGGCAAGTCCCTTCCCCTCTGCCTCAGTTGTCTCATCTGTAAAATGGGTATAATAATGATGATGGTGATGAGGACGATGATGATGATGATGACAACGATGATGATGGCTATGATGACAGCAACTCCTTTCTAGAGCTGTAGTGAGGATCAGATGAGATAACATTTATAAAGTGCTTAGCATGTAGTGAGTGCTATATAGATATTAGATATACACAGAATAAATATTTTAGGAGTATGCGTCAGGGGGCAACACTAGCAGCTGGGAATTCCTGGAAGACTTCCTGTAGGATGTAGTGCTTGAGCAGAGTTTTGAAGGATGGTAGGAATTCTAAGAGGTTGAGAGGGAAGGAGAGAGTACACCTGGGCATGTATAAAGGTATCAAGGGAGGAAGGATAAGAAGGCCAGTTAGGCCAAACTCTAAATCCAGAATCGGGGAAGTGCATGGTAAGGCTGAAACCAGGTTGTAAAGGGCTTTAAATGCCAAGAGAAAGGTGGCGGGGGTGGGGGGGCCGTGTTTGATCCTATAGGTAATAGGGAGCCGTTGGAGGGAGCAATGAGGTCAAGCGTGCTTTAATAAAATCCATTTGGCAGCTGAATGGACTGAAGTCGGGCGAGATTTGAGGCAGGAAAGCGAATTCAGAGGCCACTGCACCGACCAGAGAGTCATCATGAGATATTACAGAGACAGACGTGGGAAGATCTGGCCCCTGACTGGAAGCGTGAGGCAGGACAGAGAGATCTGAATCATCTCATGACTGCCACGATCCCACTTCTGGTTATCGTTGGAATCGCCCAGGGAGAATGTTGAGAGAAGAGAAGCAGAGCCTCGAATGGAGCCTTAGGGGATACCCACAGCTTATGAGTGTGATAGGAATGATGAGCCAGCAGTGGAGATGGGGGAGAACCGGGAGAGGCTGATGCCGGGGGACCTGACCCTCTCTGTATAGAGAAATCTCAGATCATTTTAGAGGGATGCTTTAAAGGGGAGGGGGGGATTCATCTCCATTCATGTCCTGTAAGCTCACAGGTAATAACTTAATTCAGAAACCCCGTTCCAAGAGTGTAATTAATGTCTTTTGATGCAGTTTCCCAGGGTTTAATAACCTCTTTCTTCCAGATTAATATTGGTTTCTGGAAAGTTATGCAGAATAGAGTGTTTTTCCCAGCTGGCCACAGCAATTCTCTTGGCTTTGCCAGCTGCCTTGGTGCGGAGCTGCTGGGGATGCCAGGCATCGCTCACCCTGGCTCATTACTGGGGATGGGGGTGTGCGGTGAGGGGGAGTAGAGCAGGGCGAAGAGAAGGGGAGGGGGAAGCCCGAGAAAACCTCATAGTATGAGCCTTTTGCTGAGATGTCTGCCATGGCTCCGACAGTCACAGGGTGAAATGTTTACTCGATTGTATTGAAAGGCTGGAGAGTTTAGTCTGGACTGGGCTTGGGGCTGTAATAAGGAAGACCATTGACAGAAAGGCACTTGTGGACCAAGGAGGAAGATTTCCTTGGGCACCAAGCTCCTGCTTCTGCTCCAAGGAGACGCCCAGGGTCCTGATGGTTGGACCCGAGTGCTGAGCCATGGAGGGGTGGAGTGCTGCTGAGGAGCCCAGGGCTGGGGCTCTCTGCCTGAATGCCCTGCTTGTAGGCCCCAGGGTGTGGCTGCCTCTTCATTAATCACTTAATTAAGCATTAAGCTGGTGTCTGGACAAAAGAAGGGTAAAGGGAGCTGGCCCATTAGTCAGTCTCTCAAGCATTTATTACAAACCTACTGTGTGTCAGGTGGAGGTCCCCCAGTGCAGTCAGGGCCATCTCCCGTCATCTTGATCTATCTCTGGTCACTGGACCCAGACGGCTCCTAAGGAAAAAATGAGGCTGGCAACTTTGCACAGCCACCTCCTTGATGTTATGGTTCTCTCTGAGAGACCATAGGTTCTGGGATACCTAGGGAAGCAAAGGACCCAATTCCTGTCCTCAAGGACATGCATATCTACCTCCCCACCCATGTGGGGATCTGTAAAGTGCTTTGTCCCTGAGGGCATTAGAGTCTCTTCTGTTAAACAGGGGATTGGATCCAGCCTGGAAACCACTGGGCTTGGGGTTAAGAAACTTGGGTTCGGATCCTGCCTCAGGAACATACTATGAGTAACCCTGGACCAGTCACTTACATCCAGCAGTTTAGCTGCCTCCTCTTTAAAATGATGGGGCAGGACTCATTAGCCTCTAAGAGCCTTCTCCACTCTGATACTCTCTGTTCCAAGGTCCCTCTCAGCTCCCTTAATCTGTGTTCTAAGGTCCCTCCCATCTCTGAGAATGTGCTTTAAGACTCCTTCCAAGTCTGAAAATCTATGTTTTAAGGTTAATCTCAGTACTTATGTTCTCTGTTCTGACCTCCCTCCCAGCTCTGATATTCTGGCCTCTAAAAGTCCCTTCCACCTCTGCCCCACCGTGTTCCTTCCTCCCCGCCATCTCCAATTGAGACAGTGTCTCTTCTGAGGCCAGAGAGCTTCCTCCTTGCTGGTCAGGTCAGTCCTCCTGGGCAGGCTTCCCCCGTGACCTCCTCCACCTGCTTCTTTCTTTCTGCCTGGTACAGTAAGTGGGATTATAAGAAATGCAGTGGGCCCACCTCTAATGGAGACCCTACATTACTGTTCCTCCCCAGACTTGGTGCAGGCACCCTCCCCATCAGGTACAGCTTCCAGGCCAAGCTAAGGCAGCTTGTAAGTGTCTGGAGCCATCCTGTCTGAGACTCCGGGCAGGAAGACCCCTATGATAAACATTCAGGTAACAAAATACAAACAGGTTACAGACAAATTGGAAATAGCCTTAGAAGGCAGGCGTTCAGATGGAGGGGGAATCAGGAAGGGCTTCCTGTAGAAGGGGTCTGGGAGATGGCATTAAGGAGAGACAGACTTTCAGGCTTGGAGGACAGGGAACATGCCCAGTCAGGAGATGGCATGACTTGTTTAAGGGACAGCAGGAGACCAGCATGCTTGGTCAGGGTGACAAGGGGGCTTTATGGGAAGGTGTATGGACTAGAAACGTAGTGAGAGGGAGAGCTGAGGAAAGGCTTTTGAATGCCAAATACAGGATCATGTATTTGATCTTGGAGGGTCTGGGGAGACACTGGGGCTTATTGTGAGGAGGGGGGACATGCTTTAAGAAGAGCAAGGTGACAGCTGAAAGGGGATGGACTGGAGCGGGTAGGCAGGGAGATCCACCATCCCAGCCACAGGCATGGGGTGATGAGGACCTGACCTAGAAAGGTGGGCAGTGTCCCAGGAAGGGAGGGCAATGTCCTGGAGATGATTCTGAAGGCAAAATTTTCAGGCCTTGACCCAAGATTGTAAAGCTAGGTGTAAAGCTAGGAAGGAGATTGGAGCTGGATAGAGCCCTGAGGACCGTTGGCATGGAGGTGATATCTGAATACGCGAGCACTGGGGAGGTCACCAGGTGCACTGGTATAGACTCTATACCATATTCTCTACTTCTGGGAGAAGAGCAGAGGACTCTAAGAGACGGCATGGTTACTGGTGTGATGATGGTGAGCCTGCAAAGGAGTCCAGGGTGGGGGCCGGCAACTGGTAGCAGCGCAGCATCATGAAACTCTAGAGAGAGGGGAAGGGGTGGGCAACAGTGTCTGCAGGGAGGTTATTGAGACAAGCAGAAAGGTCTTGTTTAGTCATTTCATTCACGTCTGATTCTTTGTGACCCCTTTGGGGGGAAAGATGCTGAAGTGGATTGCCATTTCCTTTTCCAGTCCATTTTACAGATGAGGAAACTGAGGCAAATAGGGTTAAGTGACTTGCCTAGGGTCACACAGGTAGTGAGTGGCCGAGGCTAGATTTGAACTCAGGAAGAGGAGTCTTCCTGACTTCATACCTGGCGTTCTGTATGCTGCACCATTTAGCAAATCAAATACTGTCATTATAAAAACAAATATGAATCAACTCCTGTCCTTGAGGAGTTTCTATTCCATAGGTAAAAGCAACACAGTTTTATGTAAGCAGGTAAGCATGTTAAAAAAATGTGCAACATCAGAGTAATCTGACCTTGAGCCAAAAGCTGCAGCAATAACTGAGTCCAGAGGTCTGTGATGAGATGAGACCATGGGACAAACCTGAGGAAAGGCAGTCATGGGCAGGGATGGAGAGACAGTCGAGGGGCTTTCATCAGGCCTTTGTTGCTATCTCGTGACTTACTTAGGGAAAAGATGAAGGGAGAGACGTTATTGGACAGCACATTGACCCAGGACTCAGGGACCAGTGCAGTGACTGGACCCAAAGGGAGACAGCGCCATCCCTGCTTGACTTTCCTTCATGTAGTCGTTACTGTGTGACTTCACTCAGTGTGCCCCAGTGGTCCTCGATCTCCCTAGCTGTCAAAGGAGGGCTACAGACTAACTGACCTCCAAGGGTCCTAATGGCCCCTAACCCAGCGTGAGGCCCCCCGTTGTCTGCTGGATGTAGCGTGTACTCCTTCTAAGAATATCTTAGAATTTCTTTGTTCCAAGCAGCATCAAATAAAATCAGAATTTCCCTTTACAAAGTGGAAAAGGAACATGAGGCTGGGACTCTGTCTCTCTTCCCTGTATCTCCCTTTTCCTTTTTTAAGTGGACATCAAGTCCACTTAAACTTCCTCAGCTGCCCTGCTTGGCTGTCTTTCTTTGCTACCGTGGGTTTTTAAATACTTCATAATCCTCTTGAATTCTTTTTCTTTTCAGAAACCGTGTCATGCGGCATATTTTTTTCCTTTTTAAAAATAATTTTATTACTGTCTTCTGTCTTCTTCAGTTTCCCTAACCTTCCCCTTTCCCAGAGAGCCATCCCATAAAACAGACTATTTTTTAAAAGAAAAATAAAGACAGAGATAAAACACAACCAGAAAAGCTAACAAGTACATTTTAAAAGTCTGAAAATAGGAGCACTATTCCAGCCTCTGCAGAGGACCAAGGGCAGGGGTCTTACTTTATAACTTTCACGTTCACATCTTGTTATTTTACATTGCTGTAGTCAATGCATAGCCCTTCATTCCTCCAGGCAGAGTTCCCTCTTGATGTTGGCATTTAAGGCCCACACATGCCACATGGCTCCGCTCCACCCTGCCATCTTCCTCTCCTTTTTGACCTCTTACATTTTCATTCCAGCCATCCCATAACACATCCTTCTCTTAGTTGGTACCAGGGCTTTCTGATGCCCCCGGGCACTCCAGTACCAGGGCCTGCTGATGCCTCCGGGTGTTCTGTCCCCTGCCTAAAGTTCTGAGGCTGCTTAGATGCCAAGACCCAACTCACAGCCCCCAGCATCATCCCCATGAGAATGCTGGTTTAGAGTCTCTGCAGTCAGGAGCATCTTGAGGTCTCTGAAAGGTCTACATGTTTTCCCAGATGCAGTCAGACCCACCTCCCTCCTCCTCTTGTATTTTGGGTCCGACTCATCATCCATCCACTGCTCCTTCCCAAGGCTTATATCTGCAGTGACATTATTAACAGTAAAATGTAGGTCAGAGGTCATATCTCTAGGACTGGAAGGCACCATTGAGTCCAGTCTCCTCCTTTTTACAGATGAGGAAACTGAGGCTGAGTAGTAACATGGTTTGGCCCCAGGATCACTAAGCTAGTAAATGTCAGAGGGAGAACTTGAACTTGGGTCTACCACACTCTCCCGTGTCTACTGGTCGCCAGTGCCATTGGAGGGGTACAAACAGTCAAGACTGAAGGAATTCCTTAGAGGAGGGAGGCCAGTGTGGGCTCTTCAGGTCTTCAGGCCTGATTAGGATGGAAGGTTCTTGAGGGCAGGACTGTTGTCTTTGTGTCCTTGACTGTAGAATATAGTGCTTTTTACATCTAGAAGGTGTTTAATAAATGCTTGTTGAGTCCTTGGTAATGCTGAGTGCCGCTTGGTCCTTGCTCCTGAAGAGCAAAAATAGTTTTTTCTTCTGTGTCCGCAGCCTTTAGGACATTACCTGGCATACATTAGGTGTTTAATAAATGCATGTTGCTGTGTGGCCTTGGTCTAGCTTGCCCCCTCGTTTTTCAGAGGAGGAGCCTGCTGCTCAGAAGCAGGAGGGGCATACTGAATTAGGGGACAAAGAATTCTCTTTGAAGTCCTGTCCTGCCCTGGACAGATCACAAGCTTTTAGAGCCTCAGTGTCTCCTTGGCTGTAAAACACTCTCTCAATCAAGGCTCTTGTGGTCATACTGATGCTTCCTTTTGAATTTGGGGCCCAGTGCTCCTGGGAGATGCTTGTCCCCCATCCCTGCCCAGGGCCCTGGTGGGGCCTGGGGACAAGAGCTGGCTTTTCTGGGACATCATGGAATCCACATTTGGCTTCCAGGAAGATTGTCAGGGGTGGGGTTGGGGGGCACCCAACTTTTTCTACTTCCCTTTTAAACTGCCACATGGCCTTATTTACAAAAATAAAAATCGTGTTTGGACGTGTTCACATCATTTATTTGGAAATCCCAAGGGACAGAATTCTTTTCCAGTGGATGCGTGTGCCATGCCCCCTCTCTGTGACTCATTAAGGCCTTTAACCAGCGCCCCCCCAGCCTCCATTTGCCGGCACACTTGGGAAGGGGGAAGGAATGGGGCCAGGGACACATCATCCCTCTCCTAGCATGTGTGCTGCAAAGATTGAGAGGCCTCAGTCTGTTTGGTAAGGGAGAGACAAGAAAAACAGTTTTCAGAGGTTCCCCAAGCCCGGCCCCTCTGATGGCTGGAGGATGCACCTGGTGGCCAAATCATGAGGGGGGTGCAGTTTGGGTGCTGACAGATTCCCCTTTGTGGGACCTTCTGGGAGGGCTCTGCCCACAGGGGTGCTCAGTGAATCCAGCTGCTATAATGTCAGGGCTGTGGGGAGACGAGAGAGCATAGAGCATTGGAACAGGGAGGGCCCTTGGAACAGGAGATGTCAACACTATTGTGGGAGGTAGGGGCCTCAGAAAGGGGATGTCAGAGCTGGGAAGGATCTCCGACATCACCTTGTGCAACCCCCTCATGGTAATGGTAATGAGGAAACTGAGGACCAGGAAGGGAAGTGATTGATCCAAGGTGACCCAGTGACGCTGTGAGCAGAGCTGGTATTTCACCCAAGTCTACTCTTTCCTGAGCAGTCCTTTCCTCTTGCAGAGCACAAGCATTGTTCTTTCCACTTTCCAGAGAAGCCTGAGGCTTGTTGAGGTGATGGCACTCACCCATTGTGTACTTTGCACACAGAGCCTGTCATGCTGTTGTTGAGGATAATATGAATAGATTCAGGAAAGAGGTAACGGCTCAGTGGCCAGGCCCAAAGAGGACTCACGTCACACACTTGGAACAGGATTCTGCGTGTCTTCCCCTGGGATCCGTACGTGGCCCTGGACTGTTGAACGTTTTAAAATGACTTAGATGAAGATAGAGACAGCAAGCCCGTCAGATGTGACACAGCCCGGGGGGACAGTGACTAGCCTGGATGGCAGACAGGATCCCAAAATATCCTGATGGTTTGGAACAGTGAATCGAGCCTCCCAAAATGACATGAAATTGGATAAATGTAAGATCTTGTGCTTGAGTTTTTCTCTTAATCAACTTCCCAAGTACAGAATGCACGAGCCAACAGTTCACATAGTAAACACTAGGAGTTCAGCTGATGCTTATGGGAGAAGGAAGTGCGGGCTCCGCCTGCAGTGCTCAGCCTCTTGGGGACCCGCCTGACTTTCCTAGAGCATCCTGTCCAGTTCCGGACTCCCCATATCAGGAAAGACCCTGGCCTCCTTCCAGCGCCCCCTGCGGGAAGCTCCTCCCATCGGCCTTCATCTCAGCGCCCTCCCAAGGCTACCCCCAGCTGACCCTGCCCATGGTTTGTGCAGAATTGTGGGCCAGTTGTCTCCCCCTTAGACTGGGAGCTTGTTGAAGGCAGGGGCTGTCTCACCTTTCTTTGGGTCCCTCCTTAGTGCAGTGGCTGCACATAAATAAATTTAAAATTTAATAAATAATAAATAATAAGTTAATAAATAAAAATCTTAATAAATGCTTGTTGACTTAAAGGAGAATCTAGAGCCTCACAGCCATTCCACACAACGATCAGTTGAAGGAACGCTGAGGTTTAACTTGCAGCAGATAATACTGGGGGGGCACCACCATAGAACAAAAGCATCATACATTTAGTACTCAAAGGGACCTCAGAAGCCACTCTGGGCAAAGCCCCAGGAGGTAAGTGACTTGCCAGGGTCACACAGCTAGTAGTAAAGGGCTAACTGTTTTCCAGTATTAGAACAGCTCTCATGCGCAAGAAGTGCTGGACTGATTTTCAGCTTGGCTCCGGGGACCAAACCAGTGGTAAGAGGTGTATGTTTCAGGGACCAGTGTCAGCTCCATTTAAGGGAAAACGTCCTTGGACGTTAACCTGAGACATATCCCAAAGTGACCGCCGTAAGGGATGTATATGGTCATGGGGGTTCTTTTTCTAACATGGGTTGATTTTGTCACCTTTGAAGGCCCTTCTAATGATGAGATTCTGGGCTGCAGTGATCTCCCTGTGCCCAGTTTGTGTTTAATAAGGATCCAGGGGACGAACTTTCAGTGTGGCTTGGCATCTTGTGGGAAGCAATCAGATCATTGACCTCCTCGTCAGGAGCCCTGGGAATCCCGCTGCCTGCTTCCAGCTCCCCCCATGTGTGCAGGGGTGTTACTTGCCCTCTCTGGGCCTCAGTTTCCCAGTCTGTAAAATGAGTGGGGGGCTAGATTCGGTTCAGTTCAATGCACAGTGATTAAGGTCCGGCTGGAGGCAGGATAATTATCGGGTCAGGGTGAGAGTGGATGCTGTATCCCCAGAGGGCCTGTCTGGATCCTGACATCCATGGTCCATCAACCGCAGAGCCATCTGAAGGGGAAGTAGCCGATTTAGATTTTCCACGATGTGCCGTGAGAAGACAGCTCCTTCCACTCACGTGGGGAGACGTGGGTCCACGGATGTGCAACGTGGCACATTATTTTTATTTTAATTTAATGATCAGTTTGGTTGATTTTTTTCCTTTCTTTTAAAAAAAAGTATCATAGAAAATAGTTCTGGGAGGGTGAGGGGTGACTTTGCCTCAGTTTCCTCATCTGTAAAAGGGAGTGAGATATAAACACAACATTAATAAAAACCCACTTGTTTAAATAAGGAAGAACATGATTCTCTGCATGGCTGCTTGCGGTATGTATGTGAGGGAAGAAGAGACTGATGGGCCAGAGTACCTCTGAGACTCTAGGACCATAGGTTGTTTTTTGTGACCCCAAAGATGAACTCCAGCTGTTGAGAGAGTAGGCAGCCGCCTCTGCAGATTGCAGGCCGAAGTCTGGCGCTCCCTATCTGCTCTGTCCCTGAGCTAGCTGCTTACCTCCCCCTCCACCCCATGTACCCCTCAGCCTTATTCTCCCAGGGTGGGGTGCCCGCCAAGCCTATTATTTATCTTGGGCCCGCCGACACTTCGCCTGCAACATTTCATCAGTCACGGGGAAAGAAAAGATTTATGGACTTTGTAACACAGGAATGATTTCAGTAAAAGCCCAGCCAAAAATAATGCAAAGACATACAGTGCTGATTTCAAAAAAGTTTGTAATGAGGTGCCCGTATTTGGGTCCGATTTACAAGGTAAGCTTGGACTCCAATTAGCAATCACAGGGTTCTCTTAAGCCCAGCACATATCCTTCCAGAATTATGTAGATTTTCCAATTACTGAGTTATGTTGAAATTACAGCTAGAGACTCGTAAAGTGAGGCATAGTTTATAAATGCAGTATATTCTTAACTGCCTGGCCATGGGGTGTCCCGGCGAGGCTCCTGGGCTCCTCTGGGGCGACAAGGATGTCTGGCATCACAGACAGAGCAGGCAGCTGTGCATGGATCGGCCTGAAGGGACAGATGTTGAGCCTCCAGCCCGACCACTTTGGTTGGACCAAAGGGAAGGAATGATGTGTAATGAGCCTGAAAAGGTAGCATGAGGCCAGGCGGAGAGGAACTCTGAATGCCAGAGTATTTAGTATTTGGTCTTGGAGATCACAAGGAGCCCGCTGAAGTTTATTGATTAGGGGAGAGATGCAGTCAGATCTATGATGTAAGAAAATTACTTTGCAGCTATGTGGGGGATAGATGGAGATGGAAACAGAGAGAGGAGGCCACCACTGCAGTCAGTAGTCTGGGTTCAAGGTGGTGAGGGCTAAACTAGGAGGATGACACATTCAGTTACTTGGTTCCATAAACCCTTAGAGTCACATATAGAGTCACAGAAACTTGGAGTCTTAGAATGACAGACTCTTACAGCCACAGCAGCCAGGCAGAAGCTTAGACCAACAAGCTTTTCCAGTCTTGGAATCCTGAATTTGGAAAATTTTAAAACCACAGAATTCCAAAACCTCGGTATTCCCCAAACCTTAGCATCGTAGCATTACAAAAGCTTCAAGTGACACAATCCGAACCTAAAAACCATATAATTGTGAAAATCTTAGAATTGATGAGCCCAGTGCCGTAGAATTGTAACTTTTTAGAATCATGAAGGGCAGCTAAGTAGGGGGTGCAGAAGAGAGAGAACGCTAGATCTGGAGTCCGGAAGACATATATAATTTAACATGTTAATATAATCGTATTATGTATAATATATAATGATCTATTAAAAGTATTTCTATACCCTTTAAGTTTATAAAACATTTATGCGTGTTTAGATGCATATGTGTGTACATACATACAGTATATATAACAACATTTGATTTTATTTTCCCTCCAAGTCTACTGTCATCCCCATTTTACAGTGAGGAAGCTGAGACTGAAGGAGGTTGAGTTACTTGCCCAGGGTCAACCAGTTAATTAGCCAAGAAGCCTTTCTTCAACTCCTCCTACGTACCATGGGTTTACTTTTCTATGGAAGAGAAAACAAGGACAGTGATAAAGATATACAGCCTAAGTATGAGGTGAATTGGGCAGCTAGGTGGCACCATTGTGCATGGCGTGCTGCCTCAGACACTTCTGGCTGTGTGACTCTAGACGAGTCACTTAACCCTGCTGGACACAGTTTCCTCATCTGTAAAATGGGCTGGAGAAGGAAATGGCAAGTCGGAGAGGACTCCGAAACGACTAAACAAAACAAAGCAAATGAAGACCAATACACAGTTGTTAAACACAGGATAGATGGGAGGGGAGAGCCCAAGCAGTTGAGGAGTCATGAAAAACCTCCTGAAGAATGCGGAACTCTGTGGAAGAGGGGAGGAAGAAGGGAATTCCAGGCACAGGGAATGCCCGGTTCAAAGACCTGGAGATGAGAGATGGAGAGTTGTGAAGGAGATGGGTGTGAGGTGGCTGGAACTCAGTGTGTGGGAGCCTTGCCCATTGAGGCCAGCAAGGCAGATCAGGGTCAGGTTCTGTCTGGCTTTAAAAAATTTAAAAAATAATTGTTTAAATTTATTTATTAAAAAATTGTATTTAAATTTATTTAACAATTATTTAAATTTATTATAAAGTGTATTTTAAATTTATTTTTAAATTATTTTTTAAAAATTTGAAATTAAATTTTAAAAAAAAATTTGATTCTGTAGGAAATAGGCAGCCTTGGACTTGATTGAATGAAAGATGGTGGCAGTAGGAATGGAGGTATAGAGTGAGACTTAGTCATGTCTACACTTAAGGAAAACTATTTTTGTGGCAGAATGGAGAGACTCAAGGCAGGGCAATCAATCAGGATGCTATTGGGGGCAGCGATGGGAGCCTTGAGGGGCCATCAAGTCAGCTGGGAGAAGTCAGACACAAACCCTGCTGGGGTAGGAAAGGCAAGATTTGGAGACTTGTTGGATTTATGGGGTGTGAGGGAGGGGGAGGAGCCCAAGATGGCGCCAGCTTCCCAAGGCTGGGATGATAGGAGGATGCTGGTGCCTTCCACAGAAATGGGGACATTTGGGAGAGAAGAGGATTTGTGGGGAGAGATAACGAGATCACTTCAGGGCACTCGGGGACTGGGAGTCTCTGGGTCACATGGCCTGGCAGTGCATGGGGCTGTCAGACCTGGTCTCCCTGACATCATCATCACCTCCTTCATCCTCCTTCTCATCATCATCATAGTCATAGCTTACATGACTCCAGCATTGTCTTTCTGCTAGGTCATCTTGGCTTGCTCCACTATAGGATTATGGAATTACATTGTGTTAGCATCTTGGGCTCGAGAGCTCACAATCTTTGCCTCTTAGAAGGGGCAGGGGCCTCAGAGAGCATCTGATCCACCCTCCTCCCTCCATGGCGGGCAGGGTGAGCCCTGGATTGATCCCAGACCCCATCCATGGGGGCTAGTTTTTGGTTGTTCTTTTTCCCCTTTAGAGGGAGATTCTCTTTGTGGGTAGTTTGGATCTGGCCTCCATGGTGTTTCTGGGGTCTTTATTTTGGGAAGGCCCAAAGTCAGGAAGAGATGCTCTTTACCACCCTGAAGACATGGGGACCTCAGACAGCTTGCCCTAAGGAGACCTGCGGAGGATCCATAGAATCCTCAACCATTGGAGATGGGAGGGGCCCCAGACATCAAGTGAAATCCCCATCTAGCTAAGTGTCCCCTCTGGGATATCTTTGATAGATGACAGGAGTCAGGTGATGGAATGGGTAGAACTGCTAGTGACCCCCTCCCCTCTCCCGTTATCTTGTATATGATTTGTAGACATGTAGGTGAGAGATATATAGATTGTTTATTACACATATACATTTATAGGCAGAGCATGTGCTTTGTATACAATTTATAGACATAGAGATTATGTACCTTGTATGTGATTTATAAACATATCGATTGTTTATTGTATTCATATATTTATAGAGTATTTGCTTTGAATATAATTTATAGACATAGACCATATACTTTATATGTGATTTATAAACATCGATTGGAGATATATAGATTGTTTATTGCATTTATACATTTATAGAATATTTGCTTTCTATATAATTTTAGACATAAATTATAGAGTTTGTATATGACATATATACTTTATATGTGATTTATAAACATTGATTGGAGATATATGGATTATTTATTGCATTCATACATTTATAGAATATTTGCTTTGTATATAATTTATAGACATAAATTAGAGTTTGTATATGACTTATAAACATATAGATTAGAAATACATAGATGGTTTATTACATTCACATATATTTATAGAGTATTTATTTTATATATATAATTTATGAACATATAGATTGTATAGCTTATGTATGATTTTAAGAGATTATGTATAGACATATGGATTATGTATTGCATATATTCATATATATTTATAGACAGAGTGTGTGCTTTGTATATACAATTAATAGACATTTAGATTATATACTTTGTGTATAGACATGGATTTTAAATAGACGGAGACGTTATATAATACATATAGATTATATATTTGTAGACATAAAGGTGATATGTCTTGCATATAACTTGTGGACATGCGGATCATATGTATATAGACATATAGATCATAATATGCTTTGTATATAACTTCTAGACAGATTATTAAACACATTTTATATTTTATTTATATTCTACGCAGTTTTATGTACAGGCATAGATTATATATTATATATACATATGTTGATAGATATATAGATGATATGGTCCATACAGACTATGGAGAATGCTGTGTACCAGGTCCAGTATTTATTTATATGTGTGTATATGGAACATAAGGTCCATGAGGGCAGGATCTGGTCTGTCTTCATATTGCCGTGCTGTGTACACAGTTCCTGGCACATAGGAGGCACTTAATTAGTTTTTGATGGTTAATTCGTTCACAGGTTTCTAGTAACCAAGTCATACAAGGATTTGGTGAAAGAGCTTGGGGATTTGGCCTGAAGGCATTTTCTTGTGGGGGGCGGGGATAATAGCTACTTTTAAATACTTGAGGGGCTAACATGTGAAGGAGAGATCGGGCATTTCTGCTTGGTCCCCAAGGACAGAAGTAGGAGCGGTGAGTGGAAGAATTGGGGAAGTTGATTTAGGCAGCGTCAGAAAGGGCTACCGTAAGAGAGGGTGAGCTCTCTGTCGCTGGAGGTCTCCAAACAAAGCCTGGAGGACCACGTATTAGGCAAGGATGTCATGGAGAAGATTCTTAAGCAGAACCTTCATAATGAGGATTTGCTGGATGCTTGATTGACTGATGGTCTGAGATCTGTGTCTGCTAGCTCTGAGCTTCTGTGATACAGTGAGGGATGATAGACATGTTCATAGTTGTTTTTGAATCGTTTTAGCGTGTCCAACTCTAAATGACCTTATTTGGGATTTTCCTAGCAAAGATACTGGAGTGATTTGCCATTTCCTTCTCCAACTCATTTTCACAGATGAGGAAACTGAGGTAAGCTGGGTTAAGTGACTAGCTCAGGGTCACACAGCTAGGGTCTGAGGTCAGATTGAACTCAGGACTGCTGACATGGTGCTCTGTGCACTATGATGTCATCTAGCCACCCAGTTTACATATAGTTGTCCCCACAACTCCTCTGGTTTTATTCTTCTGGGATCTGACCTTCCCTGGAGTCCTCTAAACCTGATTTAGTTTTTCGCTGGGCTTGGGGTGTCTAGTATCTGACCCAATCCAGTGGAACTTTATTGATCACAATAAAATAATTCATTCATATTGTATTTTAAGTGTGGTCTTATCTGATCCGAGGTGTTATCATAATTATGCCCATTTTACAGTGCCCAGGGTCACACAAGTAGCCAGTGTCTGGGGGCAGGGTACCAGCCCAGCATTCCCTGACCCAAAACCCTGTGCTCCGGCCACTGCCAGACACTGTGCCCTAGCACTGAGGAGAGAGGGGAAAGTGAAACATGGCCTGTCCTCAAGAAGATTCCATTCTATTAGGGGGTACAGCGTGTAAACAGATCAGTGTCTACAGATAAGGATAACATGTAGAGAGATCAATGTCTACAGTTAAGTGTGGCATGTAAACAGATGAGGAGGTAGATGGCTCACATGAAGCTTCCTGCCCAGGCCCACCACATCCAGCGAGCCTCTCCTAGCTATGTCTTTCTCTCTCTGGTTCCCATGGATGTGCGCAGGCTGCCCTCCAGGAAGGAGGCGGCCTCGGGTTGCAGTAGACTTGTGATCAACCCATCCCGCTGACAGCGCCCAGAAAATGCAGGGGATCTGTTAGGGCAGACACATCTAAAGTCCTGTGATTTCCCTTGCCCTCAGGGAGCTCCCATTTACCATGCAGTCAGGTTTCCAGTGTGCCTTAGAGCCATTATTTCATTTTAGCCTTATGGGAAGTAGCATAGTGCTTTTGGCCCCCTTTTACAGAAGAAAAAACTGAGGTCCAGAAAGGTTACATTTTTCAGCTTTTCCAAGTTCATCCAGCTTGTTAGAATTTAGGATTAGGATTTCAAGTCCAAGGCTCTTTCTGCTACAGCAGAGTTTCTTCATTATTTTTTATTTTAATTTTATTTATTTTCAATGTTCCACAATAACTACCATACCAAATAACTTAGATTATTATTTTCCTCTCCTTCCCCCCTACCTTCCCCTCCCTCAAGACGGCATATAGTTTTGTATAGGCTGTACACATACATTCCTATGAAATACATTTTCACTATAGTCTGTGATGTGTTGAAGAATTAAAATGAGTGGGAGAAATCATCTAACAAACCGGAACACAATACACACGCATGCACGCACACACACACACACACACAAATGATCTGCTGCATTCTGCGATTGAATTCCATAGTTCTTTCTCTGGATGTGGAAGGCATTTTACCTTAGAAGACCATTGGGAATTTTTTTTAAGTCCTTTCATTGCAGTGAAGTACTAAGTCTATCAGAAAAACTCTCACACACTGTGGTCATTGCCATACATATAATTCTCCTGGTTCTGCTCCTTTCACTCAGCATCAGATCATATAAGTCTTTCCAGGCCTCTCTGAAGTCTTCCTCTTCATCATTCTTATAGCACAATAGTATTCTATTACATTCATATACCATAATTTATTCAGCCGTTCCCCAATTGATGGGTATCCTCTTGATTTCCAGTTTTTGGCCACTACGTAGAGTGCTGCTATAAATATTTTTGTACATGTGGGACCCTTTCCCATTTTTATGATCTCTTTGGGATACAATTCTAAAAGTGATATTTCTGGGTCAAAGGGTATGCATATTTTTGTAGCCCCTTGGACATAGTTCCAAATTGCTCTCCAGAATGGTTGGATCAGCTCACAGCTCCACCAACAGTGTATTAGTGTCCCAACTGTCCTACATCCTCTCCAACGTTTATCATCTTCCTGTTCTGTCATGTTAGCCAATCTGATAGGTGTGATGTGATACCTCAGAGTTGTTTTGATTTGCATCTCTCTAATCAAAAGTGATTTAGAGCATTTTTTCATATGACTATAGCTATCTTTAATTTCTTCCTCTGAAAATTGCCTGTTCATATCCTTTGACCATTTATCAATTGGGGAATGACTTGTATTTTTGTACATTTGACTCAGTTCTCTATATATTTTAAAAATGAGACCTTTATCACCAACATTAGCTGTAAAAATTCTTTACCAGTTTTTACATCCCTCTGAATTTTGGTTGCACTGGATTTGGTTGTGCAAAAACTTTTCAGTTTAATGTAATCAAAATTATCCATCTTGTACTTCATAATGCTTTCTATCTCTTCTTTAGTCAAAAATTCTTCCCGTCCCCATAAATCTGATAAATACACTATTCCTTGCTCCACCAATTTGTCCCTAGTATCAGTGTTTATACCTAGATCATGTACCCATTTGGACTTTATTCTTGTGTACGGTGTCAGGCATGGGTCTATGCCTAGTTTCTGCCACATTTTTATCCAATTTTTCCAGCAATTTTTGTCAAATAGTGAGTTCTTATCCCAGAAGTTGGGGTCCTTGGGTTTATCAAACAGTAGATTGCTATATTCATTGTCTATTGTGTCTTGACTACCTAGCCTATTCCACTTATCTACCCTTCTGTTTCTTAGCCAGTACCAAATGGTTTTGATAATTGCTGCTTTATAATACAATTTGAGATCTGGTAGTGCTAGGCCATCTTCCCTAGCTTTTCTTTTCATTAGTCCCCTTGATATTCTGGACCTTTTATTCTTTCAGATGAATTTTGATATTATTTTTTCCAGCTGTAGAAAATAATTATCTGATAGTTTAATTAGTATGGCACTAAATAAGTAAATTAATTTAGGTAGAATTGTCATTTTTACTATATTGGCTCAGCCTTCCCACAAGCAACTGATGTTTTTCCACTTACTTAGATCTGACTTTATTTGTGGGAAAAGTGTCTTATAGTTGTGTTTATATAGTGGAAACTATCTCCTGCTAAAAGGCACAATAAACAGTGAAGCAATATCGTTACTAAACATGTATGCTGCAAGTGGTATAGCATCCAGATTCTTAGAGGGGAGGTTGGGGGAGTTGAAGGAAGAAATAGACAGCAAAACTATACTACTAGGGGACCTCAACCTCCCCCTCTCTGAACGTGGTAAATCTAACCTCAAAATAAACAAGAAAGAGGTTAAGGAGGTAAATAAAACTCTGGGTAAGGTAGATGTGATAGATCTCTGGAGAAAATTGAATGGTGATAGAAAGGAATATACCTTTTCCTCAGTTGTACATGGCACATACACAAAAATTGACCATGTTCTAGGACATAAAAACCTCACAATCTAGTGTAGAAAGGCAAAGATAGTCAATGCATCCTTCTCAGATCATAATGCAATAAAAATTATATGTAATAAAAGGTCATGGAAAGATAAAACAAAAATTAATTGGAAACTAAATAATCTAATCCTAAAGAAGGAGTGGGTTAAACAAGAAATGATAGATATAATCAACAATTTCATTCAAGAGAATGACAATAATGAGGCAATCTACCAAATCTTATGGGATACTGCAAAAGCGATTCTTAGGGGAAATTTTATGTCTTTGAGTGCCTACATGAATAAAATAGAGAAAGAGGAGATCAATGACTTGGGCATGCAGCTGAAAAGGTAGAAAAAAGAACAAATTGAAAATCCCCAAGAAAATACCAAATTAGAAATACTGAAAACCAAAGGAGAGATTAATAAAATTGAAATTAAGAAAACTATTGCATTAATAAATAAAACTAATAGTTGGTTTTATGAAAAATCTAATAAAATTGATAAATGTTTGGTCAGTCTGATTTAAAAAAAAAGAAAGAAAACCAAATTACTAAAATCAAAAATGAAAGGAGTGAACTCACCTCCAGTGAGGAGGAAATTAAAACAATAATTAGAAATCACCTTGCCCAACTTTATGCCTATAAATTTGACAATCTAAATGAGATGGATGAGTATTTTAAAAAATACAAATTGCCAGATTAGCAGAAGAGGACGTTGAATACTTAAATAACCCCATCTCAGAAAAAAAAATTGAACCAAGCCATCAGTGAACTCCCTAGGAAAAAATCTCCAGGGCCAGATGGATTTACAAGTGAGTTCTGTCAAACATTTAAAGAACAGTTAATTCCAGTACTATATAGACTATTTTTGAAAATTGGGGAAGGAGTCTTCCCAAATTCTTTTTATGATACAAATATGGTTTTGATACCTAAACCAGAAAGAGCCAAAATAGGGAAAGAAAATTATAGTTCAATTTCTCTAATGAATATAGATATGAAATTTTTAAATAAGATTTTAGCAAGTTGTATACAGCAACTTATGAGAATAATAGATTATGATCAGGTAGGATTCATATCAGGAATGCAAACCTGGTTCAATATTAGGAAAAGTATTAGCATTATCTACCATATCAACAACAAAACTAACAGAAACCACATGCTTATCTCAATAGATGCAGAAAAAGCGTTTGACAAAATACAACACTCATTCCTATTAAAATAGGAATAAAGGGAACTTTCCACAAAATAATAAGCAGTATCTACCTAAAACCTTCTGTAAACATTATATGCAATGGTGATAAGCTAGGTACATTTCCCATAAGATCAGGGGTGAAACAAGGATGTCCATTATCACCATTATTATTCAATATGGCACTAGAAATGTTAGCTGTAGTAATTAAATAAGATAAAGAAATAGAAGGAATTAGAAAAGGCAAAGAAGAAACTCAGTTATCACTCTTTGGCAGATGATATGATGATATACTTAGAGAATCCCAGAGACTCAAGTAAAAAACTGCTTGAAATAATAAACAACTTTGGCAAAGTTGCAGGTTACAAAATAAACCCATACAAGTCTTCTGCATTTCTATATATTAACAAAGCCCAACAGCAAGAGATAGAAAGAGAAATCCCATTTAAAGCTAGGGTAGACATTAAAAAATATTTATATTTGGGAGTTCACCTGCCAAAACAAATCCAGGAACTATATGAACAGAGTTTCTTCACTTATAGAATTTTATTACCATTTTTTTCACAGGGTTGTGTGTGGTCCCTATCTTTGATTTCCTGAATGTAAGACCTTCCAGTACAGAAATTCCCTCCACTAATACAAAGCAATTCATCTGTAACTTATATTAGCTGCCTGAATCATGGAAATTTTCATTTTTTTAACCATAAACATAAAAATTTATTGATCATGGGGTTGAAGCACATATAAATAATTCTTTGTATCAGAATATACATAAAAGTAAAACCCAATTTTAATAAAATAGTTGTAGGATCACACATTTAGACCTGGAAGGATACCTTCAGTCATCCCCTGTCTCATATAGATGAGGAAACGAGGCCCAGAGAAGTGTAGTGATTGCATATGGAAAGGTTAATTGCTCTGCCTAGGGTCACATGATCGATTGATGACAGAATGGGAACTTTAATCCAAGTTTCCCTGAAAACGACATTTGTTCTCTTTGTCCCACCGCTGCTTTCTTCAGTAGATTTTCTTTGATATTAGAAGCAAGTTTTCTGGTCAGCCACCACCTGGTCGTGTTCTCCAGAACAGAGTAGCTCAGATGGCAAAGAATCTTAGGTCCAGTTACACAGTATGTTTAGTTGGGGGAACTGTTGATCAAGTTGGAGGGAGCATGAAAGGAGCATCGTCTTTGGACTCCAGAGATCTAGGTTTGAATCTCAACTGGACCACTGAAAATATTTGGGCAAGTCATTTAGCGCAGTAAACTGGGCCTCAGTTTACTCAACAGTACTGTAAAATGTCGCGTTTGGAGCAAATGGAGAAGATATTTACAAAGGGCTTAGTGTGATGCCTGGCACACAGTAGGTGCTTACTAAATGTTTATTACCTTCCTTCTGTGATTCCTGAGGTCTCTCCTAGCTCTAATTCTGTGATCTAGGGATGTTTGTTCTGGAGAACAGAGTGTCGAACATGCTAATTACCTTTCTCAGGGATTGTAGACCCTTTAAAGGCAGGGATGTTTCATTTTTGTCCTGGAGCTCCCACCATCTAGCAGAGTCCTTGGGATACAGTAGGCATTTAATAGATGCTTGGTCACTGATGAACATAGAATCTTGGAATCCTAGCGTTAGCTGGGTTGGCCCATGCTTCCTCAGGTATCGGGTGTGTCTCAGATCGACAGTCATGTAGGGATTGGACAAGCCACTTCCTAGGTCTCCAGGAGCTATTGTGAGATATCTTGTTACTCCCATGGCACTTAGAAAAACTTCTCACTTTTTCCCCATTGGATCCGATAGACAAGGTAAAGATCTGTCCCTTCTCTTGAAGCACATTATCACTTCCAAATGGTGCACTTCAAGTTGTTTCCAGTTTCTTTGCAAATGTCTGATTTCTGAATAAGCCCTTATGTATTCCATGTGTCCCACTGAAGTCATTCTTGACAGTCCAGCAGAAGTTCCATAAATCACCAGGACCCTTTCCCACAGGCATGGGAGCCGGCTTTCGTTACTGTCAATCAAGTACCATTAATGGAAATGGAAATCAGAGCCCCTAATCAGAGCACGGACTGCCTGGAGAGAATGAGATCAGGGAGAAGGAGGCTAAGGCTAGGCTTTCCAGGCTGTTGGAAACGCTGAGCATCCCTCAGAGGGCCACCCTCTTGGCTATAGGACATGAGCTCCATTGATCACGCTTGCTAGGAAAGCCACAGAATGACAAATCCAGGCTGACTTGGGGGCTTGTTCATGTCTCCCAAAGGGAATGTTAGCAATAAAGGGAGGGAGTTTGTTAGCAACCCACCCTTCACTCTTGAAGACCCCCACACTGGTCTGGCCTGAATCGCGGGCTTTGTTGAGAGGCATGCAGCAGATCCCCGTCTAGAAGATGGTCAGAGTTGGCATGGTAGCCCCAGGCAGAGCTGCCATGCCAACCAGGGAAGAGCCCTGGATCAGCCTCCTCCGTCCTAATTTCTTTGTTTGTCCAAGAGGGAATTAGTCAGGGCTCTTCCAGCTCATACATTTTGTGTTTTAAAGTTCTTCCAATTCTAACATCCTGGGATCCAAGGGCCCACCCAGTTTTGACATTTTCTGTTCTAAAATCCCTCTCAGATCTGATGGTCTGTGTTCTAAGGTCCCTTCCAATTCCGACATTCGATGCTCTAAGGCAGCAGTCAACAGACTTTTCTGCAAAGGGCCAGAGAGTAAACATTTTGGACTTTTTGGGACAAGTGGTAAAGCTATGGATTTTATGTAGGGACTTTTATAACAAGAGAGAAAACAGATTTCCAGATTTTTTTGATGAAATTTAAAATATAAAAATTAAAATAAAAAATAAAAATGAGGACAATTTTTGTAGTAAACATTTACTAATGAGAAGAACACAATATTTGCGGGGGATAACATTTCACTTAATGAGGGTTCACTGTTAGCATTCTCAATTATCAAAATCAGTTGAGAGTCTTCATCTGTTATTGATGATCTATGATGAGATTTTGGCAGCTGTGTAGGGCAGTGGATAGAGCACTGGGCCTGGAGTCAGGAAGACCTGAGTTCAAATCCAGCCTCAGACCCTCAGACCCTGAGTGACCCTGGGCAAGTCACTTCACCTTGTTTGCCTCTGTTTCCTCATCTGTAAAATGAGCTGGAGAAGGAAATGGCAAATCACTCCAGTATATTTGTGAAGAAAACCCCACATGGGGGCTAGAGTTGAACACGACTCAACAACCATGAGGTTTTACATATTTTTTCTTTGAAAATGTCTTTTTACCATGATAGATACTGTCAAATACTGATATAAGTCCAGGAGTGTATGATTTTAGTTGAGCCAAAAGGCTAATAGCTTTAAACAAGTTTATTTTCTCTGGACACGTTTCTTCGGCTGCAACAACTGAAAACGAGCTGATTAATTCACCGTTAGTAAACGACTTTCCTTGCTTGACAGTCAGTCAGATGAACTACTCAGAAACACATTCAGCGCAATGGCCCTGCCCTCCCAGGCCTCTGGATGAGAAGCCTCTCCACCACAGAGTTCATAAGCGGTCATCCAGTTGGACTTAACAGCCGGCTTCCCTGGGCCATCCAACCACATGGTGACCGCATGGGTTTCAGTCGGTGAACATTTATTAAGCCAGGGGTTGTGATGGAGCCAGGAGAGAGGAAGACAAAAGAAAGCTTGCATTCTGTCTCAGAAGACATCATGTCCCTAAAGAAATATATGCAAATTAATGCCAGGCGAGGCACCAGCCCCTTCTGGGTGCCAAGGAGGGGACCAACACCGGGAAGGGCTTCATGGAGGCAGGGTGGCTTAAGCAGAGTTCTGAAGGCATCGAAGATTCTCTCTCAGTGACCTGTCGGCTGTAGGTTTAATTAATGCCAGACTCATAGATCTCATATGAGGAAATACAAATGTATGTATGTGTGTGCGCGCTTGTTTGTGTGTATGTGTGTGTGCATGAAATCCACGGAGATAGACTAAATGATCTCCCAGGTCCCATCCGGCCTTCCTGGACCGTCCATCCGTGATCCTGCTTTTACGGCTAGAGAGAACAGACATTTCCAGGGAGGGGCAGGTTGGGCCTGAACAGAAGAGTGAGTCCCATCCATGGCCCTAGATCACAGGTCCTGCGAGGCCTCCCGCTCGAGGCTGGCATTCAGAATCAGGGCAGAGCAGCAGTCCAGCACGGCCCCCAAATCTGCGGGATTGCTGGAGTGGGTGATGTGTCCACTCAGTGACCACTTTCCCAGCTGGCCCACTAGGGGCCAGACGCAGGTGACCTTCACCCCTATCTTACTCTGAACTCTCTGTGGAGCAGACCTCTAAGCTGGGGCTGCTTTTGTCATGGTCTCTGCCTGTCTCCTCTCCTTTTTTCCATCCATCTTTATCCCTCTCTCTTTCCCTCTTTCTCCCCTCCCCTCCTCTCCTCCCTTCTCTTCTCTGTCTTTCTGTCTCTCACCTCTTCCTTACTCCCTCCCTCAGTCTTCCTCTTCCTCCTCTTCTTTCTTCTCTTTCTCTGTCTCTCCCCCATCTTTCTTTTTCTCTTTGTTTCTTTCCTGTTCTTTCTCTTTAGTCACTTCCAAATATACCTCCTCTTACTGATGTTCAGCCCACATTTCTCCATCTTCTGCACAAAAAATACCACAAGAGACTTCATTAAATACATTGTTAAATTTAGATTAATTCCTACCTGTACCATTCCTCCCCACCCACTCTGGTTTGTTTGAGCCCTGTGGGCACAAACAGGAACAAAGAGGCAACAGAGGCTGGAAGTCAGGTGGATCTGCCCACCAATGAGGGCCATCCCAGAGTGGAATGGGCAGCCCAGGGGGGGTGACTGCCCCCCACCCTCAAAGTCTTAGATTGGAGTCCTGCAGACTGAGTTCTCTTCCAGGAAGGGTTACCTTTGAGTGTAGGTCGGACCTAGGGGCTGCTGAGGTCCCTCCTAATTCCCCAATGCTGTGACTTGGGGACACCAGTGATGCCATCAGTGAAGAAGGGGGACACCATGCCCTGGGCACCACCTGTTCTCAAAGCCATTCACGCTCTGTGGATGTCCCCTCTGCCTCTTCTAGCTGGTTACCAACCTTCTCTATACCAAGATCATCTAGCGTTTTGCTGGTACTTGAGCTCAGACTCCTGGATCCAGCCTGCTAGCCTTGCTTCCTTCCCTGTCATGATAATTGGGACATTTGCCCCTCTCTGGTCAGTGATAACCCTCCTGTTCTCCCTTCAGAGATCCCTGCCGGAGGCTCAGCCATTCATCTTCCTGATCTTTCAGCCTCCTGGTGTGTCAGGCATGTGGGCCAGAGGACTTAGAATTCTGTTGGGGGCAGTGTGGGGCTCCATGCCATCTTTGAAGTTACCTGTAGGCATCAGCTCCCGGTTGACCTTTATCATTTCCAGTGTAAAGGGCAGAGAAAATAGAAGCAAAATAAGAGTCACACTGCCTTCTCTATTATCAGTTACCACTTACCACCCCTGAGCCTCAGTTTCCTCATCTGTAAAATGGACTCCTATCTTCCTTGAAGCCTGGGATTCTCCACTCAGCTGTCAAATTGATCTGACCATGCGGAAGTGCAGAATGCTGTTTGGCATTAAAAGCCCTTCACCATCTGCCTCTCCACTTGTCCTGTCGTCTTAACCCCTAACGCACTCTGATCCAGGGTCGCTGGTCTCCCGGATGCTCCATGAATGAGAGCCTCCATCTTCTGACTGTGGGCATTCTCTCTGGCTATCCCCCATGCCTAGCACGCTCTCCTTCCTCATATGCGGCTCCTTCAGGTCTCAACTTAAATCCCACCTTTACAAGAAGCTTCTCTCCAGTCTCCTATCCTGTGGGGGAATTCCTGAAGCTTGGGGGAACACTGCCATGGGTCTGCTGTTGGGAGTGGGGAAGCTGTGGTGCAGGCCACCCCTACCTCTAACCACTTCAGTTCCAGACCCTTAGAGGTCTGCCAGCTCCAACTCTGCACCCAAGGCATCTGGATTTGGAACCAGTGAACAAACTGCACTATGAGCTTCTTGTCAGCCCCATTCTGATGCCCTCGAGAAAGGCCACAGTGACTCTAGAGGAGAGAAAATCCCCAGCTTACCCCAGTTTGTTGTCTCTAAGACCTAGTCTGTGTGAACATACATTTACCAGGGACCGACATCGGCACCTTCTCATGGTTACATATACACGTGCATACATGCCAAGCCATCCTCATCCTCAAGAGTAAGTGGTATTACTGCTTTCTAAAAGTGAGGAAACTGAGACTCAGAAAAGTGACACCGTGTGTCAAGGTCACACATGTGTTGTGTCAGAGCTTAGAAGGAAACAGAAACAATCCTGACTTCCAGCCAAATGATCTTTCCATTACATCGTGCTGCGTATGTGAAGACCGACACATGCATGGAAAAAGACACAAGCATAGAACGAGCTTGCACATATGCGGAAATATGCTTGTCCATGCATGTGCTTGGCACATAGTAGGCACTTAAAGGCTTGTGGATTTGACTTGTTGACTTGTACATGCATTTATTGCTTGTGTGAATTCATAGATGTACACAGGTATGGAAAATATATTAATATATGTATATTTATATATGTGTGTGTATACACACACAAGGAAATAAGCATTTATTAAACACCTAATAGGTTCCAAACACTTTGCTGAGCACCTTACACATAGGATCTTATTTTATCCTCAAAACAACCCAGTGAAGTAGGTGCTCTTATCATTCCCATTTTATAGATGAGGAAACTGAGACAGATAGAGGGTGACTTGCCCAGGGTCCCACAGCCAGTAGGTATCAGAGGATGGATTTGAACTCAGACCTGTCTGAGTAGCACTCTCTCCACTTTGCCAGCTGACTAAGAAAAACAAGGAAGGAAGCCGAGCTGGGGGGTGGCTTCCTCTTTGTGTCCATCTCTGTTGTGCTCCTTCACCCCCCCCCCCCACTTGCCTGCCTCTCCCAGGGGTGTAAAACGCCTTAGCACATAGTTGAGGAAACCACAGTCCCCATGGCAGCTGCATTCCCCCTTCTGCTCTTGAAAGTTCCCCCTCTCCTTGCATTGATGATTAAAATACTTTTAAGCCCACCACAGAGCTTGGTGTCTTCGCCTCCCTCCCCCAACTGCCCTTTTTTAGGAGAGAAAAATAAAAAAGGGAAGAAAAAACTCAGATGACTTTCAGAGCTTCCTCTGATTTTCCTTAATGATAATTGACAAGGACCACAGTGAGTTCTTGGAAAAGGCAAACAGACATTTGGGGATGAGGAGAGAGAATGGTGTTCCTCCCTCCACCCCGACCAGGGGCTGGTATGGAAATTTCACTGAGGGTCACCTAGTCAGGCCGTGGAAGGCCACACAGCAAGCACATGGAGAGAAGTCTTGGGGCCTGGCTTGGAGATGCTCTCCTCAGTGCCCTTCTGTGTGGGGCCAGTGTGATGAAATCATTTGTCACCCAGGCCCACCCACTCATTTTGCAGATGAGGAAATTATGGGTCGGAAAGGTCATGTGTTTTGTTCACGGTCACAAAGGAAAGAAGTTAGAGAATCAGGATTTAAATCCAGCTCCCCAGCCCTTTGGAATGGGTCAGTAGCCATCCATGGCGGTGAGAAATGCTGCCCCCTCCGCATTAACCCAGTGATCTGGTATGGAACTTTGGGGTCTACCTGATTTTCCTTTGTACCCTGGTTGGTATGGTTTGTATGTATGGATGTCTTTGTGATCATGTATATATATTTTGTGTGGCCTGATGGGGCTGATGTCCCTACATGCTCATACCTGGGTCAATGTACCTTATTTCTATGTGTTTTATTTTGGAGAGTGCCTGTGTGTTTGTGTTCATCTCTGTGTTCATGTGTGGGTCTTTTTAGGATCAGTCAATGCATCATTTGGTATACATTTATGTATGTATATAAATTATACACGGTACTCCAAATATGACGGAATATGGAATTATGGAATATGGAAATATGAATATGGAGTTATCACTTCCTTTGTTCAGGCTAAAGGGCCTCTTTTAATGCATCCTAAAATCACCTTGGATGTTTAAAAACACCTCTCATGTTTTACTGTGAATTCCTGACTAAGTGACCCACTGAAAACAATCTGACATTGTGTTCACAAGAACGACTGTCTAGCTCCAACTTCTCTCTTCTCTTTTTGTGCAATTGATTTTTTGGACCCAAGTATGGTAATTTACATTAATCCCCGTTACCTCCTTTTGTTAGCGTCTCCAAATCTTTTTGAATTCAATTTCTCTTTTCTAACTTGATGCATTATCCCTTCCAAGTTAGTGTCATTTGAGAATTTGATATGCATGCCATCCGTGTCTTTTTTTGTCGATCACTGATAAAAATGGTACATGTAAAAGGCAGCATCCCTGAGAGAAGGCACAAGAGAATTCCCTTCAGACTGATACCTACTGAAATAAATCACCACTCCTTGGAACCAGTTTGTCTAGTTACAGATCTGTCCGATGTCCCCATTATCAGCCATTTCACATTTCTTCATCCTTTCCACCAGACTAAACCAAGGGACTTGGTCAGATGCTGGACTGAAACCCATAGCATTTCCCTGCTCCTCCAGGCTTGTAATCCTATCAAAGAAGGAAATGAGGTTGATCTGTTCTTGATGAAGCAACACTGGCCCAGAGTGGTCCCTTTCACACAAATCCTCCTTTTAACAATAGATCTAGAATCAAAGTCAGGCTACCCAACCTGTCCTTGGAAGACACCTGTTCTTTCCTGTTTTTGAAAATGGAGATATTCTCCTTTCTCTCCTTTGGAATGAGAAATAAGCATTTATTAAGTGCCTACTGTGTGCCAGGCACTTTACAAATGTTATCTTATTTCTACCCTGCTCTCTCCCATTCTCCACAATTTTTCAAAGACCACTATTAGCAATTGGGCCATTACATCTACCAGGCCTTTTTATAGCTAGTGATGTTGTTCATCTGGGCCGTGGTCCCTCAAGAACAGGAAAGAATTTCTCTTGATATCTCATTTATCTCACACTTGAATTGGCCATTTTCCATTCTATCCTCCCAAGTCAAAGTTTGTTAGTGGTAGACAAGACTGTAGCAAAGTAAGAGTTAAGTATTTCTTTCCTCCCTCGCTGACCACCTGTTCTTGTCCCATCCATGCCAAGCCGTTCCTGTTCCTTCTTTAACCTTTTTCTTGCCCTCAGAAAAGGTAAAAGCAGACCCATCAACCTCGGCTCAACCTGAGTTTCAGCAGAGCTGACACGGTTTTTACAATAGCATGCCATGTTCCAGGGATTATTTCCTGTTACCTGCCTTTGCATTCATCCCTGTGTGTCTTTAACATCTGAGTTGGTCAGATGTTAGATAGTTCCCCCTTTCTCTCATCACTGGAGGCATTTGTATTTTGTTTAAACAATCTCATTCTTAGGATGGTCACCTCCCTCTCAGGCCAGCTTCTCAGGTAGAGTCTATTTTAGAACCCAGGATCGTACTTAGCCTTTTATTTAAAAAATTTTAAAAAGCAACATATTGGTGCTGCTTATTTTAACATCTTCACTTCTAAATACGCCCCCTTACCCACCTAGCCGTCCTTTGTAACAGAAAATACAAAATAATCAGTGATTAGTGAATGATGAACCATTTATTGGGTTCTTACATGCCGGGCCCTGAACCAAGTCCTGGGGGGCATAGATAGAAGCTAGGAGCCAGGCTTTTCCTCAAGGAGCTTATGTTCTAATGGTGGAAGCCAAGGTGTGATAGGGAGGCGGGGGCAGGAGGCAGTGATGGGTGTGACTGAAGTGATGGAGAGACCCAATTCTCAGCAGGATTTCAGGAGAGATCCTGGGGCCCTGGGTCAGAGTTCAGCTGACTCTGGTGCAGCAGTTACAAGAAGTTGGCCAGAGTCAAGAGAACACGGTTTGACCACAACCCCCCCAAGTAAAACATACAGGAAAAGAGATGGTTCAGCAAAACTAACGCGAGTCTGATGGTCTCTGCCCAGTTCCCCCATCTCTGCCAAAAAGGGAGAGAGGAGCATTTCCTGCTCTTGTCCAGAGCCAGCCTTCATTCTGAGACCTCTGAACTCTACCCTTATCAAAGCTGAAATGCCCTCCAGACTTTGGTCAGTTTTCCTTCATCCCTTTCTTTTCTTTACCCATAACTATGAACTTGGTGGGAGCAGGGACTGGTTCTCTGCAGATTGAGCGAGGATGTGAACAGTCAAATAGAATTCCCAACCCCAGGAACAGAGAACCTGGAACCTAGAAAAGAGAATGCCAGAGCTGCGAGGGCCTTAGAACATGGAATGGTGGAACAGAACGCAGAATGTCACAGATAATCAGAGATGAGAGGATCCTCAAAGATGGCTTCATCCAATGCCCTGACTAATAAGGCAACATTATCATGATTCATTATTGTTACACAAGGTGAGGGAGAGAAGCCTCCTCACTGACGCACAGCAAAGTCCACTCTAGCTGCGCGGGACCAAAGGCCTTCTGACCGTGGCCTTGCTAGGTCACACTGACTGTCCCTGGGCCACCAGGGCTGGACCCCAGAAAATGAAGAAACGACCAATAAGGCATGGGCACTGTTCCCTTCAGGGATCCCCACTCCCTCTGAGGCCTAGAAGGCAACATTGCTAATTTGTTAATGGGCTCCAGAGGCTCAGGTTTCTTGGGACACCCTTGGTTCTTGGCTCTGGCCTCAGCTTCATTTAGAATTTGACACTTTGTGGGTTTATGAGCATGTTCCTGAGCCAGCTAGAAGGTTCTTAAAGGCTAGATTTACCTCCTTTGGGTGGGCCAGTGTTTCCTCTTCTGTTCTCAGGCCCTTCCCAACTTTGCCATTCCCTTTTATCGGGCTCCTCCCATCTCCGACATCCCCTTTCCATGTTATAAAGCCCTTCCCAGCTCTGACATCCTCCAACATTTTGGTGCTCTCATATAACTTGAGTTGAGGACTGTTAATCTCCATTTACAAGGCAGGAACACACTGCTCTGAAGCTTCCCGTGTTCTCAGACATGCCCAACGATTGTAACCACACAGGGTCTCCACGTGGTCCTTCCCTATGACATGGGCCTCCCTCCGCCTCCTGTCTGATCTCACGCTTTTGCTGGAGATTGAAACAGTCTGGTCCCATCGTGTGTTAAGTAGAGCAGCCCGATCTTAAGGATGCGCATTCCCGTCTTCTCCATTTCATTCCTTTGGACATGAGGTCATAAGAGTGCCCGGCAAGGTTGAAATCAGGTCCATGCAGCAAGGATTTACTTCAGTAAGAGCCTCAGTTTCCCCATCTGTCACATGGGGATATTATTAATACATAAAGGTTTATAAAGTACTTTATTTCCAACAGTGCTCTGGACTTTTTCTAAAGTAACCAGTCATCTCTTAACACCAAAACCTTTGGCCTCTGCTCCCCTTTCCCCTCCTTGATCCTCTGTGGCTTTGGGTGCCTTTGACCTCTACTTCCCTTTTCCTCTTGGTTTTCCTCCCATCTCTCAGGCAGCTCAATTTTCTGGTTCCTGAAGACTCGTTAAACATTTTTTCACAACACCTCTATGAAGACAATTTTGTGAGGATTATAACTATGCCCACTTTATAGGTGAGAAAACAGGCTCAGAGAAGCTTCCTGAGGGCCACATGCCTGGGTATCTGCAGGAAACCTTCCCCCGAGAAGGGGCTCCACACACCTACATCTGGCCAGTATCTCAAGCCCTTAATCCAGCCCCTTCTTGGCGTCTTTGTCTCTCAGTAATCGTCCTCATGCTTACAGGGTTTGACTTGCACGCCTTCCAGTCTCCAGCAACGTTTTCCTCCCATTCACGGGCAAGCAAGCATATTTTCCAGCTAATCCTGATGACTTGTGACTTCTTGTCTGCTAGACTGAGGCCAGACCCCAAAGGTCTCTCCATTTCCCCGAGGTGACACTTCCTTTTGAAAAAAAAAAACTCAGCTTATTTTTATTACTATCTTTTTATGCCATTTTCATTTTGAAGCATCCTCCTTCCCCATTACCCAGTGAGCCATCCCTTGTAACGAAGAAGGAAAGTCATTCAGTGCATCTTAATACATTCTAACATCTCTGCTTGACGAGACATGTGGGTTCCACAGTCCCTGGCCAGGCTTGGTCACAATCTCACAGATTTTGCTTCCCTTTCTTACTTTTACTTACTTTACTCCAGTTTTCCCAGTTCTGCTCACCTCTCCCTGTATCTGTTCATACACGTTTTCCCAGGCTTCTCTGAGTTCTTTGTATTTGTCATTTTTCACAGAAGAGTCCTATTCCATCACCTTCAGGTTGTTTGTCAGAGGCAGCCCAGGATCAGTAGGGTGTCAGGCTTGGGGTCAGAGAGACTGGAGTCTGGAGCCTTCCTTGGACGCCAGCCGTGTGATCCTGGGAAATCCATGTTGGATCTCCTAGGCTCCGTCTTCTCATTTGTAGGAGGGAGGTAATGGTGGCATCTATCTCATGGCTTTGTGGTGAGGTTCCAATGCGATGACATTTATGAAGCGCTTTGTGAACTGTAAGGTGCTGAGTGTTAACTATTGTAACGATGATAAATATAAAATTATGAAGATCATGTAAACTTATAATTACATTATTATGATAGTGTGCCTATCTTTCCACAGTCCCTCCAACATTGACTTTTTCCACTTTTTGTCTCCATTTCCAGTTTTCTGGGTATGAGATAAAACCTCAGTATTCTTGATTTTTATTCTATTGATGAGTTATTTAAAGCCATCTTTCATATGGTTGTTTAATAATAGAGATTCTGCTTTTGAGAGCTGGCTGTTCATATCTTGTGGCCTTTCTGGGGAATGATGCTTAGTTCCTTATACATCGGAGATATCTGGCAGTAACCAGTGATATTTGATGTTCTTCTGGAGAGAGGAGACCCTTCTCTCAGAACCTCCCAGGGAGGTTCACCTTCTCAAACACAGAAACGACTTGGATTCCCATCACATGGGGGGCCGGCATTGCTTCACATGATCCTTGAAGGGCCTGTGTGATTTCAGACCTTTTAACTTTCCACAAGTGGATGATTGTATATGGTCATGCCAGATTGCCAGCCAAGAGCCTTCACTCCAGTTGAGCTTGATTATCTCCCAGTTTGAGGGTCATGAAGCAGAGTAAGGGGTCTCCTTGGCTCTGAACTCACTCCATCTAATGGCTCCACAGATGAATGGGGAGGTCAGGGACAATGAAGTGACTCTACTTCAGTGACACCTGTTGTCCAGTTCTGCTCCTCTGTAATGCTCCATGATTTACCTCTGTTGTATTACTGTCTGTTAATAGAGAGACAGTGTGGTATAATGGAATGAGCCCTGTGCTGGAGGAAACCTGCGTTCTAGTCCCAATTCTGCCACTAACTTGCAGCCCCACTTGTAAAATGGTGCCAGATGACCTGTAAGGGGCAGATCCCAGAATTTCAGAATTGTAACAGACCTTGGAAATGGTTGATCCGATTGTCTGTCTCACCCAAGCTACCCCCGTGCCAGGTTCCCCTCTACAAAATAACAAGAAAAAGAATGAAACATCTGTATAAAGCAGTTAACAAATACTAGCTCATCCTGGGAGGCAGGTATTACTGTTGTCCTATTTTATAGATGAGGAAACTGAGGCACAGGGAGGTTAGGTGACCTACCTAGAGTCATATACTGAGAGATCTTCTGACTCCCAAGTTCAGCATTGAAAGAAACCTGTTTAATCATCTGTGTGATTAAAGGCTTAGACAAGAAAACCTCAAAGATTCAAGTTCTACTCAAAGACTGCTCCCAGCTCTGACATCCTCTGTTCTAAGCTCCCTCCCAGCTTTGACATCCCCACTTCTAAGGGACCTCCCAGCTCTGATGTTTCCTGTTTCAAGATTCCTTTCTGTTCTGTCTTGTTCTGAACTTCTACTCCCTGTTCTCGTGTCCCTTCAGGCTCTGTGACTGTGATTCACTGTGACGAGTGAGGCCCAGAGGCCTGTGAGCCCATGATGTTCCCCCCAAGCCTTTCCCAGCGTGAGGAGGCATGCTTCTCTCCTCTTGTAGGTTGTGGCCCTCTGACCCCCTCGGGCCAGCAGGCCGGGCCTCTGCTGTGTCCAGGGCCACTCTCCCTGTTTTGGCTGTGGGCTCGGTACAATGACATGCCTCTCTTTCTTCCCCCATTTAATTTTAGAAGCCAAAGCTAAATGTTTTAATTTTACATTATTCGCGACATAATGCTAATCGGTTCCAGGTGTCCACTCTGCTCTGAAGGCAGCAATTTTGCATCTAAAGCCTCTGAAAAGCCCCCATTTGACTGCATTTCATTTTCTTCTCAATGGACGACTTCCCAACGTGTTTCTCCTTAAGCGGTTCGCTTAATCATATGGATAGAATTTTTTTTCAATTTACATTGCAAGTTCTTTAGTGTGGTGGCCATGGGCCGCTTTTCTTCCCCTCCCCCCAGATTAAACTCACATGTGGAGCACTGGATGAAGTGCCTTGCTTTCCAAGCCTTTCCCAGGAGACAAGATAGGCCAGCAGCTCCCTTCAGGGTCAAGGGATGGAGGTGACAGCCCCAGGAGCCCCATCCCTTGAAATTGGAAATGGCAGTCAAGGCTATTTTCTCTACTAGGGAACTCGAAAAACAGGGGATGTGTGTCTTTAGAATCTCCATCTGGTAAATAGAAAGGCCTTCAGGGCTGCCCTGTCCACTGGACTCTCCCTCACCTCACCTCCAGCCTCTGTGTATGACCATTTCACTTTCACATGAATACCTCCTGTGATGGGGAGCTCATCACTTCCCAGGGTAGACAATTTCACTTTTGGATTAGATATTTGAACATGAGCCCATTATAGGCAGAGACTTTGGATTTTGTATTCATATCTTGTGTGCTTAAGTGAAGCCTTTAATTTAATTCATGCTTAATAAGTATGTTTCAATCATTCATTCATTAGAACAGAAATCTGCGTTTGTAACTTCTAAATGGGGTAGACACCTTTGGATTACTTCACCTTCAGCTGAGATCTTGTCCGCTCCCTGTCTTGTGGCCCACTTAGACCATAGGCTTGAGCTGGAAGGGACCTCAGAGGCATCTACTCTGACCCATACCTGAAAGGGTTACCATCCAGCCCTTACCTGAAGCCTCCATTACCCCAGAGACATCCAGAGCCACCGGTGGTCTGCTCTCATTGTTGGGGGGGCAGATATTTGCCTACATTGTTTTCTTGCTGTCAAGTCATCTCAGTTGTGTCCAAGTCTCTGTCACCCCATCTGGGGTTTTCTTGGCAAAACTACTGGAGCACTTTGCCCTTTCCTTCTCCATCTCATTTTACAGAGGAGGAAACTGAGGCAAAGAGGGGTAAGTGACTTGCCCAGGGTCAGGAAGCTAGTAAATGTCTGAGGTAGGATTTGAACTCAGCAACATGAGTCTTCCAGACCCGGTGCTCTGTGCATGGTGGTACCCCCTAACTGCCCCACCCCATGCTGATTCCTCCCTTACAGCATCACCGAGCCCACATCTCTCCACCTTATATAACAGGAGCACCAGGGAGAATTTTTCAGCTGCTTTGCTGAAATCCAGATAAATTCTCCTCCACAGAGATGGCAAACCCTTGGCCCTCGGGTCCCAGGAGCCTACAAAACTAGAGAGCAGAAACTGGATTAAGATGTAATTGGGGACATTTAACAAAATAAATAAAAATGCAGTGCCGTACAGGGAATGTTAATGAGTGGTTTTCTAAGTCAGAATGCCTCCAGCGGGGATCAGGGTTGACACCACTGGTCTGCAGTATCCCTCTTCTGTATTCCTTTAAACAACAGTGTTCAGATAGGAAATGGGGTTCTGCTGTGAGACCTTAGATACCAGAAACTGGTTTATCATTTGACCCAAGGACAAAGGCCTTGATTACTGGGGGCCTCAGAACCCCCTACATCCAGACCGGGCCTCCCTAGTCTTGTCACCAGCCACCATGTTGCTATGCTCAACCCTCAGTCGCTTACATCCCCAAAGCCCCTCTTTCGTGCTCCAGGGAACCCCTGTCAAACCAGTCAGTCAGCATTAATTAGGCACCTACTGTGTGCCAGGCACTTGCTACAAAGAAGGATCAGGCAGAGTTCTTGCTTTTGAGGAGCTCACAGCCTATAAGAAGAAACATCATGCAGCCAGGTTCAGATCAGCCATAGATGGGATAAATGGAAGAGGGAACATGCTAGAGTTAAGGGGTCAGAGAAGGCCACTTGTGGGATTTTAGCTGGAACTTGAAGGACAGCAGATAAGCAAACATGAGGAAGGAGAGTCTCTCAGGCATGGAGCAAACCAGTGCAAATGTCCAGAATCTGGAGATGGATGGAGAGCAAGGAGCCCTCTTCTTTTTCCACTCGGCTTCTCCTCCTTCTCTCTCCAAATACCCAGTACTGACCGTACATTAAGAAAAAAACAAAGCCAATACTAAGAGTCACTGCAATGTGGGAGCAGCCTGAGAAGGCAGTGGTGGAGGGGGGACAGTCCTGGACTCAGAATCAGGAATGTTTTTACTTTGTTTCCAGGATTGGCAGAGTAGTCAATTAGCCAGTCAACGTGCCTTTATTAAGCACCTACCATGTCCAGAAACTGATTGAGACACCCAGAATGCAAGTTCAAAGTGGCGATGATCCCTACCCTCAAGGGCCCGGCCCAGCCTGTCAGGTCACCGAACCATCCGAAGCCAGAAATGAAAGTTTTCCCCTTGAACCTCTACCGGGCCCCAGAGGTCGCTCACTTAACTATCTCCGTGGGAGTTAGGGCCTTCCTGTCCTTCTCTCCTATGGCCACCCCTTGGCTGGGGCTGTCAGCCCAAGGCTGAAATTGGAGCAGGAGGATGGGCACAAAGGGAGGGAAAGGCCCTTTGCATCTAAGGCCATCACAGCACCCGGTCCTGGAGGAAGGACCAGCTCACCAGCCTCGGCTGTGGGAGAAGAAGCAGGGGCAGTGGAGGGGCAGGAGAGAAGGAGGCAAAAGATAAAAAGTGATGGAGCAAGATGAAGAAAAAGAGGAGAGAGAGAAGAGAGGAAAGTAAAAGAGAGAAGAGGGAGGGAGAGAAAACAAAGAGGGAGGGAGAGGAGAAAGAGACAGGGGAAAGGAAGAAAAAGGGGGAAGAAAGAGGGAGAGAGAAAAAGAAGAGAAAGAAGGGGAGAGAGAAAGAGCGGAGAGAAGAAGGAAAAAGGAGAAAGAAACAGTGAAAGAAAGAGGGAGGGAGAGAATGCCTTGTCCATAACAGGTGTCAGCTAAATGTTGAGAGAAAGGAGAGAGGGGGCATGCCAAGGGTGCTTTTAGCAGGGCTTGCCTGCCCTGCCCTGACCCAGCAGAGGCCTTGTCAGGTCTATAACTGCCCCTCTCCCAAAAGGTGGTCCAGGTCCCTCATTGAACAGATTGGGAAACAAAGGTTCGGAAATGGAAAGGTTTGGACCACATAAAGGAAGCTTTTTGCCGTTGTCTGATTCTGTTTCCTTCTGAACGGGCCTCCCTCCTAAACTGGCCTGGTGGGTGGGGAACAACAGGCCTTTCTTTGGCCCAACATGAATTGGGACAGTGTTCTATAGGAAAGGACCTCTTTAAAAAAGCTTGCCTAATAGAGGAATGTAAACGAATCTGCTCGTGGTTAGATGAATGGTGTTTAGAGCAGGTCCGTTGAACCTTGTCCTGCCACATGTAGAAAGTCAAGGCCTCTCCTGAGATCTGATTTTGTTGGGGTTCAGGTGGGCTGGGCCTGGTGACAGATCTGGGGTTACTGGCTCCTTGGCTCAGTGTTTCCCTCACTGACCTGAGAACTCAGGACCGAACATAACAGTCATAATTCTTGGAAGTCAGGGAGACCATAAAGGGAATTCCTCCATGGGATGAGAAACTGGACTGAGTGACTTCTAAGGTCCTGTGTAATTCATGTACTCATTCATTCGAGAATCACTTTTAAGCACCTACTCTGTGCATGGGTCTGCACCTGGGGCAGCAAGGTGACACCATAGAGCACAGAGCACTGGGCTTAGAAGGAAGATTCACATTCACGAGTTAAAATCTGGCCTCAGATGCTAGCTGTACAACCCTGGGCAAGTTACTGAAGTCTGTTTGCCTCAGTTTCCTCATCTGTAAAATGGGCTGCAGAAGGAAATGGCAAACCACTCTAGTGGTCAAGAAAATCCCAAGTGCGGTCATGAAAAGTCAGACAAGACTGAAATGATCAAACAACAAGTGGATGTGGTGAAGGGCAGTATGGTATAAGGCTAGGGAGCCAACCTCGGAGTCAGGAAGGTGTAGGGTCAGTCACATGCTGACTTTGTGATGAGGTCACATCTTTTCAATGCCTCCACATACTCTTAGGATTCCTGAATTACAGAAGAGTGACCGGTCTGCATCATTGGAGGGAGTTCATATGATGGAGTACCCTGTGCAGGTAGACAGAGGGCCCAATCCTAAAGTTGGGAAGAGTATAATCTAATCCAGGACAAGAGGAGAGGAGAGATCAGATGGAGACGTCTTGGAAAATGAGAGGACAATGAGATTACTTTCAGATTCTCTGATTTTATCATTCTTGAAGGTCTTAGAGATTCTGAGAGCCTCAGGCATCTCCCTAAGACTTAAGCTTATAGAGCAGATATTGCTCTGCTTTGGTGGATGGAGTTTCCTTACCAGGAAAGCACAGGCCCAGACGGGGTAGCATGCATTAGGAGCAGTTCAGCCAAGCTGGCTGACGTCCAGTTCTTTGGCCCTCGAGCCTCCTCGTTCTGGGCCTCCCTGTGCCTCTGGCCAGCTGGGATCAGAGAAGCCCTAGAGCCTACTGTGAAGGAGTCCAATGGGCTAGGGAGGCCGGAGAGATTGAATCAGGCTGTAAACCTGTCGTTCTCCAGATATTGTGCCAAGCACTGGAGATACAAAGAAAAACAAGAAAAAGTTTACATTCTGCTTGGGGAGACATGGCCATTGTCATCAACATAGCTACCATTTATATGGGACCTACTGTGTGTTAAACACTTTATCAATATTATTTTATCCAATCCTCGCAACAACCCTGGGCAGGTGCTACTATTATCCCCATTTTACAGATGAGGAAACTGAGGCAAACAGAGTCATACAGCTAGTAAGTGTCTGAGATAGGATTTGAACTCAGGTCTTCCTGAATCCAAGGATTGAGACAAAGAACCGTTCCTGGAGTGCTTATAGCAAAAGGGTGGATGGGCAAATAATTGGCCGATGGCCTGACCAAAGGGCGAGTTTTCTCTTGGTTGAGCTGGATCTGTTGGTTTAAAAAATGGTGAAAAAAATCAACGTTGGTCTCTACCATCCCCCTAATTCTTGTAAAGTAAAAACTGAGAATTCTCAAAACAATGAGAAGGTGGTCCCTGAATGGTCTTGCCAGCCTCTTGTAACTCTATATATTTTACCCTTAACTAGAAATGTGTTTGTCTGGTTAGAAGCCAAAGTCATCGTCCAGTGCTCTTAAGAGAAGGCATTTCCTTTGTGGGGCGGTCTTCTTGTTCTCTTTTCTGGATTCTCTGAAACTTTCCCCCATGGAACTTTCTCTTCAGATTCCTGACTTGAGCTGAGGAGCTCCTGTGAGCTCTGTCTCTATGGGTGTAGGATGTGCACCAGCAGAGAGAGGGTTAATGACCTCTCACCCCCACCCTGCCACATTGCCAGTGGTCTTTGGACCTGGACAGATGGAGCGCCCCCCCCCCCATCCCTGATTCCACTGAGTCTGAGCTCGGCCGTACAGAGAACACCCCCGGACCTCCCTCTTCTCTTTCCCTTCTCCTGGACTTTTATCTCTCATCCCACCAGTTCTCTTCAGCTCTCTCCGATGTAATGGATGCCAGGGGGGTTTGATTTTGCCCTGCTTGTTACTATAAAATGCCAGATGTTTTGAGACTTCACGGTTCTTTTCAACCCTTTTTCCCCCCTTTATTGGAGTCTTCTTTTGTAACATGCCACACATGTGGGAATCGACCCTTTCAAGAAGCGACCTCTCTGTTCATCAGACACAACTGTTTCCCCACCCCCCACCCCCCACCATCTACATTGTTCCAGTTTTTGTCTTGTCTCCCTTTAGGAAGACCTGCTTGGGCCTGGGCTCGAGGCTCAGCGATGCCCCTTACAGGCTGTGGGACCATAGGCATGTCTCGGACATGCTCTCTGTACCCCACTTTCCTCAGCAAAATGAGGGGCTTAGACTCGGTGGCCTCCATAGACCCTCTCCTTTCTGTCATTTTGTACTCTGATCTCCCTCCCAGCTGAGAGTCTCTGTTCTCACACACATTCCGTATTCTAAGGGCCCTTCAAACACTGACATTCTCTGTTCTGAAGTCTCTCCCATGTTGGACATTCTGTGAATCTTTGAATTTAGGGTCTCATAAGGTCTGTAGATTTTTCTGCTCTTAATAAACTGCACACTCTTGTTCTTTCCCCTGCCTACAAGAGGACAGTAGGGGTTGGGAACTGTACCAGGGAATCAAAGCTTCTAGGGCAAATGTAGTGGTAGGGAAAAGCCACAGTTTTATCATAAAGCCATGGCTTTATCACTGAGAAGCTCATGTCTGTGACTCCATTCCTGACCTCAGATGAATAGCCTGAATGGACCCTCTGACCATTTCCTAATTATAAATTAAGCAGATCCCCCAGAAGAAAGGACCTCCTCTCTCCCGACCTGCCTCATCTCCAACTCAAAGGGATAGAAGGAGAAGACTGACGATGTATATCCTCCCAAGTTAGCTATAAGAGACAAAATGCCCCAAAGGAACAATGACCTCAGATGTCTATACCCACATGCTCAAAGTTTAGGTAACAAAGAAAAAGAACTGCATATCCTAATACCAGAAGACGTTTGACTTCATAGCGTCACTGGGACTTAGTGGGATGAAACTTGTGTCTCTAAGTGGTGTGGCCTCATCTTCCTGAGTTCAAATCCAGCCTCAGATGCTTCCCAGCTGTGGGACCCTGGGCAACAATTCCAGCAAAATAGAAAAGCAGAATTTGTTTGAATAGACTGATGTGGATGCACAGGTCACTCTCAAACAAACCTTGACTTTTTAAAAAAATGTACAAAAGATGGAAAGAAGGGCAGGTAATAGAAAATAGATATAAAAATGCAACACAGACCTTTTAAAAAAATGTCAGTGCATGCCATTGTGGGGAGGGAGGGGGAGAAAAATTTAAAACTTATGGAAGTGATTGCTGAAAACTGAAAACATATTAATTATTAAAAAATGTCAGAGATGATAAAGCACAGAAGGAACAGGAGTTGGTGGACAAAATAGAAGAACAAAAAGAGGGCTACTTTTTAAGTTACCTGGTAAGGGAAAGGATGGAATATTCCCTGGGGGTGGATGAGACAGTGCTAACAGAATGGAGAAAGAAAGTAGATCTCTCTGTTCTTTATTTCTTGCTTGGAAAGGAGAGAACAAAAATAACTAATCAGGATTGATACCCAAGATAAGTAAGGTGATAGTAAGAGAGCCTCAAGCTGCTCTAGAGGGAGTCAAGGATCCCCATCCTTCGGTCCAGAAAGAGCTGGCCATGAGTGCTGAGCTCCTGGTCAAGGACACTTGAAAGAGCGTGGACAACAGGAGAGGTGCCGTCAGATTAGAGAAAGGCACACGTTGTCCTGATTCTCGTAAAAGGACTGAAAGCTACAGGCCAGTGAGCTTAATTTTGATTCCTGGAAATACTCTCAAGCAGAACACTAAAGGGATGGTTAGTGAGCTTCCAGAAAAGGAGGCAGCGATCTGTCTCCAAGCCTCAGCTTGGCTTCCTCAGGGACAGGTCCTACCAGATTCTTCTCACTTCCCTTTTTCAGAGGGTCCCTAAGTCAACCAGCTTAGGAGAATGTTATGTCTAGAGTTCACCTGGATTGATAAAGTGACTCACACTGCTGTTTTGGAGAGACTGTGGAAGGATAGGTTTGACAATAATAATACGGTCAGATGGACTCAGAGCTGGTTAAGTGACCAGATGTGGAGAAGAGTTGTTATGGTCCATTGACAGAAGAATTTCCAGTGAGGCATCCCAGGGATCCGTGCTTGGTCCTTGTACTGCTGAACATTTGCATCAGTAACTTGGATAAAGTTACACAGAGATAAACCTGGATTGTAAATTCCTTGAAGGCAAGGACTGTCTTTTGTCTCTTTTTGTGTCCCTCGTACTTAATGCAATGCCTGACATATAGTAGGTATTTAATAAATGTTGTTGTACTGTCATTTCAGACCTGTCCAACTCTTCGTGACCTCTTTTGGGGTTTTCTTGCCAGAGATATTGGAGTGTTTTGCCATTTACTTCTCCAGCTCATTTTATAGATGAGGAAACTGAGTAATACAGGGTCAAGTGACTTGCCCACAGTCACACGACTAGTGATTGACTGAGGCCAGATTTGAACTCAGGTATTCCTACGTTCACATCCAGAGCTTTATGCACTATGGAACCACCTAGTTTAAGTGCCCCCTCCATGCCAGGTCCTGTGCTGGCTGCTCAGGATATGTGTATAAAGAATTAAAAGATTCCTGCTCTCAAGGAGCTGACATAAAGTGATGCAGGTAGGAAGGACAGCTACTGTGTCCTGTCTCTCCCACAAGGCATCCTGCTGCTTCTGAGTGGAGAAAAGTGGTCAAATTTAACAGATGTTGTAGAGGCCGAGGGGAAATGACAAGATTTGGCAGCTTATTAAAAACGTGGGATGAGGGAGGGTGAGGAGTCTGGGGTGATGTTATGAGACTAGAAGGGTGGTGATTCCTTGGACAGAAATGGGGAAGTGTGGAAGGTGGTATGGTTTGGGGGGAAAGACAATGAGTGCTATTTTACACATGTTGAATTTGAGGTGTCTCTGATATATCCAGTTCGGTATGTCCAGTAGGCAACAGGAAATTTGGGATTTTAGCTTAGGGGAAGAGAGGCAGGCTGGATATATCGATCTGGGAGTCATCAGGATAGAGATGGTAGTTAAACCTTATAGAAAGAGAGAGAATGAGGTAGGGAAGAGAGAGAGGGTAGAGGTAGAGAGAAATGGGGAGAGAGGAAGAGATAGAGTTGAGCAGTTGAGTTTAGGTCTTAAGACAGAACTTGAAGAACATGTACAGTAAGGGGTTGATATGGATATGAGCCCCCAAAGGGGCCAGAGAAGGAGTAATCAGACACATGGAAGGAGAGCCAGGAGAGAGTGACGTCACCAGAATTCCAGCGAGGAAAGAGTAATCAGGAAAATAAAATGTACAGCCGAGTTAAAAACAGCAGAGGTAGAAAGTGGATGAAGGCAGCAGCCTTGGCAGTGAGGTCATTGGTAACTTTAGAGAGAGGACAGTTTCCATTGAGGGATGACAATGGGAGGCAGCTCATTCCAGCTGGGGAAAGGATAAGACGTAGGCAGGATCCCTTGAGGGCATAAATTTTGGGTTGATTTTTTTGCTTGTTTTTAGGGATGAGGAAGACGTGCAGAAAAATAAAAAGTTGGATAGTTGAGAGGAGTGGGTGGAGAATACAGTCTTCCAGCATAACCTTGACACACTGTTAACATTGCTGAGCACGGTAAGGTCTGCACATCACTAGCCTCACAAGACCTTGTCTCATCTCAAAACATCCTCATGAGATAAGTGGGACCGGGAGTTGGGGGGGCATTATCCCTGCTTAATAACTAAGGATACCTGAGGCAGAGAAAAGGCAAGTGCATTGTTCCAGGTCATAAAGGAAGTCTGTGAAAGAGGAGGAATTTGAACTGACGCCTTCTTGACTCTGTGTCCAGTTACTTCCAAAGAGATGGAGCCCAGAAGTCTAAGGGCTGCTAGGCAGTGCTGCAGTGCATTGAGTGCTCGGCCTGGTGTCAGGCTGACTTATCTTCCAAGTTCAAATCTGGCCTGAGACACTTGTTAGCTGTGTGACCCTGGGCTAGTTGCTTTACCCTGTTTGCCCTAGTTTCCTCATCTGTAAAATGAGCTGGAGAAGGAAATGGCAAACCACTCCAGTATCTCTGCCAAGAAAACCCTAAATGGGGTCACAGAGAGCAACCACCAGGGATCTAATACCAAAGAAGATGTGTCTCCCAGGATAATGATCATTAACTCTCCTTTCCTCTAGTGCTTTATAGTTGTGACTGGGACTGAGCCTGTGTGTATGAGGCTGGAGTTAGAGTCAAAAAGATCTGAGTTCAAATCCTGCCGTTTACTAAACACTGGGCAGATCCATATCCTCTCTCAGCCTCTGCTTTCTCATCTGTTGAAGAAGGGAGTTTGGCTCCATGGTCCTTTCCAGTTCAAAAGTTGTATGTGATCCTTCGATCTGTAAAGTGGGGTTGATGATAGATAGTATCTCCCTCACACAGTTAGTGAGGATCAAATCAAGGGGGATAAAATGTGTTTTTTTCCTTTTTTACTGTAAAATACAAAGTATTTTACTTATAATAAAATGGACATTTGGCATCTTCTTCAATAGAGTGGAAACCTCATCATCGCCAGTATTTACGGTTTGCAAAGCACCTTGCAAATACTATCTCATTTAATTTTCACAACAACCCTGTGAAGTACTTGCTATGATTATCCCATTTTATATATGAGGAAACTGAGTCTGAGAGGGGTTAAGGGACTGAACCAGGGTCATATAGCTAGTAAACATCTAAGTCAGGTTTCGAACTCAAGTCTTCCTAGCCCCCAAGTTCCATCATTTTATCTTCCTATCTCCAGTGCCCGATACATAGTAGGTCCTTAATAAATGCTTATTTACTTAAAATGTAATAAATGCTCATTGACTAAACAAAGTAGGCAGTGCAAGGATTATTTATTTTTTAATCTTTTTAATGTATACTTAGTCACTTTCTAGGCAATTACCTTTCCCTTCAGTCATCTTTGTAACTAACCAAATCAAATGAAATGAATGTGACTGACGTGGCTGGGCAAGTCTGTGTTCCTGAAATCCCTCATTTCTCTAAAAGAAAAGACGTCCATTTCATCTTCTGGCCCTCGTAGAATGTCCACAGACCACTGTTTCCTTGGCCATTCCCCAGGCAAGGAGCACCCCCTTTGCCTCTGTTTCATGGCTACCATAAAAATGCTCCTGTGAATGTGTTGGAGTCTACAGACCTTTGATTTCCATGGCATCTATGCCCGGCCCAAGGCTCTGAACAATTTATTCAGTTTTTCTTGAGGTTTTCTCCGTTTTGCAGCCAAGAAAACTGAGTTTTGGACAGATGATGTGAATTACACAGGGGCGCAGAGCTGTTCCATGGGAGGCTAGGATCGGAGGCAGCCCCCATCTCTGCTCCTTCCACTTCTTTTACTGGATTGTGCCGGTTGAATTAACTGAGCAGTTTACCTTCTCCCACCCCCTGAGCTTTTCTGGTCAGTGATTAGCACTGGGGACCCACATTTGTTGCTGTCCAGGTCATTTTTGTACTGTGCCTCTCAGGCTTGGCAGGTTGGAAGGAGGACTTTGTTTGCTCAGGGACCCTGCTTTCTTTGGCCCCCTTTCTAATCCTATCAACGTCTGGTTTTGCCTTAAAAAAAACCCCAGCAGGGGGCACTCTGAAGACACTACATGAGCCCTGTGAGATCATACACTTCAGTTTTCTCCAGAGGCTTTCCTCATGAGAGGAGGCCCGTAAGATGATGGGGGACCTTTCACAGATGAGTAAGTTGAGCCCTCTAGAGAGGAAGTGACTGGCTCAAAGTCACACTCCAGTAGTGGTCAGGGCTGGATTATTGTAGCAGCTGTTGGGGGCAGGAGTCTTCTGCCTCCAGCCTCGCCCCACTCCAGTCCAGTCTCCATACCGCTGCTAAAGTGACCCTCCCAAAGCTCAGATCCAACCGTGTCACCCTCTACTCAGTAAACTCCAGTGACTTCCTGTCACCTCCAGGGTCAAATATAAAATCCCGTTTGGCCTCAGAGCCCTGCATAAACCAGTTTTTCACTCTGTCCTCATCTCTCCAGTCATCTTACTTCTCCCTGCCCCAACCCCTCCACCATGGCAGCAGCTTCATTTCTATCCCCTGAAAACAATATTCCATCTCCCACCTCCAGGCATTTGCATTAGCTGTCCTCAATTCCTGGAACTCTCCCTCCTTGTCACTGACTCTTGGCTTCCCTGACTTCCTTCAGGTCCTACTACAGGATACCTTAGAAGGCAGCTAGGTGGCTCAGTGAATAGGGCACTGAGCCTGGAGTCAGAAAGACCTGAGTTCAAATTCAGCCTCAGACACTATGTGATCTTGGGCAAGTCACTTAATCTCTATTTGCCTTAATTCACTGGAGAAAGAAATGGCAAACCAGTTCAGTATCTTTGCCAAGAAATCCCCTGGTTTTCTGGTTTATATGTGACTGAAAAACATGACAGGAGACCTTTCCCAGGCTCTTATTCTGCTTCCTTCTCTCTGTTAATTCCTTTCCATTTATCCTGACGGTGTCGTGTTTGTGCAGATTGCGGCATGTTTTCTCCACCGTTAGACTGTGAGCTCCTTGGGATCAGGGGGGACTGTCTTCTGCCTTTCTTTGTCTCCCGGCTCTTGGCCCATAGTAGGTGCGTGGTACATAGTAGGTGCTTAATACATGTTGGTCAGCGATTGACTTTGTTGAGTATTCATCTGTCTCTATCTCTTTCTCCCTGTATCTCATTCTGTCTCTCAACCTATATATATCCACATTCAGCTCCACATCTATTTCTGCCCTTATCCATCTATATATCTCTGATTCACCACCCTTCTGCCTTCTTTTCAGGAGGTGCCCTTCCATTCAATTCAGCACCCATTGATTTTGGGCCTACTGTGTGCCAGGTACAATCAGTGTGTGGTGCTGAAAATAGATACAAAAATGAAATAATCCTTACCCTCAGGGAATTTCCATTCTACTAGGAAGAAATGATATCTGTGCAGAAAAATGGATTATTTGGAGATTGTTCAATTCAGAATAAAAAAAATTAAAAATCAAAGAAAACAAATCTCTCTTGACCCCCAGCTAACCCCCCCAGCCCTGGCCCACTCGTGGCAATGCTCCCTACTTCTTAGAGGGTGGGTTCTGGGGCAGTCCCTGGGAGTCAGGGACGAACACAGAAGGTTGCATTATGCATGACCTTGTCTTTCCACCCAGACTTCACGTGGTGAGCCCGAGAGGGAAAGACGTGTACTCAGCTTTACCCAGCGGATCAGTGACCACACTGGCTCACAGTGCAGCATCTTCTCCATAACTTGGCCACAGGATGCCCAGGTGTCCCTGGCCTGTGCACCATCTACACAGGGGCAGCAGAGCTGACCCAGTCAGGGCCAAGGCGACTTTGACCAGGCACAGCTTTTGTTTTGATAACAGAAAATGCCCTAGACATCTGTGTGCCTGTGGGCAGCTGCTGGGCCCACTGGGCTGCTCTGACCTGTGCTGGCCCTTTTGGTCCGTAAATAAAAGGCAGCCTGTTCAGCCAGCCCCGCAGCCGAGGTGGGCACTAATGAGAGTTTCTACAAGTGGCGCACAGCCTCTCCTCAGGTCTGGCTTCTCTCTCTCCCCACCATAACTCATTTCCAACATGAATGTCACTTGCTGCCACCGCCTTCACAGTTGGCTGCTCCTGACCCTCCTGGTGACAGGTACTCCAGACACAGCCCAGTGTGAAACCTGAGAAAAGCTGCCTGGGCCACCTCGCCCCTCAGGTGCCTCTCAGCTGTGAGAAGGGAGCAAAGAAAAACATTTTAGGCAATTGGAGTTATTACGTTAAATTGTTTGGGTAAGAGAGGCTGGGAGCCCCATGGAGGGCATGCTCATCAAGCCAGCCCACGAGACTGTGTTTTTAATTAGCTTTGGTACAAACAGAGAGTGTGCTGGGGTGGTTTGGGGGGACAACTGGCATGGATTCATGTTAGAGTCAGGAGGGGCCTGAGAACAGGGGACGTCAGAGCTGGGAGGGGCTGAGAACGGGACTTCAGGGCTGAAGGGGCCTAAGAACAGGGGATGTCAGAGCTGGGAGGGGTCTGAGAACAGGGATGTCAGAGTTGGGAGGGGTCTGAGAACAGGGATGTCAGAGCTGGAAGAGACCTTGGAACAGGGAATGTCAGAGCCGGGAGGGGCTGAGAACAGGGAATGTCAGAGCTGGGAGGGGCCTGAGAACAAGGGATGTCAGAGTTGGAGGAGCCTGAGAACAGGGGATGGCAGGGCTGAGGGGTGAGGGGGACATCATGGAAGCCTCATAGGATGGTAGATTTTAGAGCTGGAAGAAACTTTAAGTGGCCTCTAATCTATCTCCCTGTTGTCACAGAGGAGCAAACTGAGTCCCAAAGAGGTTTAAGGGACTTGTCTCACAGGTAAGTGTCAGAGCCTGGATTTGAACCTGGGCCCTCTCCCTCCAAATCTGTCGTACCATTCTGGATTTGTTTTGCTGCCTCCTGAGATCCCAGCTTCCTTTGGACGCTGCAGGGCAGTGATCTTCTCATTCAGTAGTGGTCTAAGTCCATCCTTAGCCCTGACTGCTTTCTGAAGGCTGACCTGTCTAGTCCAGCCTCTGCCTCCCCCTCTGGATTTTGTGGAGGACTGTTCTCCCAGCCTCCCTTTTTCTTCCCCCTAGGCTACATCAGAGAGCTTCACTCTCTTGCCAGGATTCTAACCATTTACAGACCACAGGACCCAGGTCTCCTGGTCTCCTTACCTCCAGCCTCTCCCCAGCCCATCCTCTAGACAGCTGCCAAATTAATATTCCTAGAGCACATGTCTGCTACCCCCTCCCATAACCTCCACTGCCTCCCTATTATAATAGCTTCTAGATTCAATCAGTCAGTAAATGCTTAAGTGCCTGTTATGTGCCAGCAAAAGACAGTCCCTGCTCTCAAAGAACTTACAAATAGCTTCTAGATTCAATCAGTCAGTAAATGCTTAAGTGCCTGTTATGTGCCAGCAAAAGACAGTGCCTGCTCTCAAGGAACTTACAGTCTAATGAGAGAAACAACATGTAAGCAAATGTGTACAAAGTGAGCTTTATATGTGATAAATAGGGGGAAATTCAGAAAACTCAATTCAAAAAGCATTTATTAATCACCTGCTATGTTCTAGCCTTGGCACCTGGGGGACAGTGTATGGAGTCGGGCAGGAGTTCCCATCTTCTTCACGAGTTCAAATCTACCCTCAGACACTTAGCGGTGTGACCCTGGGATCCTTCTGGCACATCCCTGATTTTTCTCCAGATGGAATGTGGGCTTCTTGGAAGGAGGGATTGCTTCATTCCTTTTACTTGTGAGCTAACACAGTGTCTGACACACAGTAGGAGCTTCATAATCGTTGGTTAGGTCAGTGAGAGAGAAGTGCCTGTTACCTTAATAGCTCTGGTCTGGACACCAGTTGCTTGTTGGTTTAGTTAGGAATGAAGGGTAGCCATAGGTTGGACTCCACATCGGGCCCTTGGTAAAGGCAGCCAGAGGGGGAAGGACCGTCACACTCAGAGTCAGGAGTCCTAGTCCTGGGACATGGAACAAGTCACTTCCTTGGGCCTCAGTTTTCCCCATCCCCCAAATGGGTACAGTGATACTAAGAATGCTCATTTACATAGGGATAGATGTTTTGTCCTCCCTCGGAGCAATCCTGAGAGACAAGAGGGAGGGCAAACATTACTAATCCCATTTCACAGAGGAGGAAACAGCCTCTTTGGTTGTAATCACATAGTGAATAAGAAACTAAGGCAGGATTCAAGCCCAGGTCTCTCTTCAGTGTTAAATCACCCTGTGCTCAAAGTGCTGCTTGAGATACTTCCTCCCTTCCATGAGCCCTTGGGCTCCCTAGAGCCATTTGTTCCCACATCTTTTCAGGTCTGGACTATTAGGTGTGGGCAGGGCCTTGGAAAGGGGCTAGCTTTAGAGCTACAGGAACAGAGCTGGGTTCCAGGTGGTATCACCTACTTACCTGTGGGGCCTTGGGCAAATCACTGATGTCTCTGGCCCTCAGTCAGAAAAGGAGAGGGTAAGAGTAGATCCATAAGGATTCTTCTAGCTCTAAATCTGCAAACCCTCTTCCTTTTTACAATTAAAGGTTATTTTTTTCAATTATCAAGCAGGTTTTTCTTTTAGCCATCTAAGTTCTTTGCACCAACTGACTTTGTAACAAGTGTGCATAGCCAAATGAAACAAACTCCCATGTTGATCGTGTCCAGAAAAATCTGTGGTTCCTTCTGCACCTGAGCCCTCCGTCCTGAGGTGGCCATTTTGATGATCAGAGGTCTTCTAGAAGGTTGCTTGATAACTGAACTGGCCAGAGGCCTTAAGGTTTTCAAAGCTTTCTGTCTTCACAGTGTTATTATCACTGCATACATTGTCCTCTGGATTCTGCTTGGCTCATTCTGCCTCAGTTCATACAAGTCTTCCTCTTTTCTTACAGCACAATTGTATCCCAAGCTTCCAACCCTCTTCTCTTTTGAATGGGTCTCCCCCAAAGCCCAGGGGTAGAAGGAACCCCCTCAGGCAAGTCTCTGAGACTCCAGTTCCCTGTCTATAAATAGAGCTGATACGAGCCCAATCTGACCAGGCTGTAGTAAGGATCCAGTGAGATAAGATGAATCTGGTGCCCAGCAAACCTTGAAGGCTTCAGGAATGTCGCTGGTGATGCTGCTGTCTATGTTTGTGTTTGGCCCCAAGCCCACCTCTCCCTCCACTGCCCAGTCAGGCCTTTCCACTTATAGCCGTAAAACTTTTCTGAAGACCGAAGAGGCTTTTGTAGGAGCAGAGAATTTCAGATCAGGATAGAGGAATCTGTCCAAGTTTTGAGATAGTGACACAGAGTAGTGACTTGTGGAGACTAGACTCTTTGGACTGGGCAGTGGTTTTATGCCCTGATGAGGTGGTAGCCCATCTGCTCCCTAAACCCGGCTCCCGTGGTGAGAACTTGTCTCCAAAGGAGTCGCTACTCTTTTTAGGGCCCAGTGAACAGCTGTAACTCTGGGAGACGCCCACACTGGCCAGCCACTCTGGCTGATTCCCCTGCTCTAGAGGTTGAAAGGCTTTTTAATGAAAAGCGATGAACTCCTTCACATTCCATATGAAAAAAGGGAAGATTGGAAGACCGGAGTGCCTTAGGCAGGGTCACACAGCAAAGAAGAACAGGATGGAATACAGATGTGCCCCCTCCAAGCCCACCAACACACGAAGTTGCTTAGTTTTCAAGTTAGGTAAGGGAATGGATGTTTCCCATTGGCGTAGCTTTGGGGTTTCTTTGTGGGGCTTTTGGGTAGAGAAGAAACATAAACCAATATGAAACCTTGGGTAGTCTCATTTCCCACGTAGCAATTGGCGCTCTCCATTCCCACGAGCACCGGCTCACACTTGTCATCACTTATCTTCGAGCAGGGATTAGCACCGGGGGAAAAACTGATAAAAGAAACCATTCTAAAGCACTTAGCTGGAAGTCAGCTGAAACAGTGCAAGGGCACGAGCCCAAGATTTGTCTGGTTAATCTTGAGCGAGCCTGTGGGTTTCTTTTACCAGAAGCCATCTGTGTTGGGGTGTGGAGAGATGGGCTGATGCGAATGAGGAGAGATTGGGGAGAGAAGATGGCGGCAGAACATTGCTAATGTTCCCGCTCAGATTTAGGACACAGGTCATAGGACTGAAGGATCCTAGAGTTATTGCTGGGAGACAACTTAGAGGTCATTGAGTCTTCCTCTACCTCCCATTTTACAGATGAGGAAACTAAGGCTGAGAGGTTAAGTGACTCACCCAGGGTCATGCAGCTACTAAGTGTCTCAAGCAGAATTTGATCATAGATCTCTACCTGGAAGGGACTTCAAAAACAGTTTAGGTCACCCCCCTCCATTTTACAGATGAAGAAACTGAGGCCCATGAAGGTTAGTATATGTGAAATACATAAGATAAATATTAAGGTTTTATATTTATATACATATATGTCAATTATTACTGTAATAAAAATAAATACTATATGGCTCCATATATGTCAGTTATTATTATCTATAAAATGAGAATAAAACCCCTCCTCCCTTTACCTCACTGGGCCATTTGTGAGGGTCAAATGGGACAGTAGAAGTGAAAGTGATTTGTATTACACACTCCAGGCATTTATGATGGACTGGTGTCTCTGAAGCCTGGTGATCCATCCCCAGCCCAGAAGAGTGCGGCCATACTCTCCTCCAGACAGGAGGCTTTGACTGTAGAGGTAGTGTTTAGAGGATAACCCAGCCATCCCATTGGAAGTGATGTGTGCCCGATGGCCTAGAATTGGACTGAAGCACTTTGGAATCCTAAGATATTAATCAGCATCATGGAATCTATAGTATTGGTCACAGAATTCTAGGATATTCTAGAATATGGAATTCTAGAATTATGGAGTGTTCAAAATGTTAAGCTGTTAGCTAGGCCCTTTGATCTGAAAGGGGGTCTCCATAGCACTGGTGTACCAAGGACAATGGCAGGCATGGATGCTGAGTGCGGTGCCCAGGGTCAGTCAGTTAACTGTTAATCAAAGGGCTGTCACTGGATCCTAGGTCTCCAGGCTGTTGGTTATTCCCCCTGCCTCGTGTTATTCCAGAAAGTTTGGGTTTTGTATTTTATTCTGAAAAATGGGAGTATAGAATCCTGGGAAAGGACCCAGTCATTTCTTTATCAAGTCCCTCCTACGTGGCAGGCACCAAGACATCAGAAGCTTGTGTTCCCATGGGGGGAGAAAATGCTCACTAGGAAATAGAGAACAAAGTGCAAATGAGGAAAAGTGATTTGGCCAGGCTGACGGCCTTTGGGGGAGGCAGCCTTTGAGTGGGGCCTGGAAGGGAGCTAGGAGCTGCAAGAAATGGGAGTGAGAGTCTGGAAGAAAGGCATTAGGGTGAGATGGTTGTACTTGGGGAACAGCAGCTAGGCCACTTGGGATGCTCAAGGCAGTCAAGCTGCCTAGGGCATGTGAAAGACAACCGTGTAGCACCCCCTCGAACGTTAGGGCTTTAAATACCAAGCACAGGAGCTGGCATTGTATCCTCCAGGCAATAGGGAGCCATTGGCATTATATGAGAGGGGAATCTCACTTTGGCAGCTTGTGGAGGAGGCCTTGGAGAGGGGAGAGAGGAAAGGTACTGCAGGGTCTTTATCACTCATCTTTCCAACCAGTGACCAGGTCTTACCGAGTCTGTCTCCATGACTCTTGCATCTGTCCTATTCTCTTTATTCAAATAGCCACAGCCCAAATTCAGGGCCTCACTGCCTCCTGCCTGAATTTGGGCTGATAAAGTAGAGGGAAGAGCTGAGAATGGCCCTAATGTGTTGAACCTGTGGAACTGGAGAGAGAGAGAGAGACAGAGACAGAGAGACACAGAGAGAGAGAGAGACGCAGAGACAGAGAGACACAGGGACAGAGAGAGAGGAGGAACAGGAGAGAAGAGAGGGGAAGTGAAAGAGGAGGGAGAGAAAAAAAGGAGATAAAAGGGAGAAAGAATGAGAATGGAGGGGGGAGGAAAAGAGAGGAAAGAGAAAGAAAGAGAGACAGAAGGCACTTTTGAAATTGTTCAGTTGATTGACCTGAGAAAAGAGCTAGAAAATGCCTCACCTTAGGTCTCACAACCAGTTAGTGGCACTCAACTGGCCATCACTTGAACCTAGATCTCTAGACTTGTACAATAATAGAAATACAGAATTTAGAATTAGAAGGAAAACTGCCAAAGTATCCAGAAAAGATCCTTCTGTGCACACATGAGCTACCCCCACCCATAGGTTGCTATACCATAAGTGAGGAAGGAAACACAAAGTGAATACTTGTGACCAAGAAAAGCGGAAAATACACATATAGGGAACCAGTGTGGCCAGGACACATCATGCCTCCATCTCTGTCAGCTGCTGACATGCTCTGATGAGTCCATTGAGTTGCTGTCTGTAGGCACTGTTTGTCTAGTCTCCTCTCAGTGCTAGGCAGCTCACTGCATTTTGGGTAGCCTGTTCATCTTGTGATCACTGAGTTGATCTCTGCTAACACCCCCTGGGCTTCAGTTCCTCAGAGACAGCTCCTGGCCCCTCTTACTCCTCTGTCTACAAAGGATAGGCTGATATTTCTTAGTTCATTTTTGAGGCTGGGAGACCCCATACCCACCTTGCCAACAGGAAAGCTAGAATAAGATGGTCATTTTTTTATTGCCTCTGTCCAGTGCTGATTCAAGGTTCATGGTCTGGGAAATTATCTATTTGGGATTTGAAAATTCCTTGTAACTTCTGTTGAATCCCTGATTGTAAATTTGTGCATGCAATACCAGATTGGGGAGGCAGGGCTTAGATTCTCAAACCTCTAGGAGCCTCATTCGAGGTCCTCTTTGATTGGCTCGCAAATCAGGCTTGGGGAAGCAGTCAGAGTCCAAATTCCTGCCTTTGTTTTAAGGAAGTATTTTTGCCTCTCTGAGAAGCAGGACAGCATCATGAAAGGAGCACAGGTCTGGTTCCAGTCGATGAGAAGACTCTCAGGTTAGGGTTGGCTCCTTTTTGTCAGCTGTTGCCCCATTTTTGCTGCCTTTAGCTTCAGATTTGGAATCCAGGACCAAGGCTAGAATTCCAGATCTTCTGCGTCCCCCAGTCTGACCTCCACCACATCAGGCTGCTTCTTCCAAAATGAGGGAATGGATCAGATAACCATTCAGATTCTTTTCACCTGGGAGGAGGGAAGCCTGGTTCCTTTTCTCTCCTGGGTGATCCTTGGTCCTTTCAGTCTGGGAGTCAGACTGGCAAAGCGTCACATGTGGGCTTCCTCTGCCCACCCACCCTACTCCATCTTCTGACTCTTCGGAATTCTTTTCCACTTTCTTAGCCCTTCTAGTTTTCTAAGGCTTTGGAAAGTCATGTTTTGGATAATCCTATTAAGCTCCACTCTTGAAGGTAACCTTGTCTCCTTCGGAAAGAGATTCTAATGAAAACCGCAGCAGATGTGTTCAAATGGTGGCAGGAGAAAAAGAAAGGGAAGGAGGAGGGAGGGACATGTGGTCTGTACTTGGGTTAGAATTTGCCTCCCGATACCTGCCAAGAAATACATCAGTCAAACCCTACGTGCCTCCTCCCCAGCTCCATTTTGATTACCCTCTCTCTCTCCTTGTGTCCAGTTTGAAGGCTGCAACAAGGCCTTCTCTCGGCTGGAGAACCTGAAGATTCACCTCCGGAGTCACACAGGGGAGAAACCCTACCTGTGCCAGCATCCTGGCTGCCAGAAAGCTTTCAGTAACTCCAGTGACCGGGCAAAGCACCAGCGTACTCACCTGGACACGGTAACTCCCCACCCTGCCCGTCCCAGCTTTTAGAAGGGCACGAAAAGAAAAGGGAAGGAGGAAGACAGGCAGGAAGAAGAAGGGGGAGAAGGTTCTGGAGCTGGCAGGAAGGTGGTGTATCAAAGGTATACCTTCCCACTTCCTTTCAGAAGAATCTTTCTAGCAGATTCACCAAAACATGACCAACTCTACAGTAAAACATCCCTTTTTTATTTTACTTATTGAAGCAATGTCCCAACCGTCCCACTTACTGATTGGACCTATCACCTAGACATCCTGTTTCTTTGTTCCTCCCATGGAAGTACTAATGTGCCAACCATCCCATTTCCTTATTTTTCCCACCAAAACATCACAGAAACCAAGCTGCTTCCTTCTTTCTGTCCAAAAGCTAATAGTTTGCCATTCTATTTCTCTCTTTTTTTTTTACTACATCCCTTTCAGACAGGAGAGGAGGGAGAGAGTTGGTCCAAAGAATCTGGATGACCTCTGGCTCTGGGATTTTAGCAAGCTGAATCTTTCCCTGTCCCCTGACTTCCCCCAACTATTTCTGTCCTCTCAGGGAATGAGTTGGGCCAGTGCATTGTAGGGGAAGCTCCAGGCTCCCACGAAGCAGCTGTGCTAGTCCTATATGGGCTGAATGGAATCTTGTGGAGTTGAGGAGCAGGGGAGAGGAGGGCAGGATTCTAACCAGTCTTAGTCCCTGCAAATCTTGGTATGAACACGCTTGTCTTTCTCCTCTTTCTGCAGAAGTCCTAGAGAAAATGAGGTCACTTCCACTTGACTGGACCTCCTTATATGAGGTTTAAAGTCGTTAACATGGAGGGCCTGGAGCAAAAGCGGGGGGGGGCTCTGTTAGCCTCATGTAACTCCCATCAGACTCCTGTCAACTGAAAAAACTTGGTATCTTGGCTTGCTCTGATTCAGATAATAATAACGATAATTAATTCACACATATTTTGCAAGCCATGGGGTTCCAAAGTTCCGGGAAATTTTTTAGTGCACATCGCATAGGGGCAATGGAGAGGTGCATGATGGGTGTTCAAGCAGGTGCCACCACGTAATAATACTTCGTCTAGGAGCAGGCATTTAACAAGCACCTCCCGTGTTCTGGGCATTGAAATAGGCACCAGGGATATAAAAGCCAAGAAATCCTAGAACAAAGGGTATCATCAATGACATGCAAAGGAGATGGGCTGGCCACATGGCCAGAGATGGGAGTGACCAATGGACAGTCCCCAGGATGCTGAGCTGCTCTCTAAATGAAAAGCAAACTCAAGGAAGGTACCCTGGGCAATGGGTCACATGATCTGCTTCTGTTCCTGGGTCTATCCCAATCCCCACTAACGAAAGGTGGGAGCCCAGGGAATGGGTGGGCATGACAGAACTTTCCTCCTGGGGCCTTTCAGCCACTGATTGACAGGAGGGAGAGGGGAGTGATGAGGACCCAAAGGGTCACCTGGTACCCTGAATTTGGAGTCAGGGGAGATATGAGTTTGAACCTGTTTGTTTTTGAAAAAGTCCCTTGAGCTCCTTTCTAATTCCATGTCTTCAAAATAAAGGGAATGACTGACTGGCATCTCAGGGCCAGCTCCATATGTGCTCTGATCCTGCAAGCCCTGAGTTCTTTAAGGGAGATGACACCATAGTTTGCCAGAGGTCATGAAGGAGTTCATCATCCCTCTGGGGATGTGAGTGAAGGACTCTTGTCCAGAGCACCAAGGAAGGAAGAGACTGGAAGCTAAGAAGATCTTGCCCCCCCCCACCCCATCCCTGCCCCATGAATTAATCCATCGGCCATTTTCCAAAGAATCTCTTGTCAATCAGTCAGACAGTGAACAAACTTTTGTGAAGTACCTACTATGTACCAGGCACTGGGGATACAAAGAGAAAAAATGACATAGTCTCTGTCTTCAAGGGGCTTACTCTTTTAGGTGATAGAATAGATAAGTCAGAGATGGGAGGGATCTCAGAAATCTTAGGGATAAATTAAAGGAGGGCTTAAAAAATCAGTTGTCCTAGGACAGGATGAGGGAGGCATTTGGTCAAATGACAATTCTTAGGAAAACGACCCAGGGAGTTTTGGGGACCATCGGGACCCATGTGACTTAGTTGAACAGGCTCCCTGCATTGAGAGGCCATCCTTGACCACTCTCCTGAGCTGGCCAGAACAAGGGAGCTAATAACTAGGCCCATGGTCCCCTGCCCTGATCATACCCCATTTGGAAGATCGAGTTCAGTTCTGGGTCACAAAAGTTAGGAAAGATTTTGTTAAAGTAGAGTGTCCAGAGAAGGGCAGGCAGGATGGGGAGGGGCCTCAGGTCTGTGCCATGTAGGATCGTTGGAAGGATCATTGACCCAGAAAACAGAAGGATTTAAAGAGCTTGTCCTTCAGAAAAGAGGCTAACTGGTTTTGTTTGGTCCTGGAACAATAAAGGAAGGTATAATTGAAAAGATTTAGGAAAAAATAAGCAGAAGGGGCATCTAGGTGGTGGAGTGGATAGAGCACCAGCCCTGGAGTCCTGAGGACCTGAGTTCAAATGTGGCCTCAGACACTTACTTAGGTGTGAGACCCTAGGCAAGTCACTTAATTAACCCCTATTGGAGAGAAAGGAAAGGAAGCAAGGCCTTGTTCCTGGTCCCTTGCCTTCCTCTTCTACCTCATTCCTTTTTTGGGATTTTCTAAAGCAATTAATCTCTTATTTCATCATGGTGTATAAGCAGAGCATGGAAATCAATCCTATCTGTGGGACGTCCAAGGATGTGAGTCAGATTGTGACCAGGCGTCCTCTCCCCCAAGAGTCCAAGAGATGGAAACTCAGCAGCTTCCCCCACACCAGACCTGGGTGGGTCTTGGGAGCCACCTTCTCAGGCAGGGGTCTGCCCAGCCTGACTCTCATAAATGATCTCCATCCCCAGACCTTGACCAGCTGTGGACTAGTCTTGAGTCCTTCTTTCCCTCTGAGCCAAGAATCTGTCCTCTCCTGGGGTCCCAAAGAGCAAGTTATCCCCCCCACCAATGCCCAGTAGGAAACCAGGATGATCCAGAGCCCTGGAGGACTGGCGTGCCCTGGCAGAATGAATCTAGCCCTCTCCAGCCTCTGAGACATGTCTGGCTTCTCTGCACCTCTTGAATAGATTTTAGCTGTACTTATGTACCTGCTGTTTCCCCTGATACAGACTATAAGTTTCCTGAGGGCAGGGACGGTTCATGTGGGTCTCTGTATCTCCAGTACTCAGCCCAGTGCCAGGCACATAGTGGGTCCCTCAGCAGCACTTGTTGACAGCCTGTGAGCTTCTCCAGGGCAGGGAAGGTTTCTGGCTTCCTCCTGTCTCCCATGCTCACTACACACGGTCAGGCTTAGTAAATGTTGGCTGAATGACACTCCAGGGTCTGAGCCTCCGCCTCTGACCTAGCCCTGGAGTCCTCTGTGTCTCAGTGACAGCCTCCTGGTGATGCTGGGCCCCTCCTTAGCTGGATGTGGGGTGTCTCTAGGGCTGGGCTTGACCCCTCTCTCTCCCACCTCCCTGGGGTGGCCTTTGGGAGCCCCTGGGACCTCACATCAAGAGGGGTCTTGATCTCTTTGCAGTGGCCTCTGGGAGAAGGGGGAAGGCAGGGTCTAGGTCAGCAGCAGGAGGCTGAGTCCTGACCAGATGGGGCGGTTCAGGGGAGGGTGAGGGCTCCTGGGTCACCTTCCTCTCCCTCCTCCTGCCCCTCATTTCAGGGAGCCTCCTTCCTGTCTCCTTGTCCTCATCACCTTGTCTCTCACTACTTTCTTTTCTGCTTTCTTTCTAAATGCAGCATGAGCCTGTCCAGTGCCCAGGTACAGTATGAGTACAACCTTCCTGTTGACCTTCCTGGTCAGCCCCGGGTACTGCTCATCCTCCACCAGCTCGTAGTACAGGGAGCAAAGTAGAGTCTAGGGTCATCAGCCAAGGGTGGGGAGAGCAGGCTATTCAAAGGTAGAGTCCCCGTCTTTGCCAGAAGAACTTCGCAATCAGCACCATTGGACCGCCAGTCTCAGTCTGGGATGGCTGGAAGGGCCCCTCCTACCAGCTCATCAGCCCTTCATTCATTCCAGGCTTGGGCATCTGGAATCATCTGGAGATCATTGGGAGTCTTTGAATCGCAGAGTGGCCAAAGCCATGGGAGGGGAAGGACTCCAAAGGAAATGGGGGCAGAGCCTCAGGGGGCACAGAGCCTGGGGGATCACCCAGCTGAAGGGATCGAGGAGAGTCAAGGAAGGAGCCATCGGACAGCTGGCAAGAGGAAATCCTTAGTGAGGAGAGGGGGGTCCACAGAGGGCTTGAGTGGGGAGGCCCTCAGAGTTGGGTGGGGGAGCTTCCTAGGTGACCTTCCAGCTGAGCTGTAACTAGGAATCCGCCCCCGGGATAAATGCCCCGAACCTTGATGTGACTGGGCTGGAGCACCCATCAGGTACATCCTCAGTGGAGGGGAGACAGGGCCTGGCACCAACCTGCTGCCATGGCATCCACAGGGCTGAAGGAGGTAGAGGGAGAGCAGGGAAGGAGCTCACTCCAGCCCCCTCTAGAAGCTCTGGGTTCAGGCTAATTATTCTTGCTAAGTGGTAAACACTGTCAACTCTGGGAGAATATTTCTCCAATTTCCACACCTTGGTGCTAAGCACTGATGGCCCTGCCCTCCTTAGTTCTGTGCCTGAAAGGAAATAGTGTCTGCCTTGGGGAAACTGAATCTTAAGGATTGGGAGAGCACAGTGAGGAAAGAGAGGCAGTGGTTCTGATTGTAATTGTGTAATTGAGCCTGGTGGTGGAAGGGAGGGGCCACTGAGGGGTGGGGAGAAGGCATTTGAGGGCACAGCATTACTGTTGGTTAAGGTTAAAGAGGCCTGGGTGTGGGTGGGGGCAGATGGGAAGCAGCTGCCAGAGGAGAGAAGCTTGGAGGTGAATTTGAGCGAAGTTACAGGGGCTCTGGAGGCACATTGCCAGGGCCTAGAAGGGACCCCAAAGACCACTCCCCTTTTTTATAGATAGGGAAACTGAGGCCCGGGAATGGGAAGGGACTTGCCCAGAGTGGCACAAGTAATTGAAAACAGCAGAGCTGGGGATTTGAACCCAGACCCTCTAAATCCACTGCACCACTCTGGGTTGGACCAGATCCCCCATCTCTGAGGGTCCAGAATCCAGCTCCAGGATTCTCCCCTCTGATGAAATTGAGATTAGGTGAGAGCCTGGAAGCTGTGTTGTTTCTGGTGTTGGGTACCCTAGGGATCCTCTCTCTTCTGTAAGGGCTGGACACGAGGTATTAATTTGGGACTGGGCACAGCGGCTGAACTCCACTGCTGGTTTTCTCCAGGGCCCATGGCCAGTGAAAACGCTCTGGCAGCTTCCCAGGAGAATCAGAAAACTCGTGGGTTGTTCTTCTGTGACATTTCTGCTTCCAGAGCTAATTGTTTGTTAACATAAGGCCCTTGTGCCCCAGATAAGGCATTCAGATTGTACGGGGACATTCACACTGAGGAATCAGCGCTCACCTGGCTTAGCCCCTTGCTAAACCTCCTCTGCTCCAGGTGGAAGGCCTTACTTAAATATTAAAAAAGTATTAGCCTTCAGAGTAGGAGGGTAAATAGAAGCACAATTCATGAATGGAGATGGGTGTTCTTTCCTGTCACAGGAATGTCAGTGGATCCAGCTAGAGACCTGGCTGAAAGGAGGGGAGAGGATGGAGCTGCCCCGTCTGGGGTCAGGGGCTACAGGAAGACAATGAGGCAGCTCCAGTCTGGGTTCAGACAGGACTCTAAAGCAGCGCTGGTCCTCTGAATTCCTGGAGCTTTTTTCTCCTAGGCTTGGCTGTGCAGGGTCTGGGCCTTTGGGGAATCAACTCCAAGCAGTCCCTTCAGCCTAGGCAGGCTTCATTTTATGAGGGGTGAGGGGGAGCTTGAAGTCCCAGAAAACCTAGTGACCCTGAGCCAGAGGCCTTGGGAGGGCCTGAGAGAGCCTTGGTCAAGACTGAGAGCAGGGCTCTGGGCTTATAAGAAGAGATAAGGGAGCCGAGGGCGGGCAAAGGCTGGAACTGAGAAGAAGCTGGTGTGGCCTGGAGCCTCTTCTTCCAGAGAGCCTCAGCTGAGACTGTGTGTGGTGTGTGTGTGTGTGTGTGTGTGTGTGTGTGTGTGTGTGTGTGTGTGTGTGTGTGTGCGTGTGTGTGTGTGTGTGTAGAGAGCCTCAGCTGAGACTGTGTGTGTGGTGTGTGTGTGTGTCTGTGTGTGTCTGTGTGTGTGTGTGTGTCTGTGTGTGTAGAAAGATGCTCCCCATACACACACACAGTGGAAGCAGCCCTGAGCCTGGGTCCCTAGAACATGTTCTTTCCCCTCTCCGAACCTCAGTTTCCCCCTCTGTACAACAGGGGTGGGGGGACTAGATGTGCTCTAAGGCCCCTTTCATGACATTTCCCTTACTGTTCTGTACTCCTGAGTATGTGAGTGACTGTCCGACAGCCTTGGAAGGGAGGGAGCCCCCCAGGCAAAAGAAGAAGTGTGGTGGAAGGCAATGCTTAGTTCCATGCAGGTGGGGAGATGCTTCTGAGGGCCTTCCTCGCTCAGCAATTCTGGGAAACTGTGACTCTCTGAGTGAGGACATGGTTGTGTTGGTGCATGTGTGTGTACACGTGTGTCTGTGTAAAAGCCTGAGGGTGCAGTGTATGCATATGGTCCAGGCATGCTTGGGGTGCGCTGAGCCTCCACTCCTGCGTGTGTGTGTGCATGTGCACACGTGTGCGTGCAAGGGGCCTGATTGCTGCCGCCTCACTGTTTATTTGCCTGAGTTTTTATTTTGTAAATGAAGAGACAACTTATTAATGTAAATTAGGAACAGGGCAGGGTGTCCAGTGGGGGGCCTGTGGTTGTTCCTAGTGTTTGAGGCTCTAAGGGCCAGCCCAGCCTGGTGTAGATGCTGTTGCAGCTGCTCTCTGGGGATACAATGTCCCCCCAGCTAACAAGGCACAGACTCCCCAGGGCCTCTTGCCACATACCCTGGCTCTGACCCAGTAGCCCTGGACACAGAGGGACATGGGTTTGACTCCTGATTGGCCTCTTTCTAACTCAGAGACCTTGCTCCATGCCTCAGTTTCCACTTCTGTAAAATTTGGACTAAAGGTTCTCTAAAGTCTCTCTTATCATTGGTTACTCAGGAGGACAGAGAAAGTTTCTTGTCACCCTACCCACATGCTCTTTCTCCCCCCTGTCCCCCACCCAAGAAGAGACTCCCCTGGCCAGAGTCTGCACTATACACCAGGGTCTCTGCCACTGCCTCCTCACACCCCCTGCAGAGCACTCAGATGGAGAGCTAGATGAATCTTGAAAGGCATCTGGGACACCCCCATTTTACAGAGGAGGAGACAAGCTCAGTGCAGAGAATGACTCACCCAGGGTCACACAGCAGTGGACCGCTGGCAGGCAGGCTGCATTTATGATGACAGACTGACTGATGCTACCCCGTGTGGGCCAGGAAGAGCCCTCTGCCTCCACTGTCAATCCTGGCCTTGTGACCTAATTTGGGATAGTTGAGGGTTCTGGTCTGGTCTGTGAGTATCCAGGGTTCTGGCCCAACCCAGGAATGTCTGGGGTTCTGGCCTGGCCCAGGAGGGTATGGGGGTCCTCAGCTGGGTCTCTAACACCACCCTTCCCTGTGCCTGGGTACAGAAGCCGTACGCCTGCCAGATCCCCGGCTGCTCCAAGCGATATACGGACCCGAGCTCCCTCCGCAAGCATGTGAAAGCCCACTCAGCCAAGGAGCAGCAGGTACGAAAAAAGGTAAGTGCTCTACAGAGGTGCCTCCTGGGGCTTCAGCCCACTGGACCTGGGCACTTGTGGAAAAGAGGCAAGTGTGAATCCTGGCTGTGCCTGGCGCTGCCAGCAAGATCTCAGACAAGCTTCTTAATGCAAGGAGAAGGAGGAACTAGCATGTATGAAGCACCTACTGTATGCCAGCCTGAGCACTCCTGCAGAATGCTTTAGGTTCTCTTACTCAAGTGCTTCGACATCCCTAGGGGAGAGGTGCTATGGGTATTTGTTTGCCTATTTTACAGATGAGCAAACTGAGGCTGAGAGAGGCCTTCCTGTGGTCACACAGCACGGCAGGATTGGAAATCTCTCTTTCTTGACCCTGAAGCCAAGCACCCGTCCACTCCACTCTTCTGGGTCTCATTTTCTTCATCTGTAAAATGAGGTGCAGCGGAGACAGCATGCTGCACTGGAAGTCAGGAGGATCCAAGTTCAAATCCAGCCTTAAACATTTTACTGTCTCTACAAGCCTCAGTGAATCCCTTATCTTGTGTGGGCTCGCAGTCCCAAGGCTGTGCTTTTCAATGCCCTGGATGCCCCCACCTCAGCCCACCCGCTGGCAGGCTTCTGGGTTATCAGTAGGTCAGGGTCACCTTGGGCCCAGCATTTCCAAAGAGCAAACAGCAACCTAGCTTCTAACACCAGCATAGTACTTGGCACACAGTCAGTGCCTGACCAGTGTTTATTGACTATTGACTCCTCCTCTCATGTCTATATCTCTTTAAAGGTTTCCAAAGCCCTGTCCTTAAAACATCCCAGCAGGACAGGGGGCAGCACACAGGTCATGATCCCCATTTTACAGATGGGGAAACTGAGGTTCAAGAAAATTAAGTGACCTACTCAGGGTCACCCTGTCATAGGTTCATAGATGCTGAGCTAGAAAGGGGCCTCAAAAGCCAGAGTCCAACTCTCTCATTTTACATATGGGGAAACTGAGGCCCAGCATAAAGAGACATGGTCAAGGTACACAGCTAGGAGCAGAGAAGAGATTTGAACCCAGAGCCAATACCTTTCCTCTATGGCAAGCTGAATCTTCAGGCTGGGGCAGCTCTAGCACCACAGGCTGGTGGTGCTTGGGCTGGCTGACACCCTGCTGGGGGCTTTTGCCACCATTGGGCTCAGCTCCAAACCTGTAGATTTGCCCCCTTCTCCCATCAGTTGGGAGGCTCTGGGAGAGACCAACTTGGGTCCTCAAGAGCACCTTCCTCTCCCCCCGAGAAGAGGCCAGCGAGGGAATCATCTTCAACCTGCTTTAGCCTTGGAAGGGTCGGACCCTGAAGCTGAGAGAAAGGGAAAACACTCTCCCAAAGTCACACAGGTAGTCATGCCCTCCAGGCACTAGAGCGCCCCATTTCCCATCTTGCACAAGCAGCCGTCCAGGCCCTGAATGCTCACCCGCTTTCCCCAGGCCCTGCCTGGTCTGGAGGGCAAGGCCCAGGGCCCAAGGATCCTGAGATATAGAACCGTGAAGTCCTCCACAATAGCTCGTCCTTAGCGGCCCTGGGAGATGATGAATGTTTTTGGGTAACCGGAGCCCTGTATTATGACAACGAGTTGGCAGCCACGCTGTGTTTGAAAAGAGAATTAGAAATGCTTTTCTTTCTTAATTCTCCTCTCCTGCTGGTTTTAATATGAGCGACATTGTGGTTAGCGAGAACACGTCTTGCCCGTTTTTTGCCAGAACGTTCGTTTACATGGAAAACAGCTGCCAAGTGGCGGGAGCCGCATGTACGCGGGAGTCATGCAGCAGTACCCCAGGCCTGGGCACGGCTTGTGCACTCTGACCCCAGGACACTCAGGAGGGGTTCTTCTGACCAGTCTGCATCCCAAAGTCCCAGAATCCAAGAGCCTCCAAGGGAATGTGAAAGAGAGTCTAGTCTGAGCTGTTTTGTAATCAGGCTGTAATCCAGTTCCTGCTGCATCCCCAGCCTGGGTTGCAAGGGTGCATCCCCAGGGACAGGGAGCTCATTACCTCCTGAGGCAGCCCAGGCCACCTTTCTTCTGTCACTTCTTTAATCACTTACAGCAGGCCAGGCATTGGGCTCAGTTTGGAGGATGCAGAAAGGAAGCCCTCTGACCTCTGACCCCCAGCCTTCCCAGACTGCAAAGGTTTTCTCCTTCACCAAGACTGAACTGGAAGTCCCACTGTCCCCAAATGTGCCCCCCTCCACTTTCCCATTGCCCTGCCTTTGCTCTCCCTGTTTGTGTAGACCCAGATCAGGTGCCATCTTCTCCTGGAAGCCCTCCCTGATCTATCCTCCCCTTCCACTGGACTCTTAATGGTCTTCACTTCGGCCTCCCTCATACGCTTTTCCATGGCTTGTGGCCCCACTTAGACCTTAAGCTCTTTTACTGCAAAGCCCATGGTTTTCTAACGGCACTCAGTAATGGAATGGGCTGCCTTATGAGGTGGAGCTTCCCATCAGCAGGTGTAGCAGTGGGGAAAATGCTGGCCTTGGAGTCGAGACAGTCATTTATTCAGTGCCTTCCCTGCCCCCACACAGTGATAAGTGCTGGTTCAAAAACCTGAGTTCAAATTCTGCCTCAGAGTCCTAGCTGTGGAGGATTCTGGCTTGGGTCAGGGCTTCAACCTAGGGCCCTCTGTGGCTCTTTCCATCCCTGCTTTCTTCTTTGAATCCCTCACAATGGTGAGCTCAGGGTTTTCTATGCTGGGATGTGTGGAGAGAATGAGACTGTCAGAGGACACACGTTGGATTCCTGTTCTGCCACTTGCTGTGATGTTTGGCCTCAAGCACTTTCTCTGGGCCTCAGTTTCCCTGTTTGCAAAATGCAGGGTTTGGACAGGAAGGCCAGTCATTGCTCAAACCCCGATTTGCTCATGTCCTAGCTGCACGTGTGTGCTGAGGCCGAGCCAGATGTTCTGAGTGAGTGCCTGGGCCTCCCCCAGGTCCACCCGTCCTCCCAGCATGGCCTGGATGGCAAATGTGGAAGAGCTGTGGGCCGTGAGCTGCTCCCAGGTAAGCAGCGCAGTGAGGGGCGGGTTGGGCGGTCGCTGGGGAGGAGTGGGGTGGGGCCTCCAAGTCCTTGATTTAGTCTAGAATGGGCCCATTCAGAACCACAGGCACAGCAGGATCTGAGGGAAGGGCTAGATCAATACCTCAGTACACCGCCAGCCTCTGTGTTAAGGGCTGGGGATACAAAGGCAAAAGGAGCCCTTGCCCTCTGGTAGGTCACGATTAAAGGCACAGCCTCCACATAGGGACTGTGCAGGTTAAATGAATAGTAATCTCAGAGGGGAAGGCACTCGAAGTGGGGGGCTCTGAGAAGGGCTTCCTGTGGAAGGTGGGATTTAAGCTGAGTCTTGAAGGAAACTGGGGAGCATTCCAGGTATGAAGACGTGGTTAGTGTGGCTGGCCTACAGAAAAGTGGAAACAGCCTAGAGAGGTGGGAGGGGCTTTGAAGGCCAAATCAGGGTGTTTTGTGTTGAATCCTGGAGGGGATGAGGAGCTCGGGCAGGTCACTGAACAGAAGGCAGCCAACCTCTTTGGTGGTCGAACGGGAAGTAGATTGGAGTAGGGAGAGGCTTGAGGCAGACAGACCCCCCCCCCCCCAAGATGGTTATAATGTCCAGGGAGGAGAGGACAGTGTCCTGAGGAGGGAAGGGCACATATTGGAGAAATGCTGTGAAGGTAAAATGGACAACTTCTACATGGGGAGTCAGAGAGTGCAGGCAACTCCTAGGGTGGGACCAGAGATGGCAACACCCTGCCACAGTGAGAGGAGGTTCAGAGGGTATGGGGGAGAGGTCATGGAATCTGTTCTGCACTTATTTTGAGATGTCAACGAGAGTTTGGTGATGTGAGCTTGGAGGTAGGAGAGAGGTCAAGGTCAGATAAATAGGTCTGAGAGTCATGTGCATGGAGGTGATCATTAAGTCCATGGGAGCCAATGAAGTCATGGGGGGCACGGGGTTGGGGGGAAGAGGCTAAGGTCTGAAGGCGGATCCTGTAGAGGACTCTGAGAAGGAGCGGTCAACTGAACTGCGCCGACCTGAGCCGCCAGAGAGCAGGATGGCCAGAGGAGGGGACTCGAGGGGGTCACAGGCTGCAGAGAGGTCAGGAACAAGAGGTCCTGAGAGAAGGCCCTTGGATTTGGCCCCTAGGAGAGCATTGGTAACTTTCCTCCAAAGCCTTCTCTTCTCATATTCCCCTCCGCCCCAGCCTCCAATCTGCCTGGCCCCTGACTCTATCTGTGTCTCTAGCCCCTCCAGCTGCAAATGCTTCCTCCCTAATGAGACCTAGGCTCCATCCAGGAGCCTCAGAGAATGCAGGGTAAGGGGCCACATCCAGCCCTGCTCCCCCCAGGACCTTGGGCACATCACTTCTCTGGGGGATTCACTGTCCTCATCTGTAAAGTGACATGGATGGCGAGCAGAGCTGGGTGATCCTTGGGTGTCAAACAGTCTTTATTCTATATTCTAACTTTCTCTAGTTCTAAGCTCCTCCCAGCTCTGACATCTTATGTTCTAAGTTTCCTCCCAGCCCTGACATCCCCTTTATTCTAAGCCCTCTCCCAGCTCTGACCTTCCCTGTTCTAAGCCCCCTCCCAGCTATGAGTCTCTGTCCCTTCCTTACATGGTCCATGCTCCCTCCTTCTTCTGACATCCATCCTCTGCCTGCTTCCCTGGCTCCCAGGCTCCCACAGATAGCAAAGCCAGAGAAAGCTAGGCTCATGTTTCAGGACAAATGGGTCACCAGCATTCCCTGGTGCACCACATGGGAAGTGATACCAGATAATGGCCTTTTTATTCCAGTTGAAAACATTCATTTGGGGGCTTGTTTTTTTGTTTTTTCAAAGAAACCACAATAGCCATACGTGGAGCCTCAGCCCACTGGGATTTCTCAGATTACTCCAAACTTTTTTTTTTAATGTTTTAACTTTATTTTTTCTCCCTCAAAGTTGGAACAGCTTCAGGTTTTAAAATATGTGAGGGATAGGAGCCAATCCTATGGAAAAGCAGAGCACCATCATTCAGGGAGTTTGGCTTCAGAGCCGCTTTCAGCTCTGGTCCAGGGAAGAGACCTTGAGTGTCAGAGCTGGAGCACACACTTTCCCTTCCCTCCAGCCCACACTCCTCCACTGGACAAATGAGGAGACTGAGGCATGAAGGAGAGGAAGGAACTTGCCAGAGAACCCAACCAGCCAGAGGATCCTGCACAGGGAACGCGATGTTCCATGATGGTTGTGGGGTCATAGGTATAGAGCCAGGACCATCCTCAGGTAGGGAGGACAGTGACTTGCCCAGGGTCACATGTTAGCCTGGTGCCCTGGAAGGAGGGCTGTTCCTGGAAACCAGAGATCCAGAACCGGTCTTGGTACTGGCCGTGGGACCCTGGACAAGTCCTTTAGACTGTGGGCCTAAGTTTCCTTCTCTGTAAAATGGGGGTCATCATAGCACCTACTTCCCATCACTCAGACCAAGTACTTATAAACCTTAAAAGTGCTAGAGAGCGGCCACTTGTCCTGTATGGATCCTGAAGGTGAGCTTGGGGTGACTGCCACCCCCTGTTTCCTGACTCCTTCTATTCTCCTATCCACCCCACAGTGCTGCTGTGCTCCAGGCTTTGGAGAGACCGAGGAGATCTCAGCAAATAAGGAGAGAGACCCCTCCATGGTGGGGAAATTCTCCAGCAGTCCGAAGGCTGGGTCTGCTATGTTAGGTTGGAAGAGATAGGGAGAGACAGAAGGGAGGAAGAGAGGGAAGGAGACAGAGAGAGAGGGAGAAAGAGACAGAGGATGGATGGAGGGAGACAAAAGTGGGGAGGAGAGACAAAGGGAGGCAGAGGAGAGAAACAGACAGGGTGAGAGGAGGAGCCCATTCATCAGCAAGCTTGGTCCTTCCTACATCTGTCTCTTGCTTTATAAAACAGTTCAGCCCCATTCTGACCGATCTGCCCACCTGGCTGGAGGTCTCAGTTGAGGTGTCCAGGCAGGGATGGGGTTGCCAGAGAGGCAGAGAGGTTTCTTTACCTCCGAGTCCTGGGGTCACACACTATCAAGGATGTATAGAAGCAAGCCTGGGTCTGCTCCCCAGAGGGTCACAGAAAGAGCCCTGGCCATGGTATCAGGAGGGAACAAAGTTCGAATGTCAGATGTCGGTTGTGACCCTCCGGTTGTGCCCTTTGGGCAACTCACTTTCTCTGAGCCTGGGTAGCCCCAGTCCCACCTTCCTCACAAGGTTGTTTTCAGGAAACCTCTTTCCAGCAAACCTTCAAGTGCCAGAGAAACAACTTGTTGGGAGTCCTCTCATACAGTTCCCTTGTTTTGCAGATGGGGAAACTGAGGCCCAGGGAGGGGCAGAGCAGGCCCAGCAGCCCCCATCTCTGGGCTCCTTTGCTTCTCACTCTGGGTTTTTTTTGTCTCTCCAGCCCTCCCCCTCTGCAGCTGCCCAGGGCGGTGCTGTTTGGGGAACAGATGTTTGGGCCAGAGGTTAAACAATTGTGAATTGTGATTGATGACATGCATTTACACACTGAAGCGGTTCAGGGAGGAAAGGTCCAGGATGCTCAGTCCCCACAGGGGCTGGAGAGGGGCTGGCAAACCTAAGAGGAAGAGCTCTGGCCAGAGGCCTGGCCAGGTGTGGGGGTGAGTGGGGGAGGGGTACAAGGGAGAGGGAGAGGGAGAAGGTCTGAGCCAAAGTCAAGCTCCCCAGCCAGAGTGGGAGCATCCTGAGGCTAAGGTTGGCTAGTGAGGTTCCCACCCCCAACACAGGATCTGGATCTGGATACAGATCCAGGTTTCATAGGTCTCACTCACAGCCATTCCTCCACTGTTAGTGCTCTCAGACCCATAGTCAGCCTCCAACATCACTCCCCTACACACTCTGTGTTGTACCAGACTGGTCAGTTTGCCACTTCTCCCTCCTAATGTTCCATCTCTCACCCTCATACCTTTGCCTAGGCTGTCCCTTCTACCAGGAATGCCTTCCTCCCACACCTCTTGGAATCTTTAGCTTCCTTCTAAGCTCATCTTAGGTGCCACTTGCTATAAGAAAGCCTTGTCTGATTCCCCGCCCCCAATTGTTAATGAACTATCTGTCCTTGAATTATCTAGCACTTACTTGGCTGTGTTTGTGGGCTGACACAAGCCCCTTCAAGACTGGGAGCGTAACTTTGTGGCCCCGGTGCCCAGCATAGAGTAGAGAGGCTAAGTGAACAAGATCGGTATTTATTAAGCTCCCATTAGGGGCTGGCGCTGCCCTTGGCTCCATGGATACAAAGAACAAACCCCGCCCCCTCGCCCCCCACCCCACGAGGAACTTTCATTCATTCGTTTGTATCCCCGGTGCCTGCTCCTGTTTTTCATTCATTTTATTTTTTATTTGAATTAGTATTATAAATGTTCATCGATTGATTGGCTTACGAATTTAATGCTTAGCACATAGTAGGAGCTTAATGAATGCTCATTAATTGAGGATCCTATGAGTCTGGGATCAGGGATACCTGGAACATAGTAGGGATATAATAAAGGATTGATTGATCTATCGCTGGTTTCTTCTAGTTCTGAAATTCTGACCTTGTGACTCTGTGAGGGCCTCAGTTTCCTTATCTGGAAAAGATAACGGCTGGACTTGGTGGCCAATGATGGTGTATGGCTTGATCCCAGGATCCTGGGGCATCCTGGCTGCCCGTTTCTAGACATTCTTCAGCTGACTGAAGCTGATGGCCATGCCAGCCTGTGGCCCCCAGACCTTAACCCCGGGCCTCACCAGGGTAGAGGCCATAGACCTGACACATCCCTGGTCCTGCCCACTTGTGCCCAGATCCTGGTGGTATCTTGGCTTATTTCTAGGAGAAGGACCCCTCAGGCCATGTGAGGATGTCTGGGGTCAGTAGGTGCAAGGGGGGAGGGCTTGTTGCCAGCTGCCAGATGACACATGGATGCTTCCGGTCCCTACAGGCATGTTCCCTGGCTCAGGTGCCTCTCAGAATGGACTGACTACGGGCATCCTGCCCCCCATTCAGGACGGCACCTCCAGGCACCACTCACTGGACTCTTCTGCCATGGCCAGCTCCCAGCACCACCTGTCCCCTCTGCCTGCAGCAGAGAGTACCAGGGAAGGGTAGGTACAGCTCCCTGCCCCCCAACATTGTGGGTGTGGGCTCAGGATAGAGGGAGGGAGTCAATGAATGAGTAAATGCCCCCCCTAAAATGTGTGTGTGTGTAATGAGGTTTGCCTAAGTAGAACAGCTACCATGTTCAGAAATGTCAGAGCCGGGAGGGGCCTTAGAACAGGAAATATTGGAACTGGCAGGAACCTTAATGACTAATCTCATCAAACCCCCACTTATTCCAAAAAAAAAAAAAGAAAGAAAGAAAGAAAGAAAGAAAATAGGCTCAGAAAGGTAAAATTACTTGGCCTGGGTCACACAGTGAGTGAGGCAGATCCAACATTAGAACCCAGGCCTATCCTTCTCCCAGGAAGTGGGCTGTCTTGCATTCCTGTGGACATTGGGGGGAAGAAAGCCGGGAGCCTCAGAGCCAAGGAATCCTTTGCCTACCCCTTCCCAGGAAGTTCCCAGGTGGCCTCCCGCTACGGCCCAAGGCTAACAGTTATTTGTTTGGTGGACAAATTGCTTTCCTGCCCACTCCATAAACACAGTCTCATCGTGCCCACCTCCCACTTTCTCCCTCCACCCCAGCTGCCCCCACTGGACCCACTTATGGCTATGTCCATGGCAGACCCTGGTCCCCAGAATGTTGCTGTGACGCATTGGAGAGGCTGAGCCTTAAACTGGAAGTAATTGAAGGCAAATGCAGGCATCCACAATGCCCCGAGTTCTGCCTGCACCAATATGCTTCCCATTACAGCCCGCTAATTGGAGCTAAGTATTTAATGTGCTAATTGGAGGACCCTTAAGAAAACGAGTTTTCCTTGCAAATAAACAGAATTGGACTGTTCTGCTGTCCTTGGTGCCCCACCCCCTTCCCCCTCTGCCTCTCTGGAGCCCTCAGCATCGATCCATCGGAGTTTTTTCTGGGCTAGAATCAGGGAATTGGTGGGGGTGTGGGTGTGGGGGGGAGAAGGACCCTTAGAAGCCACTCCCCTCAGTTTTACCAGAGTGGAAACTGAGGCCCAGAGAGAGAGAAGGGGACCTCACCTAAGTTTTTGTAGCTCATAAATAACAAAGCTGAAATTTGTTTTATCCCCCACTTAATAATAATTTTATTTTTTCTAATTACAAGTAAAGATAGCTTTAACATTCACTTTTATAAGATTTTGAATTCCAAGTTTTTTCTCCCTTTCCTCCCTCCTCCTTAATATGATGGCATACAGTCTGATGTAGGCTGTACATGTACAATCACATTAAACATATTTGCACCTTGGTCATGTTATGAAAGAAGAATCAGAACAAAAAGGGAAAACTTCAAGAAAGAAAAAAGTAAAAAACTCGAATTCCATCTGCAGTCAGATTACCTCGTTCTTTCTCTGGATGTGGATGGCATTTTCCATCATGAGTCTTTTGGAGCTGTTTTAGAGCCTTGCTGTGCTGAGAGGAGCTAAGGCAGTCATAGCTGATCGTCACCCGGTGTTGCTGTTAGTGTGTCCAGTGATCTCCTGGTTCTGCTCCCTTCACTCAGCATCAGTTCATAGAAGTCTTCCCAGGTTTTTCTGAAATGTGTCTGCTCGTCATTTCTTATAGCACAATAGTATTCCATCACTGTCATACACCATAGCTTGTTTAACTGTCCCCCAGTTGATGGGCATCCCCTCGATTTCCAATTCTTGTCCATCACAAAAAGAGCTGCTATAAATGTTTTTTGTATATGTGGGTCCTTTGACCATTTCTATGATTTTCTTTGGGATACAGACCTAGAAGTGGTTTTGCTGGGTCAAAGGGTATGCACGGTTTTATGGCCCTTTGGACATAGTTCCAAATTGCTCTCCAGAATGGTTGGATCAGTTCACCACTCCACCAACAATGCATTAATGTTCCAAATTTCCCATATCCCCTCTGACATTTGTCATTTTCATTTCTTTTCATATTAGCCAGTCTGATTGGTGTGAGGTGGCACCTTCGAGTTGTTTTAATTTGCATTTCTCCAATCAAAAGTGATTTAGAGCGTTTTTTCATGTGACTATAGATAGCTTTAATTTCTTCATCAGAAAACTGCTGGTTCTTAATCCTTTGACCATTTATCAGTTGGGGAATGACTTGTATTCTTGACTCGGTTCTCTATATATTTTAGAAATGAGACCTCTGTCAGAGACATTGGTTGTAAAAATTGTTTCCCAGACAAAGCTGAAATTTGAACCTGAATCCAGTGTCCTTTCCATGTTAGAAGCTGTGTCCAGTGTCATCCCTACCTCTGTTGAAGTATACGAATCCCCTCTACAGTATCCCCAACCAGTAATTATCTAGTCTTTTCCATTCTTTCATGGACAGGGAACTCACTTCCTTATGTTCCATTATTAGGAAATTCCCCCTTCCATCCAGCCAAATTCAACCTCTAATTCTAATTTCTACCCAGTGGGCCTGATTCTGCCCTCGAGGGCCTAAAAAGAATAATTCTAACCCTTTCAGGATACAGTCTTTCAAATACTCAAGGACAGTTAGAATGCTCCACTGCCCCTAAATTCAGCAGGCATTGATTAAGCATTTACTGGGTGTTGTGCTGGGTGTTAGGGATGCAGACAATGAAACAAAAACAGTCCCTCTCCTCAACAAATTTATATTCTAATTGGAGAATTCAGAATGCCTACCGATAAGCAAAGATAAAATATATATCAAATAAATACATGTAAAATAGATACAAAATAAATCCAAATATATGAAAAAATCCATATAAGATACATGAAATACACACAAATATGTGTAATATACAAAACATATGAAATAGATATAAAATATATATGAAACACATAAAATATATATGAAATAGATACACATAAATATATATGAAATACACAAATATATGAAATAAATACATAAAATATATGAAATACATATAATATATGAATTAAGTACACAAAATATATGAAATAAATGTACATAAACATGAAATAAATACATGTATATGAAATAAATATATATAAATATATATACATATATATAAAATAAATAAAACCAGTTGTCAGCGACACTAACAATTGGGGTAATTGTGGAGGGCTTCTTGTAGAAGATGGTACTTGAACAGAACCCTTAAAGGATTCTGAGACTCCAAAATAGGGAGAGCATTCCAGCAGTGGGAGGCAGCCTGTAGAAAGGCACAGAGGTCAAAGATGAAGTAAACAGAAGGCCAGTTACTTGGCCTTGACCTCGGACTGTGAGGGAGAAGCTAGGCTGGAGCCAGGCAATGAGCAGCTTTGGGTCTTGTATCTGATCCAAGAAGCAACAGGGAACATCCCATCCCACCCTGTTCCCCTGCTTCTCAAGTGTCTTCTCTTACTTAAATCTCGAGCTCCTTGGGCAGGAAAGGATACAATCAGACCTGTGCTTGATGCTACAGGTCACTCGTGTCTTCAGCCGGTCCTTATAGGACATAGTCTCACGCCTTTTGCGGTTCTGGTTTTCCTCCTCTAATTCGCCTACCAGATGACCAATATCCTTCTTAAACAAGGATGCCTAAATTAAATACAGCATGCTCCGGTTGAGGACTGGCGAGCTCAGAACAGTGGGAGGACCATCCCCTCCCTCATCCAGGACACTAAGCCTCTCTTAGTACAGCTCCCAACCTCACTGCTGACATGTGTTACATATGACTGAATCCTCCAGGTAGAGTCCCAGTTGGAAGGGACCCATCCATGTACAGGAATCCTTTCCCAACATCTCCAACAAGTGTTCATCTGGCTTCTGCTTTAACACTCCAGAGAGGAGGAACCCACTGCCTCCCAAAACAGCTCATCTCCCTTTGGGATGGAGTTTTAAGTCATCTGTCTCCCTGCCCCTCCCTCCCTCCTTAGTTGTCTCCCTGGGGTTCTGCAGAAGGTACCACCAGCTACTCAGGAGTCCCATTCACAAATTCTTTTCAATATTCTCAGATCTAGTTTCCTGGTAAAAAGCTCCTTCTATCTCCTGACTTCATCGCACCAGAGTCGTTTGGCAGATCCCTTAAACCAGAAAACTAAACCATTTCAAAAATCTCTCCTAACCTCCTAGAGATTATTTTCAGAACTTGCCACACTCCTGAAAATCATTGTTACAGTTCAGTCGTTTTTCAATAATGTCTAAGTCTTCATGGCAAAGATAATGGAGCAGGTTATCATGTCCTTCTCCACCTCATTTTACATATAAAGAAACTGAGGCAAACAGGATTTAGTAACTTGCCCAGGGTCACACAGCTAGTCAGTGTCTGAGGCCAGATTTGAACTCAGGTCTTCCACTCTACCCACTGCCACCTCGCTGCCCAGTTTTTACTTAAACCAACTTAAAAATTTAGAGCTACCTAAAAACAGATCGGCCTGTCTCAGCAGTAAGTAAGCAGAAAGTAAGTCGCTTTCTGTGTGACATTGGGAATGCCTTATGTACACGTCCATGAGCCATGGGAGATAAAACTGAAAAAGGAGGGTGGAGACAGGTCTAGACTAGCCTGACCCCTCCCAAGAAACAGAAAAACTACCTTGGACTTCATCCCGCTTTGTAAGCCCTCCTCAAATGACCTGTCCCTCAAGACACTTCACAAACATCATCCTGTTAAAGATAAATAAACAGCCATCTCTCTAGCCAACCTTCCCATCGTGCCTGTGTACACAGCTTCGCCTCATCCATCACCTGTCCTTGCATTCCTGGGTAAGTACACGTAAAAGAATGTTTACGCCCGTGAGTCCTAGGGATGACAAGACGGGATCCCTCACCTCCTTGGCCCCCAAGGCTTCCATCAACCCCCTTGTGTTGCCTTATCCAAATGTGAATTATGAAGACACCGATTCCTCCCCCACACTAGGGGACAAAAGACTACTCATGTTGGCGGGGCTTGATTTCAAGCCCTTCCCCCTTTTTAGGTGGGGGGAGGAGGGAGAAGGACTCATATTCTGACCCCTCTTGCCAAAGTCAATGTCCAGTTCAGCATTCCCTGTTCCCAAAGGGTTTCCTAAGACATTTAAATAGTTTGACAGAATTATCTAATTTACTCACAAATGTTCTAAGAGGATCTGACTTCATTACCAAATATATTTATGCTGGCTCTCAGACATAGGTAGAGGGTTTGCTCGTATGTATATTAGATTTGTTTTTAGAGAGGGTTGAAGGCAGAACCCTCCATGTGCCAGGAAAACTCATTTTATATTAATTTATATGTGTGTTCTTGAAAGCCAAAATGTTTAACTTAGGAATGGTTGGGCCAACCAAGAATGAGCCTCCCCTGGTGGACTTGCTCCATTTTGGTTCAGTATTTCATTTTTAAGACTTCAGGTAGCACCATGTTCTTTCAGCACACGTTATGGCATCTGCTGTGAATAATGACAGGTTCTGTTTAATAGCAGCCGCTTGTGAAGACAGTAAATCTGAATCTCTAGCAGGCTGGAGATGGGAAAACAAACTTTGACTGCTGCCAGGGTGTGGGGGAAGCTCCATCCCCTTAGGGGTTAACTCCATCAGCCCACGGACTACCAGGGTGTGTAGGGGATGCGCTGGACATGAACGTAGCAGTATTTCAGGGCTGTGGGATCTCGTTGTCATTAGTCCCCCACTATTGTGCATGTGGGGAGGTTCAGTGGTGCACTCAGAAGAGAGGTGGTTATGGAAGTCTGTGGATGTTTGAGAAGCTGGGTTCAAATCTGGAAAGAGCAGAAAGAAGAGCCCAGATAGACAGAAGACCTGAGTGCTCGAGGCAGCTCAGTCTCAAAGATTTTGAGCTCTCCAAAAGAGGAGAAGATTTTTTCCCCAGAAATAATTTTTTTAAAAATCACTTCCCCAGAACAGTAAATGATAGAATATCGGTAACTACCGACCTGTATGCCTGCTCTTCCAGCAGCCTCCGGGTTGGCCTTCCTATCTCCTCTCCCTCTTCAACTCAGTGCAAAAGAAATCTTCCTAACTGCTCAGGAAACCCCAGTGACTCACTTCAGAATCAAATATAAAGCCCTTTTTTGGCATTTAATTGACTTCACAATCTGGCGCCAATCTACTTTCCAGCCCTATTAAACATTACTCCCTTTCATACCCTTTTATATTTATATAATCTTTCTTTACATCTCCCACCTCCACACCTTTGCACTGACTTATGCCTGAAGTGCCCTCTCTACTCATCTCCTCCTCTTGTAATCCTTTGTTTTCTTCAAGGCTAAGCTCAAATATCATCTTCTAGATAAAACTTTTCTTGATCCCTGCTGGCTTCGTGTGCCTCTTCCCTAGATTACTTTCTGTTTATTTTGTTTTATTTTTGGGAAGGTCAGGATAAGGGGTACACAGCATGACACAGTGGGGATGAGTTAGATCTGAGCTGTGAGTGGGAACACCCTCATCAGTAAGTCTGTAGCTCCATTGAAATCTCTGATCTAATTTCATCCATTCAAGAAAGAGCAAAACCAGTTCTGTTCAGTGCCTTTGCATTAAATGTGTGGCCCTGGGTGGGACACAAAGATGGCCAAGGCCTTAAAGAGAGGAAGCATGATGTAGCGGTGTTCACTCCCCCAACCCTTATTCCTTTGGGTAGGCTGGGATGCCAGATGGTGGCTTATTTCTCCCCTCAGGATTCTAGGGGTACTCCTGAGGAGCTGGAGATTCCAGTCCATACCTATGAGCCCCCATCTGGTCTGCCTCTCACTTCCATCTGTCAGGGTATCTGGATATGTTTTAACCTTTCCTTGTTCAGGGAAGTGAATTATGTGTAATGGGGTTGTTCAGACCAGTTAACTTTTACAAAAGGTTATTCCCTGAGAGGGCATAACATGGGGTAGGAGTTATTAATAAATCCGCCCCCCAAAATCTAGAAGCACTCTTCTTTCTGCACCCACTTGAAATCTAAGAAGAGCTGGCTTAGACTAGTTGATACAGAACATTTTCCTCATCTTTCTTGGGCACACTCTCTTTCTTGCACACACTGGATCCCTGAGGAGAGTGCCCTCAAAAGGAACATGTGTGGCCAAGGGTATCTCTGGACCTTTTACAGACTCCCCTCCATGTCCATTTCCAGGGTGGGGTGGCTGCTGGGGGAGCTACTCCCTTGCCTAGCTTGGTTAACTGCCTTTCACGTCTCAGGTCAGTTCACTGCTGGGCTAAGGTCACAATCCTATGCCCTCACCAGACGCAGCTCATTCTCCCAACGGCTCTCGGTCATTAGTCATTGGTGGGGACTCAGATGTTTTCTATCTGGTCAGTCCCATCTTGGGATACATTCACCTAAAATAGGCAAAGAGTAAATACCAAAAATAAACAAGTAAAAAATGAATGAATAGAAATTATACAAACAAACCCTAGGCCCCATAAATGCTCAGAGATCCAAGAAAAATGAAGCTCTTTCTTTTCCCTGGAAACTCTTAGTTTGCCCACTTCCAGGAAGGAATAGTGCAAAAAAAAAAAAAAGAAAAGAAAAAAAAAGGAGAAGATGAAGACTCTTCATCCTTTGTATTCCGCTTAGTTTGGGCTCAGTTGTTAATTGGCCCTTCTGGTGTGGAGGCCAGTTAGAGAACTCCTTGAACCCACATAGAAGAAGGCTCACCAACCCTCCAAGGAATCTCTCACATGCTCTTTATAACCCCCTGTCTCCAAGGCTACCCCTTCTACTTTGGGTGAATGCTTTGTGTCAGGAAGCTTTTGCTGATGTCAAACCTAACCTGGCCTCCTGTTCTCTCTTTCTGTCTTCTGGAGCTAACCCCTTTATCTCTTGAAAGCCCTTCATGTACTTGAAAAGCTGTCATGCCAGTCAGGCGATAAGCATTTATTTAGCACCTACTGTGTGCCAGCCTGCAAGCATTTATTAAATACCTATTGTGTGCTGTCCCATAGCCATTTTAAATGCTTACTGTGTGCTGGCCCACAGGCATTTATTAAGTGCCTGCTGTGTGCCAGGTGTTGTATTAGGCTAAACCTTTCTGGTTCCTCCATTTTTGATTCACATGATGTGAACTGCAGATCCCTCCCTCTCCTGGTATCCTTCCTTAAGGAGCTCTCTAGCTAATCCGTAAACTTCCTGAACTTCAGCGCCCAGAATTTTCCCTGCCTTACTACTCCTGGTGTGGTCTGGACAGGGAGGACCCTTATGGAGTGCCTCGCCAGACCTCAGAGCTTTGGAGGTGCCTCGTCATCACGCTGTTGACTTCTTCTGCATTAATGTATTAGAGAGTGGACAGACAACAGGGGTGGGGACCTCTCCAACCCAGACATGAACACCATGCATGGAGCTTGCTAAACCTTCCCTGTCCCATCCACGCTCCCTCACCCCTCTCTCCTTGTTTCTTGTGTCTGTGTATTTCTAAACCATTACAGGTAGAGGAGGTGGGGGCGGGATGGGGCTGGGGCTCTCCTGTCGTTTGGGGCCCTAGAGCCTTGTACACAATAGGTACTTCATAAACGCTGGTGGAGCATTTCTGAGCTTACAGCTTGTGCTTAGTGTATAGAGCCCATATTCCCCTTCTCAGGACCTTTGGAGGGAAGGCCTCGCCAGAAGGGGCTGATCTTGATTTTTTAACACCTTGAAACTAGCAAAGCACAAACTGGCTGTAATAGGCCCCAATCTCTCCTGTTAACACCTTGTTACCAGTTTCTATTAATACTGTGAAGAAGTGTGTGTCTCTAAGAGGAGCTAATTCATTTTGTTAATAACTGAGATTCTTAGAATTCTGTATTGACTGCTGTCTTGCTGTAGAATCTCAGAGCTAGGAGGGCTCTTAGAACACAAGATGTCAGAGCTGGGAGTGGCCTGAGAACAGCAGATGTCAGAGATGGGAAGGGCCTGAGAACAAAACAGTTAGCATTTAGAACTTTAAAACATTGACTGCTCCAGATGGCAAACGTTTTAGTGATGATCTGGCCTGGCCCCCCTTCCTAAGTGCGGTGCCATGGGGCACAGGACCTGTGTTCCCAATGCCAGTCCTGCCCCTACCTCTTGTGTGACACATATCCCCTTCTAGGCCTCAGGTTCTTGGAAACTGGAGGAGAGCAGTTTTTCCCCAGGTCACCCAGAAAGCTTCTAGCCCTGTAGGCTCATCAGTCTCTGCAGATGCGCAGACTAGTCTGGGGGATCTCCAGAAAATGGAAGGGGATGTTCCCCAAAGGGCTGCAAGACCCTGCCTCCTCACCTCTCCTCCCAGAATCCTTCTCTTCATTCAGGACTCAGCTCAGGCACCAACTTTACGTGAAGCTTTTCCTAATCCCCCTACCCCCAACCCTGGAAGCAGCCTGGGCTAGTAGTTAGGGACCTACCCTGAAAGCCAGGCATACCTGAGGTCAAGCCCTGCCTCTGGCCTGTCCTGGGAGCAGCGCTCACAAATAGAGGAGTCAGGGAAAGCCTCCTGGAGGAGGTGACCTTGGAAACCCAAACTAAGGCCAAGATTGCTCTGGGAATGACAGAGTCTGGAGTGGGGTCAGCTGGAGCCAAGGCAGGGACTCCACAGCATGTTTTCATTTGGATGGTACTCCACAGATGCCAACCTAAGCAAGGATCCTCTCTGCCCGATACAGCTTTTATTTCTGTGATGCACAGACATGCTTCAAGGGCTGCTGAGATGGCCTCCCCCCAGGGTCCCCCAATTCAGGATTTGCCAGGAGGGAAAAGGAACCACATGGGGTGATGGAAGGAGCCCTAGATTTAGGATCAGGAGCCCTGGGCTGTAGCCCCCACTTTGCCTCCTTGGGCAGCCTTGAGAAATCCCCATCCCCTTCTCTGGGTCTCAGTTTCCTCCTCTGTAAGATGACAGGGTCTGGCTCTCTGAGAAGGCTCCGAGGTCTCCTTGTTCTCACTCTCTATATTAGAACGCAGGCTTTGAGTTCAAGTGCTGCCATTGACACATCCTGGCTGTAGAGCTGGGAAAGACACTTAACTCTCCTCTGCTCCCAGGACACTCTAAGGTGATTAAGTTGTAAAGGGCTGATTTCCCTGACTTCCGTCAAGACCTGGCTCAGATCCCACCTTCTGCTGGATGCCTGTCCCAGCGATCCCCAGTGGTGATGCCTTCCCTCTGAGATCACCTCCCTTTGATGCTGTATCTTGGATGTTCTTTTGCTCAGGAGTTTTTCAGTCATATCGGACTCTCTGTTACCCCCCCTTGGAGTTTTCTTGGCAGAGATACTAGAGAGGTTTGTCATTTCTGCAGCTCATTTTACAGATGAGGAAACTGAGGCAAACAGGGTGAAATGACTTGCCCAGGGTCACACAGCTAGGAAATATCTAAGGGTGGATTTGTCAGGAAGATGTCTCCCTGACCCCAGATCCAAGGCTCTGCATTATGATACCCCCAGCTGCCCATCTTGTATGTACCTAGTTGTTTATATGTTGTTATATCCCCATTAGAATGTGAGCAGGGACCTTGAGGGTAGGGACCGTGTTTTTGTTTTTCAAATAAAATAATATATGTAAATTATCATAGTGCCTGGTACATAGTAGGCTTTTAGTAAACGTTTATTCTCTTTTTTTCCCTTGGCATCCTTAGTTGCTTAGCAGATTTCTGGGCTTAGCGAGTAAGCACCTACTTGGAATCTCATCAATTCTTGTTGACTAGCTCAATGAAATCACAAATGAGGTTAAAGAATGGACATCCATAAGGGGGAAGGGGATGTGCAGAGAGGGAGATCAGAATAGCCTGGTGTAGAGGGTGGTGACTGAGCTCTGTCTCAGAGGCTGGGGATTCTCCAGGCTAGAAATGAGGGAACTGGAAATAGCCAGTTCTGCTGGGACACAGAGTATAGGAAAGAGAGGAACGTGTAATGAGACTAGAAACGAGGGAGCTGAAGCCAGATTTTAAAGGACTTTCTCTGCCAAACAGAAGAGTTTACATTTTGTCCTGTACATCCTGGGGACTCCCTGATACTTATTCAGGAGGAGAGTACCACAGTTAGCTCTGTACTTTTTAATATCCATTTGGCAGCTATAGGAAGGATTCTTTCGGAGTCCCTTTGCTTTGAAGAATTGTTGCTTTGAGGAAGTAGATCAAGAAACCAGGGTTCTAGGTGACTAAACAGAACCTCTCTCAGGTCAGAATTTTCTGTGAATGAATCAGTCAACAAACATTGAACAAGCCTCTGCTGTGTTCTGCTGACTGCGCTGAGTTCTGGGCTCCCAGACTGACTTCCCTTTGTGGTTTGCCCCATCAGGAGCTGTCCAGCAGGGGAATGGACTGAACTGGTAGGTGGATAGGTATTGAGTTCCCCCCATTACCAGTGGCCACAGGATGCTTTCCAGTATGTTAAAAAGAGTTTAAAACCTTAAGATCTGCAAAGTATTTGACATACACACTTTCACAGCCCTGTAAGGGAGTCACAGAGCTTTAGGTATTAATATTTCCATCTTACAGTGGAGGAAACTGAGGCTCAGAGGGGTTAAGTGACTTGCCCATGGTCATACAGCTGGTAAATGTCAGAGGCAGGATTTGAACCCAGGACTTCTTTTTTTTAAAAAAAAAAAAATATATATATATATATGTGTGTGTGTGTGTGTGTGTGTGTGTGTGTGTGTGTGTAATTTATTTATTTTTCAGTTCTCAACATTCACTTTCACAATAATTTGAATTCAGAATTTTCTCCCTATATCTACCCGCACCCCAGGACAGAATGCACCCTATCCATCCTTTCCTCCATTCTGTCCTCCCTTCTATTATCCCCCCCTTCTTCCATTCCCCTCCCTTCTTCTTTCCTCTAGGACAAAATAGATTTCTATACCCCATTGTCTACATATCTTATTTTCCAGTTGCATGCTAAAACAAATTTTAGCATTTGTTATTAAAGCTTTGAGTTCCATATTCTCTCCCTCCCTCCCCATCCACCCTCATTGAGAAAACAAGCAATTCAATATAGGTCATATATGTGTAACAATGCAAAACACTTCCATAATAGTTATGTTGTGAAAGACTAATCATATTTCCCTCTGTCCTGTCCTGCCTTTCATTTATCCCATTCTCTCCCATGACCTGTCCTCCCACAATAGTGTTTGCTTCTGATTATCCTATTCCCCAATTTGCCATCCCTTCTGTTATCTTCCTTCTCCTATCCCCTTCCTTCCTGCCTTCCTGCAGGATAAAATAGATTTCCATATCCAGTGGAGTGTGTTATTCCTCCTTAAGCCAAATCCCATGAGAGTAAGGCTCAATTATTTCCTTTCATCTCCCCGCTCTTCCCCTCCATTGTGGAAGCTCTTTCTTGCCTCTTTTATGTTCTATGATTTGCTACATTCTACCTCTCTCTTTCTCTTATTCCTAGTACATTGAATTTAACAGTAAATTTTATTTTTTAAGTATTCTCCTTTCATATTCTGTCTTTTCACACTCTGTCTATGTACATATACATATCTACATATATATAATATACACATACATACATGCCCATACATACATACATATATATGTCTGTGTATATATGTCTGTGTATGTATGTATGTATATATATATATATATATACGTGTGTGTGTGTATATGTATATATATATAATACACCTTCTAACTACCCTAATACTGAAAATGGTCTTATGACTTACAAATAACACCTTTCCACATAGGAATGTAAACAGTTCAACTTTAATGAGTTCCTTAAGGCTTCTCTTGATTCTTGTATTTGAAAGTCAAATTTTCTATTCAGCTCTGGTCTTTTCAACAAGAATGCTTGGAAGTCTACTATTTCATTGAAATTCCATTTTTTTTTCCCTGAAGTATTATACTTATTTTTGCTGAGTAGTGATTCTTGGCTTTAATCCTATCTCCTTTGACCTCTGGAATATCATATTCCAAGCCCTTGGATCCCTTAAGCTGCTAAATCCTGTGTTATCCTGATTGTATTAACATAATACTTGAATTGTTTCTTTCTGGTCAGTTATAATATTTTCTCCTTGACCTGGGAACTCTGGAATTTGGCTACCATATTCCTAGGAGTTTTCCTTTTGGGATCTATTTCAGGAGGCAATCGGTGAATTCTTTCCATTTCTATTTTATCCTCTGTGAACCTAGGACTTCTTGAGTCCAGTGGTCTGTCACTACACCAAACTGACAGCCTCCTGTGGGATGGTTGAGCTGGAGAAGGCCCTGACAACAGAGAAGATCCTTGAGGACAGGGGCCATTTCACTTTGGGCTTTTTATCCATTCCCAGCACCTTGCAAGTGCCTGGCATGTTGTCAGCATGTAATATTTGCTTCTTGGTTGGCTGAATGACCTTAGAGATGATCTGATAGAGGAGTTCTTAACCTTTTTTAATGTCATGGAGGGAGCCAGGGTTGTAGTGGATGCAGTGCTGTGCCTACAGTCTAAAAGACTTGAGTTCAAATTTGACCTCAGCCTAGCTTTGTGGCCCTGGGCACATCATTTAAACTTTGCCCATTTCCCCAGCTGTGAAATGGGGATAATAATCACCCCTACCTTCCAGGGTTGTTGTGAGAATTAAATGTGACAGTATAAAGCACTTAACATAGTGCCTGGAACATAGTAGGTGCTTCATAAATGCTTATTTCCTTCCTTCATGGATCTTTTGGCAGCCTGGGGAGTCTATGGACTTCTTGGCATCATGTATTTAAAGGCATAAAATAAAGTACCTCTTACAAAGGAAACATGTAATGAACTCCCCACCTGAGAGTCCAGGCTGGGTGCCCTCCTCCCAGGGGTGCAGCACTGGTGAGTGATGAGCCCAGAATCCCAGAGGTTGCTCCTCACTCTGGGAGGTCCCACGTCTCTCAGGTTTCGACTCCCAGCCCTCCCCAATTTCTCACCTACCAAAGTGGATTCTGAAAAGGGCCCCTCGCTAACCAGCCTGGAACCCAAAGCAGACCCTCTGGGACTTTCTGTTCCTAATTCTCAGGCTCTTCCAGAATGTGCATCAATATCCCCAGAGCTCTCCAGTCTTAAAAACTCACCCCACCCTCTTGTCTCCTCAGGCTCTTTCCTATACCCTCCCTACACCCTACCCTCCTAGGAAGGTCTGTCTACACTTGCCACCTCTTTCTTCCTTCTTTCCCCCTTGGCGTGACTAGAACCCCTCTCCCCACTAAGCCAGATGTGCATTCTTCTACCTTGGGGATCAGCCTTTAGTTTTTCTTTTGCCATTTAATGAGCTTTGCCTGTCTCCCCACCTTACCCCTTGCCCCAGCAGGTGGGGAAGAGGACCAGTCTTTGAAGGCCTCTGGTAGGGGGGAATCACTCTATCCCACACTGACGCACAGTCCATTTTTGGCCAGCCCTTGTGTGACGTCAGATGGTGGCCTCATGCATAGCCTGTGGAGGAGAGCTGGGGTTGTAGCCCCTGTACCACCTTGTCCCCACCCTAGCCAGTCTGTACAATAAGAGGAAAAGCCACTGGTCACTGCGAGGTATATAACTTAAGATCAGTATTATTCTGAGCTGACTTGATATCAGTACGCAGACCAGAGACTGACTCCTGATTCCTGGCCTCCATGAAGAGAGCAGACAAACATTTCTTCAGTGTCAGCATGGCAGGCCAGCAGGCATCTATTAAGTACCTACTATGTGCTGCCAAGCGCTGTGCTCAGTGTTGGGGGTATAGAGACAAAAGCAGTAAGAAAAACCTTTTTTTTGTACTTTTCCTGTGACTGTCTCTGGGAAACAGTGACTCTCTGTAGGGCATGCATGGCTCAGCCTCCACAGCGGCACCATTTTTATAGCCCTTCAGAGGACCCCAAGAATCTCCTCCATTGTGTCTGGGCTGCATGAGGGGGAATCGATTCTGGCTCTAATCTGTTACACAAATGAACATTTCATCGTTTGCTTTACAAAACTCTGAAGCTGGTAACCAAAACCAGATCTTCCTAGCAGAAGAGACCAAGCACTGGAGGGAGAGCCAAGAACTCATTGTAATTTATCTCAGGATTAGCCCTGGGAGCTCACAAAGGCTCAGCCATCTCCATCCTCCTCCTTGAGGGAACTTTAAGGCTTCCCTTCACTGGTTTTCATAGATTTGGAGCATGATGAACCTGGATATAAACTTAGGGCTGGGGATGCTAAGACATGTCCACTCCAGAGGCAACCTTGGGACCTAGAATATTCTAGAACAGAAGAAACCCAGACTTAGAGCAGTGATGGTGGCAGCACTAGTCAGAGGTCCTGTACCATGTTAGAATGTCTTTTGATCTTCCCCTCCAGGACCCCCTCTTCCTTTCTCATTTTATAGGGTGATGGGGTGTAGTGGAAAGATCATTAAACTTGGACACCTGGTTCTAGGTCTTGGCTTAGCACCACCCCTGAGCAACCTCCTTCTTTTGAATTCTTCCCAGACAGAAATTTCACCCCCCAGATCATGGTGGATGTTACCAGACATTCTCCCTGCTTTCTCATGGGCCTCAATAATGGTAATAATGATAGTTAACAAAGATGAGACTCAAACTCTTATAACTAATAATGATGCAAAGTCAATTGTGAGCCGGCCCATGAGACCAGAGAAGGTCAGGGCTGGGAGGGGCCTGAGAACAGGGGGTGTCAGGGCTGAGAGGGAGCTTAGAACTTGGAATGTCAGGGCTGGGGGGAGCTTAGAACATGGAATGTCAGAGCTGGGAGGGTTCTGAGAACAAGGGATATTAGGGCTAGGAGGGACCTGAGAACAGCGGTTGTCAGAACTGGGAGGGGCCTGAGAACAGGGGTTGTCAGGGCTGGGAGGGGGCTGAGAACAGGGGTTGTCAAGGCTGGGAGGGGCCTGAGAACAGGGGATGTCAGGGCTGGGGGGAGCTTAGAAGAGGGGATGTCAGAGCTGGGAGGGTTCTGAAAACAAGGGATATTAGGGCTGGGAGGGGCCACAGGGGCTGTCAGGGCTGGAAAGGAGCTTAAAAATCATTTAGTACAACCCCTTGGTTTTACATATGAGGACACATAGGGCCAGAAACAAGAATGACTTGGCTGAGGCTGTATAGCCAGCCAGTGACAAAACTGATTCTTGCTCAGCTCCCAAAGCCTCGTCCAGGGCCCCTTCACCACTGACGACATCACAGTTTCCCTGGGAAGCTGGAGCAGGGCAGCCTAGTCCATGTCCAAGGTGGCCTCTGGAGCCAGAGGGCAGGGGACATGGAAGCTGGCTGGGATTCAGGCCTGGCCCCCAGCCTGAGGAGCCCTCTGTGTGCCTTCTCATTGGCACAGGGGGAAATACTCACTTGATTGTAACCAGTTGAAACTCTAAACTTGCTATCAGAGCCTCGTCGTTAGTGCTAATGAGTTCGCTGCTTATGCAGCCAGACAGTAATTAGACATTTTAGTCTTGCTTCCCCAGAGCGCTGAAGACAAGAAGGCCGAGGAAGAGAATGGCTCACTCACACCTGGGGATCAGCCAGTCCTGGAGGGGCAATTGCACTTTGAAAAGGGGAGGCCTTAGCGGAGACCTTTGTCAAGGCTGCTGTGAACTTTAGAATAAATCCTGACCATGTAGATCCCTAGAATGACCAGAGTTGGGGGAAGGGGATTAAGAGAGCTTACAACAATGTCAGAAGTAAGAGGGACCTTAGAACAGATGAACTTGGAACAGAAAGTACTGAATCAGACATAAACATGCAGGATCTAAATGGAGAGAAAATAGAACGTGAGAACTCAGAAATTCAGAGCACAGAAAGTCAGAGATTAAAGGGATTTTTGAAAATTAACATTGCAGTCCTGAGCCCTGAATGTCAGCAATGGAGGTCCGTGGCCGTGCCTCTGGGCAGCACTTGGCATCCAGAGGTTTTCTCCAGTCCTTCAGACGGTAGTCTATCAAATATCTCTTGCTCTTTCATTCTATCTCTTATGGCTTTTAAAAATCTGCACTTGGATGTCAGAAGAAATCCAGATTTATTCCAACAAAGGACAGAAACTTGACAGAAACTCACCCTACCATGGACACCTCTGGGCTGTGATTCATGTCCACAATTCACCAATTTTTCTTTCCCTCTCCAGGTTCACTCCTAGCATTCTCACTCCGCTGAAAGCGCTCCTCCCACCTGCCCTCCTGCAGAAACACCCCCTGCCACCTGCACAGAGCCACCCTCCCGGAGGGCAGCCCTTCTCAACACTTTCTAGCAAACAGTATCCAACGTTTCAGAACCCGGCAGCAGCACCCCCACAAGGTAAGAATGGTGACCGTTTGCTCCCTGAGCATCTCCTGTGGGGAGCTCGTGGCCCAGCCTGGGGGGCTCTAGAAGAAGGAAAAGACACAAACGTGGAAAACGGTGTAATCGTAATTGACAAAAACTCCCGTTTCTCTCGGACTCTGAAGTTGTCCAAGGCCTTCCCCCATGCCAGCCTCCTCAGGTGAGGAGTCACATAACCCTTCAGGTCGCGTTCAGGACATCCCCTTGTCTCTGGAGCACTCCTTTGGGGCCAAGGACCTCCTGGGTCCCATTCTGTCTGGTTCTAAAGTTCTAAAGGAAGCCTGACAGAATTGATGGGGACTTCTTGGAATCCCAGGCTCCCAGAATTATTAGAACACACGGCCCTACCGGACAGGCATCATAGAGAAGGATGAAGACAGGCTTTTGAGGACTGCCTTGGGGGACAGGGGGCAGAGGTTTCATGGTGCCCAAGCCAGACAGGGGACTGTGGAAGGGGTCTGGCGGGTGGGAGTGGCATCTCTTTTGTGCAAAGTTACAGTTACTGAGGATGTAATATGGGCATCCCCAAGGGGTAATGATGTTCCCCAGACCGCGGGCATCAGCGCAGGCTCATTGCCCAAGGAAGGTCGCCTAGGCAAAGCATGTGGGACCTGGGCAGGCCTGAAAGGCTATGGAGGAGAGAAGACAGCAGCAGCAGGGGATGGTTCTGGGCCCACTGACCTTCACTGCAGGATGCCAGACGCTGGAGACACTAGGCTTGTCAGCCTAGAAACTCACTGCATAAGTCACTGAGCTACTCTGGGTCGCAGTTACCTTCTTTGTAAAATTAGAAGGTGCATCTAAATGATCTTTGAGGCCCCTCCCAGCCCTGACATCCCCTGTCCTCAGGCCCCTCCCAGCCCTAACATCTCTCAGGCCCCTCCCAGCTCTGACATTTTATTTTAACTGATCTTCCTGTCCCATTATTGCTTCCATTTGAAAGACCTAAGTTGGCCTGGCTTTATGATGTCACCAAACAATCCATGATTATGTTCCTATAACAAGGGAAATCACCCTAAAACCACAGAGAGTGTGTAGAGGGGCCTTTGCCAGCAGCAGAAATAGGTTCCCAGGCTGACTTGGGGTTTGAAAGCGTTACAAACAGATTTTACTATTCTCAGGCTCAGATCTCAAAGAGGAAAACCACACTTCCCCTTCTAGCCAGCCCTTGATTCTCGATTGCCTTCACATTTTTGTAGACCAGCTGAGCCTGGGGACAGGGAGAGCAGAGGAGTGAGTCTCCCCTTCCCTGATCCTTCCCCCTCCCCCAGGCTCCTCCCCAGAGCCTGCCAAGGCTTGGTCATGGAGAGCCCTCCTGGCATCAGATCCCAAATGCCCCTCTGGGCTTGTTCAGCTGTGCCCCCTCCCTGATGAATCGATTCTTTCTAAGGCATCATTTGCCAGGGATAGGGCTTGAACACCTCTGTAACGGGACCTCACTGCCTCCTGACCACTCAGATGGGCCTTTACAGCCAAAGGGAATTCTCCTAGCAATGAATGAAGGTTAGGGAAATTTGAGAACACAGGAAGAAAGCCAAGCCTGTTTTCAGACCACAACATTACCACATGTAATAACTGCATGTTTAATATTTTAGAGGGAAAAAATTATACAGCCACTGAAATGTTCTCCCCACTTCCTACCTCCTAGCCCAGTAGCATCATAATGTAGCAACTCAAGCTGAGACAGCAGCTGGGCTGGGTCTTCCTTGGGAGGAGTCTGAGAGGCCCTGTGGTCCAATGGCTCCTTTTTCATAAATAAGGAAGCTGAGGTCCATAAGTTACAGGACCTGCCCAGTGGACTCTGTTGTTGAGAGGTGTGTTCAAGAGTCAGGGACAGTAAGGATGCATAAGGAAGGGAGGACAGGAAATGCTGAGAGCAGCTGGTGTTGTAGTCTTTTAAATTGCAAAGTGTTGTGCATATCTCTTTGGCATCTCTTCGGCAGCTTAGTGTCCCCTTTGTCATCAACCTTGCCTGTCCGCCTGAGTTGAATCCAGAGCTGTGCCCAGAGCCTGCCTGTAGGTGCACAGTAAACAAGAAGGCCAGGCCGCTCTGGATGAAGTTCTGGGGGGTGGGAAAGGTATATGTGCAGACTGCTTACACGGCGTTCCCTCCCCAGGCTACCAAGGCAGTTTCCATTCCATCCAGAACTGCTTCCACTACAGCGACTGCTACAGGGCGGTGGAGCCAGTGGGTGGCAGCGGCAGCAGCAGTGTAGGCGGGGACAGCCTGGCAGGAGAACCTCATGGCTTCAACCCTCTTCGGGCCAATGGCTATCCCACCCTCAGCACCCCCTTGCCAGCCCAAGGTAACTGACACTGCTCCTCACAGGGCACAGCTCAGGGGTTCGAGGGTGGTCAGTGAGTCAGTACTAGTCATACAACATTTGTGAAGCACCTACTGTGTGCAAAAGCCCTGTATTGGGCAAGACACATGGATTAGATCCAACAGTTTGGAAACATCCACCCTGCCTTCACAGAGCTTATAATCTGATACAAGGCTGATCCATTTCAGTCACTCACCTTTACTACATGCTTCCTGTATGCAGAGCAGAGCCCTGTGCTGGGACAGAGAGAGGCAGGGTTTTTAGGTGAGGCAGGGGGCCTGCCCTCCCGGAGCTCACACTGTGACCAGCAGACAAGACAAGAAGACTGTAACGCAGAACTACGTGTTCATCCCTGCCAGGGGAAGTCCAGAAGGGAACGTTGACACTGACTGGGGCCCTCTCACAAGGCTTTCTGGAAAAGGGGGACCTAGTTGGGTCTTAAAGCCCAGAGCTGGGCAGATCCAGAACAAGGGTCAGAATGGTGTTCTTTTCTCATGCAGAGCTCTTGAAAGCTGGTTAAGGAATACGGCATGATAGGGAGCAGCCCAGGGTTGGCTGGACAGTCAGCATTTCCTATAGGAGACCGGTCTGGAGCTGGGTTGTGAAGGATGAAGACTTGGGTGGGTGGGATTGACCAGGGGGTAAAAGACACTTTCTAGGTGGGAAACCCTCCAGGGCACACAGTTATGGGTGTCAAAGCCTGGGCACAGGTCTGGGCTCCCTCAGCACATGCACTGTGTGGGGACCTAGATACTGGGTAAGTAGCGGATGTCACATCCTGTCCTCTGGTTGCTCACAGTCTGCTAAGTCCTTTCCTACCTTTCAGGTCTTCTTCTGCTTCATAGCTTTCCCTGAAGTCTGGGATCCAGGTACACTGAACAACTGGATGTATGTGGTACTTCATCTCCCAGTGCCATGCCTTTGCATTGGCTGTGCCCTATGTCTGGAATGCTTTCCCTACTTATCTCCACCTTCTGGCTTTCTTGAGATCTAATCTTCTGCAAGAGCCCTTTCTCAGGTCTAATCAAGGCTAGTTCCTTTCCTTTGAGATTACTTCTAATTTACTCGATATATGTACCATGGATGTACAGAGCTATTTACATTTCCTTTCCCCTGCTAGAACATCAGTTCCTGATACTTAAACATTTGCTTCTTGACCGACTGACCTCATGTCCTTTTCTTTTCTCTCTGGCCAGGTTATGACACCCTGCCTGATGGCCCGTGTGGACCCCAGGAAGCAGGTACCACCAGCCCAGAGGAGAGTAGCTTCTTCCCCAGTGGCTCATTTGACCCCTGTTTGAATTCCCTCCCCTCCATCTACACTGACACCTAAGGCCTAGCCTGGTCCCAGCGAGGTCCCCCATCTCACTCCCTCTCATTGTATCCATGCTATGGCCCAGCCTGGTCTTCTAGGCCTGCATATGTAGCTCAGACTGGAAGCCTGTATGAGCTCCAGTAAACCCAAGCCCAGACAGACCCCCAGCTTCTCAACCCAACACTAACTCCCTTCCTGGGAGCCATGGATGGGCCGGGAGCTGTGCACCTGGCCCCTCATGGGGATGTTGCCACAGAAGGAGACCCCTGTGAGTCCCTGCCCAAGTAGATGGCACAGTGACCGGAAAGGATACTCCCTTGGATACCAGAGACAGCCAGGGACCCTTCTTGAAATTATCTGGACTTTTTTTTTAATTTTAAGATCACAGACCTCATGTATATAAATTGTACAGAACTGACATCCATTTCCTCAGCTGGTTTTATATGTTCAGTTTTACAAGAAAGCATTAAAAACTGGAAACTTGCAAACAGTGACTGCACCCCTCTGTGTCTTGGGAAACAGCAGCGAGAAGTGAACTGGAACAAAGGGTGTCCTGGGGCTTCTTCATAAGCCCTGGGTTCGGGGGCAGGGGTGAGGGGGTCATAAGGAAACGAACATTTCTGGCTTTGAACATGTACAGTGGGAAGAATCTTGCACTGAGATCGACTCCTGCTTCTGTCACTGACTTGCTGTCAGTCCTTGGCCTGGTTTATCTCTCTGGACCTCAGCTTTCTCATTTGTTAAGTGGGAACGGTCCCCAACCTCCAGGAATTGTATGGGCAGCCACTGAGCTCATGGATGTAAAGGGACTTAAGAAAGTATAAAATGTTTTCATTAGCATGTTTTATCAATGACAGTGGAAAAACAAGACAATATAAAACATGTATGTGCATATATTGATTTGTATACATGCCTATTCCATGCATCCTTAGGGTATCCCAAAAATCTTAGTGCAATTTTAAGCTTTAATAGCTTAATGACAGAGTCGAGACTAGATCCCTAGGGCACTTCGCTAAAGACCGCCCTCCAATTCAAGGTCAACCATTACTAACAACAGTAAAAATAATAATTAGCATTTATAGAATACATTAACATTACAAGGTCCTTGGCCCATGCTATCTCATTTGATTGTCACAAACAATATGAGGCAGGCGCCCTTGCTAATCCCCATTTTACAGGTGAAGTCACTCAGACCGAGAAAGTTGACACGACTTGCCCTTGGTCACAAGTCACTAAAGCAGTATTTGAACTCAAGTCTTCCTGACTCCAAGGTCATCACTTTATCCAATGTGCCACCTTTTGTTGTTGGAGCATTTCTTTGTGACCCCCTGTGGGGTTTTCTTGGCAAAGATACAGGAGTGGTTTGCCATTTACTTCTTCAGCTCATTTTACAGATGAGGAAACTGAAGCAAACAGGGTAAAGTGACTTGCCCAGGATCACTCAGCTAGGAAGTGTCTGAGGCCAGATTTGAATTCATGAAGATGAGTCTTCCTGACTCCAGGTGGAGTACTCTATCCGCCGCACCACCTAGATGCCATTAATTACTAGTATTCTTTAGGTGTATTCTTTCAACGAATTCCAAATGTACTTAATTGTATTCCCGTCTAGCCCTTTCTCTCTATCATGTCCTCAAAGACAGCAGGAGGAATTTTGTCACAACTTGATTGTGATCCACCATCAGTCTGTTCATCTGGTTCCTTCAATGGGTGTCATCAATGTCAGGTTCCCCTTTACCGGACCATACTGCAGCCCGCCACGCTTCCTTGTCCAATGTAAGCTATTCTGTGCTCTGAAGGCCTTCCTCGGGGTCTTTTCATGCTCCATGAGTAGCAGTGTCATTCCATGACTACCCACCTCTGCTTCCAGTCCTTCATGTCCTTCCTCACATCTTTTCCACTCTTTCGTTCTTGCCAATCACCCTAGGGAATATATAGTAGCCTGCTTACACCACTGTACCTTTCCTATATCCTTTGGGTCATGGTAGCCTGTTTCCTCCAATATCGAGAGTACCATAATTCTCAACCCTCACTGTAAGATTGACTTTTGTGGTGGACGCAGTTCAGGATCTTTGGAAACGCTGGGACAGTTGACCAGATGCCTTCTAGACTGCTGTCTCTGTCTAATTCAGTTATAAATAATCCATCTGCATTCCCTGCCTTAGAATTATGCACTGAAGGACAAATTTAATGGACCACTGCTCCATTGTGAGCCTGTCTCATCCTCTTTGTCTTTCCTGTGTGGATGGCCAGACTAACTTCTCTTAATGACAGGAAATCGGATGCTATTCTGGAACCTGATGCATTCAGCACAGTGTAATTCTCAAAAACCTCTGAAGGACCACACCATCTTTAAGGAATCTATTTTCTGTAAAGCTCTTTCCAGCTCTGAACTAATTAATTTATACACACTTATTACACATAAGTCCCATGAGTCTATGATATAGAATCCAGAGGGAAGAGAGATTTCTCTCTTGTTAGTGAGGGACATCTTCCAGGACAGTGGCAAACACCCTCAGTTTACATACATATTTATGTTCTAGGCCCTATTTAATATCAATGTTCCAGGGATCATTGTGGTCTTATCCACATTGTTTAATTTTACCATTATGTATGGGAGATCCCTTGGAGGAGAGAACTTTCGTGGCTAATGTTTACTGTCCAGCATCAAATACTTACTCTGAGTCAACAAAAAATAGTCAAAATAGGTTTTTATGTTTTTTACAACTTTCACTCAATTGTGTGACCATGAAGAAGTCATTTGATGAAGAAAATCATTTGTAAAAACTCACCTGTCCCTTTCTCATGTTTTCATCAAGGATGCAAGGCATGTGTACATTGACCAGTCTTATAAAAGTTTTTATAGGGATGAGAAGCACATGAGTCAGTAATTGTTAATATCCACTCAATCACCTTTTTCAGTTAATACTATTTATTATCTTTTAATTTATTTTGAAATTTTCCTCTTTGAGATATATTGAAAATCAATGCCGACTGCTTTTAAAACCGTCACCTGCAGGATGATTTTTTTTCTATGTATATTAGCTCAGGGACTGGAAAACCACTATATGCGAAGTGTTGTACACCTTGACTCCCAATGAGATGTATGGGAAGATGGCGCTTGGGAAAGTGAATGGGGAGGGCCACAGTCAGACCTGTGATTTATTGGCATGAGGATCTCCTGGCTGAGGAAACTCCCTCTGCCAATTAGATCAGCAGCTATAATGCAACTTAATCTTGGGGAGAGGCTGGGGTCTCGAGAAGTGAAGCAATTTGAGCAGGATCCCAAGGCTAGTATGTGTCAAAGGCAGGACCTGAGCCCAGGTCTTCCTGACTTTGAACTTGGCTCTCTATCCAGTACACCATGTTGGCCCCTGTGTAGAAGAAGAACTAATATTCATGTAGAGCTTAAGGTTTACCAAGTTGGGAATATGGAAGGATTTGTTAGACTTGATCAATCATGCCAGAGATGAGAGCTTTGCAGACACTGGCTGATTTTCAAGATCTCAAAGAAGGGCAAATTCTTTATAAAGAGGAAAAGATCATAGATCATATTGTTACCAAAACAAAGTGCCCTAAAAGACATCAGCGAATCCCAACTCACATACCTCTTTTGTCATCTCTCTAAAACCTTCATGATAATGATTTCTGCAATATCCTTGATGAAAACATGAGGGAGAAGAGGAAGGCAGAGAGGCTTTCTACAGTATACCACATCTTCCCCATTGACTGAAGATGGAGAGGGTTCAAATATATTTACTGATTCTTTATCAACTTCAAAAAAGCATTTGACTTGTTAGAGCAAAATAAAGCCCTCGAGACTCCTCCCAAAAAGGAGTCTCCGCTACACTGTGTTAAGATCACTCAAGATTCCCCAACAGAGGTGACCACACAGATAACTGTCTAACAGTCTTCTGGTTGCCTTCACTGAGGCATACAAAAGGGGGGGCATATGTATTCACCAAATATTGGTGTAGAGGATGTCCCATACAAAATCCAAATGGAAGAAAGATTATCTGTAGGTGATAAGGGCATACATACAGATGCTCCTCTTGATATAAGAGCTGGTGCTGATTTCATTAAGCCCTAGAATACAGGGCCTTTTCTACAAGGTCCATGACTGCTTAAAACATATCAAAAGATATCAACTCTAACAATCCATAAGAGGAAACTAAAGTAGATGAAGGATGTCTATTGTATGCTAGGATTATAGATTTAGAGCTGGCGGAAAACTCGGATGGTAGCTGAAGGCAAGGCACTAGCAGTGTGACCCTGGGCCAGTCACTTGGTTCCGTCTGCCTCAGTTTGCCCATTTGTAAGATAGGGATGGTTACAAACCTGCCTCCCAGGGTTGTTGTGAGGATCCAATGAGATGGTTCTTGTAAAGATTTTTGCACAGTGTTCAGCAGATAGAAGTTGCTATATAAATGTTAGTTGTAGCTATCATTCTGATAATAAGAATCAGGCACATTCCCAAAGAATCTGAAGGTTTATAAAACACTTTTCATCATGATCCCATTTGAGCTCCACAAAGGCAGCCGCTATTACCAGACCCATTTCACAGGTGAGGAAACTGAAGTTGAAAGCGTCTGGATCAGTGAACCCAGACATCCAGTTCTGCTAGGCAGCACTGAGGAACGGTCTGGACAAGGCTCCTGCTGTCCGCATGGATGCTCAGTCATGGGTTGGAAGACAGTAATCCCACAACCATCCACTTCAGTCCCCCAGACCCCAGAAGCATGCTGGGAAATTCCCTAAGGAACCAGGTGAAGAAAGGTCTGGAGAGAGGCCCAAGGAAGTCCTTCCCCAGCGTCCCTGAGTTCTGCTGGGAGGGATGGCCTGGCTCCAAAGCTCTCTCCCAGTAATTAATTATCTGGGAGTAATTAGGGATGGGGTGATGTTCTTTTCAACTGGATGGCTCAGAAATCAATACTAAATCTTCTTGTTCCTCCTTAATACAATCCAGATAAGTCATATTAACTTATACAATGAGAACATATTTCCATTAATAATTAAAAGGAACAGGCAGAGAAGAGAACACCCAGGCAGCTGGCGGAGTTTCCATTTAATTTCAGGATTAGGACGGGAAGAAAGAGGGAGAGCAGCAAGGGAGAAAAGAGAAGAGAGGGTGAAGGGGGGAGGGAGGAAGGAAGGGAGGAAAGAAGGAAGGGAGGAAGGAAGGAAAGGAAAGAGGGAGGGATGAAAGAAGGAAGGAAGGAAGAGATCTGAGAAAAGAGAAAAAATGAAAATACCACACCCCCTCTCCCCCAAGGCTTGTTTGAATTCCCACCTCAAACCGGTGTCTTGTTACCAGGCTCATCCCCTTCCCCCAGGAAGCCTCCTCTCTGCTTGGTCAAACTATCCAGAGAAAGAAGGGGTTAAACGGGGAGTGGCAACTGGCAGGGAGAAGGGGGGCCCAGGGAGTTCAGCCAGCTGGGCATCATTAGCCAGGCAGAAAACTGGCTTTTCCCTCCCCTTGCAGGCCTCTGGTGGGCGAGGCTGACTTTATGTGTCTGCTGGGATTCACTACAAAGGGCCTCTTTTGTTTGACTCTGGGTTTTGTTTTGCTTTTCAAATCAACAACATGGAACCAGGACCAGACCAACACTGGACTGGAATGTGCCCTGCCGGCCTTCTGAAGCCCGCCCTGAGAGCTGTCTCACCTCTGAGCTGTTTGGGGAACACTCATTCATTCATTCAATTACCAAATTCAGCAGAGGCTGAATGTGCCCCCGCTGACCTGGGGTGTGACCTGAGGCTTCTTCCCCTCTCCAGGGATCACTTTCCTGCTTTACAAGATAAAGGACCGAGGCTTGATGGGCTCTAATGTCCCTTCCAACTTGCACTTTCTCTGGTTTTCTAGCCATTTCTTTGTAATGGGAATGATCAGTAAATGTGCAGAGCCATCAGCTGGCTGGGCTGATGCAATGTGGAGGATGTTTCCAGGAGGATTGTGATGATGTGTAAGGGAAGGGCCCTGGAGGGACTGTGGAGCATGCGTCAACATTCTCCAAGTGGTGCCAGTTGGCTAACCTTTCCATTGGGCAGAACCTTTTTCAATTGGTTGAGTAGGTGGAACTATTGGCATCTCCAAAAATACCTGAGTCAGCTCTTCCCACCTGGCCACCTCCTTGCTTCATGGGAGTCTGAGGGGGCTTGGTCATTCCTTTGCTCACATCATTTAGTGAGAGATTTCATGCCCCAGAGGCCCTATGGCCTCAAGAAACAGGTTCCCAGTATTGGTGCCCCAAGGATCAAGGAGCCACTTTTGGGAATGACCTTCAAGTGACTTTTGGGACCCCAACCCAATGGAACAAAACTTATCCGGCACAATCTGGACATGAACTTGGTAGAACCAATATTACAGAGTAACTGAGCTAAGTGTTGAGCCTACATTCCTAGAAAACAAAGTTGGCACGGGGAGAAATGTACATTTGTTTCTGCTGTATCTTGAAAGTAAATACACCTTTGGAAAAGTCAGTCTACACTAAATGGTTAAATGGAACTGAGGTGTCTGTCTCTGGCCTCTGACAAATTCCCCCTCTGGGGCGGGGAGATCTTGAGCCAATGGCAGAAAGAAAAACTTCTCCACAAACCCTTCAGGATATCCTGGCACCATGACGGTGATGGAGTGGGCCTGGCCCCGAGAGAGTGGGGTCAGAGTATACACGTTACGTATTAAATATCTCCTGTGTGTCATCTGGTACTGTTTTCTGTTCGTTGCTAATTGTTCCTTGATAGGAACCCTGTCTCCCCAAGCTAACAATGAATGCCTAGAGGGCAAAGATCCTCCTTCACTTCGGATACCTTTCCCCAATGCACAGCTAGGACTCTCCAGTCTAATCCCTTTCCTTCCTCAATGACATCAGTGCTGGCTCAGTCTCTGTTCTCCCCAGTTCCTGCTCTCAGACTCAGAGACTTCAATATACATATTGATTCTCAAACAACCTCCCTGCTCAGTTCCACCATTGGCCCAGTCCCTACAACCTACTCATTAACCATGCACAGAAATGGTCATACTCTTAATCGTGCCCATTACCCGCCAGTCTTCTACTTCCATGTTTGTGGGCTCTGAAATTCCCTCATTGGATCACAGACTATCATCATCATTTCATCTTTCTCTCTGCCTGATTATCACTCTCACTATGACCTCCAGCTTCTCTCCTCTTGGCTCTGTTCTAGGCCATCATTCCCGCTCTGGCTATAATCTTCTACCTCCCTAATCTCAACCCTTTAACAAACCAGTTTAGCTCTACACTGTTCCCCACTCTCAAGTCCTTTGCCTTCTGGTCCATTATGCTTTGCCAAACCCCATCTCTGGACTTCTCCCCCCCCCCACTATCTGCCTCCTCTACTCCTACTCAGGTATTATTAGATGGAGATGGATGGATGGATGGGTGGATGGGTGGATGGATAGGTAGATGGATGGACGGACGGATGGATGGATGGATGGATGGATGGATGGATGGATAGATGGGTGGATGGGTGGATGGATAGGTAGATGGATGGATGGAAATGAATAAATGAATTTACCAAAAAGAGTACTGAGGGAGGGAGGAGCCAAGATGGTGGAGTAGAAAGACTCATGTATGCTAGCTCTGAACCCACAACCCATAAACTTTTCTGTAAAAAGAACTCCCCGCAAATTCTGGAGCAGTGCAAGCCGCGCAGCAATGAAGTAGAGGAGATTTCCATTCCAGAGAGCCCTGAAAAACCACCACCGAAGGTCTGTCACACACGGGACTCAGAGTGGAGTCACTGCCCTGCCCTGCCCTGGCCATGCCCCAAGAGGAGCAGATCGGAGCAGGCTTCAGGGATGGAATCTCTGGCAGCTGCGAAGGTCCCTCCACCCACAGGTGCTACAGGTCAGTGAAAGAGACTTCTGGGCTGGCCGAGAGGGGAGCAGGGTGTCTCCGTGAGTTGGGCCCCCTCAGGAGGCAGCTGCAGCCAGAGACTCCCAGAGCAGACAGGAGCTCTGCTCCATTACTGAAGGTCTCCGCATAAACCCCTGAGGGAACTGAGCCTGGGAGGTGGCCCTGCCCCCACCCAAGCACCAGAACTTAAGCTCACATTGAATAGCAGCCCTGCCTGCCACTGAAAGCCCTGAGGCTGGGGAGCAGCATTTGAATCTCAGACCCCAAGCACTAGCTGGGCGGATCTAGGCGGGGGTGGAGAGGAAGCTCAGAAGTCAAGTAACTGGCTGGGAAAATGCCCAGAAAAGGGAAGAAAAATAAGACCATAGAAGGCTACTTTCTTGGGGAACAGATGATGTTTCCCCCTTTCATTTCTGATGAGGAAGCACAATGCTTACCATCAGGGAAAAACATAGAAGCCAAGGCCTCTGTACCCCAAACACCCGAAATAGATATCCAATGGGCTCAGGCCATGAAAGAGCTCAAAAAGGATTTTGAAAATCAAGTTAGACAGGTGGAGGAAAAACTGGGAAGAGAAATGAGAGAGATGCAAGAAAAGCATGAAAAACGGGTCAATACCCTGCTAAAGGAGACCCAAAAAAATGCTGAAGAAAATAACACCTTGAAAATAGGCTAACTCAATTGACAAAAGAGGTTCAAAAAGCGAAGGAGGAGAAGAATGCTTTCAAAAGTAGATTAGCCAAATGGAAAAAGAGGTTCAAAAGCTCACTGAAGAAAATAGTTTTCTCAAAATTAGAATGGAACAGATGGAGTCTAATGACTTTCTGAGAAACCAAGAAATCACCAAACAAAACCAAAAGAATGAAAAAATGGAAGAGAATGTGAAATATCTCATTGGAAAAACAACTGACCTGGAAAATAGATCCAGGAGACACAATTTAAAAATTATGGGACTACCTGAAAGTCATGATCAAAAAATGAGCCTAGACATCATCTTTCATGAAATTATCAAGGAAAACTGCCCTGATATTCTAGAACCAGAGGGCAAAATAAGTATTGAAGGAATCCACTGATCACCGCCTGAAAGAGACCCAAAAAGAGAAACTCCTAGTAACCTTGTGGCCACATTCCAGAATTCCCAGGTCAAGGAGAAAATATTGTAAGCAGCCAGAAAGAAACAATTCCAGTATTGTGGAAATACAATCAGGATAACACAAGATCTAGCAGCTTGTACATTAAGGGATGGAAGGGTGTGGAATAGGATATTCCAGAAGTCAAAGGAACTAGGACTCAAACCAAGAATCACCTACCCATCAAAACTGAGTATAATACTTCAGGGGGAAACATGGTCTTTCAATGAAACAGAGGACTTTCAAGCATTCTTGACAAAAAGACCAGAGTTGAAAAGAAAATTTGACTTTCAAACACAAGAATGAGAAGAAGCATGAAAAAGTAAACAGCAAAGAGAAGTCATGAGACTTACCAGAGGTGAACTGTTTACATTCCTACATGGAAAGACAATATTTGTAACTCTTAAAACTTTCCAGTATCTGGGTAGTTGGTAGGACCACACACACACACACACACATGCACACACATGTACATGCATGCACGCACACACACATACACACATGCATGCACATACAGAGACAAAGAGCACAGAGTGAATTGAATAGGATGGGACCATATTTTAAAAGAAATTAAGGTAAACGGTGAGAGAGAAATGTAGTGGGAGGAGAGAGGGTGAAATGGAATGGGGTAAATTATCTCTCATTCAGGAGGCAAGCAGGAGACTTTTTAGTGGAGGGAAAAAGAGGAGAGCTGAGAAAAAAACATGAAGTTTACCCTCATCACATTCGACTAAAGGAAACAATAAAATGCACACTCTTTTTGGTATGAAAACCTATCTTACAATACAGGAAAGTGGGGGAGGAGATAAGCAGGGTGGGGGGGATGATGGAAGGGAGGGCAATGGGAGGAGGGAGCAATTTGAAGTCAACACTCGGGGAGGGACAGGATCAAAAGACAGAATAGAAACAATGGGGGGCAGGATAGGATGGAGGGAAATACAGTTAGTCTTATATCATGACTGTTATCGAAGTCATTTGCAAAACTACACAGATATGGCCTATATTGAATTGCCTGCCTTCCCAAAGGGAATGGGTGGGGAGGGAGGGATGGGGAGAATTTGGAACTCAAAGTTTTAGAACAACTGTTGAGTATTGCTAGGAAATAAGAAATACAGTTAATGGGGAATAGAAAGTCATCTGGCCCTACAAGACAAAAGAGAAGATGGGGACAAGAGAAGGGAGGGAAGATAGAAGAGAGGGCAGATTGATGATAGGGAAAATTAGAATGCTCAGTGTATTGGGGTGGGGGGAGGGGATAAATGGGGGGAAAATTTGGAACCCAAAATTTTGTGAAAATGAATGTAAAAAGTCAAATAAATAAATTTATATTAAAAAAAAAAGAACAAAAAGTGCTGAGCATTCTGTGTAGTGCTGGGGGTACAAATAGAAAACATAAGACAGTTATTTCTCTCAAGAAGGTCACAACCTACTGGGGAGACAAGATGCATGGGGGAGTTTGACTGCAGGTCAAATGGAAAGCCCCAGTGGTCCTTAGTGTTCTACAACTAAGCAGATAGCAATAGTGTCATTTCCATGAACATAGCCACATCTGTCTCTGATAACTGAACCATTCAATGTGGTAAGGATTGGCTTTCCTAAGTGTGTAGATGTGATGCTTGAGGCAGATGCTTAGGGGACAGGATGGAGCCACACCCCTTACCAAGCCATAGGATGGACCACATCTTTACGAGAGTTGCTCCTCTAGATGATGGCAGGAAGGGCCAGGTTGGAAGCAATAGTGGTTATCTGGAGGGTGTTCCTGGGACGTTAGGAGGGTCTGAGAGAAAGCAGTGGTCTGGTGCCAGTGGTCTGACTTGGCTGGCACATTCTGCCTATCTGCCCCCAGGATGCCTATCTGCTTCAGAAAGGCGTTCTACTTGCCTGCCAGTGAAGAAAGTCTAATTGGGTCCATTGAAAATTTATGTTATCTAATCTCAGTTGGACCCTCACTTGAGCAAGGCAATGCTCCTGGTCTTCCCTAACAGATTCTCTCTCTCTCTCTCTCTCTCTCTCTCTCTCTCTCTCTCTCTCTCTCTCTCTCTCTCTCTCTCTCTCTGTCTCTCTCTGTCTCTATCTCTCTCTCTTTCTCTTTCTGTCTGTCTCTCTCTCTCTGTCTCTCCCTCTCTCACAGCAAAGGCTGCTCTAAACCTTCTCTTCTCTCCTGAAATCTCCCATAGCTCCCCTCCTCCCACTCTATTAGCAAAGGACCTCCCCTCCTGCTTCACAGAAAAAATGACGACTATTCCTGGAGAGCTTCTCTCTACCTCCTCATCTCACATCACCCAGATACCTTCCCCTACTATCTCCTGTTACTCCTGTCTCTGATGAAGTCGCTCTTCTTTCCACCAAAGCCCACTCCTCTCCATGTCCCTTTGGTTTCGGCCCCAACTCCATTCTCCAGGAGATTGCCCCTACTATCAGCCCCGTCTCTCTAAGCTCCAGTCTCTTCCTATCTACTGGTTCCTTCCCTGGTGTCCACAAACATGCTCAAGGCTCCTCCAGCCTTCAAAAATCCTCCTCACTAAATTCAGTCACTCCTGCCAGTTACTGTCCTGTATCTCTCCTTCCCTTTTCAGCTAAACTTGAGAAAGCCATCTCTTCTTGGGGATTTCTCCTTCAGCAGCCTGACTTGATCTCATCCCTCAACTGAAGCTGCCTCTCCAGAGTTACCAGGGACCTCCTAAGCACCAAATGTAATGGCTTTTTCTCCATCCTTACCTTTCTCTATTTCTCTCCAACATTTGACACTGCCCTCTCTTTCCCCTCCCACCTCTCTCTACCTCAGGCTCATTCTCAGACTCCTTTGTTCAATTTTCATCTATTTTTGCCAGCTAATTACCGGTGTCCTTCAAGGCTCTCTCCTGGACCCCTTTCTTTTTTCCCCCTCTGTGTTATCCCTTGCTGATCTCATCAGCTTCCATGGGTTCAGTTATCATTTCTATGCAGGTAATAATAACTTTCCTGTGCCACCTAATAGGTGCCATTATCCCCCCATAACAACCTTGGGAGGTGTATGAGGTAGGTGCTATTGTTATCCACATTTTACAGTTGAGGAAACTGAGGCAAACAAAGGTTAAGTGATTTGCTCAGATGACCCTCAGATCTATATCTCCAGCTTAAATTTCTCCTGACCTTCTGTCCTGTATCACCAACTCCTTTTTGGACACAAACTCAAAATCCTATAAACATCTTAGACTCAACATGTCTGAAATAGAATTTATTGGCTTTTCCCCACAACCTTCCTACTTCCAAACATCAGTGTTATTATTGAAGGTCCTGCCATCTGTTAAGGGAGCCAGGCCTGGGGGACATGGGGAGCAAGTAAGGGTGCTTGGAAACAAGAAGAAGGTGGGTTTTGAGGATATGCGTGGAAAGATCTCTGGTGTGTGGGCTGTGAGGCCTGGACCTGGGATGGGAGCTGAGGTGAGTTCATTTAGGTATGGACTGGCTCCAGACTTCAGTGTCTCTGGATGGTGATGATGGTGGTGGTGGTGGTGGTGATGATGATGATGGATGGTGGTAGCATAGAGAAGTGGATAGAGAGCTAGCTTTAGAACCAGCCAGAACTGGTTTTAAATTCTCCCTCAGCCATATACAGCTATGAGACCCAGAGCAAGTTATTTAAACTATCAGTGCTCTAGGCAATTCTCTGCAATTATAATTTGTAAAGAACTTGCTGACCTGCTCTGATAGAGGAAGTACTCTCCCTAGGAATTGAAATTCTAGGTCCAACTCAAAAAATTTTTTTTCCTAATCTATTATTTTAAACATTCTTTTCTCTTTAAATTTTGAGTTTCAAATTCTCTCCCTCCCATCCACTAAGAAGTCCAAGAAAATAATATCAATTATCCACCTGAAGTCAAACAAAACCTATTTCCATATTAGCTATATTGCAAAACAAATAAAAGAAAAGAAAAAAGTTGAGAAAATTATACTTCAATTTGCACTCGGAGTTCATCAGTTCTCTCTATGCAATTGGATAGCATGTCTTCATTATGAGTTCCATGAAATTGTCCTGAATCGTTATGTTGATCAGAGTCTTTCACAGTCGGTTGTCGCTATGCTATTGCTGTTACTATACACAGTGATCTCCTGGTTCTTCTCACTTTACTTTGCATCAGTTCATATAGATCTTGCCATGTTTCTTTTCTGAACCACACCACCACCACTCTAGTAATTTCTTATAACTCAATGCAATTCCACCACAATCATATGCCAGAACTGTTTCAGCCATTCCCCAACAATTGGGCATTTCCTCAATTTCCAATTCTTTACCACCACAAAAGGAGTTGCTATAATTATTTTATACACATAGGTGCTTTTCCTCTTTTTAAATCTCTATGTGATATGGACCTAGTAGTGGTTGGGGTATGCAAGTTTTATACCCCTCTGGACCTAGTTTCAAACTGTTCTCCAGAATGGTTGGACCAGTTCACTACTGTACCAGCCATTCATTAGTGTACCTATTTTTCCTCATCCTCTCCAGCATTTTTCATTTCTAATAGATGTGAGGTGGTACCTCAGAGTTATTTTAATTTGCATTTCTCTAATCAGTAGTGATTTAGAGTATTTTTTCATATGACTACAGTTAGCTCCAGTTTCTTCTTCTGAAAACTGCCTGTTCATATCCTTTGACTATCATTTGGGGAACAGCTTTTATTTTTATAAATTTGATTTAGTTCTGTATATATTTAAGAAATGAGGTCTTTATCAGAGGAATTTACTATAAAATGTTTGGTGTTACTTCATTGTCTATGGCACCTTTAAAATAAAGTAGTTTGCCTGATTATCTCTTTTAATTAGGTCTATTTTTGCTTTTGCTTTGTCTGAGATCATGATTACTACCCCTACCTTTTTTACTTCAGCTGAAGTTTAATAGATTCTGCTCCAGCCCTTTATTTTAACTCTGTGTGGGTCTTTCTTTTTCAAGTATGTCTCTTGTAAACAGCATATAATTGGCTCTTGTTGCTAATCCATTCTGCTAACTGCTTTCATTTTATAGGCAAGCTCATCCCATTAACATTCAAAGTTATGATTAATAACTATGTATTTCCCTTCATCCTATTTGCTTGAATTTATCCTTCTCTCTCTCTCTCTCTCTCTTTCTCTCTCTCTCTGTCTCTCTTTCTGTCTCTCTCTGTCTCTTTCCATATTTTGCTTCTGACCACGGCTTACCCTTAATCTACCTCCTTTTATTATCCCTCTCCATATTTCTTATCCCTTACTATTTTCTTATTGGATAACATAGATTTCTATATCCAACTCTGTGTGTGTATGTGTGTGTGTGTATTTATGTGTATATATATGCATATATATATACATATGTGTATGTATTCTTTCCTCTTTGAAGTAACCCCAATGTGAGTGACATTCAAATACTGACTGCCACACACCCCCAATTTCCCCCTCCGCTGTAAACATTCTTCCTTGCCCACCTCTTGTGAGAAAATTTCCCTCATTCTAGCTCTCCCTTCTCCCAGTGTATCCCTCTTTCTCACCCCTGCATTTTTTGGGAGATTATCATAATAAAACGGACCCACATTCACGCCCTCTATCTATGTAGATTTCTTCTAACTGCTCTGATAACAATCAAGTTGGAAGTTACACATATCATCTTCCCAAATAGGAATGCAAATAGTTTAACTTCATTGAGTTCCTCATGATTACTCTTTTATGTTTACCTTTTTATGCTTCCCTTGAGTCTTTTGTTTGAACTCTGGAATTTGACTATAATATTCTGGGAAGTTTTCATGTTGGGATCTTTTTTAGGAAGTGATTGATGGATTCTTTACATTTCTATTTTATCCTCTGGCTCTAAGATATTGGGGCAGTTTTTCATGATAATTTCTTGAAATAACATATCTAGATTTTTTTTATCATGACTTTCAGGTAATTCCATAATTTTAAAATTATCTTTCCTTAACCATTTTCCAGGTCAGTTGTTTTTCTGATGAGATATTTCACATTTTCTTTTTCTTTTCATTCTTTTGACTTTGTTTTGTTGTTTCTTGTTGTCTTGTGGAGTCATCAGCTTCCACTTTCCCAACTCTAATTTTTAAGAAATTATTTTCTTGGTGGAGTCAAGATGGCGGAGTAGAAAGACGCACGGATGTGAGCTCTGAACCCACAGCCCATAGATTTAATGTAAGAAGAGCTCCCCAGAAGTTCTGGATCACTGCAGGGGGTGCAGAAACATAGTGGAAGAGATTTCCGTTCCAGAGAGTCCTGGAGAGCCATCCCCAGGGTCCGTCGCATCCCAGAAAGCGGACCCCACCCCAGCGCTGCCCTGGCCGCGGCCCCAGAGAAGCTGATCCGAGCAGGCTTCAGAGACGGAAGCTCCAGCAGCCTGGAAGGTCCCTCCACCCACAGAAGCTACAGGTCAGTGAGAGACACGCCTGGGCTCACCGAGAGGAGAGCGGAGTGTCTCCGTGACTTGGGCCCCCTCGGGAGGAAGCGGCGGAGGCAGAGGCGGGGGTGCCACGGCAGAGGGGTGGAGGTGGCGGCGGCATGGGACTACCCCAGCAGCAGGCAGGATCTTCATTACTGAAAGTCTCTGCATAAACCACCTCAAGGAGCTGAGCCTGGGAGATGGCCGTGCCCCCACCACAGCACCAGAACTAAAGCTCACATTGAATAGCAGCAGCACCTGCTGCGGAAAGCCCATTTGAATCTCAGACCCCAAGCACTAGCTGGGCAGATCTAGGCAGGGGTGGAGAGGAATCTCAGAAGTCAAGTAACTGGCTGGGAAAATGCCTAGAAAAGGGAAGAAAAATAAGACTATAGAGAGTTTTTTTTGAACAGATGCAAATGATCCCAACTTTTGGATCTGATGATGATGAGGACATATTCTTGCCATCAGGGAAAGATGTGGAGGGTGGGGCCTTGGTACCCCAGACATCCCAGGGGGATGTCGGGTGGGCTCAGGCCATGGAAGAGCTCAAAAAGGATTTTGAAAAGCAAGTTAGACAGGTGGAGGAAAAATTGGGAAGAGAAATGAGAGAGATGCAAGAAAAGTATGAAAAACGGGTCAATACCTTGGTAAAGGAGACCCAAAAAAATGCTGAAGAAAATAACACCTTGAAAAATAGGCTCACTCAGTTGGCAAAAGAGGTTCAAAAAGCCAATGAGGAGAAGAATGCTTTCAAAAGCAGAATAAGCCAAATGGAAAAAGAGGTTCAAAAGCTCACTGAAGATAATAGTTCTCTCAGAATTAGAATGGAACAGACAGAGGCTAATGACTTTCTGAGAAACCAAGAAATCACCAAACAAAACCAAAAGAATGAAAAAATGGAAGAGAATGTGAAATATCTCATGGGAAAAACAACTGACCTGGAAAATAGATCCAGGAGAGACAATTTAAAAATTATGGGACTACTTGAAAGTCATGATCAAAAAAAGAGCCTAGACATCATCTTCCATGAAATTATCAAGGAAAACTGCCCTGACATTCTAGAATCAGAGGGCAAAATAAGTATTGAAAGAATCCATTGATCACCACCTGAAAGAGATCCAAAAAGAGAATCTCCTAGGAACATTGTGGCCAAATTCCAGAACTCCCAGGTCAAGGAGAAAATCTTGCAAGCTGTTAGAAAGAAACAATTCCAGTATTGTGGAAATAAAATCAGGATAACTCAAGATCTAGCAGCTTCTACATTAAGGGATCGAAGGGCATGGAATAGGATATTCCAGAAGTCAAAGGAACTAGGACTCAAACCAAGTATCACCTACCCAGTAAAACTGAGTATAATACTTCAGGGGAAAATATGGTCTTTCAATGAAACAGAGGACTTTCAAACATTTTTGATGATGAAAAGACCAGAGCTGAAAAGAAAATTTGACTTTCAAACACAAGAATGAGAAGAAGCATGAAAAAGTAAACAGCAAAGAGAAGTCTTAAGGGACTTACCATAAGTGAACTGTTTACATTCCTACATGGTAAGACAATATTTGTAACTCTTAAAACTTTTCAGTATCTGGGTAGGTGGTGGGACCACACACACACATGTACATGCATGCATGCACACACACATACACACATGCACACACATACAGAGACAGAGCACAGAGTGAATTGAATAGGATGGGACCATATCTTAAAAGAAATTAAGGTAAATGGTGAGAGAGAAATGTAGTGGGAGGAAAGAGAGTGAAATGGAATGGGGTAATTATATGTCATTTAAGAGGCAAGTAGGAGACTTTTTAGTGGAGGGCAAAAGAGGAGAGCTGAGAAAAAAAACCAAGAAGTTTACCCTCATCATATTTGACTAAAGGAAGGAATAAAATGCACACTCATTTTGATATGAAAACCTATTTTACAGTATAGGAAAGTGGGGGAGAAGGAGATAAGCAAGGCAGGGGATGATGGAAGGGAGGGCAAAGGGAGGAGGGAGCAATTTGATGTCAACACTCGGGGAGGGACAGGATCAAAAGACAGAATAGAAACAATGAGGGGCAGGATAGGATGGAGGGTAATTCAGTTAGTCTTACACAACACGACTATCAGGGAAGTCATTTTCAAAATTACACAGATATGGCCTATACTGAATTGCCTGCCTTCCCAAAGGGAATGGGTGGGGAGGGAGGGATAGGGAGAATTTGGAACTCAAAGTTTTAGGAACAACTGTTTAGTATTGTTGTTGCTACTAGGAAAGAAGACATACAGTTAATGAGAAATAGAAAGTCATCTGGCCCTACAGGAGAAAAGAGAAGATGGAGACAAGAGAAGGGAGGGATGACAGAAGAGAGGGCAGATTGGAGATAGGGAAAATTAGATTGCTTGGTGTATTGGAGTGGGGGGAGGGGATAAAAGGGAAGAAAATTTGGAACCCAAAATTTTGTGAAAATGAATGTAAAAAGTTAAATAAATAAATAAATATTTAAAAAAAAAGAAAAAGAAATTATTTTCTTCAGGGAGCTGTTGTTTCTCATTTTCCATTTGGCTTATTCTGCTTTTTTCTTTTCTCATTTTTTTTCCTCTACTACTTATCTCTTTCTTTAACTCTTCCAGGAATTCTTGCTGGCCTTGGATCAAATTAGCATTTGTCTTTGAGACTTTGCTTGTAGCTGTTTTCACACTGTTGTCTTCTGAGTTTTTGTCTTAGTCTTCCTTGCTACCATAGTGTATTCTTTTATGGTTAAGTTTTTTGTTGTTTGCTCATTTTTCCAGCCTAAATTAAATCTAACTTAAATTAAAAGTTAAGTCTTTGAACTTTATGTTAAAGTTTGGTTCTATTCACCTTAGGGTGAGGAAGTGCTATCTCAAACTTCAGGCTTTTTTGTTCTACTATTTTCAGAGCTAGTTCTGGGAGTCTGCAAGTTTTCAGTATGATCCACGGATAGGTGTGGTCACTGCTTTTCTGGTCTGCATTCTGGTTTTTACCCAGAAATGATCCCTGATCCCGTGTAGCCACAAGCCTTAGTGCTCTTTTTGGTCTTGGAACTGTGACCAGCACCCCTGCTCCTTTGAGAGGGACCCCCAATACTCTTCTCTGCCCTGGAACTATGACTGACAACTATATGTGCAATAAAGATGACAATTGGTGCTAGATGTACCCAGTGCCAGCGAATGGTCCTCTGCATTCTCTTTCTGACTTGCTATCCAACCCCCTTACCATCTCTGGGTTCAGAGCCCCTGAATTTGCTGCTCCAGTTAGGATCCCACCCAGGTGTCACATCTCTTCTGCTGACCTAAATTATCTTAGGTTGGAAAAAGGTCTTACTCTGACCTTTTGTTGACTCTATTACTCCAAAATTTTATTTGGGGGAGGATTATTTTAAAGTTATTTGGAGGGGGGAGCTCAGCTAGGTGGCTGCCTATACTCCACCATCTTGATTCTGTCCTCCAATTTAAAATTTTATCATTATTTGATCCAACCCATACCTAACCAGATGTCCCCTCTACTTCATCTCTGTTCAATGGCCATCTAACCTTTACTTGAAGACCTGTGGTAGGGAGGAACCCACTCCCTTCCAAGCAGCTGATTCCACTTCTGGATTTCAGTAATTGTTAGGAAGTTTGTCCTTGTATAGAGGCCAAAGGCTGTCCTTAGTCATTTTCATACGGATCCTCTGTAATTTATTCTGCTACTTTCATTGCTGGATTCACAAATTTTAGGGCATAGTCATAGAGGACGGCTAATTTATGGATAACTTATTTCATCTGGCTCATTTGCCCCCACCCAGATTAAAAACTGGAAACTTTCAAAGACACTCAAGCCAGGATACTATTTTGACCATTGTACTAATAGGATCTAGGCAAAAGATAGCATTGAATCAATAAAACATTTAATTGGGACTGAAATGAATCATCCTGCATGGAAACAATCACCCACATTCGTTGCTGGACAGAGTACAGTTTCGTTCCCTGTCTCCAACCCCCCAGAACGAGCTGGAAGGAGTTCTTCCTACATTCATTGCTCCAGGAGGAGGAATTTGAGTCAATACTGAGAGCATTACTGTCCCTGCTAGAAAGCTGCTTTCCCTTTTATCTGCCACCTCCAATCTTGTTCCTTGGCTCTTCGTGGTCCTGGCTTTACCTGGTCATAAGCACTCTTGGGCACCCGGTCGTAGCCCATCTCTATGTTGCCCTCACTCATCTCTTCCTCCTTACGGTCACTAACTTTCTTTCCTGGGCATCATCTCCTCCTGGATGTGATGACCCTATCGGCACATGGCCTCCTGGAAAATTAAGTTCTGGGGAGTTTTCTAGATGAGCAATGAATGCTTTGGGTCCCAGTATTCTGGACAATGTCCTTAATTAGATATGCTTTTTATACTAATGATAATGATTAATAATAGCAACTGACATTTACATAGCACTTTAAAATTACAAGGCTTATGTAATGGTTATGTAAAGTTTATGTCAGTTGTCTCAGCGGATCCCCATAACCAAGTCTCTTATTCTTTCACACCCAATTCTCACAAGTACAAACAAAGGTTCAGATATGAAAAAAGAGGTTAGCAGATCTGAGATTAGGGAAAGCTGTTCAGCAGTGAGGGCCCACTCGAGGCTTGTGAACATATGAACACACATTTTTCATGGACCTCATGGGGGTGGCTTCCTGATTTCCTCCAGGGTAGGGACAGAAACTTTTCTGGGGCCTTCTTAATTCTAGTGCTTCCTCCTTGGTAATTATTTTCTTTTATCCTGTATATAGCTTGTTTGTACATCCTTGCTTTAGATGGGTGAGCTCCTGGAAAGCAGGGACTGCCTTTCATTTGGTATACCCAGCACTCAGCACAGGACCTGGCACATACTAGGTGCTTAATAAATATTGATTGATTATGATGTGATTCAAAGGGTCTTCTTGGATCTATAGTCCTTGATTTAGAATTGGAAGGGACATTTGAGGTCATCCAAAAGGCAAGTAGGTGACACAGTGGGAACACACCTGGACTTGGGGAAGTCAGAAAGACCATGGTTCAAATCCTGTCTCAGATTTTTACTAGCAGTGTAAACCAAGTCTCTTAACCTCTGGCCAATGGTAAAGACAGTGGGGATAGAGCAAAGCTTTTCTCCATAAGATGATAAGGGAGCATGGTAAAACAGAGAAAGTGGGGCTGAAGAATCATAGGTGATGTCATTTGACTAACAGAGGAGGAAACCCAGGGCTCAGAAAGGTTAGTGAACTTACCCATGGTCATTCAGCAAGTTAGTGGCACTGCCAGAGCTGTCTTGTAAGTTTCTTGATTCCCAAATCAGTGAACTTTCAAGTGGATTCTTTGTGAACCCATCAAATCACCCACTTTAGATCTTGAAGGCAAGAGATTGTGTGTGTGTGCATGCGTGTGTGTGTGTGTGTGCGTGTGTGTGTGTGTGTATGTGTAAAGGGATCACTTAGGATGTGTCAAAACATTATCAAATTCTCCCAGAGCTGGGAGCAGCACTGAGGGAGAAAGGAGCCGTAATTGCTGTGGGAATTCTCCCCAGCTCTCCGTGTGTTATCAATTTCGAGAAGCCGGCTATTTAGACTTCCTTAAGCCTCTAATCACTTACACATCCTCCCACCAGTGGCTGAACAAGGAGGGCTCAGCCAGTGATCAGCAATCGACTTCAGATGTTGGGTTTGGGTGTCTGACTCTACCTCAGAACAGCCAAGGTAGGAATTACTCAACAGCAAAATTAGAAAGATGCACTTGAGGCCAGCCCAGAATGCTGACAGGTGTTAATAGGGCCCAGGCTGCAGGGGCTGTCCTTGCTCATTCCAGGCATGAAGGAAGCCCCATGATGATGCCCCCCAACCCCCCCACTTCTGCCAGAGGGATTGGGAGCGCCAGGTTGGAGACATGCTGCTTGCTTTTCTAGCCCAGATCCCAGCCAGGATTGAGTTCATCATTCAGCCATGGGCCCCACTGAGCTCCATCAGGCATCTGTCCTGGATTCCAAAAGGGAGCTGTCATTCCAGTCCTGATGCATGCCCATTGTGTGGTGTTGGACAAACGCCTTCCTGTCTCTCTGTTTATGTCTTCCCTCTTTCAAAGGGTGGAACCCCACCCTATTTTTTCTAAATAGTTAAAAAAAATTTCAATGTCTTTTATTTTTTTCCCCAATGTATCCCACCCTTCCTCCTGCCCAATGAACCATTGCCTATAATAAAGAAAAAAAGAGAAAGAAAAAAGAAAAGGGGAAAAAGTCATTCTGTACAACTGGCCAATACATAAATTGAATGTGACAGTCTACACATTATTCCCAATCCATAAATAACATATGAAGTGTTTTGCAAATGTTAAAGAGCTATTATTTTCTATCCAATTTTAAAGCAACCATAATGACCACAAGGTTAGAAACATTCCCCTTGTGAGTTACCCTAGGAAATGATGTGTAAAAAGCCTTGAACTCAGAATAACTAACAAACTCAGACAAGCAGCCCCTCCTGTGCCACCTACAAACTTTGTGACCTTAGGTTAAGTCCCCCTCTCTGGGCCTGTTTTCTTTTCATTGTGTGTATGCAAGTGTAAGATTCAATGGTGCACATGGAAGAGGCTGGGGACCTTCCTTCCAAAGAGGCATGATGCTATGTAATGGAAGGACATTTCTGCCCAGCTTGGAGCATTCTTGAACACTGGCATGTTAACTGTTTATTGAAGAGTCTGACTGTGGATCAGTTCCTCTCCTGGTAATGGACCACAACCAAAAGTCAGCCAGGGCTCATTGGCCCCCGATTGGCTCTATCTTCTTCCTTCCCAGCTGCAGTTCAAGTGTGAGAGGGAAAAGGCTGCAAGAGGAGAGGTTCATCCTCCCCACTGGAGGTCAGTGGATGCCCACAAGCCTCTGGTCCTTTTTCCCTTTGTTTGTGCTTTACCATTTTAGGCCAAGGAAATTGGAGATGCCTATGACATTATGAGCTTCTTGGAAAGTGAGGAGGGGAAGCCCTCAGAGTGGGGAGCATAGTGGGATTTGTCAGAGCCAAGCGGTGAAGATTGAGATCGAGTGACCTGCCTGATTCAGTCCAGCAGAAGCAGTAATGGGGGCTCATCTGTCCATTAGTCATGCTGCATTTGGAAATAAATCAGCAAAATTCTGGCAAAAGATTAGCATTTTATTGTTAAAAGCATAGTTTTTGAGCATTTGGAAAGTCAATCCATCAGCAAGCTTTTCTTGAGCACCGACTACCTGCCAGGCTCTGGCAATACAAATAAAAAGGAGATGAGATCTACTCATGAAGGAGCTTACCTCCTAATGAGGAAGACAGCCAATAAATGTATGCGCTTCTCAGCCAGCTTCTCGCCATGCTTCCTGCACTCTTCTCTCTCTCACCCTCCTTTATGATGGACTCCACCTCTGAGAGGTGGTGTTGTTCAGTCATTTTCAGTTGTGTCTGACTCTTCATGAGCCCATTTGGGGTTTTCTTGGCAAGGATACTGAAGTGGTTTGCCATTTCCTTCTCCACCTCACTTTACAGATCAGGAAACTGAGGCTAAGGGAGTGAAGTGACTTGCCCAGGGTCACCTAGTTAGTAAGTGCTAGAGGTCAGATTTGAACTCAGGAAAAGGAGTCTTCCTGACTCAAAGTCCAGCGCCCTATGAATTATGGTGCCACCTAGCTGCCTGAGATCTGAGGCTAGGAGATCAATGAAGGAGGCCGTTGTTAAAAGCTAGGCAAGGGCCTGAACTAAGATGAGATGGTTTTGTGAGTGGAGAGATATGCCAGATGACAGAGATGCTGTGACCATAGAAACAAGATTTGGTCATGAATTGGATGCATGAGGTGAGGGAGAGGGAGGAGGGAGCATGATGCTGAGATAGTGGAAGAATGGTGGGGCATCCACCAGCAGTAAGAAGGCACATAACTAACCCAGGGCCTGGCACACAGTAAGTGCCTAATGAATGCTTATTGACTAAAGCTTTGGGGAAGGAGATGCTGAACTGAGCTTTGGGCAGATGGAGCCTCGGATTCTGCTGGGACATCTAGCATGAAGGGTCCAATAGCTCATTTGTGATGTGACGAGGCTCAAGGGAAAGACAGGTGGGAGCTGGGAGTCATCTGCATAGGGAAGATGCTTAGAGCCATGGGAACTGATAAGAGCACACACAGAGTTTGGAGGAAGAGGAGAGGAGGACTTAGGACAGAACTTTGGGGAACATTCACAGCTACAGGGTGAGAAAGTATGAGGCGTAGAGAAGAGACCATGAGCTGGAACGGGGAGAGTCAGGAGAGGGGGATCATCAAGGAGGAGAGAGCAGCCAGTAGTGAGGGCAGTCAACAAGGTCTACGGCTCCAGACAGGTCACGGACGAGGGATCTGTCACGAGGTCACCGGGAACTCTGGAGAGAGCAACTTCAATGGAGTGATGAGTTTAGAAGCCACATTGCAAAAGTCTGAAGAGTGGGAAGAGAGCACGGGAAGGTAGATTGGAGATAGATGTTGGCTGAGAAGGGGAGGAAAGATAGAGGATGTTAGCTTGAGGGCCCAGCGAAGGGGTTTTTAAGGATGAGGAAGACTTCTACCTATTTGAAGGAAGCAGGGGAAAGAATAATAATTATAACTAGCCTTTATAAAGAGCTTTCAGGTTCACCAGATAGGGACATTATCTTATTTGATCCTTATAGCAGCACTAGGAGGGAAGGGTTGTTATTATCCCCACTTTATAGATGAGGAAACTGAGACTGAGTAAAGTTCAATGACTTGCCCAAGGACACACTGCTAGTAAGTGTCTGAGGCAGTATGAGAAAGAGAGAGACAGACAGACAGACAGATAGACAGAGAGACAGAGACAGACAGAGAGACAGAGACAGAGAGAGGGAGAGAGAGGATGGAGAGAGAGAAGCGGAGAGGAGAGGAGAGGAGGGGAAAGGAGATAGGGAAAGGAGGAGAGGGGATGGAAGGGGAGGAGATGTTATGCCATACTAATTGTATTTCCTTTTTTATGTGGTAGCACACAGTAGGTGCTTAATAAATGTTTATTGATTGATTGGTTAATGTGAAGCATGTGGTATATTCCCCTCTGCTGCTCCAGGTGAGCCCCTGGTAAATCTACCTTAGGTCAAGGTACTCCAAGGGTCTGCATTCACTTAGAATCACAGGGCATGAGCCCCCACAAACAAATTTACTTTTGTTATTAATAAGTCAAATGATGCAGTTAGTTCAAAGCAAAGTCATAACATGGAATAATGCATTAAGAAAATTAACAATAGAATAATCCACCTAATAAATCAGGGCACACTTTCCCCTGCCATCATTGGGAATAGCGGAGATGCAGAAGGTAATATGGTCAGGGAACACGTATGGCGAAGGTGCCGATTTGGAGCAGTCACTCTCACTCCTGGTGCTTCAAGTGCCAATATGTGCTGGAGCTCACGTTCTGCCCTTCTGGGTCTCCTGCCCTACAGAGAGCACCTACATCCCACTATCCCTCCTCTGTTCTCCATCTCTCTCTTCTCTCTCTCTCTCTCTCTCTCTCTCTCTCTCTCTCTCTCTCTCTCTCTCTCTCTCTCTCTCTCTCCCCCCCCCCCTCCATCTCTCTCTTTCCATCTCTCTCTCTCTCCAGGGCTTTCCTAATTTCCATCGACTTACCACCTACTTGGCTTCAGCTGGAGTCCTGGAGGGAGATTGTTCACCTTTTCCATAAGACCCCTGCCTTTCACTTCCTAGCATCCCTCCCTTTTCTTTAAGAAACTTTCCACAGGAAACCTTTACTGATGCTTTTACTGCTAGTGCTACTTTGTGTGTGTGTACAATGTATATACACACATATTATGCACATGCTAATATACATGTCTCCTTCTATAGCACATGTGCTTCAGGGGAGCAGGAAGTGCTACATTTTTTTGTCTTTGTGACCCCGGTGACTAGGAGGGAATGGAGGCCCCCTCCAACACTAGGGTCACAAAGAGTTGGACACAACCAGAAAAAGACTGAACAAAGAGAAGAGGAAGAACGAGGCGCAGGTATCAGGCATGGTGGCCGGAAGGGTATAATTTGTTTTGTTTGACTGTACTCAATGATGTTCCGTCGAGGGTGGTATTGAGCAATGGGAGGTAACTCTGGGGAAGGAGCAATGATGTTTTAAAACAAAAGATAAATAAAAATAATTTTTTTTCTAAGTTTACTGAGTTTAGTGTCAGGAAACTAGGGTTTAAATCCCAGCTCTGCTTGTCCCTCCCTGTGTGACCTTGGATACATCACCCTTTGGACCTTGATTTCCTCATCTATAAAATGGGAGGAGGGGGCTGCTTCTATTCTAAAGCTATGCTTCTCTGATCTCCACCTGGGCCCAGGGAGGGAGCAGAGTTGGGGGTGCAGGAGGCGCCCCAAGCAGGCTGGATAGTCCCGATCCCTGGTGACTCCTGGGGCCGACCCTGTTCGGTCCACTTGGAACGCATTTGGGAGGCACTTCTCTCGATGTGCCACCAGAGGGAGCTCTGGGTTAGGCCAAAGACTCAGGCTGCCTCACCCCTGGCATTCCGACCCTCCTGTGGGGAAGGAGGCAGATTCCCCTTCACCACTGCGGAGAGCCTGGCCTTCCCTAGCAGACCCTTTCCTTCTCCCGCTGGCTCAGGCTTTGCTTTCTTTTTGTCTTGAGTTCTTTCTTCACTTTTACCTTCCTCTTCCACTCCCCCCTCCCTTCCTTTCTTCTTTTCTTTCTACTTCTCCCTTCCTGACTTTTATTTCTTCATTTGTTTCCTACTTTCCTGATTTTCCTTATCCTTTCATTTTCCCTTTCCTTTCTTTCCTTTTTTCTTTTTGTCTATCTTCCTTTCTGTTTTTAATCCTTTACTTTCTCCTTCCTTTCTCTTCTTTCCTTTTCTTCCTTCCTCTCTTTCTCCCCTCCCATCCTCCTCCTCCTCCTCCTCTCTCTCCCTCTGTCCCTTTCTATGTGTGTCTCTCCCCTGTCCCTCTCCCACTTTCTTTCCCTCCCTCTCCCTCTGTTTCTCTCTGTCTGTCTCTTGTGATTTCTGACACTGTTGTTCATAAGCCCCTATCTGGTATGTCCCCAGTATTAGTCAGTAGAGTTCAATAGACTTCTAGAGAAGAGTATTTACTGAGAAGGCAGAGCGAGAACAAGGGTGGTCAAACATTCGCACGCACGCATGCACACGCACACATGCACACACATACATGCACACACATACATGCACGTGCGCACACTCACACACACACACCCCAAACTTTAAACACATTGGGAGTGAGGCCCATGTATAGAGAACATGTCCAGGAGGCCCCCCTCCCCCTCTGGCACAGGATTCTCAGATCTTGGGTTTTCCGGATCATTAGTTCAGGTCCCTCATTTTACAGATGAGGAATCTGAGACTGTAAAAGCTTATGTGACTTGCTTAAGGTCATTCATATAGCAAATATCAGAGGCAAGATTTGAACCCAGATATACCTGACTCCAATTCTAGCACATTGTCCCTACACCAGATGTTAAAATGTAGAAAACACTCATCATAACTCCCTCATTTTATAGATGGAAATATTGAGGCCTAAAGTCACACCATGAGTGAATAGTGGGACTGAGACCTTGGGGACAGTTCTCCTTCCGCCATCCTGGGTTGCTTGCTCTGGAGAAACTCAGTTAATACTTGTCGGTTTTATTTGAGGGGGTGATGTAACAGCACAGTTGCACACAGTAGGAACTTAATTGTTGCTCATTGACTTAGAAAGCATAGACTGGTTTGAAAGCATCTTCAGCTTTCCTTGACCATCACTGTGAACATAGCCTTTTCCTTCTCCTTTCCAAGTCAAAGGGCACTGGAAAGAACCATGGAATTAAAGTCAGAAGACATGGCTTCAAATACAAGCTTTGCCTCTTTCCCTGGGCGACCTGAAGCAACGGCTTAACCTATCTAGGGTTGGATTGGCTCCCATGTAAAACAAGTGCATTGTGCTCAATGAGCCCTATGGTTCCCCCAGTTCTCAATTCTGTAAGCCTAGAATTCTTGGGAGAAACTGAGGCCAAGAGAGGTTGACAATGGCATTGTAGATGGCTTGGTTTCTGTTTCTGGGTCTGGCACTGACTCAGTTTGTTCAGCTGTAAAATGGGCATTCATAATCAGAGACCATCCTATGTGGCACATTTAGAAATGCACTCATCCAAATCCCTATACTGTAGATGAGGGAACTTTCACCTAGCCCAAGGAAGTGCATTTTCCAAGGTCACAGAGCAGGTTTAAAGGCAGAGTCAATAAATGGCAGTGAAACACACCTTGAATCTGGAGTCCAAAGTCTTAGATTCAAATCTCACCTGTTCACTATCTGTGCAACCTTAGAGGGAGCGGGGGAAATGATATCACCTCTCTGGGCTTGGTTTTCTCCTCTGTAGCTAAGTGATAGCTAGATAGAAGGAGAGAGAGATAGAGACAGAGAGACAAAGAGGCAGAGAGACAGACACAGAGAAAGCATAACATAAAATGGGGGCGGGGAGAAAATCTAATTAAAAAATTTCCTTCTAAAGGCTCCTTGTAGCTCTTGATCTGTGACTTCTCTGGACTTCAATTGCCCTTTCTGTAAAATGAGCATCTTGGAGCACACGACACCACTGTGTGCCTCAGCTTTCTCATCAATAAAATGGGGTTAATGATAGCACATACCTCCAGGATATCATGAGGATCCAATGAGTTAATATTTGGAAAGCGCTTTGCAGACCTTAAAGCCCCATGTAAATGCCAGCCACTAATGACTACCTAGAGGTCCCTTCAAAAACCACAATTCATGTCTTTATTCTCTGGACCCCACATCTGTATAACCATCACTCCGGAACTCACTTTTAACAAGGTAAGTGGAAACTTCCCCGGTTCAAAGCAAGCATCTCAATTCAATTCAATCCAGCAATTCATTTGTGAAGTGCCTACTGCGTGCAGACACTTGAACCTTTTCAGGGAACTACAACTCCTACCCTGTGGCATTCTAGGGGGCCCCAGCAGTGGAGAATTCTGGATAATTGGAAAAATTAGGGTGATTAATTGAGTGTTTGCAGTAAAAACAGGAAGCTAGCAGGGTCACATTACTAGCTAAATATTTTTGGAAAGGCCGATCAGCTGGTAGACATAACAAATAGGGCTGCTATGGCTGCACCATGAAGCTGAACGAGGCCTTGCGCACTGTCCCGCAACATCTCCTGATGAAAAGGACCCAACGTGTTTAAGAAAATAAACCAGGGTTGTGGGCACGGGGGAAAAGCAATATTGACACGAGACGGGCACTAGACTGGGAACACAGAGGAATGTTGTCTCTTCTAGTACTGGTGCTGTTTCTTGGGAGGGCAGAGGAGGCAGGTGGACAGAAATGGTCCCCAGCATGGCCCAGGGTAAGGACAGACAGGTATAAACCAAAGGGTCATCAAATCCCAGGAGCCCACAGTGGGGAGACAGCTCAGCGGTCACCCTGCGGTGACACCTCAGAAATGTCTGGAGCGGGGATCAGTGCTGGGAGCGGCAGCGCAGGAGCACTCCACTCTCCACCACAGAAGATCTGGTCTTTGGTTCTCTCTCCCTCCCTCCCTTCCTTCTCTCCTTCTTTCCTTTCTTCTTTCATTCTCGTTCTTTCCCTCTCCCTCTTTCTTTTTCTTTCCTTCCTTCTTCCTTTTCCTTTCTTTCCTTTTTCCTTCCTTTTTTCCTTTTCTTTCTTCCCTTTCTTTTCTCTCTTTTAAAAAAATTTTTTATTTATGTTAAGGAAGAAAGCAAGCATTTCTATAATATAATCCTCCCTTCTCTCTTCCTTTCTTTTCTTTCTTCCTTTCTTTCTTTCTTTCTTTCTTTCTTTCTTTCTTTCTTTCCTTCCTTCCTTCCTTTCTCTTTCTTTCTTTCTTTCCTTCCTTCCTTCCTTCCTTCTTCCTTCCTTCCTTCCTTCCTTTCTCTTTCTTTCTTTCTTTCTTTCTTTCTTTCTTTCTTTCTTTCTTTCTTTCTTTCTTTCTTTCTTTCTTTCTTTCTTTCTTTCTTTCTTTCTTTCTTTCTTTCTTTCTTTCTTTCTTTCTTTCTTTCTTTCTTTCTTCTTTTCCCCCTTTCCCCAAACCCATTATCTTAACTCATACTGATTAGAAGGTTAAATTGAATTCACAAAGGTTAGATTACATTGAAAGGAAAATCTGGATAAAAATACACCTTTGCGCTAAGTGGTCTTCAGAGAAGGAGGCAGAAGCATGTAGTGAGAATCCAGTTGAACTGAGAGCCCAGAGACCTGGGTTCCAGTTTTGTCTTTGCCATTATCCTCCTATGTTACCTTGAGAACCCACTCACTCTGAGCCTCAGTTCCCTCATCTGTAAAGCAGGGATAACAGTGCCTAGGGGACCTGTCTGCCTCAGAGAGTTGTGATGCTTTCAAGCTCCTGACCAACATTAACGAGTAGAGAAATGCCTCATCATTGATGCCTGAGAACAGGGGGCTTTTGGTCAAATCTCGCCGTATCTGGGGTCCAGCACAAAGAAGGTGAAAATCCCCCGGGAGTATTGGGAAGTGACATCTGACTTGCCCTTATCAAAATGTGGATGAGATAGTTCACTGTATCCTTACCGGCATCCTTACAGGCTTTTTGACCAAGGAAGGGCTGGCACAGGGCGGAGAATTACCTACCACAGGTGCAGCTAGCAAGGACTCTAAAGGTCACCCAGTTCAAAACCATCTCATTTTACACAGGAGGAAACTGAGGCCTATGGAAGTTAAGAGACTTGTTGGTTTCCAGAAGACAGAACTAGAAGCAGCTGGCAAGGGGGGAGGAGGAACGAAAACTTAGGTTCAAGATAAGAATAAATTCCTAATACTCCAAGTATTCAAAAGTGGAATGAACTGCTTTGGGAGACAATAGTAAGAACTAGCTAGCATTTACATAGCATTTTAAGGTTTGCAAAGAGCTTTACAAATGGTATTTACTTTATCTTCATAAGATCCCTGGGAGATAGGTACTCTATCCCCATTTTACAGATGAAGAAACTGAGGCAGACAGAAGTGTCTGAGTCTGGATTTGAACTCATGTCTTCCTAATTCCAGGCTCAGTGCTCTATCCAGCAAGCCAAGTAGGTGGTTTCTATCTCGCTGGGGGGAAAAAGGCAGGATGGTCCCTTTTCAAAGCTGTAATCGGGAAGATCCTTGGTCTGTTACAGGTTGAACTCGATAAGGTCTATTTTGGTTCCCTTCCAGGCGTGACTCTGGGATTTTGCTGGTTCCCCATCTCTGGGTCTTCCTCAGAGGCTGTCCATCATAGAGGGGAGGTGTGGTCAGGTTTGGACCAGACCAGATGCTTCTGAGGTCCCCTCTAGCCCTGACATCCTAAGACGTCTAATTCTCCCCTAAAAGATGGTGAAGACACTTGTAGACAAGTCACACACCTCCAATCTAAACCTTGGACCGTAGGTGTGAGAGAAATAATCCCAAGCACCCAACACCCTTCTATTTGGGCTGCCCTGAGAGCAGAAGACACGATGCACGCTCCTGTTCTGTTTGGGCCGGATCACACCTCTCTGCTTCCATCACCACTCCCAGCTTGCAAGGAGACCGTGGGAGCCTCGTCCTGCCTCCCACTCCCACTGAAGATTTTAAAAACATAGTAGAGGGGTTGCCAGTGCTGTGGGAGGTTGACCTTGATTAGGAATCTCAAAGACTGAGTCAATCATCTATCAGTACCCCTGAGGAGATACTGGAGACAACTATGAAATGTTAAGTACTTCAGGGAGTCACCCAGGTTAGTAACCAACAGCATTGTAATACCAACTGAGATCCTCTGAGCATCAGGTTGATGCCTTATATACGCCACAGAATTAGAGATAGGGAGAGGTAACCGTTCTATGATGGAAAAAAGGGATCTAGGGGAAAACAATGAAGCTTGGAGCCTTCAGGGAGTATTACAATGCCAAAGGAAAATTTGACTGGCTAGTCAGAGGCTCACTCAATAGACAACCAGACAGGCAGGCAGATGGACAGATGGGGAGTTAGATAGATGATAGATGGGGATAATGATATGGAGGGAGAGACAGAGACAGAGAGACACAGAGAGAACTCAAGTTTTCAAAATTGTCCTTGACAGTGATCCATGTAATAGATGATGTGTCCTCCCCCCAAAAAATCAAGGGGTTCAGTCTTTGTTATTTCCAAGGGTTTGTGTGCCTCTCAGTCACTCCCTTAGCCTTTCAGATCCAACATGTTGCCTCAATCACTCACACCATCGAAGTTAAATAGTTTAATGAAATCCAATAAAGCATGGCCAACTCAAAAGCCTTAGCCACATGTAGAAGGCAACGCAACATTCTGTTCCTGCCTCAACTTGAGCATCCTTTTGAAAAAGGAGTTGCTTTCCTTTTCTCCTTCGTTAATATCCATCTCATAACTGCCAGAGTCACCCAGGAGTTCTTTTGTGTAATAAAAATTTCCAGCCCTTCACCTCTGTCAGTCAATAAGCCTTTGTTAAGCTCCTACTGCGTGCCAGGGGCTGCCCTAACCCCTGGAGAGTTCTTTGAGATAATCCCAGGAGTTCATGCCGATAACTTTGCTCTCACTGGACAAGGAAGCTTGTTCTGGTCTCAGCTGCTTTTGTCTCCTCTGGCCCCAAGGCCCCTGCCTGGAGTCTCTTCAGGCTGCCCCCTGCCCACTTCTTCTAGTTTCTAGCTGCATCCTTCTTGCAAGCTCGTGGGGCTCCAGATTCTAGAGCTCATTCTAGAGGCTCAGAAATGGAGGGTCACACGCACACGCACACGCACACACACACACACCCTAGCCCCTCCCCCCATCATTGCCTCTGGGTCTTTCTTCAAAACCTTGTTCCCCCACAGCTGTCTGGCACCCAAAGGTTTTTACATCATAATCCAGTTTGGTTGGCTGCACGCTTCCTGCTGCTCCTCTGTGTTCTCATTGCCTTCCTTATTATGTGTCCAATGATTTGTGTTTTTACCACACTCGTGTCTAATTTAATTAAACTGTTTACCTAACTATGACCTTGAGGTGTGAGAGAGTAACAGAAGGACGGAGGAGTCTGACTAGAACGTCATGGACTTGCCAACTGAAACATGAGGCTAACCCAGGGGCTCAGAGCCTTTAATCTGAGGAGCTCTCTACAGCAGGAAGGGGCTGTGGGAACTGGGGTGGGGGGAAACATTACATCTTTATTTTCCCTAACTTTTCACGCAGTCTAGCATTCCTTCCAGTCGTTGAGTTTAGGCAACTTTTCAAAGGGGGCCACGACACCAGGAGGTTACAGCTCCCCGGACTAAACAAAATCAGAGTTAGGATGCTAATAGTAACAGCAGTTGATAGAGAAAGATAAATGCTGTCTTGGGCTTCACTTGAGGAAAGAAGGGCATAGCCCCAGCATGTTCAGTTCTTGTCAGACTCTCTCTGCAGAACTGTGCTCTACTCTGAGGACCATGGTTTAGAAACACAGGAGAGTGTCCAGTACGAGTCTGTCTTTCGGGGAAGACCTAAAGGAACTGGGAGTGTTTAACCTGGGGCTAATGTGAGAGTCATCTTTAAGTACTAAGGGCTGCCACAGAGAAGAGGGAATTAACCTTGTTTTATTTGTCTCAGAGAGTTGAACCTGGAATGATGGGAGAAATTGCATTTAATGATATTAGGAGTACTATGGTGCTTTACAAATATTGTCTTTTTTTCAGATGAAATCTTTTATTTACTTACAAATGAGTATCTAGTGGATCAAAAGACATGAGGAAGGTTCATTTCATATGAGTCCAATTATTTTTTAGGTATTTCTTTCTACTTAGGCATTAAATTGGCAAATTTAAATATTAAGTCAGTATAAATACAAAACAAATATGATGTATGTTTGCAGAACTATAAATGTCCACTTACTTTTTTATTAAAAGGAGATAATGTAATTGAAAAACTGATTAAACATGTAATCATTGCTCCCCAAAGTGGAAATATGTTATCATGCAGTACTACTTTATCTCTGAAAATCACAAATACAACCCCTGCCTTCAGGATAGCTACTTGAGCAAAAATAAAGAGACAATAGTGAAAGTTTTGTCCATCTTGTTAAATATCCTGAGGTTTGCCTGCTCAAAAAAATAAAAAAATTTCCAGTATTCAGTTTGCTTATCATTTGTCACATTAAAACAGAAGAATGTTAATGTTTTATATGCAAAGACACATTATGAAGCTCCAGTTGACTGTGGTTTTCCACAGGTTATCTATTGGTAGTAATCTTGTCTTTCATTTGGCACACATTTTTATGAAACTGTCCATCGAAGACCTCCTTGGGACGAACCACCAGAAGACAACTGTTTTTCCATTTTTTTCCTTTCTCTTCTTCTTCTTCTCTTCTACAGAATGAAGATTTAAAATTCCCCAAGATGAAGACTCTCTCTGTCTTCTTTCTGCAGCTTCTGCAAGTTTTAATCTTCTGTCTTCTATATCTGGCAGGGCAGGTGTGGCCCCATGTCCACTCTGTGTGGCCCCCACCCCAGTCACCTTCCTGTTAGAAAACTGAGGTAGGTGACAAATATTATCTATAAATCTTTTTTATCTTCACAGTAACACTGGGACATAGGTGCTGTTATTATCTACATTTTTAGAGGTGAGGAAACTGAAGCAAACATTAAGCGACCTACTGAGGCAAGCACAGCTAGGAAGTGTCTAGGACTGGTTTTGAACTCAGGTCTTCCTGCCTTGAATTCATCTTGCAAAGAGACAAATTTTAGGGTTGATGTCAGGGAAAGCACCCCAACATTAAGAGTTGTCCTAAAGTGGAACAGGCTGCCTGGAGAGGTGGGGGGCTCCCCCTCCTTGAAAGTCTTCAGACAGAGGCTGGAAGACCCCTCATCATAAGGGATCTTATACTTGGAATTCCTTTCTATCACTGAGGTCCCTTTCAGCTTTCACACTCGGTGACTCCTCAGCATAGCCCTTTTATCCATGCTATCTCATTTGACTCCTTGTGACAACCTTGTGAGGCCAATACTGCAGGCATCATTAACCCCAGTTTAAAGAAGGGAAACTGAGGCTTGGAGAGGGGAAGTAAGTTTCCCAGGTTTGCTTAGGGAGAGTTCAAACTCGGGCTACACTGGCATGCTGAGCTGACTTTGCCATCCCAGGGCATTTCAAGGAGATTTCATGTACTTCAAGGACCATGCACTGGGGCATGTTCATTTAAGAGATTCAGTTTATTCGTTTGTAAAGTGAGACTAACAGCAGCTAATGGACTTACTTCCCCAAGTTGTGAGGCTCCCAGGAGACCATGGATTCCAAAGGCTCTGTGAGTCCATGATGCTCTGTAAAAGTCTTTCCTTAAGTAGCCCTGATGGACTGACAGAAAGCAGACAGCCACATCACCCTGGGCTTCCTCCCACAGAACACAGTTTCCAATGGAAAAACAAAGATGAAAACATGTCAAATGCTGAATTTTGTGTTTAAAAATCTTTTAATGATGACAAATACATTAAATTCTCATTAAGCCAGGGGCCTGATGGCTTCAGCAAATAACTCGGTCTTGTGTTTCTTTGTCATTAGTTGCTTTTTTTAATGAGATCTAGATTTCTATGTCCATTAGAAATCCATCCCTCATGCAGACAGCCAGCCTTCTTGTAAGAAAGGCAGATAAATAAACATAGCCCAGACGCCTCAAGGAGTCAGAGATGGTAGACAAACTATCCTCCCCAAAGAATCATGCAATCAACATAATGCCTCCCCCTGCTGATGCTACGACATTATGGATGAAGAATGTGTCTGTTGGAATAACCGAGATTCCTCTGGGACTGACTGCCCCTACCAGCTGTGGTCAACTTCTGAGCCAGCATGGCCTGAATGGGTTTGATTCCAGCAAGGAAGCTATACAAAGTTTGGGGGAGAAAAGGAGAGAGACGTGGAGGTTGGAACTGTGGCAAGACCTGAATTCAAATCCTTAAACACTTACTAGCTACATGATCCTAGGAAAGTCATTTAGCCTCTGTTTGCCTCATTTTCCTCAATTGCAAAATGGAAAAGAGTTATGGTAAGGATAAAATGAGGTAACATTTGTAAAAAAAAAAAAAAAAAGTGCTTAGCACAGTTCCATGCACACAGTAGAAACTCTACAAGTGCTTATTCCCTTTCTCCAGTCACATTCACCAATATCTGGGCTTGGGCTAGACTCTGAGTGCCCTCTTCATCCATGGCCCCAGCATAGGATTCCCAATATATCTCTCAGCCATCTACAAGAAGAGCAGCAGGAGCAAGGCAGCTTTGAGTTAATTGTCCAGGACCTGGGTCTATGGCAAGTCTTTTTACTGGTTGCTTACAGGGGCACAAAGCACTCCACTGGGCAAAGAACCTGCTTAGGAGATGCTGACTTGTGGTTAAGACTAAAGGATGATTAGAATGTGTTAACTCTCACTGATGTTTTTACACTACTGCCTCTTTTCTCCTAATTTTAATTAAACTGTTTAACTATGGACTTAAGGCTAAGGACATATGTGAACAGCAAGTCAGATCTAAAAGGAAATAGAGATTTTTCAGCATGCATTTTATAGATCAAAGTCAGTTAGGAAAGTATGAAGTCTCCAGAAAACCCCAATGATCAAAACTATTGATATTACCTAGTCAGTCAGTAAGCCTCAATAAAACACTATGTGTCTGGCATTATGCTAAGCACCACATATACAAAGAAAGGCAAAAACTATACACGAACTCAAAGAGTTTATACTCTACTGAGGGTAACACTATGTAAATAATTAAGTGCATACAAGATATATGATAAAAGGTAGCATTTATGAAGTACTTTAAGGTTTGCAAAGCGCTTTATATATAATATCTCATTTGATTCTCAAAACAAGGGCTTCTAGGTGGTTCAGTGGATAGCTCACTGGGCCTAGAGCCAGGAAGACCTGAGTTCAAATCTCACCTCAGACACTCACTAGCTGGGTGATCCTGGGCAGATCACTTTACCTTGTTTGCCTCAGTTTCCTCATTTGTCAAATGAGCTGGAGGAGGAAATGGTAAATCACACCAGTAAGTTTGCTGAAAAAACTCCAAATGGAGTCACAAAGCGTTGAACCCAACTGAACAACATGACCCTCACCACAGTCCTGAGAGAGGGGCAGTTGTGCAGAAAGCATATAATATTGAGGTTTTGCAATGAGGTTTGCAGGAATCATCTGTCTCACGCTGCCAGGCAACTTGTGATTATCCACATTTTACAAAGTAGGAAACTGAGACTCAGAAAGCAGAAATGACTAACCCAAGGTCACACAGCAAGTGACGGTGCTAGACCGGAACCCAGCTCTTTCTAACATCAATTCTTCCCTTCTTCCACTGTCCTGAGCACTGAATTTGAAGTCAGAGGGCCCCGTCCAGAACATGTGTGCTTCATACATGGGTTCTGCCACTTTACGAGCTCCAGGATCCTCTCTACCTCTCCTCTGCGCTCTCAATTTGTAAAAGGCCTCTTTGAAAAGGCCCTGCCAGCCCCTCCTCCGTCCTCACTTGCCCAGTGTGACCCAGTTAGTAGATGTGGAAGCAGGATTCACTAGGACTGGAAACGCTGTCTCCTTTTACCGAGCCCGGGCATCTCCAATCCAAGCCCAGGGGGCTTTGTGCTCCGCCAAGATGGGCTGCAGGGATGGTGACTAGAATTCAGGCCTTCTGGTCCCACATCCTGTGATCAAGAACCTGCCTGCTAAACTTGTCGCTTCCCAGAGGCCATCAGCGAGGACTGTGGGCTGGTGTCGAGCTCCACCTGCTGGCCACTCCCCAGTTCGCTCAGACCACAGTGGACAGCGACTGAAATCGGCCTGAGGCAGAATCCAATGTGAAGGCAGCGGGGTCCAGCCAGCCAGGGCTGAGGAAGAAGGCAGTCAGGCATCTCTCTGGGGACAGAGGGGGAGAGGCAGAGAGGAAAGGATGGGGAGGAGGGAGTGAGGACAAGGGGAGCTTGGCGGTGGGATGGAAGGCTGGCAGCTTCTACTGGGGATTTTCTACATGCTAGATCTTAAAAGTCAGAGCTGCCGGGCACTTGAATCCCTTCATTTTACAGATGGCAAAACTGAGGCCCAAAGAGGAAAAGGTACTTTGGACTTTTTAGCTGTGGGACCTGCAGTAAGCCTCTCTACTCCTGAGTTGACTCACCTGCCAAATAGAGGGGATGTCCTTGAAGACTCCTTCCAAATTTGCACCTATGACCCTATGTGTCTGGGGGGGGAGGGAGGATTATTGCCCAGTCTCTGAGCTGGGAGAGCGAAAATCATACCTGGAGTGTAAGGTCCTTGAGGGCAGGGACGGCTTTTGTCTCTTTCTTTATCCCCAGCATTTAGCACAATGCCTGGAACATAGCTATCCCTTAATAAGTACCAACTGATTGCCTGATTATACCAGAATGCCTCAACAGCACACCTGGCAGGTGAGCATTCAGACTTCCCTTGAATCCACACTCAGGACAGGAAACTCATTCTCTTCCTTGATTTTCTGTGTCAGTGATTTGCAATCTGAATGTGACAAGAATCCTGGTGCTTCAGGAATCTGTCAGTGAATCCACAGGCATTAAGTATGCAGGTGCTAAGTGATAAAAATGACCAGTCCTTGACATCTATCAGAAGAGAGAATATGCACCTCTGGGGGCTGAGTGACAATCAGTGCCAATGTCTAGAGAAGGTAGCCAAGCATTGAGAGGGGTTAGGAGGGACTTCCTGCAGAATGGGTTGCTTGAACTTAGTTTTGGAAGAAGTAAAGTATTCCAAAAGACCAAGGAGAAGAAGACGGCATTCAGCGTATGAGCCACAGACCAAGTGGGACAAGTGACGAAAGACAGAGCATCATATATAAGGGACTGTAAGGATGGGCATTAGGAGGGAGAGGTACAATAGGGCTGTGTTAGAAGGCAGCCAAGTGATACAGTGGATAGAGTGTCAGGCCTGGAGTCAGCAAGACCCAATTTCAAATCTGACCTCAGACACTTATTAGCTGTGTGACCCTGGGCAAGTTACTTAATCTCTGTTTTTCTCACTTTCCTCAGCCCTAAAATGAGGATGATGATAGCACCTACCTCAAAGGATAAGTCAAATGAGAAAATATTTGTAAAGTGTTTAGTACAGTGCTTGGCAAATAGTAAATGCTTAATAGATGCTAGCTATTATTATAATGATTGTGGGCAGCTAGGTAGTATAGCGGATAGAGTGCCAGGCCTGGACTCAGGAAAATCTGAGTTCAAATCTGGCTTCAGTCACTCACTAGTTGTGTGACCCTGGGTAAGTCACTTAACCCTGTTTGCCTCAGTTTCCCCATTTTTAAAAAGAGCTGGAGAAGGAAATGGCAAACCACTCCAGTGTCTCTGCCAAGCAAACCTCAATGGGATCACAAAAACTTGGATGTGACTGAAATGACTGAACAGCAAACACATATAAATGGGGAGATCTGCAGAGATGATAATTAAACCCATAGATGCTAATGAAATCACCAAGTAAGAGAAGACAGAGGAAGACAAGAAAAGGGCCCAGGAGAGAGTGTGGCAAGATGCCCACAGTTAGGAGTGTGGCATAATGGACCAACGAAGGAAACTGAGAAGAAGCAGTCACACAGGTAGGAGGAGAGCCGGGAGAGGACACTTCCATGAAAAAACAAAAAGGAGAGGTTGGTCACAGTGATATCAAATGGTATAGGAAAGCTAAGAAGGATGAGGATGGAGGAAAAATCAGTGGTTTGGCTATCCAGAGACCACTGGTCACTTCGGAGAGAGCTGTCTCAGCTGAATGATGAGGTCGGAGACCAGAAAATAGAAACTGAGAAGTGAATGAGAGGGGAAAGACTGAGGCAAAGAGATTGGCAACTTTTTCTAAATGTTTGTGAAAGGGAGGAGAGATTCATCGAACATACCTTGAAAGGGTGGTAAGATGGCCAGAGGGTTTTTGAGGATGCAGGAGGTAGGGAGATGCTGGTAAGCAGCATGGAAGGAATCAGGAAGAGAGAGCTCACATACATAAAATCTCCTTTGGTTACCTCCTGACTTTCTATATCCCGGCCATCCTCCCCAGACCACATCAATCCCATTTCCTAAGGTCACTTCCATTCCTGACATTCTAAGGTCATTTCCAGTCCTAACATCACATGTCCTCCACTTCTTGCCAGTTCTGGCATTCTTTGTTCTAGGGTCTCTTCTAGCTTTCACAGTCTAGGTTCCATACCTCATATCCCTCCATTTTTCTGACTTTCTATGTTCTCAGGTCACTTACCTTGATATTATGTTCTCTAAGATCCCTCTCAACACTGTCATCCTATGACCTAAAGTCCCTTTCATCTATTACATCTTGTTTCTCAGATAACTCCCAGACCTTAACATTCTATGTTCTAGGATCCCTTCTAGAGGATTCTTTCTGAATTCTAGGCCTATCCCACCTCTGTCATTCCCTGTTCTAAGGCCCCTCCCAGCTCTGACATCACCATTTCTAGCTCTCTTGAGTTCATTCAGGTAAGAGTCCTGAGGAGGTTGGCTGGGTGGCCCACAATGAGCAGCATTTTCCTTGGGCTGGTTTAAGGCTGTTATTTACTTTCCAGAGGAGCCCCCAAAAGAATTAGAAATAGGAAGTAGAGTTAGAAACAAGCTGCCTGGAAGTAGCTGTATCCACTACCCCATGTTTACTAAGCCCACCAATAGCCTTTGGTATGGATGTATTTCATCCCACTCCACCCCATGGGTCTGAGCTAGCAGGGAGCAAGGGATGCCCAGCATCAACCAGTGTGAACATTCAGAAAGGAATATATCAAGAATGGGTGGGGGGAGAGGGGTAACAGACTCATTGGAGGTCATTTAATCCAACACCTTCCTTTTCTAGGTAAGGAGCCTGAGGTCCAGATACATCAAGTGACTAGAAGGAGGTCACACAGTTATTGGGGAGACTTAGGGGCAGCAGCGACATAGTGAGACCTGCACTTTAGGAAGATCACTTTGGTGGCCAGGTGGAGGACGGACTAGAGTGGGGAGAAATGAAGCAGAAAGACCAGTTAGAAGGTTATTACAGTAGCCCAGGTCAGTAGTGATGAGAACCAGCACCAGGGTGTAGAGAGGATACAAGAAGACAAACTAGAAGGTTATTTGAGCCATGGGCGAAGGGCATGGAGTCAGGCATAGTACACCCCATCTTATTATGGAATAAGCTCCCCAACCCTGGCAAAATTCAAAAGTAGTCTGTTATGAGCCCCAAGTCAAGGTTGCTGTAGAGGAGAATTCTGTAGTGGAAAGGAAATTAGATTTAGTACCCTTGGAAGTTGCTTCTAGATCTAACTTTCTAAAATTCTACAAGGGAAAATATTTCCATGTGAGTCCATATGACCATAGTGGGTTGGAGTATGCCCAGGGTGGGCAGGGAACTCTGGGTACCTCTAAGACAATAGAGCGTGAACCCACCAACTGAGCCATCTAATGATCTACACGTGAACATGTGCTTGCCACCAAATGACTTGAAAAGCTTGTAAAACTCACAATTTGTTCAAAAGGATAAACAGAATGAAAGGGGAAAGGAAAGCCCCCCATCCTAGCAGCCAGGCAGGGGGAGGGGCATGAGGGATGGAGGCCCCCAGCATGTATTCCATTTAAACCAGATTTGGAATAACACTGAGTAATTCCTGATGGGCACTCACTCTCACCACAGCGAGTTGGTGTGATAGAATTTCTTAGATTGTCAGAGCTAGGAAGGAACTTAGAATAGGGAACCTCAAAGCTGGAAGGGACCTCAGGACGCAGAATGTCAGAGATAGGATCCTTACAGTAAACAAAGAACGTCAGAGTTGGGAGGGGACATAGCCAGTCAATAAATATTTATGAATAAGGGCCTACTATGTGTCAGGCACTGAGAAGCACTGGGGATATGCAGAAAGGCAAAAGATGGTCCCTACCCTCAAGGCACTCGTAATCTAAGGGAGTGATACCACAGTTTGGGTATGAAGGAGGGCAAAAGGCAGTCCCCATCCTCCAGGAGCCATGTGATGAGGACTCCTCCATTCTATTTGGCTAGCATGTCCTCAGATGGGATATGGAGCCTGTACTTGAAGCCTCTGTAGGGACCAAGCCACCCTATTTATACAGCCCATGGTCACCTCTCTGTCAAGGAAGGTCTTCCTCTCCCTCTTTGCCTGGGCAACTCATGCGATCTCATGGTCTGGGACTCTGGACACAACCACCCAAGGAAAGCACCCATACTTGCCTGTTTCTCCATTGTACAGACACCCAGCCTGGCTGTTTCTGGTCGGTCATCTGTGTGTGTTTGTCCTTCGTTGCTGAAGAAGACCGTGCCATCAGAGAAATGATGACATGACTTGCACTTGACTTTGTTTTGAGTGAGGGAGAGCTGTGCAGGTCATCAGCCTCACTTCTTCTCCAGAGCCATCTGAATCCAGTGACCAGACATTCATCAGGATTACTGGAGATGACCCAGGATGAGACAATTGGGGTTAAATGACTAGCCCAAGGTTACACTATTATTGAGTGTCAAGTGTCTGAGGTGAGATTTGAACTCAAGTCCTCCTGACTCCTGCACTGGTGCTCTATCTACTGCACCACCTAGCTGCCCTGGTTGGTCATCTATGGACAAAATCTATCCCCACTGAGACTAGTGTGCTAAGCCCATTAGGAAGAGACGGAGAGAAGAAGTATCTGTGCCTTCTATGCCCTACAAGTAGAGATTATTAATGCTTGTCTGATGCCTCCTCCCTCCCATCAAGGTCAAACTCAAGTGCAACCTGCTCCAGGAAGTCTTCGCTGATCAGCATGGTGTGATAACCAAAAAAACCTAATGGAACCTTAGGCCACATTCAAAGAGCCAGTGCCCAGGAACAAGGAGGGCACAGTTCTCCTCTTCTCTCCATGTACTGAGTATTGTGTTCAGTTCTTGGGGTCACAGTTTAAGAAAGACATTGAAAATCTGGTGAGTGTCTAGAAGAGCCTCCATAGGATAGCAGTGGGGTCAGAAATCCTGGGGCTCCATTCAAGGAGTCTAGAGAAGGAAATATTGAAGGTGGGCATGGTTGGTATCTTCAAGTGAAATGCGTGGCCTGGCTCTGCAAGGCCTTGAGCTCATGTAGAGCAGATCATTCTGGATCAAGTGTCCAGGCCCAGGTCTCACTCTGGAACACTGCTCTAGGGAAAATTTCCAAATGAAGCGTAAGGCTGGCTCATGTCTAGGTTTCCCTCAAGGTGGGTAACAGGGTCTCCAACTCCTGTTACTTAACCAGGACTCAGTGGAAGAACATTGGGTAGGAGAAAGCTTTTGTTTCACCTACACGAAGAAAGAATTCCAAACACTCCAGGAACCTCTGCACAGACAATGGAAGACATCAGATACCTCCCAGAAGGTAAAGATGCCTTGGGAATGCTAAACAAACATGCTCCATTCACTATGTTCCTGTAACACAGGAATCATGGCAAGTTGGCAAAGTCTTGGTCTCCTGATGTCCCATAATGTGACTGCTGTTGACCAACACTAGGAGCCACATCACTGGTCTGCCTCCTTGCTGCCCTCTGGTCCAAGAGTCCAAAGGAGAGAAAGTGGCCCCAAAGAAGCACTTTCATTTATTTATTTATTTTGCTTTCTGGATGTTTAATAATTCTTTTTTATTTTTTTTTATTTTTAACACAGTATATATAACAGATAAAACAATTCAAACTTTTGGTCAGATGATACTTCTTTTTAAAGCATTTACAATATGAACCACAAAAGAATTTTTTTCAACATTAACCAGCTGAGACACAAGTAATATTTATGTTGCTAACTTCTCAAACTCTTGACCTAATTGTCTCCACAGTATAACTAAGAATTAAAGGACCCTAACTTACTGTTGTTGGCCTAAAATTCTATGCCTACTAGCTTAATTTTAGACAACCTCGAATGTTCCCCTACCAATAATCTATAATTGAATAGATCTTGTATTAAGCTTACAAATCTTTTGACTATAGGAAATTGCCACCAAGAGTAGGGACATTGCAGGGATACAATATCTCCCCAACTTCATATCAGTTTCAGGCAGGATTAGATTATCCACTTGCATTCAGTCAGGCTTAAAGTCTGCCAGGTGTCAGTGGGAAATTGAGTCAGGAGAATCCCGCCTCAGCCCATGCTGAACAGCCACTCTCCCATCCTTCCCTTGAGATCACCTTATGCAGTTCATACTAGCATCTCATCAGCTTACTGACATGGATTGGAGGCTCAGATTGCCTTTCTTGCTACCCATACCTGGAGTTAGACTCAGAAGAACAGTCGCTTAATAGTCCCGTAGCACCTAAAAATGGCAAGTTCCAATAACCAGGCTTCAAATATGATTACAGCTTCACTTTGGCTAAGGAACATCTTTTGAGGCAAGTCTTAAGTGGCTTACATGCCTTTCTATACATGTTCTAGTTCCTGATTAAATAGCAATCATAAAATCAAATTTACCCTTAAAACCTTGACTTTTCCATCGATGCTAAATTTTACCCGAGGTTACCTTCCTCTAGGAAATTTAGACTGAAATTCTTTCCCCCAAACTAAAGATGTCATTGATTTATTCTCAGTAATTAATTCAGTCAATTGTTTTAATACTAATTGCTTTTACCTCACTTTGTTACATGTCCAGGTTTTCTCCCCATCACTCCCCTCCCCCCCCCCGCTTCCTAATACCTTGCACTCTGATTACTCCTTCCTTCAATGTACCCTCCCCTCCGTCCCCCTGACTCCCAATCAAGGAATGTTGTAGTATATTTTCCTCAAGGTCCTAGGATGTGTGCCTCCTGTCATCAGAGAAGCCCTTCAGATTTTGGCAGAACCAGGGGCATGGGAGGAAGTTGCAGAGGAAAATTTCAGCTCAATATAGGAAAACCACTAGAAATAACCCAAAGTGGATTGAGATGCTAGTGTTCTGTCCTTGCAGGTTTTCAAGTGGAGGTTGGATGAGGGGCTAGGGCAAGGGATTTCTGCCTTGGGCAGAGTGGACTAGATGACTTTTGGGTCATCTTTTAGCTCTGAGGCTCTGTGTCAGGGTAGTGAACTGGAGAGAGTACTAGTCTTAGAACTAGGAAGACTGAGTTCAAATCTTATCTCTGATATATACTGTAATCTTCAACCTCTCTGGGCAATGGGCCCTGGGGCCACTCTCTAAGACTACATTGCAGGGAAAGTGCTGTATTGCTAGAGTGTGTTTCTCACTGAGAGCTTCCTGGGTGCTGATAAAAATCACAAATCCAATTAAAAAAAACTGATCCCCTCCATCCAGAAAGGATGTCTCCTTCCTCTGTGTTTATTTTAAGTTTATTTATTTGTTGGGTTTTTTGGTATTTTAAAATTCATAGTCAGTTTATTAATCCTCTCTCTTTCTATCTTATTAATGTATATTTGTGAAGATATGGTTTTCCCCCAAAATCTGCTTCATATGCATTCAGAAATTTTGGTGTGTTGTTTTATCATTATCATTTTTACATAATTATTCGTTGTTTCTATGGTTTGTTCTTTGATTCATTATTTAAGATTTCATTATTAAGTCTCCACTTAGGTCTGTCTTTTGTTTGTGGACCTTGACCCAACCAATGACTATCTTTATAGCATTGTGGTCTGCAAATGATTTATTAGCTATTTCTGCCTTTTTAAATTTGTTTGCACTATCTCTGTGCCCTAGTCAATTTTTGTAAAAGTTATATGTAGTGCTATAAAACATCTATTCTTGAAGACAGAGCCAAAATGACAGAGTGAAGTGAGCAATTTTTTCCAAGCTCCTCAACACACCCTTCTAAATAATTTCAGAAAGTGTACCAAATCAAATTCTGAATGGGATAGCCAAGAAGAAGTCAGAACAAGTCATTTTTCTAGTTCAGAGTAGCTTAGAATGGACAGAAGGTGAAGTCTGCAGACCATGGGATGGGGGCTGGCCAGGAGCACAGTGTAATGGAAATGGCACCAAGTATGGGTCTTAGGAGGCTATGGGCCTTGGAGGCAGTAACAGTATTAGCAGCAGTTTCAGTGATAGCACCATAATCACCCAGCACACAGGAATGGTAAGGGGTGTGAATATTAAGTCAGAAAGAGCACAGGACTGGGCATCATTTTGGTACCTCCTTCACTCGTTATCTAGTCATGGGACTCAGTTTCAGGGCAGAAAGATGTAGTTGTGGTTATGATGGAGCAGGGACTCTATCTGGGAAAGGCCTAGAGGACAGTGGCCAAATCATCCCCCCTCCCCCCAGATTGTCATACCACTTTGGAAGCACTGAGAATACATATGCCCCCAGACCTAGCTGAGAAAGCAGCAGAAGGACATAAATGACAGAAGCTCCAGCTAATCACCCCCTCCAGAGGTGAACAGAGCCCAACTCTAACATAAAGTCCAAAGGTGAGAAATAGGCTGAAAAAATGAGCAAATGACAACCACAAAACCTAACCATAAAAAAAATCCTTCTGTGGTAACAAAGAATCTTAAGACACAAAATCAAAAGAAGATGACAACGTGAAAACATCTACAAGTAAAGCTTCAAAGAAAAATGAAGACTATATATAAATCCAGCAAAAATTCCTAGAAGAGTTAAAGTAAGCATTTTTTAAAAGAGCAATATTTTTAAAATCAGATAAAAGCAGTAGAGGAAAACTTGGGAAAGTAAATGAGAACAATGCAAGAAAATTACAAAATGATAATTAATAGCTTGGTAAAAGAAGCCAAAAAATGCTGAAGGAAATAACTATTTAACAGTAAGAATTGGCCAAATGGAAAAACACATTCAAAAATAACTGAAGAAAATAACTCATTAAAAGTTAGAATTGGTCAAGTGGAAGCTAATGACTCCATGAGATATCAAGAAACAATAAACCAGCAAATCAAAGGACTGAAAAAATAGAAGAAAATGTGAAATATCTCATGGAAAAAGCAACCTGTCTGGAAAATAAATTAGGGAGAGATATTTTAGGAATTACTGGACTACCTGAAAGCCATGATTTTAAAAAGAGCCTAGACATCATATTTCAAGAAATTACAAAGGAAGGGGCAGGTAGGTGGCACAGTGCATAGAGCACCGGCCTTAGAGTCAGGGGGATCTGAGTTCAAAACTGACCTCAGACACTTGAGACTTAGTAGCAAAAAAAGAAAGAAAAGAAATTATAAAGGAAAAACTGCCCAGATATATTAGAACTAGAACGTGAAGTAAATCCGCTGATCAACTCCTAAAAGAAATCCCAAAATAAGAACTTCCAGGAGTATTGTAGCCAAATTTCAGAGCTCCCAGGTCAAGGGGAAAAAATATTGCAAGTAGCCTGGAAAAATTAATTCACGTACCATGGAGCTACTGGAAGGATCACACAAGATTTGGTAGCTACCACTTTGAAGGAAAGGACTTGGAATATGATAGTCTGGAAAGGAACTATGATTACAACCAAAAATAACCTACCCAGCAAAAAATGAGTATAATCTGACAGAGGAAAAGGGATATATAATGAAATAGATGATTCCTATTGAAAAGACCAGAACTGAATAGAATATTTGACATTCAAATACGAGTCTCAAGACAAGAATAACAAGATAAACATGAATGATAAATCATAATGATTTAACAAGGTTATTCATATGGGAAGATTATACATATAACCTCTTAAAAACTTTATCATTGTTAAGGCAGTTACAAGGAGTCTATTTAGGGAGAGGGCATGAGTGTGAGGCTATTATATTGGGATGATCTCAAAAAAATAATGAAAAGGTGACAAAGAAGGATTCACTAATAGGGGAATGGGGAGGAAAATGGGGAAAATTATTTTATATCAAAGAGCGGCTCAATAAAGAGTATTTACAATGGTGGTGGAAATGAGGGGCAGGCAACACTTGAACCTCACTCATCTCAACTGGTTCAAAGAGAAAAAAACATACATACACAAATATTTATATATATACATACACCTACAAACAAATATACATGTGTTTATGTATATAGAGACAGACAGATAGCTCTTGCTTTACATAAATTTGGATTAGTAAATTTGACTTTACATAAAGAATTCTGAAAGAAATCCACATTCTAAACCGTGCCCCCCCCCCAAACATCTATGTTACCTTTACTGTACAGTACTATACTCTCTCCTCACTCCTGTGCCTTGACTTAGGGCTCCATGGCCTCCTGCACTTCTTGCTGCACAAAAAATCCTTTAAAACCCCCTCAAAGTGAAATTAGATGAATGGATTTGAAAAGAGACCACCACCACTGCCTCAGAGGCTTGACTTGAGACCTCTGGTCCTAAGGGAGGAGGCCTTTGCCCCACTCCGCCTACCTGCCTGGCCACCCTTGTGTGTCTGTTTTCTTTCCATCTGTGCTTGGTACCCATTGTCTGTCCTGGCCCCCCACCTCCCACCTATGTCACCCATCCTCTCCATATTCAGCCCACATGTGTCTGTCCTCTGCATGGTCTTCCTCTCAGTTCAGGCCAGGCCTCCAGGTGACTGGCCCTACTCCCACATGTCCTTCCTCCTGTTCTTGCTTCTCCGTCCCCAGCCCCCATTGTCCTTCAACAGTGTGCCAGCTCCCTCCCTTTACAGACATACAGCATCCTTCCTGCCTTCCTCCCTTCCTTAAGTCTACAGGCAAATTCACATCACATAAAAATCACTTTATGTAGAAGTCTGCAGAATGGTCCACTTACATCAAACAAGATCTGTCTGTATACACACACAGTTGAGTGTAGAAAGTCATCTTACCCTACAGGGACGTAGGAGGGGGAAGGGGCTAAGAGAATGGGGGTAATAAGAATGAAAGTAGGTCAAGGAAGTCAGTGGTCAGAAGCAAAACAGACTTTTAAGGAGGGGACAAGACAAAAAAGAGAAGGATAAATAGAAGTGAATAGGATGGAAAGAAATACACAGTTATCCATCATAACTGTGAATGTGAATGGAATGAACTTGCCTATAAAATAAAAGAGGAGAGCAGAAAGCATTAGAAGCAGGAATCCAATAATGTATGGTTTACAGAGGACACACTTGAAGCACACATGCATGCGCATGCACACACACACACACACAGAGTTAACAGCTAAAAAAAGGGGTTGGGCAGAATCCATTAGGCTTCAGCTGAAGTAAAAAAAAAGAAAAATATAGATTTATTTGCATTCCCATTTAGAAGGTGCCATAAGTTGTTTATCTTTAATTTTTCCAACAATTTCTTTTCTGTTTTGTTAATCTTTTTGTTAGACTGATCCAAAGGTGAGAGTGAGAAAGCCATTGGCACTTCCTGACATTGTATTATTATCTATTTATTCTTGTAGTTCAATTAATGTTATGAATTTGGAGGCTAAGATCTCTGGAGAATATGCATTTAATATTAATATTGGTTTCTTGTCCTTGTTTTCTTTCAGCATCAAGTTATTTCCTTGTTTATCCTTTACTGTTTTTTAAATGTTTGGTTTTTCTTTGTCAGATAACATAATTTCAATTTTTGCTTTTGAGGATTCACTTAATGCATAGTAAATATTTTTTTCTAGCAATTTAAGTTTATTTTGTGTATGCTTTCGTTTTTTAAATGTGTTTCTTGTAAGTAGAACAGGATTTTGTTTTTTTATCCAATTGTCATTTTTTCATTTTAATGGATTATTTAACCCATTCACATTTAAAGTTATAAAAGTTGGATGTATATTTTCCTCCACTTGTCTCTAATATCAGAATTTTTCAAATTGATATTTTTCTCTCTTCCTCCATAAACACAGCATCACGTCTCCAATTGCTTTACCTTATTTTTTTTAATGTGGCCTTATTCTCACTGAGTCTTTTTATTTAACTCCAAATCCTTTCCCCCATTTTGAGTTTTGCTTATTCATTATTTTTTCTTTCCTGCTTTTATTTGGTTCTTTAATTCTTCCCACTCCAGTTAATCAAACAGAATCTCCCTTCTCTCTTTCCCTTTAACTGATCCTCGCCGTTAAGTTTTAAATTTTAATTTTCTTCACCTATTTCCAGAAATTTTTCTCTCTTACTCTCTTTATCCATCCTCCTTTCTGTCTACTTTAGATCCTTATTTTCTGAATCATAGACATTTTGCATTTCTAATTCCTCACTATTCTCTGCATTCCTCGTAGTATGAAAACTCCTGAGGTTCCCATTCTAAATTTTCTCTCTATGCAGTTTCTACAAATGCCTTAAGTAGAGCTTTTCTTCCAAACTTCCCATTTCCATAATGCCTCACTACCAGAATAATGCCCTTCCTGCAGATGATAGAGAGGACACTGTCAATGTCAGGACCTGCCCCACTACATCCTTAATTACAAAGCCCACATCTGATCTATACCTTACCCTTGGTTATTGCTTCAAAATCTCACTGGATTCATTTACTCCCATTCTCCCAGGTACCAGTTTTCCCAGGAGTTCCAATTCCCCTCCCCTTGGAAAGGATGAGTGGTGTTTCCAAGCACCTAATGCCATCCAGTCAACTCCTGGATCAAGGTCCCCATCTGCCTTCACAGAACATCTTTGTTCACCTGCAGAAACATTTATGATATGCATCCCCTCCCACCACCAAAACAAGGCTTCCCTTTTTTTCTCTTCCTTTCCATTCTCTCTCCCTACCTTCTCATTTACTACAGGCTGTCCTCTTCTTGAGGACAGAAGCCACCTTCCTCCTATTGCTAGCCCCGAACTTAATTAGGGCACAGCACACAGTCCCCTCTTCTCCCTCTTCTCACTTCCAAGAACCCTCCCATTTTGAAATCTAGACCTAGGAAAAAACAAATTGATTCCCCCAAAGGCAATGTATCACCAGGTTTTGTCCATAATGCCCTGGGCCCACCTCTTCACTTTTACGTCTACCTGACTTCCACCTTTGTCTGTCTCCTTGTGTACATTAGAAAGAAATCTCTTACTTGTCTCTCTGCTCTTGTTCCTGTTCTTGCCTGATGCATTCATTCACCCTTCCTGAATTTCTGTTGTCTGGGATATTTGAGAAACAAATAATCTCTTCGGGTTTTTTTCTAAGAATGTTTTGAATGTCTCTTTGCTATTGAACATTCATCTTTTTTCATTTATGGTTAAGCTCAAATTTGCAGGGTAGGTCACCTAAGGCTGCATTTCGAACTCCATTGCTTTTCAGAACATCTCATTTAACTCCCTCTCATATTTCTGGTGAGTGCAGAAGTCTTGTGTTTTCTAATTTCCTTTCCTTTGTACGTGGAGGTTTTTCTCCTAATTGTTTACAGAATTTGTTGTTTTTTAATTGAATTATTAAATTTAATTACTGTATATCTTGGAATTTGCAGCCTTGGTTTGAGTGCTTATGCGTGTATATGTCTTGGAGATGATCTATGGATTCTTTTGATTAGCACTTTATTTTCTGTGTTCAGAAGATGTGGGCAATTTTCTTCTATTATTTCTTGCATATTTAGGTTTTGTTGGTGCTTTTTTTGCTCCTTGTGTTTTTCTGGGAGATCTATAATTTTTAAGTTATCTTTACACATCTCATCTTTGAGGTCAAGATGTTTTGCCTGAAGAGAAAGCATGTTTTCTTTTAATGTTAATGCTTTTTATATCTCTCCTTACAGATTAGCCTTCATTTCCATGTATTTTCATTCCTAAATAGTTATCCTTTCTTGTTTCATTGGGGAAATTTGTCATCATAGATTCAAGTTTTTCTCTTCTTCCCATGGTTTCTGTGGTGCAAGCCATCAATTCCACTCGCATGATTCTCGTTCCTTTTTTAAACCACTCAGGAACAGTGTGTTGTGGTTCTACATTTTTCTTAAATTTCACAAGGTCCTCTTTCTATCTGATCAAGTTTTAGATAATTTTCCTTTGTTTTTCAGTATTTATTCATAGATGCCTGAACTAATTTACTAGATCTGGAGGCCAAATTTCATTTTGCTGTAATGTTTTCCCTGTTAATTTACCTGCTTGTGTTTAAGATATTTAAGGTTTCTTTTTCTCTTGAATTCCTTGGTAATTTCAGTCTTATTTTCTCCTATTGTTCACTTTCTGACTTCCTCCCTTCTAAGATGATTTCCCTATAAGCAGGATCTCAAAGCTTCTCAATTTTCTCCCATGCTTGGCAATTCATAGTTCACCAGCCTACATCTCTACCTAAAGTAACTTTTTTTTGGTGGTGGTGGAGATGGTGGTGGAAGGAACAAAACTGTCCCAAGCTGGATGCTGCGCTCTTTCCCTCAGACTTAGTGGAGTGCCATACAGCACTATTATCCTCTCCCCACACACAATGTCCTATCTCATTCCCTCTGTTTCTTAGTTCTCTGCCCTAGCTGTACAGAACAGTGCCATGCTACTGCGTTGGAGGCTGAGTGGGGAGTGGGTCTCTGGAGCCCTTGGCAGGGAAAGTCAGCCTGTGAGACTGAGCTCTACTATAAGCAGAGACATGCACCATGAGCCATTTCCTCCGTCCCTCTACAGCTCTTTTAAGCACAGAGCACTTCGAGGACAGCAGCTATCTTGGCCTCAGTAGATTTCTGCAGTTTGGATTTTGTATCTCCAAGACACTGCAAAGAGAGAGGGGGAACCAGGGCTTCATTTTGCTGAAAGCCCATGAGTTGGGTTGTATAGTGTATCCTCACTGCTGTCAGTGTGGTAGGTGGTGGGGATGAGGCTGCTGAATGAGTTCAAGTTAGACATTAAATCTTCTTTTGGATTCTTGGTGTCCCAGACTATGAGGACAGCTGAAGTTTTATCCCTGGTTCATGATTTCTGTCTTGTGGAGGTTCAAAAGGTCATGGTGGTCAGAGAAAATGTCCTGTCCTATAAATTATTGAACATATGACCCAGAAGTCTTGGATTTCTTCTTCTGAATTCCCCTTCCCCTTCTACCAATTTTCACATTATTGAGACCTCTCTAAAAAGCCCTCTTCCTTTCTCCATCCATTACAGTTACATTTGTATATACTTGTCTTTCCTTCCCTCTAAGACTGTGAATACCCCACAGGAAGGAGGCAGCTTTATTTATCTTAACTTCTCCCCCCCCACACACACACACACTGGCCACCTTGTAGACTTATCATAGAGACTTTCCATCAGTATTGGTTGAACTTGATAAATGAGTCTGGACCACTTTATGTCTGGGAAGGGGAATTGACTTACTCCATTTTTTTTTAGTCATACCTATGATTTCCTTGACAGAGGGAGCTTCCAGTCAGAAAACTTCCTTTACCAAGTGAAAGGTTAGATGACTTGCCCAGGGTTACAAGCCAGTGTGTCAGAAGGACTTAAACTGGCTTTCTACACACAACAATATGTCCCTCTACCCTGAGTAATAGAGAATGAAAGGCAAAGCACGACCTGAAATCCAGATTTCTTGGCCTTTAGTCTGGTGGCCCTTCTGCTTACTGGTTTGGTCACATTTATGGGTCCAAGAGAGCATTCTAAGCTCTGTGATTCTAGCTCTCTCTGTACTTTGCCATCAAAATGCCACGAGCATTTGATGGAAAGCTAAGAACACAGGAAATCAGAAGTAGACGGAACTGTGGACTATAGAACTTAGCATGATGGAGATGGGTGGGGGACTGGAGATCACCTGGTCAAGTTAGCTCGCTTGACAGATGCTAAAACTGAGTCATGGAACTGGTGGTAAGGGACTCATTAGTCAATCAATGCTGTCGATTTTCCAAATCAGGCATGTCTAAGTGCCCCGTTTCATTAGCATGTATTTTCTTCAAGAAGAGAACAGGGTTGAGGGAGAATCCAACAGCAAATTGTGGATGGTGTCCAGAGGCCTTTTAAAGTTTCCCTGTTTATCTGGATCAGTGCTTAAAACTAATTGCCCTATTACTGTGGAAAAAACAACTCTCGTCATCCTGAGTTTTCCAAAGGCCAAGCTGGCTTCCAAGCAGAGAAAAGTTATTTTCTGATTCTCATAATAACAACAATAATTATATAAAAAGAAAAATCAAGTCTAAAGTCCCCTCTGGAAAGAGTTTATCCCCTAACACCCTAATGACTCTCAGGATAACGCCCGCCTTAACCACGAAATGCTAGCATCTCTCCATCTGTTGTTAATCAAGCCAGAGGACAAACGGAACAATGAGATTCACATCTGCTCACAGAATGCCAAGGCTTTGTGGCGTCACCCCTGGCTGCCCACCCGCTCATCCACCCCATCAGATGGGTGTGGAAAGCGAGGCCCAGAGCACTGCAAAGCTGCTGGAGGGTGTTCTTAGAACAGTTTGGGAGTCTGGGGGCTAAGAGAGACTCAAAGAGCTGGAGCAGCTATCATAGCATAGCATGGTAGAGACAGAAGGGACTTTAGAACATAAATGCCAGAACCTAGAGTTGAAAACATGAAAGCTAGGACAGACTGTAGCACATCAGTTCTGGAAAGTCACTCAGAACACAAATGTAGAAGATGAGAAGAGCCTTTGAATATAAAATGTAGAAGTCAGAACTGGAAGAGACCCTAAACTATGACAATATGAAGGGGTAAGAATTTAGCATAAAAAGGAATCTGGAAGGTTAGGTTTAGACAGAGACAGAGAAATGCCCAGAGAAAGGTCTTCACCACTCTGACTCATTCTATGAGGACTGGCCAGTGAGACAAGGAACTTGGCTCTGGAGTACATACTGCAAGGACTCGGCCTTTTGTCTCTGATCATTCCTCCATATAAGATCCCAAAGAAATATGGGAAAGAGAGCTAACTGAATTAGGATGTATCACCCTATGGAGTCTGAGCCCTTTTGTGTAATTATGCTTTAAAATTCATGAAATCAAGTACAAAATATTTCCAAGGAAGCCAATCATATTGAAATTTTATGTATATACATATGCATGTGTATGCATGTGAATCGCCCTGTTGTTACTCAGCTGGGTCTGATTCTCACAATCTTGTGGACCATAGCATGCCGATATTTTCCATGGGGTTTTACTGGTAAAGATACTGGAGTGGTTTGCCATTTCCTTCTCCAGTGGATTAAGGAACACAAAGGTTAAGTGACTTGCCCAGGGTCACATAGCTAGTAAGTGTCTGAGGTTGGATTTGAACTCAGGAATTCTCGATTCCAGACCCAGCACGCTATCCACTGAGCCACCTACCTGCCTCATATGTATCTCCACATATAACGCATTGCAAATATAATTGGCTTCCTTGGAAATTCTTTGTTTATGATTTGAATTTATATGTGTATAAATATATATTTAAAGCAAGTTCATGGAGCCCAGTTTAAGAATCTCTGCTCTAAGGTAAGGTGGAGGTGCCTTCCTGCGGGAAGGGGTTTTTAAACCCTGACAGATGACCTGAGAACCTGAGACACAAGTCTCAATCAGACCTGAGTGAGCCCCAGGTGAAGGACTTTGTAAAATCCAGCTGAAGAGAGGGCAGCACCAGCCAGATGTGCCAAAGTGTAATAAAGTCTGGAACTGCTGTATCTGAAGAAAAGCCCAACCGCTGGTCAACCTGCCTGGCACCCTCCATCAGTAGAACAGGTCAGGAGGAATGCCCAGCAACAGCGGTAGAGTAGAAGCAGCAGCAGCAGTAGCTGCCAAACCCAACAAAGACCCAACAAAGACTCCAGGTGCTGCTTCTAACCGTTGGGTCTATTTAATGCCCAGAAAGGACCAGCTATAAGGCTAATTGAGGAATGTTCATTTGGGCATCTGCTCTGGCTTGGATCGCTTTGGGATCTAGATCCAGCGGCAGTATCTCTGGTTCATAAGGAATGCACAGTTCAATAGCTTTCTTCCAAATTGCCTTTCAGAATGACTACACCAAAAGGGCGTTAATGTGCCCATCTCCCCACAACCCCTCCAGCATTTGTCATTTTGTTTTTTTATCAGCTCTGCCAATCTGATGGGCATGAGGTGGTGCCTCACAGTTGCTTTCATTTTCATTCTTTCATTATTAGTGATTTAGAGCATTTTTAGATGACTTTTGATGGCTTGGATTTCTTTCTCTGAAAACTGACTATTCAGATCCTTTGATCCTTATAAATTGGGGAATGGCTGTTTTTCTTATAAATTTGAAACCAGAACTCTGTTCTTTGGAATTCCTCATCCCTCCTGGGCTAACTTCCCCTGCACAATTTGAGTCCTTGGGACTCTAATAAGATCATAAATAAAGAACATTGATTCTAGGTACCACATTCTAGAAAGGACATTATTAACAGGATGGAGCATCTTCAAAGATGCAAAGCCATACCAAGGAGACCATGCCATACCAAGATAGAACAAACTGGGGACATGTAGCTTGGCAAAGAAATTTATAGTATCATAGATTTAGAGCTGAGGGGATGTGTAAGGCCCTGTAATTCCCCGCATTTGATAGGGGAGTAAACTGAGACCCAGAGGTGAAATGTCCAAAGTCACAGAGGTACTAAACATTAGAGATGGGATATGAATCCAAGGCTTCTTGATGAAGTTGCACAAAAGTTGGGACAGACTTGGGAGGTGATGATCTCTGTCATGGGAGATCGTTAGGAAAGGACTGGCTGGACTGTTTGTAAAGGATGCTGGAAAAGGAATCCGTATTCCAGTTCAGGCTGTATTAGATCACTTTTGAGGTCTTTAAATTCCAAGGATGTACTCCCATGGCTGCCCTAGTTAAGTGTCAAGGAGCTCATTGTCAGAGGGTTGTCCAGTAGGGGAAGATTTTTGGTTCCACAAGCATCTACTATGTGCTAGTTTCTATGCTGGGCACCAGGGATACAAAACCAGAAAGGAGACAGTTTCTGCCCTCAAGGAGCTTCCCCTCTACTTGAGTAGATGCCATGTAGACCAGCCCCGCTCCTTTCACTGAGGAAAGAATTGAACCCAGAAGGGGCATGCCATATCTCCAAGCCATACAGCAAGGATCAGTGGAAATGGGGTAGTGTGGGATAGTGGTCATGTCTCTGAAGCTCAGGCTCCTGGCAAAGAAGTTTAGGAAGCGAATCCCAAGAAGGGTACCATGCCTTAGATCCTCAATCAGCGATGCCTTCTGCTGCCTCTGAAGTGGGTAACAAAGCCAGAGTATGGTAGAAAGGGGACCAGCCTGGGCACTGAAAGACCCAACTGTGAACTCCCAGTCTTGCTCCTTCCTTCCTCCTCCACTCTGGACTTCAGTTTCCTCCTCTGTAAAATTAGGAGGTTGGACTAGATAGCCTTTAAGGTTCATCCAAGCCCCATAGCCTATGGTTCTGCACTACTGTCCAGACTCTACCACTGATCCTTTGGGACTGGTTTCCTTCTTGGTCATTGTGACTTGAGATCTCTAGGTCCAATGTTTTCATGGGAAGTAAACAGATGGTTAAGAAGATGGTATCTCAGAATGGGTTGTGAATTTCTGAACCACAGCTTGAAATATAGGAATGATGAACTCCTGGCCAGGGACAGAGTACCCCTAACAAGCTCCGGTGAGGATGCATTTGCCTGAAGTCTTGCAAATCTTAGGAAAGGGCTTTAAGTAGATAGGGAAGTCGGAGAGAGAAAATGCCTGCATAATTCCACCAGGTGAGATACCACAGGGCTCAGATACAGAGAAATGCGGGGCTACTTGTGACCAAGGTCATCTATCTATCTGTCTAAACCCCCCATATATGTGTATATATAAACATATATATATGTATGTATACATATGCATGCATACATATATATATATACATACACACATATACACTGTCATTATATGTGGATATGTATGTATATGTAATGCATTTCCATATATTTACTTCCTTGGGAATCTTTTGTATTTAACTTCATACATTTGACAGCATAATGACAGATCTTGCGTTGAAAGACATAAGGACTATATGCCCAGCAAGGCCAGGTGGAGCAATCCCTACAGGACCAGTAAAATGAATCAATCATTAAGCATTTGTGAAATGCCTGCTATATGTTAGGCACTCTGCTAAGTGCTAGGGATAAAAACTTAACTAATGAAAGAGTCCCTGCCCTCAAGGAACTTACATGCAATATAAAAAGACAACAAGTACATAGCTAAATATATAGAAAACAAATACAGGGTAGTTTGAGAGGGAAGGCACTAGGAACTGAGGGGTTGGGGGAAATCAAGAAAGTCTTGGTGCCAAAATAGCTCTTGAGATGTGTCTTGAAGGATGTAAGAGATCCTTGTGAGGTAGAAGTGAGTCATCCTTTCACACATGAACCCTAACCACATGTATTTCCTATTTATGGGGGCACAATAGCGTTGGATGTTAGGAATATATGCTAATGTAAGGGAATCAAGGAGTTAGAGTTAAGAGAGAAGACAGAGAGCAGGCATGTTACTCAATGGATGGGTAATGAGCAACTCGAAACAGCGGCAGTGATTGAAAAGAACCAGAAAGCTAGTTGGATAAAACTCATCTCATTTTTGATAGTGTCTCTAAATTAATAGACTGGGGAAATATTTTATAGATGTCTGTCTAGATTTTAGCGAAGTATTAGACAAGTGCTGTTTTGTGTACAATATAGAGAGATGTGGGCTAAATGGTCCTATATGTGGGTCCATTCATTAGAAAATGGCTGAATGGGTGACAAAGAGAATCATCAACAGTTCCATGTCAGCTTGGCAAGCAGTTCCTAGTGGAAGTTGGCAATGACTTGTTGGCATGCTGACATTTTTATCCATGATTTAGATAAAGGCGTAGAAGAAAGGGGAAGGGGAAGGGAATAAGCATTTACGTAACACTTTCTGTGTGCCAGACACTGTTAGCACATTTACTCAGATTTTCAGATGACACTGTTGAATGTCTATGTCTCCAGTTTATGTTGTCTACAGACTTTGCTTGTAGATAGTCATTTGCACGTTATCTCCCTTGTTAGATTGGGAGCTCCTTGAGGGCAGAGACTTTCTTTGTCCCTTTTTTGTGTCCCGGGGCTTAGGACAGTACCTGGAATCCAGTAGGCACTTAATAAATGCTTATTGGTTGACTAACATAAAGCTGGGAAAGACAGCTAATGCATGGGATGATATGGTTTCTAAAAAGAACCATACAACACTAAAAAAAAAAAAAATTATACAATGACATTCTCTAGGGAAGATCACTTGTTAGGTATGCCATAACAGAGATCCCTTTGATGTATGAGTTGGACCAGGGAGCCCCTAAGGTCCCTTCCAAATCTCATCTTCTGTGATTCTGTTTTAACAAATGAATAAAGTTATTTCTAAGCAGGACTGGTAAGTACATCATTATGCAAGGTTTGCAGGCAGGTGTGGGAGAGGCAGAAAGGTGCCACATGAAGGGCCCTGGACTCTGGCATAAATCCCAGGTTTGAGACCGTAAGCAAAGTCACTTTCCTTTATTCAAACCTCAGTTTTCCCGCCTATAAAACTGATAGAATAATACCTGCACTATTTACCTCACAGGGTGATACACAGACCTTAAAGGAACAGAAGTCATTATATTCACGCATGAAAAATGTCCCTTTGCCATCTCTCAAATATCTGGAGGCTTCTGCAGATCTGGATGTAAAGGAGAAGTTGAAGAACATTACTGTTTGAAAGCCACAGCCCCTGTGACGAATGGACTCGTCTTTGTGTCATGGAGGGTTTTTTAATTATCTTTTTGAGGAGATGACAAAAATATCTTCACCTCCTTCAGTGACGACTCCATTTGTTTTCTCTGAGCTGGAGGAGGGGAGCGGTTACTTAGCGGGTCAGGAAAAGTCTGAAGCACTCTGGACCCCAGAGAGGTTCCATCTGCCTCTCCTGCTGACTCACAGTTCCACCTTGGTCATCCTCCATGTATCACCTCAGGATTCAGTGATACCTGATTCTGGAGTGAGGAAAACCTCAGTTCAAATTGCCTCATGTAAGTAGTAACCCTGGTCAGTTAACCTTTCTGCATCAGTTTCCTTGTCTGTAAAATGCCAAGGTGGGACATCATGGTCATAAGGTCCATCCCAGCTCTAAATTTACACCCCATCATTTATACCTCTCATAATAACATGTTACGTACATAGATCTGTCCACTCCCCTCATCTTCTCAAAGGCTTTTCATATTGCCTACCAAGTGTCAAAGTCTTCTGCCTAGCATTCAAACATTCTGACATAATTATCTCATACATGCCATGCATTCTGTGCTCCAGACAGACTGGGCTTTCCTCTGGTCCCCAAACTTGCTCCCTACTGTCAACCTTTGTTCATACTGGTCCTTGTGCCTGAAATGCCCACCCTCCCACCTTCTCTTCATCCAACAACATGCCACCCTTCTTTTAGAGGTAAATTCATATACCAGTATCTCTGAGAAGCCTCCCTCCTCCTCCTCCTGAGCCATCTTCTCAGGCCTGATGCAGCACTTTTGTGTGTGTGTGTGTGTGTGTGTGTGTGTGGCCAGGGTTGTATCTAGTATCACCTACAACAGGCCTCTGTACATAAATGCTTAGTAAATCTTTGTCAAACGTCTGGATGAACACTTTCCCCAATCCCTACTCAATCCTTCTGAGGTGGAGTTAGATAAAGCACCAGCCCTGGAGCCAAGAAGACCTGAGTTCAAATCTAGCCCCAGACACTTCAAGTCACTTAACCCTGATTGCCTCCAAAAGAAGAAGAAAAAATCCTAGCCCCAAATTTCCCATTCCAGGTGAGACCCCTCAGCTAGATGTCACCTGAAGTCCCCTATATCCCCATTACATGAAGAGCTGTCCTGTGGAAGAGGGCTTTGTCTGTTTAGCCTTCCAAGACAGAACTAAAAATAATGGGGGTGGGGCACAGAGGAAAACTTAGATTTTAAGTCAGAAAAACACTTTCCAACAATTCAACAATTCAAGTCCTCTGTTTGTAGATGGGGCTTCAAGGTGGTGACTCAACAGGTATGTCGAGGGTCATGCTCATTCAGGCAACAGCAGCCAGACTAGCTACCCACCCAAAAGCTTAGATTCTGTCATCTTCCTCCTCAAATCTGTCCCCCTCCTCCCTGCTGCCCAAACCCTCAGGCTTTTATCCCAGATTCTTCCTTCTCACCCCACCGAATCCCACCATTAGACAACTGGTAGCCAAGACCCATCCATCTTCTTCCTAAATAATTCTCACATACAATCAACTTGACAGGCATTTATTAATGACCTTCTGCGAGTGCTAAATAAAACCATTGCTGACTGATACATTCTCCTCTTCCACCCTCCTGGCCACCACCTGTCAGACCCTCCTCAGTCCTATGCTAGGAAACCTTCCTTCACAGGGTCAAAAACGGCAGAGGCCCACCTCCTTTAAGACCCAGTCAGAATCCTGTTTAGCATTCAAAGCCTTTCATAGCCCACCTCCCCCTCTCCACTATTCCGTCTTCTTATACCTTGCACACACCATGCTTTGATCCAGCAACACCAGCCTCCTGGCTGTTCCTAGCATGAGATACTCCATCTGTCCATTGCAGGCCTATCCCCACCCCCCAGGCCTGGATGCTCCCCCTTCAAATTCTGGCTAACATCCCACCTTCTACAGGAAGCCTTTCCCAACCTCTCCCAGTTCTAATAATCTCCAATTAACCTTTTATCGCCATCTCATTTCCACGGTATCTCCCTCATCAGATGGTCAGCTTTCTTGAAAACAGACCGGTCTTTGCCTTTCTTTTGGCTTCACCTGTTTGTCAGAGAGAACAAACCTACCCAGGACAAATAAAGGCATGAGGTTGGTTTATTTATTTAATTTTTATTGGAACAGTAAATCGTCCACCCATAGCTGGGGGTGGTGGAGGTTACAAGCTTGTACAGTTTCATTTTGTTTGTTGAGGTCAAAGCCCTAGAACAAACTTCCTTACCTAACAATAACTGCAAGAATAGCAAACAGCTCAACATGGAGCAGAATTAAATTTCTCAACCAAAGAAATGGTGCCTACAATGAGCTTCAAACAAAAAATATCTGTCTCTGACTCAATGGTTCCCTGATGACCTTGGCCTGGTGACCGAACAGGGGCTGCGCAAAGTGGAGGGGCCCCCTGTTGTCCTGGGAAGAGGCCGAATGGAAAGGGAGTTGGGACCTTCTCTCACTTAGATGATTTCAACGGATGAGGCTGCCTCTCCCCCCTTGCCCCTAACTCTTGCCTTTGGTCTGTGATTAGGGAATTTTAAGGGGTGAGAGTAGTCTCCATTCCTCGAGCTGGGGACTTGCCCACAGCTGGTCCCTTCCAAAATGCCAAGAGGGTAAGATGGGCCAAGTAAAGAGGTAAATTAATCTTTGGGGAAGCTTAGGGGCCGGCCGACCCCTTCTCTCTTCTGCTGGGGAAACATTAAATTCATTCTTGGCCCAGTGAAGTCCCACCTTCCCCTCCCCCAATGGGAACACACCTCTCCTCTGTCTTCTCTATTCCCAGCATGGCCATCCCTGGACCCCATTTTTCTCAGGTTAATCATCTGGAGTCAATGAGACTTCTAATATAACGTTTAACTAGGGACTGTCAGCACTCTTTGGTGGCACCTGTTCCTTTGCCCCCTGGTGGTGCAGCCAGGTGGCAGGGCCAACACTCCCTGTATAGAGGGAGTGCCCTGAGGACCCGTCTGGGTACTCAGTTGGCCGGATCCTGGGGAGATGGCTGGCTGTGCTCACACATCACCCCCGAGTCCGAGACATCAGTCAGGGTGGCTGAAAGAGAAACATGGAACAAGGAATGGGTTTCATTTTTGGTTTTGGTTTGAAAAAATAACATGAATAGCATTTATTCCATGATTTATCCCGATGCACTGAGCTAGTCCAAAGCAGGATTTGAACTTAGTTCTTGCCTCCCAGCCAGAGTTCTATCCACTAATCCTCTGCCTCTCTGGGGTGGGGCCCTGGCTCAATGGGGCTTCAGAGTCTGGGGATTCTTTCTGACAAATGACAAGGGATTTGGATAAATGGGTAACTTGTCTGCTTGAATTAGCTTGATCTTTTCTAATACACAAAATCCTTAAGTCAGAGTTGACAGGAAGCCAGAGGCTCTGTCAACAGGAATCTGACTCTCTCTTTTACAAATCCTTTGGTCAGCTTCGGGGCAGGACCAGTCAACATACAGTAGGCACTTCATCAATGCTAGGTGACTTGGCTTCCCTTTCCCTGAGCTCCTGCCAGGCACAGGCCTCTGGATCCTCCTCCCCATCCCCTCGGTGGCAGCCCACCCAAGTTGGACCCCACTCACCAGTCGATTCTTTGGTGTCAGCCAGAACGTTGAGTGGGAGGGGAGGAGGGATATAGTGGATCCCTGGTAGAAAACCCGGAGGGATGAACTGCGGCAGCGGTGGGTAGTAGCCTTGTCTGAAGTCTCCACTAGTGTCCTGCATCTTTGAAAAAGAGACCAGAGCTGTGAGTCCTCACCAAGGTGGGGAGAGGGAAAGGGCGCACTCAGAGCTGCAGTCCATACCAGGGACACTTGTTCCTCCCCATCACTGAGTCACTGGGTCACACTGGGGGGAGGGGGAGCTGGGGGGGGCAGGTGGTGTATCTACCTCTAAAACAACCATGTCTCTTTTCTCTCCCCTCTTTTAAAAGGGTAGGGGGTGGGGCACACTTTGGAGGGGCAGTGGGTGGCCAGAGCTGGATCCAGGTGGTGGGTGGGAGTGATGAGGCCAGAGCCTAGCTGTATAAAGGTGGAAGGATCTTGGACCAGGACAACCAAGAAAGAGCCCAGGTCCTCAACCTTCAAACAGTCTGTCACACACCTTCCTCCGGGCTTGGACAAGCAACTTAAAGTGATTCTGTCCCAAGCCACGAAGAACCTGCAGGTGTCGCCCAGTCTGTCCTCGGGACTGACTGCGCTGTGGCAGGAGGCTTGAGGCTGTCTGAATAATGCAGTGCAGATCACCGAATGAAAGTAGCAGGTTTAACAAAGAGCCGGTCTAGCAAACCTGTCAATCAGACCCCCTGCTCCCAGAGCCAAGGGCTGCAGATAGAGCTGTCCCTGCCTTGGCCCAGCTGCCTTCTTTGTGCTGAGACCCTCACGATACCCCTTAGAGGGCCAGCAGCCACCTAAGGGAAGGGAAGGATTCTCTTGGGGGGCGGGGGCGTCACCATGCTGCACCAGGGAGAGCACTGTGTGGTTGTGGGTGGGGTCTGTGGAAGAGCTAATCAAGTCATAGCAGAGAAGATTCAAGGGTCCTAGAATCCTACAGGGCCATCCAGAAGGGACCTCTGAGGCCACCCAGTCTGACTCCCTCATTTTACAGATGAGGAAACTGAGGCCCAGAGAGTTGAAGGGACTTGTCCCAACTCACACAACTAGGAAATATTAGAGGTGGAATTTGAATCCAACTCAACTCCACCGCAAGGGGTCATTTCATTGTATCCCCCTTTCTGTTTTCCAAGCCTCTGCTCCTTCCTCTGTAAAACTGAGTCATTTTGGGAGGTAGGAGGGAGCCAATCAAATCAACTTTGGTTTGGAAAGAGAACTCACTACTTCAAAGGTCAGCCTGGGTTATCCCAGTCCCTCTGCAAGGGAGGCATTTTCCCTAAAGTCAAATCAGGGGGAAGCCAGAAAATGCTCCATCCCCTCCCTACTCACTAGCAAAGAAGAAGAGGTCCCCGCTCCGTGGTTGTTGGAGACATGGCGGAAGCCCCTCTGGAGGGGGATCCCTGGGGCAGAAGCAGAACCCCGGTAGCTGCCCAGTGGGAATGGGCGGTAGTGGTACATGTTGGCGTAACCAGGGTACACTTTAGACTGCTCTCTCTCCAGATATTCAGGTCCCATCACGCACTCTGGGGCAATGCTGGAAGGGTGCCCTAGATGAAAGACAAGAACAAGGGGAAAGACAGAAAACCCGAGTTATCTACAAATGTAGTGAAGCTCTAAGACACGGGTACTAACTATCCAAGGGCAGTGTTCATAGGAGAAATTCACCTGACACAGAGCCCAGAATTCCTTTACAAAGCATTTTCCTCCCACCAGATCTTCGAGGCCAAAGTACCCATCACGTCAGCCCCCATTTTACAGTCAAGGAAACAAGAGTCCCAGCAAAGCCTGGCCCAGGGTAGCTGGGATGGGATTTGAACCCAAGCCTTCTGGTTCCAAGTCCTAGCTTTCCCCACAACATTAGGGGTTGAAATTCCCATGTATGAGCTTAATAAACTGATGGCATCACAGACACTCTGGATGGTATTTAGCCTGGAGAATGGATACCCACGTTGCCTAGAGCACGAGGTTGTGGTGGAAAGGGTTTCGTATGTATCAAAGGTCTGGTACGACTTAAGGTCCCCCTCCCCCACTACTGTGTGGGAATTGTATCAAGTTGAGCATGGTAGACAGAGCCCGCCAAGAAGGGAGGGGGAGGGGAGAGAGGAGGAGGAGAAAAGGAGGGGGAGGGGAGAGGAGGAGAAAAGGAGGGGGAGGGGAGAACAGGAGAAGAAAAGGAGGGGGAGGGGGAAAGCAGGAGAAAAGGAGGGAGAGAGGGGAGAGAGGGAGGGGTAAGGGACAGGGAGGGAAGCGGCGGAAGGGAGAGAGGGAGGGAAACGGGGGCGGGGGAAGCAGCCCACCTACTACTGAGGGACCTCAGGCTTCTGTTTCCCCCCCTGTAAAACTGAAGGTGGGGCCGCCACGGTCCGGAACCCCCCCCCCCCAATATCACGTTTCCAAAGCCTAGAACTGCACTGAGACACCCGCACTAAATAAACATGCCGCCCCCGCCATACTTGGGTCCACAAGGCCGCTTTTCTGCCCCCCCACCTCGGGTTCCCCAGCTTTCTCAAGGGCCGGCTCGGTCGGACGCCCCCCCCCACGCCGCTCCACGCGGTCCCCCATTCCTCCCCAGGGGAGGACGGACCCAATCCTCTTTTTTAGAAATAGGGAAACTGAGGCCCAGAGTTTGAGGAACTGCCGCGCGGGGAGAGAAGCGTTTTCCGGGGGTGACAGAAGGGGGGCTCCAGGCCGCTCCCGAGTCACCGCGGGCCCGCACGGGGGGCCCTCGCGGCCACTAGGCCTCGCTGCAGCCCCGGCCTCCCCTCCCCTCCGTCCCCGGGTCCCGTCGGGGGTCCTTACCGAAGTCGGCGTAGGGCGGACTGGACGAGGCCGATGCGGAGGCGCTGAGCGGCGGCGGCGGGGGGGGCGGCGGCGGGGCCGGCAGCGGCATGGGCATAGGCATGGGCATGGGCATGGGCAGCGCCCGCCGGGGCCCAGGCTTGAAGCAGCCGTCAAAGCCCCGGGCGCTGCCCCCCGCGCCGGCGTCCGCCCCGCCGTTGCCCCCGGGGCCGCGCTCGAAGAGCCCCGAGGGGCCGGGCCGGGCGCTCCCGTAGGGGCCGGCGTCCCCGGGCCCCGCCACGGCCAGCGGCACGGGCAGCGGGCGGGCGCAGGGCGCGGGCCCCGGGCCTCCGGCCGGCTCCGCGGGCGGCTCGTCCGACTCGTCGCCGTCGTGCAGCTGCCGCTTGAGCACCTTCTGCGCCGCCATGATCTTCTGGCGCTCCGTGATCAGGTAGCACTTCTCGCAGCTGCACTGCTTCCAGCGGCACTTGCCCACGTGGCCCTTGACGGGCACCAGGAAGCCGTGGTTGCGGCAGCGCGAGCACTTCGGGGTGCGCAGCATCTTGTCGGCCGGCTCCTTGGGGGGCTCCGTCTTCACGGCCCGGCCGCCGGGGCTGGCGGGAGCAGGCGGCGGCGTGGAAGGAGGCGGCGCCGTCGGGGGCTCCTGGGACTGGGGCGGGAGGCCCGCGTGGCCCAAGTGGCTACACTTGTAGCAAGTCGGCGCCTCCGCCGACCACTTGCACAGCAGCCCCTTCTTCGGGTGCAGAGGCCCCTGCACCCCGGGAGCCCGCGACGGGGAGCCCCGAGTGGCCTGCGTGCTCCTCGGGACCGGGCAGCCCCCTGTGCAGGCACAGGCTCCGGCCTCCTGCTCGGACAGGGGGGGAAACTGAGGCCCGGCGTGCGCCGCCGCCTCCTCCGTGTCTGGGCCCGAGGAGTGCATCGCGCTCACCTCCGGTCTGCGGGAGCCGGCTGCTGCTGGGAGACTGTCCGGGTGGGGGAGGGAAGGGGAGGGGAGAGGATGGGGGAGGGGGAGGGGAGGGGATGGTGGGGACGGGGGAGGGGTGGAGCCCTCCTCACTGCCAGTCCGGGCCGCCTCGGTCCAAGTTAGGAAAGCTCTTCCGCCTGGGAAACTTGGGAAGGCCCCGTGAGGCGCGCACCTGCCCGCTCCGTGCGGGAGCGCACCCCAGGGGGCACTGCTGCAAGGCCCCAGTGCAGAAAGAGCCCGGGTTCAAACCCTCGAGCCTCCATGACCTCCTTTCTGTGCGAGAGAGGCGTGGCACCAGACGGCTCCAGGGCCCTGCCTGGAGCAGCCTTAGGGAGTCCATCTTGAGCCCAGAGGAGCCCGCCCGCCATCATTGCCCCACGAGCACTGAGTAGGCGCCTACCGTGTGCAGGCAATGCACATGCGTGTGTGTGTATTTACGTATACGCACAATCATATATACATACATATATAAATAATATATGTGAAAATATGCATTTATAAAAATATGTGGGAGAGGCGGAGTCCATAAAGGAGATACAACACTAAACTTTGCAAAGAAGAAAGGAATGGGGCACCTGATGACTGGTTCTTCAGTCTGCCCAGGGTATCCTTTCTTAACTTTTATAACTTTTAGATTTAGGTTCATTTACTCACTCTTATTTATTTGACTACATCTATCTATCTGTCCGTCTGCCCGTCCGTCTGTCTATCGAACCCACTGAACACTCCAGCCTCCCAAACGTCCGCCCATCCTTGAGCATTATCCCAGAACATTAAAGGAATTCGATGTCGAAATCCCTCAGCCCGTTCTGGTCCCTGCGGGAATCCTGGGCTAAAGCCTGGCCTGGAGAAAAGGCAGGGGCCGGGCGGGGGAGGGGACCAGACTAGGGCAGGGCTGGGAGGGGGGAGGGGGCCAGGCTGGGGGAGGGGCCGGGTGGGGGAGGGGACCAGACTGGGGCAGTGGGTCGGGCTGGGGGGGGGGGCCGGGCTGGGGCAGGGGGCCAGGCTGGGGCAGGGGACCAGGCTGGGGCAGGGGCCAGACTAGGGCAGTGGGCCGGGGGCCGGGCGGGGGAGAGGACCAGGCTGGAGGAGGGGGCCAGGCTGGGGCAGGGGCCGGGCTCGGGGAGGGGCCGGGCTGGGGAGGGGACCAGACTAGGGCAGGGGCTGGGAGGGGGGAGGGGGCCAGGCTGGGGGAGGGGCCGGGCGGGGGAGGGGACCAGACTGGGGCAGTGGGTCGGGCTGGGGGGGGGGCCGGGCTGGGGACCAGGCTGGGGGAGGGGGCCAGGCTGGGGCAGGGGGCCAGGCTGGGGCAGGGGACCAGGCTGGGGCAGGGGCCGGGCTCGGGGAGGGGCCGGGCTGGGGAGAGTACCAGGCTGGGGAGAGTACCAGGCTGGAGCAGGGGGCCAGGCTGGGGCAGGGGACCAGGCTGGGGCAGGGGCCGGGCTCGGGGAGGGGCCGGGCTGGGGAGAGTACCAGGCTGGGGGAGGGGGCCAGGCTGGGGCAGGGGGCCAGGCTGGGGCAGGGGACCAGGCTGGGGGAGGGGGCCAGGCTAGGGGAGGGGGCCAGGGAGCCAGCCTGCACCCCTCGGGCGCCCGCCCGGATCCGGGCCTTCTAGGCTAGGGAGCGCGGGCTCCGCAGGGGAGGCTCGGGGGCAGCCCCCTCCCCGAATGTCCAGGGCCGCCCGACGAGCCCTGGGGTGCCCCAGACTGGGGGAGGTCCAGACACGCAGCCCCCGCCCCGAGCACCGCACGATCTCAGTATGGAGACGTAGGAAAACGCTCTGGAACTTTGGGGGAGTTGGAAGCCATGGAGCCCCCCGCAGCCCGGAGAGGTGACACGGAAATGACGCCCTTGCCCTGCTTGACCGGCCTTACGGTGCCGGCCATGGGGTCCGGTTGGGGAGCGGGGGACAAGAGCCCCTGCCCTTACACTGACAGAGAGGGTGTGTGGGGGAGCAGTGAGTGGGATGGCGCTCTAGGAAAGGGGGGGCGGGGAAGGCGCCCAGAGAGGAGGCCCCTGAGTGGGCAGGGGTGCTGAGGGATCAGATGGCGATTCCCCAGCCCCCAACTCTGAGCCTGGAAAAGCCTGACCCATGTTTTAAGACCCAGCCTGGGAGGGGACCTGCCCTGACCCCACCCTAACCCACTCCCGTGGCACCCTGGATCCCCCATTTAGGACCCCTCCCAGCAAATGTGGATGCTCCTCCTGATAGGGTGAGTGGGGAGACCTTGTGCGGTCCTCTCTGGGAAACTGAGGCATAGGGCCTTGGAGCCTGACCCCCTTCTCTGCCTCTGAACTCTCACCCTTTCCGTTTGTACCCACAGTAGATTAGCACTGGGCCTGGCACTCATTTATCTCCCAGCTCCGCAGTGTATTAGCTGGGAGATCTTGGGCAGTCAGGTAGTCAGGAAGCATTTATTAAGCACCTACTATGTGCCATGCACTGACTGTCCTGAGGGCTGGGACACACAAAGAGTGGGCAGACTTGGTCACAGATTAGGATGGGGAGTGAGGGAGAGGTTTCAGAACACACCTAGACTTCTAGCCACGGGACTGAGAGGATGGGATACCTTCAAGAGCAGACCCTGATCTCAGAGTCTCCAAATTGGGAGGGGTCTCAGAGCCTAACCCAGCTTTATCACATCTTTCCTGACCCTTCCCACCCTGATAACAGCTGTCTCTCCTCTAGATTTCTCCTTCTTATCTCTACACTTTTTCCTTGTACTTCTCACGTTCTGTCTTGTGTTAAGTAATTGTGTTGTATACTCCTGGAGGACAGGTCCTTTATCTTATCCTATTTTTCTATCCCTTATACTTAGCAAGTTTTTACACCTGCTGAATCAGTATTTCTTGAACTGGATTTTAATTATTTTCATAGAAGGGTAAAATCAGAAGGTGACTTGGAAATTGGGTTCTACCCTTCTTTTACAGATGAAGAAAACTGAAGTGTGGGTAGTTTCATGTTTATCTTTGTAACTCCAACTTGCAGCACTATCCACAAAGTAGCCTCTTAAAAATACTTGTAGACTGATTGATTGGCAAAAATTTTTCTCAAAAACTGAAAGTCAGTGCTGGTGGGGCTGTGAAGAAATAGGTATACTCATTTGTTGCTGGTGGTATTGCAAACTCAGAATCTTTTCAGAATAAAATCTGGCAGTTTATAGGAAAGGTTACAAAAGTAATCATCCCCTTTGGCCCAACTGTTTCTTTTTGAAAAATAAAAATAAGAGTCCCAAGATTTCCATGGCAGGACTGTGTGGCTACAAAACCAGAAAACCCAACCTGGAAGCAACCCAGCCGTGAGGGAATGAGTGGATAAATGGTGGTGTAATGGAAAACTATAATTCAGTTAGATGTATGAGAATACAAGGAAATAGGTAGAGAACTTTATTAAATAAAACAAAACAGAAGAATGAAGTCCACGCTAATTTCAATCATCTAAGAGGAAAAGTGAATTAGTATGAATGGAGAAAGAATCCTGATAAAGACATAGGGTGAGGGAAAGACTGACAAGTTATGATGTTTTACATGTGGAATTTCATTTATTTAAGTTGCAAAGCAAATTTAAGTTATTGCATGCATTGATGTTGTTTAGGTTAAATTTTAAGGGAGAGGAGTCGAAACCTGAGATAATATTGATACAGGGAACTCCTAGGTAACTCTCTCTACTCATGCAAGTCAGCATTTTCTCTGCAACTAAAGTGTTAGGAAGATGCCTGAATCCTTGAGCATTAAAGGACATGCCTAGGGTCTCACAGCCCCTTTGTGTCCATCAGAACTTGGACCCAAGATCTGAACACATCTTCCTGTTTCCAGTGCCACCTCTCTAACCACCATTTTAGTAAGTCATTTTTCCAAAATGTAAGGAAGAAGGAATTGGATGGTGAGAGAAGAAAGGATTTGCCTTCCCTCGCTACAAATTTCTCCCATATTGACTCCATGGGTTTCAGGAAAATGTGTCGTATGGCTATTGCACTTGGAGAATATTAGCAAGCAACTAATTAAAAGACTCCAAAATTTCAGGTTTTGAATGGGACCCTGAGCAAGTCACTTCACGCTGTCTGCCTCAGTTTCCTCATCTGTAAAATGAGCTGGAGAAGGAATGGCAAATCACTCCAGCGTCTTTGCCAAGAAAATCCCAGATGGGGTCACACCAAGTCAGACGTGACTGAAAAATGAGTGAGAAAAAATAATGAAGTGTTTCCCAACCAGCTCCCCCAGCAGCTGGATCTTGTTCTAATGAACCAGCTTACCCAGTCTGACATTCCAAATACCCAACGTGACAGGCTTTGAAATGTCAGTCTGCTTCTGTAGGAACCAAGAGTGGAGTGGAAACCAAAGGACCTGGGCTTAATTCTACCGTGGGTGCCTCGGAGGGGTCTTTTCTCTTTCTGGGCTTTAGTCTCCTTGTCTAGAAAATGAGAAGACCAGACTAGTGGGACCATTCACAGATATTTTGGAGAACTCTAGGAGGAGTTACTTCCTTTGTGATGGTCACCAGTTAAACCTTGTGTAGAGGTGAGAGCCCCAGAGTTGTGCTGCCAGAAGACCTGAAATCAAATCCTGCCTCTGCTTCTTACTAGTTGAGTGACCATGGGCAAGTTATTTAACTTTTTGACCTCAGTTTCCTCTTCAGCAAAACGAGTAAAATTGGGGATTCTTCATTTGGGCATCCAAGATTGATTATTCAATGTACTGTGTTTAAGTTGAGGGTCAGAGCAGACCAGAGCTTGAGAGGTCTTTTTTCCAGCTTCAGAAGAAAATATGTTACTCCTGAGTCTCAACATGTTCAACATGTAGAAGAGCTTGTACCTTCATTGTGTCCCTATCCCTAGCTTACCATACCAGAGACTTTGGGAAATTTCCTCTCTCTCTCTCTCTCTCTCTCTCTCTCTCTCTCTCTCTCTGAGCCTCTCTCCCCGTGGGACAACTCTTTCATTCTGTGTATTATCTAGAGTACTCTCCTCTGTATAACATCTGTTAAGTTCTGCCTAATATTGGCTTTAATAGATGAGTTTATTTTCTATTTGCTACGTGTGCTCTCTGTGAAACTGGCATTCGGGAGGAAGGGAGATAAGCCTTGAAGATAGATGCTTTTCCCCCATTGAGGGATAGGGATTGGATCACAGCTTGAACCTAAATATTATTTCCCCTAGTATTTAGAGTTATAACTCTAGCCTAGTAAGCCTTCTCTAAGGAGAGGAAAGTAGTCAGCCTTGTGACCCCAATTTCCTATTCCCCTCCTGACAGGAATCAGTCTTCCTTTGGGAAGGGTGGATGGAAAAGACCCCAGAGATATCTATTCACATCTCCCCTGAAAGTCACACTAGACAGACTGATGTGGAAACACATAATCTAAATGGGCAACGCACACATGCCCTCCCCTTAGAACAGATGCCCCCTGAGGACAGGGACAGTTTTTCCTTTCTGTCTTTTTCTTTTTTTTTCTTCTGCACCACAAGAAAATAAAATAAAGTCAATGAAATATTTTTAAAGTATTTCACACAGAAGAGAGAAGCAGAAAGTTCAGAAGGAAACAGAAAAGCAGGGCACTATTCAAAATATCATGGAAGATTTGTTTTATAGTTTTAAAAACAAAAGTTTTATAGTTTTTATATTTTAATATATTATATTATTATACATTTATTAAATGTTATATGTCAATAATATATAAATATATAAAACTATAGTTTTTATAGTTTTAAAACAAAAGTTACTATCTGTGACAGATTCAAAGTTTCCTGCTCTTTGTTTATGGAAATGAATGTTTGTTAATGTTCCACAAGTTCATAACAAAATAAAAATAAAACAATGCATTTTCTTGCAAGCTGTTTCTTCTTTCACAACATAACTAATGTGGCAATAGGTTTTATATCATTGCATATGTATAACTTATATCAAATATGTATAACCTAAATCAAGCTTATAATCAAATTCCCCTTAGGTGAGATTGCTCTCTCTCTCTCTCTCTCTCTCTCTCTCTCTCTCTCTCTCTCTCTCTCTCTCTCTCTCTCTCTCTCTCTCTTAGTGAGTGAGGAAAGAGAAAATTTGGAGCTCAAAATTTTATAAAAATGAATGTTAAAATTGTCTTTATATATCATTGGAAAAAAATAAAATACTATCAATTGGTGGAAAAAAAACCCAAAATTTTTTAAAAAGAGAAAATTTGCAACAACAACAACAAAAAAGCAGGTTCCCCTCTTAGACTGAAAGGACTGGACCCATGTGACCCCCTGGGACTTTTTGGTGCCCTGCATCGTCTCCCGTACTGGCTAACGAGGGATGATGGGGTTTGACCAAATAATAAAAATAGTTAGCATTTATGTAATACCTACTATGTATCAGACACTATGTTAATAATTTTACAATTATCTCATTTTATCCTCACAATAACCCTAGGAAGTAGATGCTATTATTATCCCTATTTTACAGTTGAGGAAACTGAGGCAAATAGAGGTATAAGTACCCAAGGTCACATAGCTAATAAGTGTCTAAGGCTGGATTTGAACTCAGGTCTTTCTGATTCTAGACCTAGCACTCTACGCATTTCATTGCCAAACTGTGTTTTACCAGTCTTTACTATTGAAAAACTGTTAATGTATTTATGAAAAAAAAATAGCAAATACAAAGAAAATAGAGAAATCTAGAGCAACCTTTGAGAAGTGAGGCAAAGTAAAAATAGATAAAATAAAGCGACGAAAAGACCCAAAGGAAAGAGTCTTTTCTACATGCAGTGGTATAAGGCAAAGTAAATTAGAATGAATGGACAAAGTAACCAGGTAAAACCTTAGAAGAGAGGACTGAGCAGCTATTATGACATTGTGTGTGTGAAAATTACTTAATTAGATGTTATAGTAACAAAGCAAAGTTATTGTGGTAGTATTTAATATTGAGTTTATACTAAATCTTGCAAGTCTGTGTATTCACCATTCCTTGGATGGAGATAGGAGATAGCTTCAAGTATCTAAAATAATTTGAAAGGGGGGTGAGGTTTGCTTTGCTTGGCCCCAGGGCGCAAGCCTGGGAGCACCTGGAGAAAAGCAATTTAGACTTGATACCAAGTTATACTTTTTGCCTATGAGAGCCATCCTGAAGTAGAATGGATTGCTTGAGGAGGTGGGGGTTCCCCGTCATTAAGTAGAAGCAGGACCACTTAAAAACATTTTTTCTTTCAATTACCAAGCGTTTATTTTCTCTCCTTTCTACTTCCCCCATTTGGTGTTGAGGTGGGGGAAAAGAAGAAGACCCTTGTAACAGTATGCTCAGTGACGCAAAACGTTTGCCTTGTTCAGCAACATGAGCCCACCACCTCTCTGCCAGGAGGTGGGCAGCCTGCTTCGTTGTCTCCTCTGGACTCATGACTGGTCGTTGTGTCGATCCAGTCTTACATCTTCCACAGTTGTTTGTGTTTATAAACATTGCTACTGAGTAAATCATCCTCCTGGCTCCGCTCACTACCCTCTGCATCAGTTCATAACGTCCCCGCAGGTTTCTCTGAACCCACCTCTTCTTCATTTCTTATAAGACAATGGCATTCCATCCCATAGACAGACCAAGATTTGTTCGTCACTCCCCAGTGAATGGGCACCCCTCATTTTCTAGTCGCTTGCTGCTACAGGAAGAGTGGCCATAAATATTCTTGTACGTATGGGTCCTGTACCACTCCCTTTGATCTTCTGGGACCATAGATCTAGTACCGGTCAAAGGATATGCAGGATTTAGAAGATCCTAGCTCCAAGTTGCTTTCCAGAATGGCTGTCCACACACAGTGGGGCCTGTTGTCTGGCAGCCCCTCCAGCACTGGTTATTTTCCTTTTGTTGGATAAGCACATGCTGAGTATGTTGCAGAAGGCGATTAATAATTTTAATTGTAACTTAGTTTGTTATAATTCACTTTATCTTATTTTACTAATTTATTACAATTTAATTGTAACGCTCAACAATCCAGGTTCGGACCTCGTCATTCAACAGTAACTGTTCCCTGCCAATTTACCACTGACCTTTTAACTGCCACATCTAACGACCTTCTCTCCCCCTTATCCTTCTTGACCTCTGTGCAACCTTAGACGTGCCCATTACCTTCTTCTCCTGGGAGACAGAGTATATGTATAAATAATAAGCGTTTGTTAGTAATTACTTGTTCAGTTAATTTGATCAATGTAGCTAGCCAGGCAGGTGAATTCAGTTTTTTAGATACTTTTTGGAGGGAGGAATGAAAGATAATGCAACAATGCTAAAGCAGGTCACAGCACCCCATGAAGGTAATGGCTTTTCAGGGGGAGTCAAGCAATGTAAAAAACAAATGGCCCATGATTACAACTCAGGAGAGTTCTCGATTCGAATCCCTCCCTCTTTCTTTTGTGGCTTTGCTTAGTGTTTAATTCCTCTTCCTATTTGGATATTTCCATTGAATGTTGATATGAGAGTGAGCAGGTGAGCAAGAAATCCAGGTAAGCTGGAATGTAGAGTCTAAGAGAGGGAGACAAACATAGTGAGGCTGGAAAGGTCGGTCAAATGAGGACTGTGAAAGGCTTAAAACAGAAAGGCTTTTATTTGATCCTGGATAACTAGAGTACATTGAACAGGTGCATGGCATGATCAGACCTGCAGCTTAGGAAAACCACTTTGTCCCAGGTGGAGAGGATGGATTGGAATGGGAGGGAGACCACTTAGGAGGCTATTGTGGTAGTATAAGGGCCTGCTCTAGCAGAATGTTTTCCTAACACAGCCTGTGAAGCATACAGTTTAATGATCTCCATTATAAAGATGAGAAAACTGAGGTTCAGAGACAGGAAGTGAGTTTTCCACTTTGATAGACGGACAAGTCTCAGATCTAGGCTTCAAATTCATGTCTGTCTAGATTCCAAACCTAGATTCTTTTCCATTGAAGTAACATTGCCTGTTGAATGAAGTGCATGCCCCTTAGGTCTAGCATTCAAGGCTTCCCACAGTCTAGCCCCAAATATCCTTCAAAGTCCCACATTCTTCATCTGTAAAATGAGGACCATCACATCCCTTAGAGTTGTTGTAAGGCTCAAGGAGAGTGTGATCCAGCAATATCACTACTAGGACTGTATCCCCAAGAGATCATAAAAATGGGAAAGGGTCCCACATGTACAAAAATATTTATAGCAGCACTCTTTGTAGTTGCCAAAAACTGGAAGTCAAGGGGATGCCCATCAACTGGGGAATGGCTGAATAAATTATGGTATATGAATGTAATGGAGTACTATTGCACCATAAGAAATGAGGAACGAAAAGACTTCAGGGAGACCTGGAAGGACTTATATGATCTGATGCTGAGCGAAAGGAGCAGAACCAGGAGAACTTTGTGCACAGCAATGACCACAGTGTGTGAGAGTTTTTTCTGGGAGACTTGGAACTTTGTAATAATGGAAGAACTTTAAAAAAAAATCCCACGCAGACCCCAAGTACTAGGTGGGCGGATCTAGGCAGGGGTGGAGAGGAATCTCAGAAGTCAAGTAACTGGCTGGGGAAATGCCCAGAAAAGGGAAGAAAATTAAGACCATAGAAGGCTACTTTCTTGGGGAACAGATGATGTTTCCTCCTTTCATTTCTGATGAGGAAGCACAATGCTTGCCATCAGGGAAAAACATAGAAGTCAAGGCCTCTGTACCCCAAACATCCGAAATAGATATCCAATGGGCTCAGGCCATGGAAGAGCTCAAAAAGGATTTTGAAAATCAAGTTAGACAGGTGGAGGAAAAACTGGGAAGAGAAATGAGAGAGATGCAAGAAAAGCATGAAAAACAGGTCAATACCCTGCTAAAGGAGACCCAAAAAAATGCTGAAGAAAATAACTTGACAAAAGAGGTTCAAAAAGCCAATGAGGAGAAGAATGCTTTCAAAAGTAGAATTAGCCAAATGGAAAAAGAGGTTCAAAAGCTCACTGAAGAAAATAGTTCTCTCAAAATTATAATGGAACAGATGGAGGCTAATGACTTTCTGAGAAACCAAGAAATCACAAAACAAAACCAAAAGAATGAAAAATGGAAGATAATGTGAAATATCTCATTGGAAAAACAACTGACCTGGAAAACAGATCCAGGAGAAACAATTTAAAAATTGTGGGACTACCTGAAAGCCATGATCAAAAAAAGAGCCTAGACATGATCTTTCATGAAATTATCAAGGAAAACTGCCCTGATATTCTAGAACCAGAGGGCAAAATAAGTATTGAAGGAATCCATTGATCACCGCCTGAAAGAAACCCAAAAAGAGAAACTCCTAGGAACATTGTGGCCAAATTCCAGAATTCCCAGGTCAAGGAGAAAATATTGTAAGCAGCTAGAAAGAAACAATTCCAGTATTGTGGAAATACAATCAGGATAACACAAGATCTAGCAGCTTGTACATTAAGGGATTGAAGGGTGTGGAATAGGATATTCCAGAAGTCAAAGGAACTAGGACTCAAACCAAGAATCACCTACCCATCAAAACTGAGTATAATACTTCAGGGGAAAATATGGTCTTTCAATGAAACAGAGGACTCTCAAGCACTCTTGATGAAAAGACCAGAGCTGAAAAGAAAATTTGACTTTCAAGCACAAGAATGAGAAGAAGCATGAAAAAGTAAACAGCAAAGGGAAGTCATAAGGGACTTACCAAAGGTGAACTGTTTACATTCCTACATGGAAAGACAATATTTGTAACTCTTAAAACGTTTCAGTATCTGGGTAGTTGGTGGGACCACACACAGACGTACACACACACACGCACACACACATACACACATGCATGCACATACACATACACACATGCACACACAGAGACAGAGAGCACAGAGTGAATTGAATAGGATGGGACCATATCTTAAAAGAAATTAAGGTAACAGTGAGAGAGAAATGTAGTGGGAGGAGAGAGGGTGAAATGGAATGGGGTAAATTATATCTCATTCAAGAGGCAAGCAGGAGATTTTTTAGTGGAGGGAAAAAGAGGAGAGATGAGAAAAAAAACATGAAGTTCACCCTCATCACATTCGACTAAAGGAAGGAATAAAATGCACACTCATTTTGGTATGAAAACCTATCTTACAATACAGGAAAGTGGGGGAGAAGGAGATAAGCAGGGAGGAAGGGATGATGGAAGGGAGGGCAATGGGAAGAGGGAACAATTTGAAGTCAACACTTGGGGAGGGACAGGATCAAAAGACAGAATAGAAACAATGGGGGGCAGGATAGGATGGAGGGAAATATAGTTAGTCTTACACAACACGACTATTATGGAAGTCATTTGCAAAACTACACAGATAGGGCCTATATTGAGTTGCCTGCCTTCCCAAAGGGAATGGGTGGGGAGGGAAGGATGGGGAGAATTTGGAACTCAAAGTTTTAGGAACAACTGTTGAGTATTGTTGTTGCTACTAGGATAGAAGACATACAGTTAATGGGGAATAGAAAGTCATCTGGCCCTACAGGACAAAAGAGAAGATGGGGACAAGAGAAGGGAGGGATGATAGAAGAGAGGGCAGATTGGTGATAGGGAAAATTAGATTGCTTGGGGTATTGGGGTGGGTGGAGGGGATAAATGGGGAGAAAATTTGGGAACCAAAATTTTGTGAAAATGAATGTAAAAAGTTAAATAAATAAATTTATATTAAAATAAAAAAAAAATCCCAGTGGTTTTCTAAGGCAAAATGCCTTCCACACTCAGGGAAAGAACTATGGAATTCATTTGCAGAATGTAGCAGATTATGTTTGTGTGTGTGTGTGTGTATTATGTTTTGATTTGTTATATGATTTCTTCCATTTATTTTAGTTCTTCTACATAGCATGACTATAGTGAAAATGTATTCAATAGGAAAGTATATGTAGATCCTATATAGAATTGTATGCTGTCTTGGGGAGGGAGGGGGGTAGTAGGAGGTAGGTGTGTGTGTGTGGTTAAAATCTAAATTTTATGATAGTGATTGTAGAACATTAAAAAAATTAAATAAAATAAAATTTAAAAAATAAAATAATAGGAGAGTGTGGAAACAGAGCCTTTTGTAAACTTTAAAGAACCAGAGAAATAGCAATTATACTTGTCATGATTATTACTTTGTGTCCTACTGCTCTCCCCCTGCCCCCATATGTTATACTCAGATCAAATTGGGTTCCTCTTTCCTACTTTCCTACTTCATTCCTTCTCTTGCCCATACTGTCTTTGACTCCTGGTATGTCCCCTCCTCCCTTGGCTGCCTAGACGATTCCTACCTATACTCGAGGTCACCTTCTCCAAGAAGCCTTATCTGAGCCTCTTTGGTTCTGGCCATGAAGGAGCTTGAAATCTCATGGTAGGTGGGAAATACTGAGGATGGAGATAAGACATGTACCCAAACATGATGTTATAAAGGAGAGAGCCAGACAAAGGGCTAGGAGAGTCTTGATGGTCCTAGGACAGAGAGCTAGGAGGGGCCTGACAGGTCATCCAGTCCAAGCAGGAGGGACCGTTTTCCACAGGGTGTGTAGGTTTTCTTTTCTGTTCATGTAACAGTGTGTACAGATGTGGTAACTGCAGCGGTCATCTCTCCCAGAAGCACAGAAAAAAGACTTTGATGCAATCGAACTATATGCTTCTTAAAATTAAAATAAGGACGGATACCTCTAAATCCAGTCCTTAAATGGCAAAACTCAGTGAAATGAGCAGTGAAAGGTAGCTATATACCCAATGCAAGGTCTTCAGGTTGGACTGAAATGTAGGCATATGGAGATCCACGTTTCAGGAATAGTCACCAGCCCTGCAATGCGGTTATTTTCATTCCCAAGGAATAGTTTGTAGCAGGTATTAAAGCTAAATCCCTTGGAGATTTAAAACATTGGGCACGTCAAACTGATGCTTTCTAGATTTGTCTTACAGAGTGAGGGTCAGCTGGGGAAGCCAGATCTTGACCATGGTACATATGACTTTCCAAAGGGCCCAAACATTACTCTATGGAGCACTGTCCAGCAACCCTGTGCGATGGGATATGGGGTATATATGTACAAGCATTTCCCCATTTGGTACATGAGGAAACTGAGATTGGGAGAGAAAGGAAGTGACTTCCCTAGGAGAGGCCACACACCTAATGGTAAATCGCTGAGCCATCATTCAGTTCTAGGTCTTCTCCCTCAGCCGCTGTCATTCATATGGAGTCTCAAACCCTGGTTCTCTCACTTTTCACTTTAGATCACTTTAAGATCACGTCTCTGAGCCACCTTTGACTCACCTGTGAAATGGGATCTGTCTAATAAGGGGGATGGACTAGCTCTAAGTCATCTTGTGACCCTGAGAAACTAGTCATTTAATCTCTTTAAATCAGGTTCTGCAGCTTTATCGAAAAATGTAGGTGTTTCAGGCACATATGGAGAAATGTAGACTTATATACACTCTGGGGGGTTCTTATCCCAAGTTTCACTAGCACTGAGGAGTGGGGTCCCCAGTAGCCCCGCCCACCCAGGGTTCTAGGGGCTAACCCTGAGGGTTATGGGTTTTCTCTAAAAAAACACTATTGACTAAGTCATCCTCATGTGTGATGGTGACCCTGAGTTCTTCAATAAGGCAGCAACAGCAACCACTCACTAGGTGCTTACTGTGCTCCAGGCACTGCACTTCACACTAGGGATACAAAGCAAAGACAAGGACAATCCCTGACCTCAAGCAGCTTACAACTGAAGGGGAGAAGAATATACAAACCATGTTTGTGTGTGTATATGTATGTATGTATGTATATATATATATGTGTGTGTGCATGTGTTTGTGTATGAATGTATGTGCATGACACACATATATGTTTGTGTGTATATGTGGCATATATTTTTATATATGGTAAATTAGAGGAAATTTCATAGGAAAGAGCTTATAAAGAGGGGAGATTTTAGCTCAGACTTGAAGGAAGCCAGTTGGGAGAGATGAGGAAGGATGAGATTCCAGAGAAAAAACTGGGAGTCTGCAGACTGATGGTCTAGTCCAAGGAACATCAAGGACCAGAGTCCCTTGATCTGGGGGTCTTACAAGTGACTTCATCAGAAAGCTGATGAAAAGAAAGCCCGTCTCCAAGCACCAGAAAAACCAAGGATGATCTCAGAGAACAAGACAATAAAACATACCTGTTTTCTATTCTAAGAGAGACTGGGGACGATGAGGGTTAAATTTGGTAAGTTGGCCATAGTAACTGTATAGAATGTTGTTGCTGAACTGTGTAGCTTTGTTTCAAGAGAGAACTGGGGGCGGGGGAGGAGGGGAAGGTCATTTCCAGAAATGACAGTGATGTTTGGGCACGAGTCATGGAAAACTCATTTTAAAAACAAATTAAAATAAAAGATTTGGTTGGACAAGATGTTTCTACATGTACCCTTCCAGTTGTCAGTTCTATGATTCTTGACTCTTCTAATACACTGACATTTTTAATAGAAATATTTCCATGTTTATTCTCACGTGGGGCCATTTTTCAGTAAAAGAGCTTATTGACTGAAAGAAAAAGTTAAGACTCCCCTGTACCTGTTCTAAATGCACCAGAATCTCTTAAGAGCCCAAACAGAGTCCAAGGGCAAATGTGTAAAAGTTACATTATATATACGCTGTCCCAAGACCCATAATAATGTTAAGTACTCTGGGAATTTAATCAAACTTATTTAATTTATAACTTTCTCCCTCCAACTGCAGGTGGAAATTTATGATGGTGGTAAATGCTCAGCCCACTCCTACCCAAAGCAATCCCTTTAAGCCACGAGAAGCCAGTGGATTTGTGGGACCCATTTTTCATTTGGGCACACAGGGATCATTTTACTTCCCACAGTCCTTTTCTTTAAATATGGCTAGACTTATTTTGTTTAATGAGGTTTGGAGCTGTTGCTTTTTCCTCTCTTTAACTTGCAAGATAAATATTTATTTCCATTCGCTCCCAAACTGGCACAGCTTGACAAAATCATTTCAGTTGAAGGCTGGGTGTTGTTGTTACCAATCTGCCCGGGCAAAAGAAAATTAAAAGGCCCATAGCACATCAGAATAATGAGTTTAAATAGGATGAATAACTTTCATATTATCTTCTCTCTCCCTTGGGCCCATCAGAAACCTCCTGGAGTGGGAACCGTTTTAAACGCTTAGTAAATACATGGCTTCACATGACTATGGGAATGTAGGATCCGTAAAATGAAGAGTTAAAATTGTGCGCCCAGGATCCCTCCTCACCTGTTGCTCCTCTAATTCACCTCAGTTTGAGGCACATCAGGACTTGGGGTCAGCAACCACTGAGAACCACAGTTCATGAGCCCCAAATGGTATGTTTCACTAACCAGTCAAATAGAGGACACATTAGTTCAAAGCAAAAAGCATTTAGTTAAACAGAATAGCCACGTACGTGACAAAGAATATTGCCCCTCATACCCACAGGAGTGGCTAGAGAAAATGTCTAGAGTTGGGTCCCCCAATTGAAGCTGAAAAGAAAGTTCAAGACTGGAAAGTTCTGAAGGGACCAGGGGATGATGGACTTTAAAAACTAAACAAAAAGTTTTATATTTGATCCTGAAGCTAAGTGGGAGCTACTGGTGATTATTACTATCAATTTATTTATTTTCATTTTTCTACATCACTTCTATAAGTCTTAGATTTTCTCCCCCTCCTTCCCCACTTCCTTCCTGAGATGGCGTGCAATCTTATATGGGTTCTACACATACATTCTTATTAAACATGTTTTCACATTAGTCATGTTGCATAGATGAATTAAAATGAATGAGGGAAACCATGAGAAAAAACAAACCAAAACAAAACACAATACAAGACAAAATATCCTGCTTCATTCTGCATTCCAATTCCATAGTTATTTCTCTGGGTGTGGATGGCATTTTGCCCCAAGAGTCCTTTGGAATGTTTTAGGTCTTTGCATTGCTGTGAAGGGCTAGGTCTACCAGAAAAACTCCTCACACACTGTGGTTGTTACTGTGTACAATGATCTCCTGGTTCTGCTCCGTTCACTCAGCATCAGTTCATATAAGTCTTTCTGATGAGGGCTGGCAGGGGGTAGAAGATCCCCACAAAGACCAGGGGCAGGTCTCCTGGAATGAATTGGCAGACTCAAGCATTATTGAGGTCAAGGTAAAGATTTATTACACTTTTCAGTGGGCAAGAGTTCTTAGGGAACCTGCCGTCTTAGAGGGGCACAGGTAAAGTTTATATAGGATATTCTTTAGTAATACGTGTCAAATAGGCTAACTAGGTATTTTGGGATGGGATTAGGGAGTGGTTAAAGAGTGGTTAGTTCTTAATGGAACATGCACTTTTGGTATCTATGACGCAGATATTTTACCCAGAGTTCATTGGGAAATAGCCCAAGGCAGAGCTACATGGAGATATGGTTTTAGGCCTGAAACATCACTAAGTCAGCTAGAGGACTGACTCAGGAATACCAGATTGCTCTCATCAATGTCTTGTTAGACAAGATAAATATAAGGAAGTATATATGTATGTCTAAGTCTAGGATACATATGATTGGTCAGTGAGTAGTAAATTTCGTGATGACCCAGTGCACAGCCCATTCAGTCAGTACACAGCTGGTTCGGACTAAGTTCTATAGGTGCAGCTGGCTGCTCCATCAGGAAGGAAGATAACAGTTGTTGCTGGGGCAGGTTGTGTCCTTGGGCTGGGGAGAAACTGCCTGGGACAGTGTTTTGAGGCTAGGGAGAAATGTGATTTTTAAAGAGAAATGTGATTTTAGAATTGGGGTCCAAGCACATGCACCCAAGTACCCCATCACTTCGGGCTGGGGAGAAACTGCCTGGGACAGTGTTTTGAGGCTAGGGAGAAATGTGATTTTTAAAGAGAAATGTGATTTTAGAATTGGGGTCCAAGCACATGCACCCAAGTACCCCATCACTTCGAGGCCTCTCTGAAGTCTTCCTGTTCATCATTTCTTGTATCACAATAGTATCCCGTTACATTCATATACCACACCTTGTTCAGTTATTCCCCAATTGATGGGCATCCCCTTGATTTCCAATTTTTGGTCGCCACAAAGAGTGCTGCTAGAAATATTTTTGTACATGTGGGACCCTTTCCCATTTTTATGATCTCTTTGGGATACAGTCCTAGAAGCAATATTTCTGGGTCAAAGGGTGTGCACATTTTTGTAGCCCTTTGGGCATAGTTCCAAATTACTCTCCAGAATGGTTGGATCAGCTCACAGTTCCACTAACAATGAATTAGTGTTCCAATTCTCCTACATCTTCCTGTTTTGTCATGTTTGCCAATCTGATAGGTGTGATGTGGTACCTCAGAGTTGTTTTGATTTGCATCTCTCTAATCAATAGTGATTTAGAGCATATTTTCATGACTATAGATAGCTTTAATTCCTTCCTCTGAAAACTGCCTATTCATATCCTTTGACTATTTATCAATTGGGGAATGGCTTGTATTCTTGTACATTTGACTCAGTTCTCTATTTTAGAAATGAAGCCTTTATCACAGACACTAGTGGCAAAAATTCTTTCCCAGTTTTCTGCTTCCCTCCTAATCTTGGTTGCATTGGGTTTGTGCAAAAACTTTTCAAGTTATTGTAATCAAAATTATCCATTTTGCACTTCATAATGTTCTCTATCTCTTCTTTGGTCAGTCACTGGAATTTGTTGAGCAGGAGAGTGGCATGGTCAGATTTGTGCTTTAAGAAGACAGCTGAGTGGAGGCTGGACTGGAGGGGGAGAGACTGAGGTAGGCAGATCCACCCTCAGCTATTGTAATAGTCCAGGTGCCAGGGGATGAGGATCTGTACCAGGGTGGGGGCAGGGTCAGAGGAGAGAAGGAGCAAATACTAGAGATGTTAGAAAGGTAGAATGGACAGGACTTGACCTCTGGTGTCTCTGCTGAACTCCACAGAGTATGTCATTGGATGCTGCTGAGCAGGTCTCATCCCCAAATCTTCTTTCGACTCCAATGTTGTGTGCTGATGCTTTCTGCTATCCTCTGCTGTTCCTTGGCAGAGGTCTGCCACTCTCTTTACTTTGATAACCCCAGGGACCATCTTTATGTCTTCTGGAAGAGAACTTTCTAGTGCAACTCTGTTCAACCAGCTAGTTATGGAAGCCATTAAGCATTTTAAAGAATTGCTTTTCTCTGGTCACCTCGGGACTCTTCATGCCACTCTGTTGTCTGACTTATAGTTAGAAAATCACTTTCAACCCATCATACCACTGGTTGTCAACTGGATCCTTTTAACATATATCAGGAAATTCACTTGGAGCAAAACATAAAGGACCTGTGTGAAGATGGGGTGACAAGGTTGTTCTCAACTCCCATTATGCTGTGCAGGTCAATTTAGGTAAATCCAAGAGTCAGGTGGAGGTATACCCGCCAGTGACAAAATCTCTGGTATCCCTGGACAAGCTTGAATTTAGGAGTTAGTGATTTTTAGTTCTTCTGCGTTTTGCTCTAGAAGGCCAATATCTGGAATATTGTGTGAGTGCCATGTTTCATGAAGGACAGTGATAAAATAGATAGCATCCAGAGTAGTTGGGCTGGGATTGGAAAGGACCTTGGGATCAGGACGTGAGAGAATTGGCTGAAAGGAGGCGCATCAGAGTCATTTCCAAGGGCTCTTGGACACTTGGACTTAGGCTTGGACTGTTTGGCCCCAAAGGGCAAAAGGAGCAGCAGAGGAGGTTTCAGAGAGGGAGGTTTAATAGAAGAAATAAGAAGAAATAAGAAATAGGAGGAAGGGGCACCTCCAGGGCTTGTGAGTTCCTTCTGTTTGAAGGTCTTAGTACACAAAAGATAGTCCAGGATAGTCAGTAACCATTTATCAAGAGTAGGGGGAGCAGTTAGGTTAGTTTGGGGTGGGGAATAGACTTAACTAGGGTAAAGGGTCTCTTTGGGACTTGGGAGCGACACACAATTCCAGCTCATTCAAAGAGAGAATTTCAGAAGTTTTCTCGCAGCAGACTCTAGGGATGCGTAAACTGGAAATCTAGGGACATGTTGGATGACGGGCTTTTTTCACACGTCTGCAGTTCCAGAAGGATGAACAGGGAGCTATGGAGTCTGGAATAAGAGGGTGAGGTGGTGGGAAGCAGGTTTAGGTTGGATGTATAGAAAGAAAATCTAACCTGAGCTGTCCAAAAGCCAGGTCCCTCTGATCTGGAGGTCTGCCCCTGGGTGCCAGTGCTAAAGGAGTCCTTGAAACGAAAGATTGGCAGCTGGGGGTGTGGGCACTGAAGAGATGCCAGATGCAGGTGGGGGGCACGAAGCCAGGCTCCCATTCTTGCAACGTTATGCAACCAAGCTTATTCAAAGAACAAGAGCTATTTAAAAACAAAAAAAAACCAAAACCCCAAGCCCCTTTTCCTGCACTTTTAGAGCTGTTCGCATCACCAGCCAAGAAGAAAGCTGAGCTAGAGCAGGGAGGATCATTAAGCTGCAAACAAAACGTAATTCCCAATAATGGGTCATTTAACTTCAAAACACTTTCAGGAAGCACAGAACATAAACTGGCCAGGTTTCAAATTGCCTGAAGGTGCTCCCGTTGTCGGGGTGAAAATTCCATTCCCCCAGGAGTCTCTGCTTGCATCTGTTGGAGAGCTGCAATAGTGTTGTTTTTACACTGGAGATATAAGATACTCTCTGGGACTTCACCCCCGGGCCTCCCCAGACTCCTCAACCCCTTGGAGGCCTGTCCTCCACAGCCCACCAACCTCCCCGCTCTGCCATGTTCATTTGAAGTTTTCCTACAATAGAAAGTGAGTTCCTCAAGTGCCAGAGATTTTCTTTTTTCTTGCCTTTGTATCCCCAGGGCGAGGCACACAGTAAACACTTAATAAATGCTTGTTGATTCGACTTGTTGACTACGAGTAGCAAATGGATTCTTCCTTTGTCTTCCCTCTCCTACCCGCCTTTGGGCCATGCTTTCACTCTCACTGTTGATACACGGTCTTTTCGATTTCTGCTAATTCCGCCCCCCACCCCCTACTACTGAAAAGCCTGTCCTTAGGCACAAGCGCCCGCAAGGGCTTGTTGGGTCGGCACAGCTAAGGTGGCACCTTGCCACCTCCAAACAGAGACAGGAAAGAAGAGGCCGCCGCCTCAGCACGGTGATCTGGGAGATTTATTTTATTTTTTGACCACCCTCAAGCTGTGTGACCCTGGGCAGGTCACTTCACCCTGTTTGCCTCAGTTTTCATACCTGTAAAATGAACTGAAGAAGGAAATGACAAACCACTGCAGTATCTCTGCCAAGAAAACCCCAAATGGGGTCACAGAGTAGGACACGAGTGAATAACCATAAAGGTAGTCACAGAATCCAAAACTGCGAGTTGATTTTACTGGTGAGTTATAAGTATTGCTGCTGAGTAACCTCGGTTGTGCCCTCCTCTTCATGACCTCATTTGGGGTTTTCTCAGCAGAGACACTGGAGGAGTTTGCCATTTCCTTCTCCAGCTCATTTGACAGATGAAGAAACTAAGGCAAACGGGGTGAAGTGACTTGTCCAGGGTCACACAGCAAGTAAGCGTCTAAGGCCAGATCTGAACTCAGGAAGATGAGTCTTCCTTGTTCCAAGCCCGGGACTCTGTGCACTATGGCTCCATTTAGTTGCTCAGATTATTTCTAGGATTAGGAAATAATGAGAGAATACAAAGCCTGCAGTTTACTTTATGAAAAGCTCAAAAATGGCAGAAGAACTTCACAGACAAATACATCAGGGTTCTAGACCCAGTCAGGTGTCACAGTGCATATAGTATGGGGCCTGGAGTCAGAAAGGCCTGAGTTCAAATCCAGCCTCAGACATGTGACCCAGGGCAAATTCCTTAATCGCTTCCTGCCTCAGTTTCCTCATCTGTAAAATGAAGTCAACAATAGCACCTCCCTGCCAGGATTGCTGTGACAAGGGAGATAACTGTTGTAAAGTGTTTGGAGTGCTATAGAAATGTTAGTGGTTATCCTCATTCCTCATTTTTACAAGGGAGCAACCCTCGGTTGGAGAGACAATTTGACCAAAGTCACAGGGCCTGTACCTTGAGGACCACCCTGTTGTAGGGGAGGGGAGGTGCGTTAGCTTTTTTTTTTTTTTTTTTTTTTTTGTCTAAGAGGACCATGAAATCAAGATGAGGACATGACTTGCACTTGACTTTGATTTGAGTGAGGGAGGGCTGTGCAAGGTCGCCAACCTCACCTTCTCCTCCTGAGCCATCTGGGTCCAGTGGCCTGATATTCATCAGGGTGACTGTAGATGGCCCAGCATGCAATAGAGACCCTGGCCCTTTTAGGCTAAGGTCTTTTCAGGTTCTCACTTTGAGTGAGATACACTTATTCAATGAATAGGCCTCTTTAAGTAGTTACACATGGGATGGTCCCTTTTAATAAAGAAAAAAAATAACAATTTGATTTGGTACATATTAGGCACTTAATAAACCCTTATTCCCTTATTGGCCAGCCACATTAGAAAACATCTATTTCATTCTGTATGTCTAGTCAGACACCTTTCTACCAACAGGTAGAAACCTATATATTTTCATCTAACTTATAGTAGCTCTTCCTCAAGTTTTGATGGTGTAAAGTCTTGTCATTTTAAGTGTCTGGCTCACTCAGGTTATAATCACATTTATAGAAAATATACAGGAAGGAAAGAATTTGACTGGGAAGGAAGCACAGATTTTTCTTTTCATTCTGTGCCCCTTATAGGATGATACTTAATTTTGTAACAGGAGACAGAACCCCTAAAAAGACTGGGTCAGAGCAGCCAAGAAGGCATTTTCTGGAAGTTGTTGACAGTTATCTATCACCTAGGCTGAGCCCTCAGAGGCTCCTCAGAGAGGCGTGGAAGGGGAAAGAAGCGGGGAGGAGGTTTCTGCCAGCAGTTGCTGTACGGAGCAATCTTTACCCCTGTTGGACACTCCTATCCTTCCCTAACTCCATTTTAGCACCTAAAGATCCTCTTTCTAAAGGGGAGATGGACAGGAGCAAAAACGCTGACATCTGATCTTTTGTTATTTGGAAACAGCTATCTATTTCTTGCAAAGAGACAAATATTTCATACGGTATCAAGTATACAACACTAACATAGCTACCTATGTTGGTTCCTACTGGCCATGGAAAGCAAGGCCATGCAGTAGATACAGAGTTGAACCTAGAACCAGGAAGATCAGCATTCAAATCCAGTCTCAGATACTTGCCAGCTGTGAGACTCTCGGTAAGTCACTTAATTTCTATCTGCCTCAGTTTCTTCATATGTAAAATAGTGATAATATTAGTATCTACCTCCCAGGGTTGTTGCCAGGATCACATGAGATAACATTTGTAAAATGCTTTCCTTTGCAGTTAAAGCATTTTATCATTGTTAATATTGTTATTATTTATTAACCATCTCCAGCTCAGTTTGATTCAGGTGGAATTGTCTCTACTCATCTCATTTTGAAAGACTTAAGAAGGCTAAGCTCTGTGACCAGTCATAATTCCAAAGAACCAGTGATGATATCACCCACCTCCTGGCAAGAGGAGATGGACTACGTATGCAGAATATAACATATTTTTAAATATAGTCAGCATGAGAATCCGTCTTGCATAGACATGCTTATTCGTTAAAAGGATTTTTTTCTTTTTTCTTCAATGGAAGAAGGGAAGTAGGAGGGAAAAAATAAAAACTTGGTGATGTTTTAAATTATATTTTTTAAAGTAACAATGTTCAAGACATCATACTAGGCACTGGGAATATGTAGACCAAGAGTTCGTTTTCTGGTTGCCATGGACCCCTTGTAGCAGGGGCAGCTAGATGGTGCCGCGAACAGTTAGACCGAAAGTTGGGAAAACTCATCTCCCTAGGTGTGTTAGCGTTGAATTCATGGAGACCCAAATCCTGACTTCCTGCAGTTTGTATTCTGGGCCTCTGTGTCTTTTATCCTCTATTAGACAGTAAGCTCTGTGAGGGGAGGATCCCTGACTTAGTCATCCTGTGTCCCCAGATCCACTAGTGTCTGCCTTGTACGCAGTAAGTGCTCAATCAATGTTTGTTAAATGAATGACTGAATGTCTCCTTTACTGCCTCCTAGGGGTGAGACAATGACTGAATCTCCTCAAAGGCTGTGCAAGGGTAACAGAGGCTCGGATGGGTTGACCCTCCCTGACCAGCCTAGCTAAGTTTGGAGGAGTCCTCACCTCATCATCCTCAGGGTTCTGGATGCATTGCCTGCCTTAACTCAGGAAGACTCTACCAAGGAGCCAAAGGGTTCCCGCCCACACTAAAAAAAAAAAAAAAAAAAAAAAAAAAGTTATAGATCCCTGGACCATTAAGAAAAAATGACCAACATTATGGAAACTTCATGGAGCTACCCTGAGCAGCAGAAGATGCCCTCCGCGCCTGCAGTACATGTCCACCAGCAGGAGAAGAGCTGACAAACTATGGGACATAACTGAGTCACGGGCCGGCTTGTAGGAGCTGGTGCAAAGGGAAGAAAGTGGAACCAGAGGAATCCTCAAGGTAAAGTCTGAAATTCTGGGACTGCAGAATCCAGACTCAGAGCTGATGCAGTGGTGGGCAGAGGCTCCGGGGCTGGTGCCAAGATAATCCTTAGGCTAGGAAAGTACGAGATCAGAAGTCGGGAGTTCTGGGTTCGAATTTTGCATCCTCTTCGCTTACTACTGACATGGCTGAAATTAAGGGAGAGAAACCTAGATTCCGAATCTAGTCCAGTGCTAGCTCTGGCTGGTTCTCAGCCTCACTTACTTCAGCTGTAAAACGAGGCCAGTGATACCTGGTTCACACACTTCATAGCACTGGAGGAAAGGTGCTGTGTAAACCTGGACATTTTATTGAAATGTGGACTGTAAGGTCCCCGCGGGCAGGGGCTGTTTTGTTGTTTGTTTTGTATCTGTGTAGCCCCAGCAACGATCCCCTGCCTGGCATGGAGCAGGCGCTTGACAGCAGCTTGCTGAATGAAGCTGTCGTTATTGTGAACTAGCCGTTGTCTGCAGGCCTTGATTTTCTCACCTTTAAAACGGACGCAAACCTTGCTTTGTCTCTTTCCTAGTGTTGGGGTGCTGATGTCGATGCAGGTGCTTTGGGACAGTAAAGGATGGCACGAGTCTGTCACCGTGAAATAACTGATACAAATCCACCGGGCGGGGGAAGGGACACAGGGGCTTCCTGGGAGTGGAACATTTCAGAGTAGGTGTTCTCTTATTTGTAAATGTAAATTGTCTTTGGGAGTCCATGGAGTCATGCGGAACGGTTATCTCACGCTGTGAACTTAATTAGCTTGACTCTCTTTTTCACTAACTGGTTTTCTTTCAGTCTTCTTGGGGTAACTCAGTAAACAGCTGAACACCTTTGATACTGGTAAAAAAACAGGGACTCGAGGATTATAAATAAATACATGCTCTAGGCAGACTGCTGGGGGCTCCGTGGAGACGGCTTCAGGCCCATGTACAAATCCAGCCCGTGGGACCTTGGGCAAATCACTTCATCTCTGTTTGCCTTGGTTTCCTCATCTGTAAGATGGAGACTTTATAATAGCTCCTCCTTCCCAGGGGGGTTGTGAGGCTCAAATGAACCCATATGTGTAAAGTGCTTAGCATGGTGCCTGGCATACAGCAGGTGTTGAATAAATGCTTATTCTCTTCCTCTCCCCTCCACTGACTCTTTATATCTTGTCAGTACAGTTATCTGCATGGTGTCTTTCCTCATTAGACTGTGAATGCCTTGCCTTTCTTACTAACGATGCTGTGCTGGAGAGGAATGGGCCCTTTTGGAAGGTGGGGGATGAGATGTTGCCTGTTCTGGGGTGGGGAGAACATTCCTGTAGGGGTTGGATGGCCACAAGGCGTGTGGGAGAGGAGCTGCCTGCTCAGGTACCAGTTGGATCAGATGCTCTCTACGGTCCCTTCAATGCTGAGATTCTGGGAGTCTGCACTGCAAAGAATGGCCCCTGGTCCTCGTGGTTTAAATAGAGACATGTTTGTAGCTCCTTAGTCTGAAATGCAGGCCCCTGCATATACACCTCCACTGCTTTTCTGACAAAAACAAGGGATACAAAGGGGTTATGCAAGTCCCTTCTGCTACTTTAGCAGGAGGACAGCTAGACTTGGACAAAGGAAACCTGAAGGCAGAAGACCTGGGTTCAAACCTTGGCCAAGGGTGGGTTACATCACTTGGCTGCATTTCTTTCGTTATCTGTAAAGTGAGGATTATTCTTGCCCTGCCTGTGTTCCCATGCCTCATGCACTCATCCATCTGTCCATCTGTCTCTCTGACTCCATCTATCCATCTGTCTCTTAATCCATCTATCTGTCTGTCTCTTCATCCATCCATCCATCCGTCTCTTACTTCATCCATCTATCCATGTATCTGTCATCCATCCATCCATCCATCCGTCGGTCTCTTACTTCATCCATCTATCTGTAATCCATCCATCCATCCGTCCGTCCATCTGTTTATTTATCTCCCTGACTCTCCCTGTTTGTAGATTTGTTTGCTGGTTTGTTTAGGGCTGTAAGAGATTTAGACATTCTTTTGTTCATTCGAAGAGGGGCGGATGGTGATCCAGAAATAGAAAGGGAATGTGATGCACCACTGCCTCAGGTTATCCAAGTGTTAGGACTGGGATCTGAGTCTCACAACTCCTGGTTCAGGGCTGTTTCACAGAAGACAGTCGGGGTTGAACAAGTGCCTGAAGGAGGTCTAGTTCAACATGCATTCATGCTGCCCCAGTTTTGGGAAGTGGAGGAAGGAATGAAACGAAAGTGCCATGATTAAGCGCTTACCATGCTCCGAGGGAAGTGCTCATTGCTGGGTTACAAACAGGAAAGTAAGTCAGTCCATTCTAATTTTAGCCAGCTCTAACTTGACGGGCTGGGAGAGGGCGCATCGTGTCTATGGATGCTCTAGGTCCACATCTAGCCTCAGTCCTTCACTGGCTGTGTACACAGGCAAGTCTCTCAGCCTCAGCTACCTTACCTGTAAAATGGGAATGACCAAATTTGCATTACCTGCCCCTTAGAGTGAATTATTAGGCACCAGGTGCTTAGCAAACCTTAAAAAGCCATAGAAAAGGAGGAGATGACTTTGGGGAGAGGTTTCCCTTAGCTCAGCCAGGAAGCTTCTGCCCTCTGTTCCTCCAGGCAGTCCACAAGCATTTATTAAGCACTTACTGGGTGCCAAGCACTGTGCTTTAACAGCTAGGCACACAAGGAAAGGTGGAACAGACAGATGCTACTTTCTGAGGTCCCAGCCAGGCTAGTCTGTCAGTCAGTCAGTCAGCATTCTAAGTGGTGCAGTGGACAGAGAGCTGGATCTGGAGTCAGGAAGACCTGACTGAAACCCGGCCTCAGAAAACGTCCTAGCTGGGTGAGCCTTGTTTGCCTCAGTTTCCTCACCTGTCAAATGAGCTGGAGAAGGAAATGGCAAAGCTCTCCAGGACTCTGTCAAGAGAGCCCCAGATGAGGAACCCTGGGTTCGGCTATCACACCCCCTGCGGGGATGACCAACGGGCACAAGGAAGGGATCCCTCCCGACCTTGATGTGACCAGGGGCTCACCTGTCTTCTACTCAGGGAGCAGGACAGGTGGCCCACAGCTCAGGGGCTGCTCCGATCGGGGTCACTGGGGATCGGTCAGCTCTGCTCTCCTTTGACAGATGAAGAAACTGAGGCACAGGGCAGTGGGGGGTTTGCTGGGGGTAGGGGGTGTCTGGCACGGGGCTCCCCAAACACCCGCCTCCCCATACTGGGCCGGACCGGCCTCTGGGGCTGGGCGCCCAGCACCCCGGGGCTTCTTGGGGGGGCGGCTGTGCCCGGTCCGCGGAGGGCCAGGTCCTGGCTCCAGGGCCCGTGTGCCCCGCGTGCCCTTGGGGGCCGGGGCCCCGCGTCTGCTTTGCTTCTGTCCCTTAAAGCTTAACCCAGGGCCCCGTACATAGTAAGGGCCTGATAAATGCTCGTGATCTGCCTGACTGTTCTCAGTTTCCACAAGGGTCTAATGGAAAGAGGGGGCCGAGAAATGAGGGGGTCTCAGAGGCGTCCCCCAGGTCTGGGCGGGGCCGCGACTCTGGGGCCTCACCCTACACCGAGGACACGTGGGGGGGCGGAGCGTGTGTGGGCGGAGCGTGAGCGCGCCGAAGCGGGCGGGGGCGTGCCCCTTGTAACGGCGGGGCTGCTGCCACGCCCACCCGCGGTTGCCATGGTAACGGGGGGTGCGAGCGCAGCGGTTGAAGCGAGCCGCTGGGCGGGACGCGACGAGAGGAGGCCCAGCCCGGCCTCCGAGCGCTGTGCATGGAAGCCCCGGTGTCTCTGCTGAGCTTTTTCACCTACATTCTCGCCTATTCGTGCGTGTACGCCCTCCTATACATGTTGATTTATCTGTTCCACGGCCTCCTCCGGAAGAAATAGGCCCATCCTTCCCCCTCCATTCCCTCCCCTTCCTCCCCCCTGCACCCCTGGAGAGTGAAGTCGGCGGGGGGGAGGCGGGCAGTCAGGAGCAGCGCGTTCATTGGGCACCCGAGGTAAAGGGACGAGGGACGGGTGGGGTCGGGCCTGCATAGGAGGCGGGCAAACGTCGGGTGAATGTAGCGATTGGCTGAGTTGGGGCGGGAGCTATGGCCATTGGTCACTCCTAGTAAAGTGGGCGGGCAGAGAGGGGCTTGTAACTTGTGTGAACTTGGTGATTGGTCAGGAAGGTGCAAGTAGGGGAGGGGCCTCAGGGAGCGGGAGATTAAAGAAGGATGCTTATTGGTCATCCAGGCATTAAAGGGAAAAACCTTCTTTAAAAGTGTTTATTGAATATTGTGATTGGCTGAGGAATTGCAAGGGGTGGAGCCCCAAGAATGAGCGCTTCAGCACAAGATTTTCATTGGTCACCCAGGGCAATGGAGGGAAAACACTCCTTTCAAAATGCCTGTCAATATGGTGATTGGCTGAAGACACACTAACGGGGCGGAGCTCCAAGGAGCCGGTGCTTCAGTGCGGGATTCCCATTGATTCCTCATGGCAAAGGTGAGTGCAGAAAGAGCAATGCATTGGGAGTCAATGCAATGGAGGACATGAGTTCAAATCCTCCTTCCGGTGTGACCCCGTGCGAGTGACATCACCGTCCGTCCTCAGTTTTCCCATCTGTAAAGCGAAAGCCTTCTAGCTCTAGAGTAAATCCAAATTACTTTCCTTTCCCAGCTTCCATGTCCCCATTTATAAAATGAGAGTGTGATTTTCTCTGAGGTTCTGAACAGGAGTTCCTAGACGCTTGCAGCTTCTACCCGCCCCCATGATAGCTATTGGTTTAAAGTTGTGGAGTGGATGGGCTGGACCTGAGGCGGCCGACAGGACCTGTTGAGAAGTGGGGGAAGGGGAGGGAGAGCCCGGGAGTATTAACTTCTGGCAACTCATCGAGGGGGGATGGACAGTGAGGTACGGTGTCAAGGTGGCCATTGGCTCAAGAATGTGTCACTCTAGGAAGGCGCGAATCCGAGCACGATGGCTATTGGTTCGAAGACTTAGGGAAGGTGAGGCGGCGAATATAATTGGCTGAGGGAGTGCCACCGGAAGTGGGGAGCGTGATTTTTGGGTGGAGGTGGAAGGGCTAACGGATTGCATATGATAATTGGTTAAGGAAAGGGGAACGGTGTTCAGATGGTGATTGGTTGAGGAAGAGAAAGACCAGGGTATGGGATAATGATTGGCTACAGTGAAACACGCCCCCCCCCCTCCCCGCGTGAAGATGATGATTGGCTAAGAGAGGGTGACCTCCAGGAACCCACGAGGGCCGTTCGTCGAAGACCTGGGGGGGGATGGGATAAGCCAAATGAGCCGACCTTTCCGCAAGAGGGCAGACGTGATTGGCTGAGGGAGGCGAGGCAGGGCGGTACCTCCGGGCGCTCCCCGCCGCGGGCTCATTTGGAGCAGCTCGCCTGAGGGAGGAGCCGCCAACGGTCCGAGCCGCTCTCTCCCTCGGTCCGCAGCCATGGCTCCCGCTCCCGGCAGCGCGCGGGCCGCGGCGTCCATCAGGGACCATTCGCTGGTGCCGTGGTCCACGAAGAGGAAGCCGAAGCCGCCCCCGCCCGAGGACTACAGCTGCGAGTTCGGCTCGCCCAAGTACCTGGCGCTGTGCAGCCTGGGCGGAGTGCTGAGCTGCGGCCTGACGCACACGGCCGTCGTGCCGCTGGACCTCATCAAGTGCCGCATGCAGGTGGAGCCGGCCAAGTACCCGGACCTGCGCAGCGCCTTCCGCCTGACGCTGCGCCAGGAGGGCGTGGCGGGGCTGGCGCGCGGCTGGGCGCCCACGCTGCTGGGCTACTCGGCGCAGGGCTTCTTCAAGTTCGGCCTGTACGAGCTGTTCAAGCTGCGCTACGCCGAGCTGCTGGGCGCCGAGGCGGCCTACGAGTGGCGCACCAGCCTCTACCTGGCGGCCTCGGCCAGCGCCGAGCTGTTCGCCGACGTGGCGCTGGCGCCCATGGAGGCCGTCAAGGTGCGCGTGCAGACGCAGCCGGGCTTCGCGGGCACCTTGCGCGAGGCCGTGCCCAAGATGCTGGCGGAGGAGGGCCTGCGGGCCTTCTACAAGGGCGTGGGCCCGCTCTGGCTGCGCCAGATCCCCTACACCATGATGAAGTTCGCGTGCTTCGAGCGCACGGTGGAGGCGCTCTACAGGCACGTGGTGCCCAAGCCGCGCAGCCAGTGCAGCAAGGCGGAGCAGCTGGCCGTCACCTTCGCGGCGGGCTACGCGGCCGGCGTCTTCTGCGGCCTGGTGTCGCACCCCGCCGACTCGGTGGTGTCGGTGCTCAACAAGGAGAAGGGCAGCTCGCCGCTGGCCGTGCTGCGGACGCTCGGGCCGCTGGGCGTGTGGAAGGGCTTCCTGCCGCGCACCGTCATGATCGGCACGCTCACGGCGCTGCAGTGGTTCATCTACGACTCCGTCAAGGTCTACTTCCGGCTGCCCCGGCCGCCGCCCGCGGAGATGCCCGAGTCCCTGCGCAGGAAGCTGGGGCTGCCCCGGGAGGAGTGACGGCGCCCACGGCGCGGCCCTGCGTGGGGAGAGGAGGGGAGGCGGCCAGAGACGGCCCGGGGTGGGGGATGGGGAGGAAGGACGGGCCGACCGTGCGGACCGGGAGGGTGGTGTGGGAACTGGCCGTGCGTCTGGTTGACTCTGGGCGTGTTAAACGTGGTTGATCTCTGTGTTGTTGCTTTGCTGTCTTGTCCCTCCCCCAAAGAACTGCCACAGTCGGATCAAAGTGGGAAGTCAGAATGGAACGAATAAAGCAAAGGAAAATCCCTACTCTCCAAAGTACTATTCGGTGTGACTCAGCTTTCCACAACCGTACAGCCAGAGAAGACCACCCTGCCTTATATATTTAAACAAAAAATTTGTAAGCTCTTGAGATGTTTTTTTCTGTTGAGTAAAAAGTTTGGTTTTGTGAACTTTAGGGGGAAAAATCAAGTGTACTGGTCAATTTTTAGTAATTTTATTTCAGTTATAATAGTTATACCGTATTTGAAGTTTATTCAATTTAGTTCAAAAGCTATGAGCCAATCCTCCGTTTGCTGTCTGTGAGTTTCTCTGAAATAAATGAGATTTTGAGAACTAAATCCATAGGTGTGGTGAGGAAATTTTAGCTCACAACAATATCCCATGATAGTCTTAGAGGTGTGGTGTAGGATATCAAACCGGTTACATATTTGCAATATATTGAATTATTAACCTTTTTGTTAGCTAAAAATATTAATTTGACCAAAATACTTGAAAATGTGTTTTAGACTTTCCATAAGCATGTTTCAAATGTTTTCAGTGGTAATAAACGCCATAGTAGATAATAAGAACAAAGGTAGTCAAGATTTGTGAATAAAAAAGTGAAATTGATAATTTTTCTGATTCCTTGTCTGATGTTTTCATGAAGTATTTCATTGGTAGAGTGTGAAGGAAGACGCGGGACCTTGTGTTGGAATGCTTCAGCTTTTCATTGTATTTGAAATTTTGGGTGGAAAATCCAGACTTACTTTTAAGTGGCAGTTGTGATATAGAGTCCCTTTACCAAAATCCAAAATACAGATGTGCATTTCTCTCCACAGTTGCCACATCACTGAAATGTGGCAGATATTTGCTGTGGCCAGTCACCAAGTAAAATACTTTCTCAAAAATAACTTAGGCAATTTCTTCAAATTATGTGAAATCTCATCATGGAGGCTAGCTGAACTGGGTGGCGGAATTCCGGGACAATTCTTGGATGAAGTTTGTCGCCACATCAACCTCAGGAAATTTTGTTGGGGGAGGAAGGGTACTCTATGAAACTTCTGTAAGGCATCCTTAGAGTATGCAAAAATCAACTCAAGGGAACCATCTGTGTATGATCCAATAATTTCTCATTTACCTGGATTTCTCATTCAGCCTTTTATTGACATTTACTACAATTAATGTAGTCGGGTGCAACAGGTGCATGGTAAGATTATAGGTAAGGAATGAGATCATAAGATCAGACATGCTGAGCTTGGAAGGCCCTTGAGGGAAGTAGCCAGTTGTTGTGCAAAGAGCGTTCATCCTTTGGGGGACCTGAGGTCGCATCCTTCCCTTGACAATAGCTGGGACCTAGGGCAAGTTACCCATCTTGTGGACTTCAGTTTTCTCATCTGTAAAATGAGGGGATTACAGTAGGTGTCTGAGGTCCCTTCCAACTCTGATTTTAGGATCCTTGTCCCCTCAGATTCACTGACCCCACATCTTGTGTAGATTCCATGCCACCTCCCCGCCAGCATTTGTTTCATTCATTATCTTATGCATCAGGGGGTGGTGTTTCATCCTGAGGACAGGAACAATAATTTGGGGTCATGGGGTCCAAGTTTGAACTCCATCTTTACACCTTACTATTGAGTGACCCCTGGACCTCATTTTCCTTATCTGTAAAATGGAGGGGGGTGATGGTCAATCTCTGTGTCCCAAACAATAGCTCTCCACATGTGTGCAGCTCAGCCCTTTGTGCCCAGACTCACACGGTCTGATCTCGAAATGCCCTCACAGGTTTAGTCCAACTACTGTATTTTATTGGTTGGAGTGGGCCACTGGCTTTCCAGCTATCTTGGTGGTGTGATAGCTGTACCAGGCCTAGGATGCAGGCCAGACACTCAACCAGGACACAGTTCCTGCTTCTTCTCTGCTGCCTGTTTAGACCATCACTAATTTGTACAGTTGAGAATTTTGTGAAGCAGCTGGATTCTGGGAGAATTTCAAGCACAAATTCCTGTGCAATGGTCCTTACCTGATGCCTGGGGGAGCCAGGGAGTTGGGGGTGTCACTGGAAAGGCGGGTTTAGAGAAGGCTGGATGAGACAAGGCTCAGTTCCCTTATCCCTCCTTTCTCTGGCTTTTGTAGCTGCTGCAGAAGCTGGGTTAGTATGTTTCTCTTCTCCCCCAGGTGATGGTGAAAGCAGCTTCCTTGAGGATATAATTAATTTCTTGACAACCAGTTGTGATGTCAAGCATTGAGCAGTCCTTTGAGAGGTGAATGAGGGGGGAAAGTGGTTGAGCACTTGAAAAACAAAGGCTATATTTACATGTTAATGTCACCAGTGATAAAGGTTCGGAAGAATCTGGGGATAATGATTATAATAATGTTATGAATATTTTTCCTTGAGGCATAAGGGTGTTCTTTAGAAGATGTTTCTTCCAGCCCTTCCTTCTAATTTCTCAGTTTTCAAAGGCAAAAATAATTACTTAAAGCAAAAGGCTATCTCGTCTGACTGCAGCGCTTTGTTTCTGTGGTCTAAAAGATGAATGGTTTCTTGATTATACGCAAAGAACTGTTTTAAAAAGGGACTTTAGCATCCTTTAGGTAGGGTTTTAAGTCGTTTTGTCTTGAATTCTCTCACCTTGGAGAGAGGAGCTGAATAGAACATCAGTGGGTTTCTTTTTTCAGTTTATTCAAGCACAGGATTTTGTGAACTCATTATCAAGTGGGCTTCCAATTCTCGTGTTCCTTTGAAGCCTACACCTCTGCTCGCTTCCCAAAATTCGAGGAAAGGAGCTGCTTTTAACTTCCTGGAGGGAGAATGATGAATACCTTTAGGAAAACATCAAAACCTAAGTTAAAATGGAGGCAAATGATATACAGGTGGAGGTGTTCTAAATAGCTTCCCTTCTCCCACATCTCCTAGTGCTTCTTTTCCTACCCTAAAAATTTGAGGATATAATTGGTAGGGAGGGGTGAAAAGGCAGGTGTTAGTGACTGGTGGGACTGTCACTTTAACAGCTACACAGGGGAATGCTGTTTCAGGCTTTCACAGCAGGGGTATGGGTTTGTTCTCCTTCTATGTGTGGGGCTGTTCTCCTTCTATGGGGCCCTCAGACCACTTAGAGAACTTGGGAGAATTAGCCCACTCTGTGAAAAAGATTACTAAACAGCCTGAGGATGCAGATAAGTCTTGTGGCTGATGGGTCTGTGTGCTCTGGTCTCATACCATGATTTAGACAATCCCAGAGATCACAGAATTCAGTGTTGAGTTTTTTAGGTATAAGACACTGGCTATCAAGGATGTCTATAGCCTAGGATTTAAAACAAACAAAATCTCTAATGCTGATTTTTATTTTCAGTGATTTTTTAAAACTTACCATAGCTTAAGACAAGGGTAATAGCCCAAGCCTTAAAAGAATAATGATGGGGTAAGACGGAGAGACACAGCACACAGGACGGCTGCTAGCACAGGTTCATTCTTGAGACACTAAAAAGGGTTAATAAGCGTACTTTACCCTTGTCTAGTTTTCTCGGAAGAGGATTGCTGATAATGGGAGCACCAACTCTTACAGCATTCCCTAATCACCCTTCTTGAAGGGGCTGGTGAGAAACGGGGGCGGGGAGCACCTACCCCTTCATCTCTATGGGGTCAATTGAGACAGGCCCCCCCTAGCCTTGATGGGGGCTGTTCAAAGCACACACAGCATTCCAGCTTGTGCACTCAACCCTAAGGTTCCCCCTGAGGTTCTCCATATACTGTCTAGTGACCACCTGTTTTACAAGCCAACAGAGACATATTGCCAGCAATAGCCTCACAAGTTTACATCGCCCCATCCCTGTATCTCACTGTAGCTACAGTGCTTGTTTATATTATTTATTCTTATATAGTGCTGTACAAGTGTGGTGGAGATGTTTTCAGTCATAACTGTGGGAACTCATATCTAGTACCTGGCAACAGGAAATTGTTATGGCTATGGATCCTGGGGAACTGAACTCCAAGAAATGATAACAGAAATTCACTTTACACATACTATAATCCATCTTACACTAAAATTCACCTTACATACAAATAGGAACTGATCGTATGATTTACACCCACACCCACACACACGTATATATTCTATAACAGTATATATGAGATATGTTATATATGATAGTATTGTGATATATAGTATATATGATATATAACCGCATATATTATATAGCAGCATATATGTTCTATAACAGCATATAGGACACATAATAGTATATATAATAGTATATGATATATAACAGTATAAATAACATACCTATATATGATACATAATAGTATATATGATATATAATAGTATATATAACATAATTATGTATCTGATATATAGTAGTATAAATAATATGACAGTAGATATGATATATAACAGCATATATGTATGATATATAATAGTGTATGTTACATAATTGTATATATAATATGATTATATAGCTGATATATAATGCTATAAATACTATGACAGTATATATGATATATAGCAGCATATATGTATGATATATAATAGTATATATAATAATATATATGATATATAATGGTGTTATAACAAGCCCCCAGCAGTGAGAAACATATTCACCCTAAACAAAGAACAATGCCTGTTGTGAAATCAGGAAAACTTCTATTTATCTTGACTTCTATTCCCCGTGAAGGGATGGGCAACCTCCCCAGTAAGGTTATAGGACAACTACAACACGGTCAGAAAAATGGAGCTTCTTATACTGTTTTCTGAACTTTGGATCTCCCAAGAAACCATTCCCTGGCCATATGACTCCATGTTCTCCTCTCTGATAGGATTTTCCTCACACAGGAGGGACCCAATATAACACAAGGTCTTTGGGGGCTTTCTTGCCAAGGGATCTTGTTAGGTAGAGTTGGCAGACCTGCAGGTCATACTCAGGTCATGTCATCACATCCATGTTTATCAAAAATTTTAATTTTAAGAAGCATCATTTATTTTAAAATTTTATTTCTTTTTATTCAGAACTTAATCATGGGACTTCCATATATAGGATTGTACGTAAAACTGTAAACGACTAGGCCCAAACTTCCCCCATTAGATTCTGAGCTCCTGAGTCTTTTGTCTCTCTTTGTATCTTGGCATAATCAGTGCCTGGCACGTAGGTACTTCATAAATTCTTATTAACTTGGCTTCTTTGCAACTCATGGATTGTCAGGCCCAAACACAAACAGGGACACTAATCTGTCTATAACACTATCCTTGTGTGGGCCATACATTGTCTTACATTTAGAATGTATTATCTACATTTTATTGTATTTTAATTTGTTTTGTTAAATGTTTCCTAGTTACATTTTAATTTAGTTTTTGTGGAGGTTGGGAATGTTGTAGACTCCATGCAGCTGGCTGAGCCGAGTACCACTTCTGGCCTAAAGCACTGAGGGGATAAGTGACTTGTCTAGGGCCACTCAACCAGTAGGGGTCAGGTGGGATTTGAACCTAGATCATTCTGTATTTGAGGCTGGCTCTATCCACAAATGGGGCACAGAGTGCCAGACCCGTCTTCCTCAGTTCAAATCTGACCTTTGAGACTTACTAACCGTGGGACCCTGGGCAAGTCACTTAACCCTGTTTGCCCTCATTTTCCTCGTCTGTAAAAAGAACTGGAGAAGGAAATGTAAATAGACCAGTCTAGCATCTGCCAAGAAAACTCCAGATGGAGCCTTGGAGAGTCAGACAGATTTGAAACAGCAACCATCCACTAATGCCCCCTAAGGAATCATGCTCCTTGCTGCGTGATGGATGCAACACGCAGAATAAGCAGGAAATAAAATGAGTACTTTTTGGACACTACCAACGTGGGGATTTATCCTGCTTGACTACGGATATTGTTACGAGGGCTTTTTCTTTTCTTCTTTTCTCAGTAGGGGTTAAGTAGAAAGGAAGAGGGGGCTAGAAACAGGGTGGTAGCGGTAACAGCAGCAGCAGCAGCAGTAGTAATGAAAAGATGGTCACTGAAGCATCTTTTTAAAACATGCCCAGAAGGGAACAGAAGAAAAGCCAAAAAGTATCACACACAAGCAAAGCTACAGGCCTAACTAGTATATATTTTCAAAGATAAGCAAGTTCTACACAATAGAGACCTGCAGTTTTATGTACAACCCTATATATGGAAGTCCCATGATTTGGTGTTTAAGTTCAGAATAAAAAGACATAAAATTTTAAAATAAATGATACTCCTTAAAATTAAAATTTTTGATAAACATGGTCATGATAACATGACCCGAGTATGACTGCCGACTCTACCCAACAAGGTCCCTTGGCAAGAAAGCCCCCAAAGACCTTTTGTTGTGTTGGGCCCCTCACATCTTGGTGAACTGTTCTGCCTTCTCTCCAGAGGGATGGTTGAAAATCTTATAATCAGATATGTAGACCTTAGGAGGGCACTGAGTCCAGCTCCCTCACTTTATAGATGAGCAGGTGAGGCCTGGAGGGTTGTCCTGGACCCACAGTCGCACAGGAGTCTTTAAAATGAACACGTACCCTGTATAGCAAGTGTTTTTACAGTTGCGGGAGAGGCCCATGGCATTGGGCAACAGGCAGGGTTATTTCAGGACCATGTAAGAAGAGGTTTATCATAGAACCTTCCAGCACTGCCCTATAACATAGTAACCACAGCCGACATTTTTATAGAACCTTAAGGCTTGCAAAGCACTTCATATAGATATTGTCTCATTAGATACTTCTGGCTCCTCTGGAAGGTAGGTGACTTTATTCATGTCCGTTTCACAGATGAGGAAACCTGAGTCACAGAGTATCTGAAGTAGGATTAGAACGTGTTTTCCTGATTCCTGGTCTACCTCTTTATCCACTGTGCCACCTCATGTGCTGCCTCATGTGCTACCTCGTGACCCAAGAACATTGTATCCTAAATTAGGCTATCTAGCATTTAAAAGTAAAATTATTTGTTCCTCTGCCATCGTTTTAAGAAAAAGCCAAGGTTTCACCATTTTTAGTATGGGTCTTTACCTTTTGTTTTTTGCTTGGTATTTTTCTTTTTATCCCCTTGTAGTTTGGTCAGACACAAGCTTTCTTTCAAACCCTCTACCCTTGAGAAATCTAGATGATTCACCAGATGAACCCATCTGAAAAAGTCAGATTTTTTATAAAAAAGTCATCCATCATTGATTGGTTCTTGATAAATTCTCTGTAAGTACCATTATAATCAAGCAAACACAAAACTTGTGGATTGATTCAAGAACCCTGCTAGGGTAGAGCCCAGTTGAGCCCCCCACTGACCCTGAAATCCAATAGCCTCATTTTCTCCATCCCTGAGATTTCTTGATGTATCTCCCTCTTTCTTAATTTGCTTCCAGAGTCTGTTTGACTTGTCCATTGATCCCACCTGGCTGCCATTGCCATGTGTGGCCATGTAGCCAGCAGGCCTCCTCAAGACCTGAACTGTGAGTCAGAGGCTGCCCATCTCCTGGGGTGTAATTACCCTCCACCTGTCAGTGCCCCTGGGCTAGAAGCCAGGGGAAGGCTGAGGACTTTGCACTATGTTTCATTAAGAACACATCAACTCAGAATTTTTTAAAAATTAGATGATATTCATCCTAAAGCTGTTAGCCCTTGATGAAAATATAGTGTGTTGGGAAACAGGGAAGGAAACTTGTCTGGAGATTTTGTGTTGCTGAAGCCTTCTATGGCAATCCCTATTTTCCCCTAGCTTTTATGCAAATTGGTTTCTTTTACAGATATGTTTTTTGGTATGCAGATGACTTCTGTGACTCTTAGTGTGTGAAATACAACTTGGAAAAACTAGATGCATACTTTAGGACTAAGAAGCAAGCTGTGATCTGATGGTTCCCATGAAATGAAATCCCAAGAAACTGGACACTTTTGTATTAACTGTTTTTTCTAACAGTTTAGGACATAAGCATGTCTTGGATTTGCAAAAATTAAAACTGTTGTGGTGTCTGGTTTTGAGTTCATGTGAAGAGGTTGCGCTTACTGAAGTCTGTATTGAACACAATTGATGTCTTAGGCAGGATGCAGCTGGGGAATGAGCGAGGATGGTCAGAACTTCCAATGATATAGAGGTCCTCTGTCCCAAAGGAGCCAAGACCTGAGCTTCAGTGGCTGGGCTTAGCTGGAGATGGGCAAATCTTCCGGCTTTTCTGGGGCATCATTTGATATTCTGGAAAATGTTTTCCAGTCATTGTCTTATCACATCTTTTTTCAGAGGGTAATGCAGTAAATGGAAAGGTGTGCCTTTAGAAATGGGCTATTTCTTCCTCATTTCACAGAAATGCTTCTCTTCACTCTTTGGTAGGTCAAGAAGGTGATACCTTGGCCACCATGAAGGTGACAGGAGAGGAGACACCCGAAGACTCCCCTACATGGAATGTTTTGTGATAGCGGAAGTGTTTATTGGTGCATATTGTCCCCTTGGGTCCTCAGTTTGTAGGGAGCAGGTTAGAAAACAGACCCTGGAAGGTTGTTCAGACCCCAGGGTCACTGAGTGCCAGGCAGAGATTGGAATCCAGACCCTTGGGGACTTTCCCAGGGCCTCAGTTTGCTCATTTGCAAAATAAGGATACTAGTAGCATCTTCCTCCTGGGATTATTGAGAGGATTAATGAGAAAAAGTATGTAAAAGGCTTTGAAACTTTGAGTTACTGTAGGAATGACCATGCTGATGATTGTCTAAAGAGGCAGAAGACGTGCCTGGCCAAGCCATGGCCCTTAGGTGGAGTGACTTGTGTTTCTCTTTCCGCCTCCAGCTCAAGCCCTTCTTGGTCATCCCCTTCATTGTCTGTTCCTCCTGACATTTTCTGGGCTCATTCATTTTACAAAAATATACTTTCAATTGGGGCAGTTTTTAAAGGAAGCACACCAAGCATTGGAAGTAGGCCACAAGGGTGTCTCCTTTGCCACAAGGTGGTACTCCCAAGTTTGGGGGTTCTGGATTGATTCTGGGGTTCCCTAAACATTCAGTTCTGTGAGTGTAACAAGTGTGGATGAAATATGGCCTGTATATCAGTCCAGGGACTCAGATGAAGACTGACCAAGTGTTTGCTCTCTGGTTGCTTATGTTCTAGTGAGGGGGATGAGACTTCTGTACAAAGAGGTATCAAAAGATAGGGTGAGATGGGGACAAAGGAGTGATTTAGATGGAAGGAGGGAAGGCAGCTGGTGTTAGACAATATCTGACATTTTGTAGCTTCTATAAGGATGCAGGGGTGTAGGATGTGTTCAGGGAGGACCAGTACCTTTGGTGTGATGGCTGCCAAGCCCTTTTTGGGGCTCTTTCCACCTGTGGTGTCCACCTGTTCCACCTAACTTTCACCAGTGGCTCCAAGAAGCTGCAACATACATGGCAGCCACACTCTGGTAAACCATTTCGGCAGATAGACCAAACCAGGTTGAGGATAATCAAGGGTTCTGAAACCCATTGGTGAGTTAGGGGGGTTATCTACCCCAAGCATGTGAAGACTTCCTCTGGTGGAATGGATGGATGAGAACAATTTGTTCCAATGGCTATTAAGGCAGATGAAGCAGGAGATGTGGAGCGCTTAGAGTTTTGTTAGACACTGAAGACACCAGTGTCTTCACAGGGATCCTGATCATTCTGCATTCTAAGTCAATGCCAGCTGTCTGGACTCTGTCCTGCCACTGGACTATGATGACTCTGGAGGAGAGAGTGAAGCTGATGACTTCATGCAACTCTGCCTCACTTAAACCCAATTCATGCATGAATCAAAAGACATCACCCATACCATTTCACTATTATGCCTCAAAGTCCTGTGGCAACAGGCAAGTGATGAAGGAGCAAGTGCAAATACACTGGGAGCCGTAGTCACAACCCTGCACACAGGCAGCCCAGGCCATAGGGTTTTTTCTCGCTGGAAGCAGCACTGGGACTCGGCAGTCCCCTGGGTGTCTGAGCAGCCTTTTAAGAATTGCACTGCTCACCTCCTAGTGTGAGGAAGGGGGCTGGAAAAGGTGGTCTTAAACATTATCTGCTAATCCCACTATGTGATCGAAACACAAAAAAAGTGTACAAAATGTATGAAAACATATGCAAAGACGATTCTATTCACCAATGGCACATGGAACTTGTGCACATTAATAGACAACACAAAATCCAGTAGACCTGAAAGAACTGCTCTTGTTGCAGTAGAACTCAATAGGTATTGCATCCAAATAGCAGCCCTGAGTGAAACAAGGTTGGCAAATGAAGGTCAACTTACTGAAGTTGGAGCTGGATACACCTTTTTCTGGAGTGGGTGCAGTGAAGGAAAGCCCCGTGAAGCTGGCATGGGTTTTGCAATCAAAACTAATCTAATCAGCAAGCTGGTATGCCTGCCAAAAGGAGTGAATGACAGGCTCATGACAATGTGATTGCCACTTGCAGGAAAACCCTATGCCACCATCATCAGTGCCTGTGCTCCCACTGTGACAAACACTGATGAAGTCAAAGAAAAATTTTATGAAGACCTAGAGACCCTTATCGTCAATGTGCCAAATAAAAGAGGACAAGCTTATAATTCTGGGTGACTTTAATGCTAGAGTAGGCTCAGACTACCAGACTTGGCAGGGAGTCCTAGGGAGGAATGGAGTTGGAAAGAGCAATAGCAATGGTCATTTGCTGCTGAAGACTTGTGCATCGCGTGTCTTCATCACCAACACTGTCTTCTATTTATCTAAATGCAATAAAACTTCATGGATGCACCCTCGCAGCAAACACTGACATTTAATAGATTATGTGATTGTAAGGAGAAGAGACAGACAAGATGTGAGAGTGACAGAGGCAATGTGTGGTGCAGAGTGCTGGACTGATCATAGACTTATCCTTTCCAAGCCAAATATTCACATTCATCAAAAGAGCCTCCCCCAAGGCAAAGTGACTACCAGAAGAATTAATGTCAACGAATTAGAGCTCTTCTCTGAGCATGAACAGTTTGCTGCTGACTTGGAGAGAAAGTTGAGCCAATATACAGTTGGCAACAGTGGAGCAGAAAAGGAGTGGGCAGCTCTCATAGATTTGGTGTACATCACTGCATTTGCTCATCTGGGTCAGAACACTCGCAAACACTAAGACTGGTTTGATGAAAATGATGGGGAAATTCAGAAGTTGCTAAATGAAAAACGTGAACTCCACAGGATTTACCAGCAGGATAGTTCATCCACCTCTAAGAAGGCAGCATTTAATTCCATCCAAAGCAAAGTACAAGCAAAGCTTGGAGAGATGCCAGATTCCTGGCTCAGTAGGAAGGCAAATGAAATTCAGTTTTATGCTGACAGTAACAATCCAAAGCGCTTTTATGATTTGTTGGAAGCTATTTATGGACCAAAAACCTATGGTGCATCACAACTACTCAGTGTTGACGGAGCCACATTGATTAATGATAAGGACATGATCCTAGAGAGATGGGCTGAACACTTCCATAGTGTTCTCAACAGACCATCATCAATCAATGCTGAGGCCATTGACCTCATTGACCTCAGATTGAAGTCAATCTCTCCTTAGCTGAACTTCCAACTGAAGAAGAGATTTTGAGGGCCATCAGGATCCTTTCATGTGGCAAAGCACTTGGTGCTGATTCTATTCCAGCTGAGATTTACAAGGTTGGGGGACCATTGTTCACACAAAAGCTGACTGAAATTTTCCAGGTTATATGACAAGAAGAAGTTATCCCCCAGGAGTTCAAGGATGCCTCCATTGTCCATCTCTATAAGGGTAAAGGGAATAGATTGTCCTGCGACAATCACAGGGACATCTCCCTCTTAGTCACTGCTGGCAGAGTTCTTTCTAGAGTCCTCCTTAATAGGCTGAGACTTCACCTGGAAGATGGTCATATACCTGAGAGACAGTGTGGCTTCAGAAAGGGCTGAGGAACAGTCAATATGGTGTTTGCTGCCCGACAACTCCAGGAGAAATGAATGACAGGAGCAGAACAGAGGTCTCCACACAATGTTTGTAGATCCGACCAAGGCCTTTGACGCTGTTAGTCATGAGGGCTTATGGAAAATTATGTCAAAATTTGGTTTCCCAGATAAGTTTATCAGTATTGTATGTCAGTTTCACAATGGCATGTTGCCCAGGTTCTGGATAATGGGCAGTGCTCTCGTGCCTTCCTAGTCACCAGTGGAGTGAAACAAGGCCGTGTGCTTGCTCCCATGCTTTTTAGCATGATGTTTTCAGCCATGTTGACAAATGCTTTCAATGAGAATGAACACAGCATCAAGGCCAGCTACCATACTGATGGCAAGTTCTTCAATCTGAAAAGGCTACAAACCAAGACCACAGTGGAGGGAGTGTTGGTGCATGATTGTGGACTCAGTGCAGCCTCTGAAGTTGAAATGCAACAAAGTATGGATTAATTCTCTGCTGCTTGCGCTAATTTTGGTCTAATAATTAACATCACAAAAACACAGGTATTCTATCAGCCACCACCACACCATCCATATGTGGAACCATTGGTTACAACAAAAGGAGAAGTTCTGAATGCTGTGGATAAGTTCTCTTACCTTGGTAGTGTACTTTCCAGGGTTGTACACATTGACAATGAAGTTAATGCATGCATTGTCAGAGCTAGCTCAGTGTTTGGGAGATTCAGAAGGAAGTTTGAGAGAGAAGAGGTATTAGACTGACCAAACTGAAGGTCCACAGAGCCACTGTGCTGACCTCATTGTTATGTGCTTGTGAAACATGGACAGTCTACCAATGCCATGCCTGGAAACTGATTGCTTCAATTCGAACTGTCTTAGGAAGATACTGAGGATCACCTAGCAGGGTAAGGTAACAGACACTGAAGTCCTTGCTCGAGCTGAACTGCCAAGTATTCAAACTATGCTTCAGAGAGCACAACTCCGACGGGCTGGCCATGTTGTTCAAATGCAAAATGTATACTTGCCAAAAAGACTATTTTATGGAGAACTCAAATGGGGCAGGCGATCACATGATGGTCAGAAGAAGCAATACAAGGACACTCCCAAGATCTCTCCCAAGAACTTTGGATTTGACTGTGCAGCATGGGAAACACTGGCACAGGAATTCTCAGCATGATGTGCCCACATCAGATAGGGTGCTGTGCTCTTTGAACAAAACAGAATTGAGACAGCAAAAAGTAAATGCAGGATAGTCACATGGACTATCTGTTCCCAACCTGTGGTAGAGCATTCCGAGCTCATATTGGTCTGATCAGCCACAGTCAGACACACTGAAATTTCACTTTATCACGGTGATGGCATTTTGGTTCTCTTCGAAGATGAAGGACAACAACCAGCCAACCAATAAGGATACAAAGCTCACTGCCTATGTTATCTCCTGGGAGAGTCAGCATCGGCTAGTGAGACAGAGACAGCACCTGCCCAACGGCCAGGAGGACTTGTCTCGGATGTCCTGTCTGCTGGTGTGGTCCAGGTCCTTCCCTCCCCACCAGGCTCAAAGGTTCCACCACTTAGTCGAATGAGTCTAGCACTGCAGGTGTAGAGTGAGTTTGCTTCTGGGTGGGGTGGACTGTATTGATGAGATGCTAGGCCCAGGCCGTGGAGTGTAAGTGGTGAGGGGGATGATAGCATGGATCAGGGGAGGCAGAAGAGACATCTGTCACCCCTTCTCCCCCCATTCTTGCAAGATGAGAGGCAGGACTGCTCTGCTGTCAGGTCAGAAGCATCTCTACCTGCTCCTAAGCTCAAGTGTGTTTGTCTAGGGTACGTCATCAGATTCCATCTAATTTCTGATCGTTTTGTCATTTGGAGGGTCCAAGTTCCATGTCCAAGGCTTGAGCTCTGGAGTAGAAAAGGAGATGAACACTGTGAATTCCTTCCTTCTCCAGGAACCTCGATAGCCAGACTGAGCTTTGTCTTTCAAAATCCAGTTTGACTTTCCCAAAACATGATCTTTATTGGGGGGTACCTCCCTTTTGAGATTAAGAACTCATCTTCACTGGCAAATAATGTAAGCCAACAAAACTTAAAGTAAACTTTGACCAGCCTTCATCAGATCTAGAAATTAAATGGTAACTTTTTAAAAAAAACCTGATAAATGCGCTGATTGTAGAACTTTTTAATTCTTTATTTGGCATCTAATTCATAAGCACAGTCATAGAACTTTGTTGTGGATGGGACTTGTAATCACTTAGTCTAATCCTCTCATTTTATAGTCGAGGAAACTGAGTCTTTGTTAAGTAACTTGACTGCGGTCCAACATCAAATAGTCCTCAAGCCAGGCCTGGAACTCAGTTCTTTTGACCAGTGTTCAGCTTGACCCCAAAGAGCAGGAGAGGATCATTAATTACAACTGAGTTTCAGAGAGGCAAGTTTGGCTTGGTGTCAGAAAGCTTCCTGGACGTCCCAGAGTGGGATGGTCTGTTCCAGGAGGTGTGCAGCTCCCCCTGAAGTAGACACTGGGTGGCCACTTGTTGGGCTTGGAGCTTTGAGTTGGACTTGGTACCCTCTCTAGTCTCTTCCAATTCTGAGGTTCTAAGTTTGTAGAACTACTCCCTACATGTTACCTCCGAGGAGGAAAGTTCAGACTAGGCCAGATGAGATCTACTTTGGTATCACTGTGACAGGAAATATTCATTAGAAAACTGACTTAAAAGGTGACATTTTATCCATTGTCAGAAGTGTGAAGCAATAGCCATGTTATTTTCCCCTTATATAAAAAAGTAAAGATCAAGTAGGATGTTCCTCCACCCTGGGAATTAGCATTTACCAAATAAACACTTGAAAGTGTGCCCAGATTCCTGTAATCTTATTAATACAACAAAGACCAGGAACTGTGGCAGCCCCAAGATTCCCATTTACCATGTAATTTTCAGCAAGCTGATAAACCCACTCTCCCCCCACTCATAGATTCAGGAGAGGAGACAAGCCAAGCCTCCCTCAGAATGGTCAGGGCATTGCTTTATAGTATCTGGACATGCTGATAGACCAGTTTAATGTAGCAAGCATTTATTCAGCACCCGAGGACAACCTTCCTAGGTGCTTGGTGGAGGATCCCAAAATGGACCTGACCCAGCCTCTGCCTTGGAGGGTGTTTCCAGTCTGGGTGAAGAGGGGACCCAAAAACATGGTAACTTCAGATTTAGATGCCAGATAACGATGCTAATGGAAGAGATGCCCCATGGCTGTCCCCCATTGATCAGTCCAATGTTCTTCAACAGGTAGTAATAATGATGTCATTTCTCTGCTTTTTGACTTTTATCCTGACCTGCTCCACCTGGGAGGAAGGCATCAATCAAGCATCATTCTCCCCATTGTACAGATGAGAAGACTGAGGATGAGCAGAGTGAGTGACCCAGGACAATATTCCAGGCAGCAAAAGGCAGCCCATGGTGGTGCAAAGAGGGCTGGACTCAGGGCCAGGAGGCAGCTGGACTCAGGGCCAGGAGGCAGCTCCTTGACTGCTTCACCTGCCTTCTGTAGGTCAAGAAAACCCTGCTCTCTTTTGCCTTTGGGGTCACGTACCAGCTCCTCTGTCTGGCATCTACATCTCCTCACAGCCTGGTTCCAGCCCAGCAAGCCAGCGCCCAAGCTTATGGCCTGGCTGATCTGGCCCACTCTGTGGTCTCTCAAGTGCAGCTTCCCATCTCCACCGTCTAAGCTTTTGCTTAGGCTGTTCCCCTCAGTCTGGCTTGTTCTGCTTACTTGTCTCTGCCTCTTGGAATGCTCTCTTTCTGGGCTTAGCTCCAGTGTCCCCTTGAATCCTTCCTGACCCCCACTCTCAGAAATGTGCTTGCTCAAGAAAGAAAATACTCATTGTGAAGCCAGGGAAGTTCTCATTACATTTATTTTACATTTATTGTCAATGGGTGACTCTAATGGAATATGCTTGCTCAGACAAATGCAAAGCTATTTATGCTCCGTTCCCAATTCAGATTTTCCTCTTTGCTCTCCATTGGCTAGATGTTCCTCCTCCTTCGTCATATATGGCCTGTGCATTCAAATTAGTTTGCTATGCCTTGCGGGGGGGGATGGTGTTGGATAATATTAAATGACTTGTTAAGCATGCATACAAGCTTTTACCTTTTACTGGATCTGGTTCTGCTGGGTCACAGCTCCGATTAGGAACAATCACCTCTGATTTACATCCTGTTATCACTCCTCTTGTGGAAACAGAATGCCTTCCTTTGTTCCTAACAACCTCTACCCCTGGATGTTGCTGCCTCCTCCTAAAGCAGGCCACATGTGACCCTCTAGGTCCTCAGGTGCAGCCCTTTGACTGAATCCAAACTCTACAGAACAAATTCCCTTAATTCAGGGATTTGTTCTGTAAAACTTGGACTTGGTTTGAAGGCTGCATCCAAGGGCCTAGAGGGCCACGAGGGCCTTGAGGACACAAATTCCCCACTCTTGCTCTAAAGCATTCTGTGTCTCCTTCCACAAGTACATATTTGTCATTCTAGAATGTAAGCTCTTTGATGCAGGGGAAATTTATTTTTGGTCTTTGCTTGGTTAGTGTTAGGTACTTCCTAAATGGATGAATTCATAACTGTGTGACCCTGGGCAAGTCATTTAACTTATTTGAGCCTCAGGTTCCTTATCTATAATGTAGGTATAATAATACCCATAGCTCTGGCTGGTTGTCCAGTCCACCCCCTGAACCATCATATCCAGCTGGGCCCCCATGGGGACAAGCCATTCCCCTTTGGGTCACTGTCTTGTTAGGGAGGTTTTCCCAACCTGGGACTCTGAGACCTGCCACTCTTGGATCCTAGTTCCCCCCTCTGGGGCAAAGCAGAACCCACTAGATCCCTCTTCCCCAGGTTTATACTTCGGTGGCTTTCAGACCCACAGTTTGCTCTTCCTCAGGTCACACTCCCACCCCCCTCTTTCAACTGTTTGTCACACATATCATGCTCCCCAGATCCTCTGGACATTCTCCATCCTCAGTGTTCTTTCTAAAAGCACAGGGCATCCAGAACTGAGTCAAATGAGACTACAGATGGTGTGTGCCTTGTATACCCATGGCAATAGCTACTGTCAGCTGGGATGACAGGCAGGCTTCTCCTGTGGGTGCACAGCCTAGGTGCTGAGCAAGTGTTGGGACAAGGATAACTTCATCAGCCTTTGAAAATCTGGTCTGCTTCTCTTTAAAGACTCAACGTCTAGTCATTCCAGTGGGGAAACCAAACAAACACACCTAATCCATCCAAGATTTATTAAGTGCCTATTGTGTGCAGAGACCAGTGTACCCTAAGTTAGCCAGTATGTGTAACAGGAGAATTTCCTGTCAAAAGAGGACAGTTGGGGAGGGAAAAAAAAAGGATCCTACAAGATGTTAGGAAAGAAATTGCTTTTTGTGATTGGCATCTCATTTTCCCAGATGTAAGCCACTCACACCCTTCCCCATGAGCACATTATAACTGAACAGCAGTTGTAGGTGAAAAAATATTCTAATTTATGTTGAGCTTTTCATTTAATTGTCACTTGCTAAGAGGCCCTTTGGAATACTGATTCTCTCTGAGTGGTCATAGACACTTGTGAGGGCAGAGGCTTCTTTCCTTGTGAGCTATTGAAGACCTCAAGGTTTGATGCCCAGTATCCCCTGACCTGTGACCTGGGATGACCTACAAATAGAAGTGAGGTCAAGTCCCTAACCACTTAGGGGCCCTCCCCAAAGCCCCTCATCCTTCCCTGTAGACACTTACTTTGTTCTGCAGCCATAATTAGGGGCCGGAATTAGATTCTAAATAGACTGGATGGGAACCATGTTTGGTTATCAGTTTATGTCTCCCCTCTAAGAGGCCCTGATTAACCATCACTTTAAAGGGCAGGAGACTCCATGAGGCATCAGTGTTAGAACAAGACTTGGAGACCCCATGAGGCTGACAAAGCTTCTAATCAGGTGTCCAGGGCACATTCTTAGGGGGTGCGTTCCAAAGGAGAATATTCTAAGAAAGTGAGAACCTGAAGGTACATCCTCCGTAAGGAAAGTGGGGGGATTCTTGTGTGCCCTCTCTGTAGCACTTGTAATGAGGCAGGAAGAGCCCTGGGCCTCGAGCACGAAGATTTGGGTTCAAATCCTGACTCAGGTATTTAGTACCTGTGTGACCCTGGACAAGTCATACACTGTCTCTTGGCTGCTACTTCCATATCTGCAAAATGGGAATGATAACATCTGTAGCACTTGCCTAACAGGGTTGAAGTGAGGTTCAAGGAAGATCATAAGGATGAACTTCAACCACCATGGGACATAGACACCTTCCAGTTGCACTGATGAGCTTGTTCCCAGCCCCGCCCCCCAATTCTGGAGCCAGCAGATTGAGCAGACTGTCATTTCAGACCCCTCATGCATCCTGCTTCCCATAGAGGGGACATTTGTTACTGGGCATCAGAACATGGCCAAAGACATAGATGTGTGTGCTCCGCCACAATGATGAGGAACAGAGGGGACAGGGCTGTCTGTGCCATCCAGCTTGTCCTTCCAAACATGTCTTGGGCAGGCTCCCCGAGGTCCCCAGTGAAGCTGTCAGTCTCCCTTTGTTAGCAGGGTTGGCTGATGTGTCCACGGTGGCATCTCCACCTGCAGCTGCACTGGCTACAAGCAGTAGCACAGCAGGGGGTGGGGTGGGGCTTCTGTGTGGGAGGTGTCAGGCCCCCCGGGAGCACGACTTCCTTCACTGGGACTCCTAGGAGGGAGCACGGTACAGTAGAAGGGCGTGGCCCCAGCAGGCCTGGGTTCCAGGTCCCACTGTGTGCCTCGATCGTGTTCCTCCTAGATGCCCTTCTGACAGCTGGGGAACTGGCCTCCAGAGGCCACTGAGCCTTCCCACCCGTCCATGTCTCCTTACTTTACAGGTGAGGGATCAGAGTCTCAGAAAAGTTAAATGTCTTCAGGTGGTGAAGATGATTTTGAATCCAGATCCTTCTCACTCCAAGGCCAGAATTCTTTCTATTGTGCCACAGTCTCCTTTCTGTGTGACCAGTAATGAATTCTTTCAAAACATTCAATTGATTTCATATATCTTCATATTTTAGAATCATTTCCCACTTCTCTCCTCCAGATGGAACCTTTCTTGAGACAAAACCAAACTATTAAGTCAAAGCGGCTGCTACAGAAACCTCATCTAACAGCATCGCCAGATCCTGATTGGTACAATGAATGAAGTGACCACATGTGTTCACATTTGCAGGATTTGGAGTTATAAGGATGCAAAATATAGCCGTTGGTTCCAACCCAGTAAAACTCTACGGTGGGAACTGGAATGATGCCCCTGCTTCAGGGGTGTCATTCACACCAATCAAGACAACTCTTCTGTCCCTGGGCTCTCAGTTTAATTATCACTTTTCTGGGCCCTTAGCTGGTTTTTCCATGATTCAGCATCCAGCTTCTTTTGGGGATCTTTTATTTGTCTGACCATAGCCACTGAGTCTGTTCTTTTGGTTCTGCTTTGTTGGCTCTATATTAGTGCACGGATCTTTCCAAATTTCTCTGAATTGCTGTATTCTTCATTCTTTATTGTACAATAATATTCTATTATGTTCTTGTGTCATGGTTTTTTCGGTCACTCTCCAAGTGATGGATACACATATGGTTTTCAATTCTTTTTGCTGCTCTGAATTTTCAGTTCCATATCGGACCTTTGTTTCTGTCTGTGACTTGCTTGGGAGCTGTGCCCAACACTGGGATTTCTGGGTCACAGGATATGGACAGTTTAGTCACTCACATAATTCCATATTGAAATGCTGAGCACTTGGACCACTTCTGAGCGTATCCATGTGCCTGCCTTTCCTCAACCCCTCCTGCGTTGATTGTCCACACTCTTTGTCATCTTGCCAATTTTAATGGAGAGACATGAAACCTCCAAGTTGTTTTAATTTACACTTCTCTCACAATAAGTGATTTGGGCCATGTTTTCATGTGGTCATTTATATCTTCATATGTTCTTTTTTGTAAACATTTTTATCTTCATATATACTTCAGAAGTCTCTGTTCATTTTTTTATCACAGCTATTGAAGACAGGACTTAGTACTTTCAGCCAGAAGCTCCCCAACAGAGAGCAGTAGAATAGAATTTTAGGCAATGGAATCCTCATAAATGTTGAATGAATACATAGATTTGGTTAAACATGGCATGCAAATCAGTTATAGGCTTCAGCTGGTCCAGGGGACAGCCAGGGGGAGAAAGAAGGCTTGGTTTTCCTACCCCAAATTGGCCAAGGAAGGTATAAGTTGGTGCAGGAGGAAAAAAGATCCAGAATATAAGGGTCTGTGTGCCAACTTGCCACCAGACCATGCTGTTTTCCAGGTTCTGCAATGCTGTGAAAAGAACTTGAGCTCCAGAGGTCAATGATTTGGGTTCAAACCCCAGTTTGCTTCTCATCACCCATGCTACCTCCAGTTTTGTCATTTAATACCGCTGGGCTTCAGTTGCATCATCTGTAAAGTGAGTGGTGTGTTTTAGGTTTTTGTGTTTTGGATCCCTTTGACATAAGGCTTTGAGCAGGTGGGACCCTTTTCAGAATCACATTTTTAAATGCATAAGATTAAAAATTAAAAAGATTTTAAAAAACCAATTATGTTAAAATAGTTGTTTAAATATATATAAAAAAACAAGTTCACAGGTCCCTTGAAAACTATCCTTGGAGGGTCTTATAGGGGGTCTTAGCCTTGAACTAGCTGGTCTCTAGGGTCCTTTCCATTTACGGATCCTAGGAACCCAGGTCTTAATGACTCCAAGGCTGACTTCCCACCATCCCAGGCAGCCTCTCATCTTTCTAAGATATAACTCTGAAATCCATCTGTTCAAAAATTGCTGAGGCGAGTGTATCCACTGATGGAGCCCGTAAGCATCCCTTTTCCTTGTGAGTGGTGGGTTGGGCCCTTGCATGTTTTATGAGCCAGTGAATGAAGGTGCCATGTCAAAAACCATCTTGCCTCCTTATTGATAGAACCAAAGAGTGTAAGCCAAAGAGGATGGTAAATGTGGGCCAGATGTTGTCTGGGAATCATTGGAGAACTAAAAATATGAAATGATACAGGTAGTGGAAGCATAAAGTGTACCAGGCTGCTGACCGTGGGCAGGGAATCTCCAGTGCATGGGACGTGGGGGGATGGGCAGGGAGCTTCTCTCGGCGGCATCGTTCGGCTTTTAATTGCAAAGCGTCTGGTTGGGCATTTATGATTCCTATTTACGTTCCTAATAAAGAGCCTTTGTTAAATCATAGTTATGTGAACAATGGCCTGTTTTAGACTTGGCCGTAATAAATCAGGGTCTGGGGAGCTTGGCAATTAAAACATAAAACACCGGCAGACAGAAAGTTGTAATACAAAAAAAAGAAAGAAGGAAAAAATGAAGGTAGAATTCTAGGATTTGAGAAAGGGAAGAAAACCTAGAGATTAGTAAACCCGACTCCCTGCTCAGAGAGCTCACACAGACAGTAAAGCCCTGGCAGAGCCAGCACTGGAAGCCAGGTATTCTAAATGGCTTCTGGTCCAATGCTCTGGGGCCAGAGAGGAAAAGAGAGGAGTGGCAGGCCTTGGGCCGATGGCATAGAGGAACAGACTCAAGGGCCACGGGGACTGCCTGCAGGAAGTCAAAGGGGTGCAAGAAAGAGCTGGCAGAGGTTGGAGGGTCAGAGGGATGGGAGGGAATCAGAGCCACCTTTAAGGGGCTGCCTTGGAAATGTTGGATTCCCTGCCATGGCAGTCTTAAAACCAAGATCAAAGCATGAAAGGATATGCTGCTCAAATTTTCTTGCGGGATACCAGGAAATCTTGAGGAAATTCCTTTTTCCAGAATGGAGATAAACCCAACAGCCTATTTTTAGGAACACCACACAGTTTGCACCTGCCATGGCTGTGTGACCCAGGTGGCATTATTGTCAGGCAGCGCTGTGTCCCAACTGGCACCTTGACCAGGGCTGAGGCCCTGGAGCAAAATTCTTCCTCATTCCAAGTCTCAGTTTGCTCATCTGGGGTAATACCACTGGTAGCGATGACCTATGTCCCAATTGTGTAGTCAGTAAGCATCTCTTAAGTGCCAGGCACTGGACTGAGCATGGAGGATACAAAGATCCTGCCCCCTGTGAGCTCAGGGAGCTCACAGTCTGCTGCAGGACACAGCATGGAAACAGGCCGATGCGTACAAGGTACCTATAGGAAAAGATGGAAATCATTGGAGAGGGAGGACCTTGGCATCAGGGGAGATATCCTGAGGGGAGATTTTAGGTGAGACTTGAAGAAGGCCAGGAGGCAGAAGGAGGATGAAAAGAGTGAGTGCTAAGGGCTTGGGATTCAGATAAAAAAGGGAGAGTTCTTGCCCTCTGATTGTAGGAGCTGAACTCCACCACATAAAGCAGGCTGCAGTGGTGGGTGCAGGCCAGGCCCAGGGGGCCTGAATACAGGGGCAGGAGTGAAGCTAAGTCCTGGAGGATTTGCTGTGTCCAACTCCAAGATGTGCGTTTAACTTGTAACTTGCAGCTGCTTTTAAAATGAGTTTCTCCCTTGTTTTCTCCTAGGCCTCAGCCCCGAAGACACTTGTTTGAATAAGATGTGCAAGATGTGCAGCCTCTCCAGCTGGTGTTCTCCAAACGTGGACCTTTCTTAGTGGTTACAGACATCCTTGGAGGCTTCTCTGGGCACCCATAACTTAAAAATGTCTTTGTTTAATTGTCATGAATTTAGATTTTGTTTTTTCTAATAGCTGACAATTGGCATTTGCCTTTCTCTGAAATTCTCTAAATTTAATGAAGTTGGGAAAAAATGCCCCTTTCTTGTGATAAGGGCCCCCACCTGAGTGGTTAGCTACTCCAGCTTTAGTCTACTCATTGCTCAGTGAAAGAAAATAATTACCTCTTTAGTTTGCGCCTGATACCTCTGCTAATAGAAGCCTGCCACGAGCTGAGGTTTGTTGTTGTTTTTTCATAGGGACACAGTGTCATATAATTATACGCCTCTCCTATTTTTCATTGACAACATTCCAGATCCTCCACAGGGCTCTTTTCTGAGATGCTGCTGTGTACTTAGGCTTCTAGTCAGGAGGGATATTGTGGGGTAGGGCCCTCAATATATGAGTATGGATTGTCTACAAGATGTGAATAAAAGGCTCCCCTAGATCTCGTAGAAGCCCTTGAGGTAATAGTGCATATTCAGTATAGGACAGTCATGGTTCTTTATGCAGCAGCACACAGAAAGGTCTCAGCATGGCCCAGACTGAGCAATACCATTTTCTTTCCTCTCTGACAGGTCCTACTTTCTGTAGGATGCTACCCTGGGGTTTCCTTTGGAAGAGAAGTAGGATTGGGATGGAGCCTGTAGGATCAGGCAGCCCACCAACATGGTGATCTGTCCCTCCCTCCACTTACAGACTTCCCCACCTAATGAGCCTCTTTTGAGGGCTTCAAATGAGACCGACTGCCAGTTATTGTGCCCCCTTTCCCACCAGATCTGAGCCCCCTCATATTGGGTGTTTAGCTTGTTGCTGCTGCTCCAACTTTGGGGACCATGTGAGGTTGGTTCAGGGATTCCCCCTTTCCCTGGTAAAGGTCTAGATCCTGGGGCTCTCAGCCTTGAGGTCATTTAGAGAGGAGGTCCCCAGCAGTCCAGCTCTTCTGGTCTGGGATGAAACAGTCCAGGCTCAGGAACTGTCCTCACTTGGTCCCCTCCATATGGCTGTCATGTGATCAAAGGGATAGAGATGGAACTCTTCAGGTCTCAGTCTCCTCCTCTGAAAAGTGGGGAAATAATATTTGCACTCCCTACTTAGCAATAGAAAAGGATTTCATATGCCTTAAAACTCTGTAGGAATATGGGAAAGAGCAAGGGAATAAGCACCTATGTAGCACCTACTGTGTGCCAGGCCCCAAGCTAAGCGCTTTTCAGAGATAATAGCTCATTCTTGATTGTAATATTCTCAGAGCCTTCTCTCAGGAGTTTACAAGCTGCAGGGGCTGGTGGGAGACATGAGCCTGAACACTTGGGGTACAGCGGGAGGGAGGAATGTGATAAGTGCAAAGGAGATGTCCGTGTAAGGTGGGGTAAGGAAACTGCAGAGGAGACCACTGCACTCAGGCATGGGTGGTCAGGGGGGCTTGGGAAGACTACATGAGGGAAGTGGGCTGTGATCTGGGCCGTGAAGGAGAGAAATGTTAGTCGCTAGAAGCTAGAAAGGAGAGAGGACGGAGGAATGGAGGGAACAGGCATTTAATAAGTACCTACTGTGTGCCTGGCACTGTGCAACACACTTTACAAATATAGTCTCATTTGATACTCACAACCTTGGGAGGTGGATGTGAATAGGATCCTCACTTTACAATTGAGGAAACCGAAGCAGATAATGGTGCAATGCCTTGCCAAGGGTCGCAAAGCCAGTAAGGGTCTTCCCCTGGCTCTGAACTTACATCTTCCAGACGCATTCCCAGGACTTCGTTGGCTGAATGGAGAATGTTGTTAGCAAAGTCACAGAGAAGGGAGTGGGCCGGACAAGGACAGCAATGATCCGTAATTCTCTCTGGGCCTGGACTGGGAGCCAGACTAGGGGAGGCCTTGGAGGCCAGGCTTAGGCATGACTTCATCCAGTCAATAATGCCGAGCCCCTGCCAGGTGGCGCAGCACATAGCCTGCTGGCAAGGCAGAAAGAAGTGAATTCAAATCCTGCTTCAGTCACTTAACTGTGTGACCTGGCCTCAGTTTCTGCATCTACAAAATGGGCATGATAAGAGCACTTACCTCTTGGGGCTGTTGTGAAGATGAAATGAGGTAATGTGTGTTAAATTGCTTTTCTGCAAACCTCATGTTCTCTATTAGGACGATGACCCATGGGGCAGCTGGTGGCACTATGGATAGAGCACCATCCTTGGAGTCAGGTGGACCCAAGCTCAAATCTGACCTCACACACTTACTAGCAAGGCAACCCCAATTGCCTCAAAAAAGGGGAAGCTAGCTCACGCCTGACACCCAGTAGACCCCGTGCTGGGACTGAGAGCTGTTTGGATGTGGGGCAGATAAAAAGGGGGAAGGAGTCAAGGCTGCCTCAATTCTGGTGCCATCGACACAGGTCAGAGACGTAAGAGAAGGAATGAGCTCAGAGGGGAGGTAGTCCATCCCTTGGGCATCGAAGGCTCTCAGAGGAAATGGGGAGAGGTGGAGAGATAGAGTTGGAGTCCTCTGCACAGAGGCAATCCTAGAGACTGGGGAACCCAGGGAGGCACAATGCTGGGGGGTTGTTAGGGATAGCGAGGCAGGGGCAGCAAGGACATTCACTAGAAGCTGCCAGCCTTAGGACACATGCTGGTCAGTCATGGAGGCAGGGTAATTCTGTCCCCTTCTCCCACAATGTGATGAATGGGTAGTGTTTGACCTAGCATGTCCTTCTCTAATTTCATAGAATGGATTGTCAGACCTTGAGGTGGCCTTGGCCTTGGCCTTCCTTCAGGAATAGAGAAGATAAGCTCACCCCTCATCAGAACTCACATGGAATTCTGTGTTCAGGTCTGGGCACTACCCTTTAGGAGGGCTGTTCTGGCTAGAGAGAGATGGGGAATCCTCATCTTCCAGGCCAGGGTGCACAAAGGTGGGCACATAAGACTAGGTCCTGGGAGCAGAAAGTAAGCCAGTTAACCAAGAGCAGAAAGCTCATGTAGGAGACAGACAGAAAGCTGAAAAGACAGGTCAGAGATCAGTGGTGGGGTGCCTTACAGGCCAGAGGGAATCTGGTCTCTAACCTCTACTAGAGGTAGGTAACCTGTGGTCCTCTAGGTCCTCAAGTGTGGCCCTTTGACTGAATCAAAACTTCACACAACAGTTCACCTTAATAAAAGGTTTGTTCTGTAAAGCTTGGACTCAGTCAAAAGGCCATACTCGAGATCCTAGAGGGCCACAGGTTCCCTACCCTTGCTTGGCAATGGGGAGCCATTGAAGGTTTGGAGGCAAGGTAGTGATGTGACCCAAGTGACATTTCAGGTAATGTGGTGCAGGATGGGCAGGAGCAGGCTGAAGTCCGGAGGCTGTGGGCTCAGCTATTCCTGGGAGGATTAGAGGGCAGATTTAGGGGGATGACTATGGGGAGGAAAAAGTGGACAGGCAGGTTCCTTGCAAACAGCACATGAATCACAGGGACTCATGGGCTCTTTGAAAAGCCCAAGCCAGTGCTCCATTTTCTCTTCCAGCACTGAGAGGCCCAGAGACCAAGCTGTCACCCGGCTGGTTTCTCTTTGGATTTTATTTCTTTGTCTGACGTGCTTCGTCCTGTCATAATGCCTGGAGATCATTCTGTCTGATGAGTGATCTCTGCGTAGATGGATGCAGCCACAAAAGTGTCGGGCCCAGCCCCCTGCGCCCTGCTGAGGGCTATTCAGGAGCTGGGCCCAGAGCCTGGCCAGCCTAGAAAAAGAAACGAGACCCCCCTGCAGGCTGGTGAAGCTTTGCTCCCTCTTCCCTCACAGATGGCTGTGCACACTTCAGAGGAGGTGGGTAGGGGGGCCTACTGGTGCTTTTTCATACCTGCACATTAAAGGAAGACCATTTACAAAGAGAAAATTAAATGCTTGCACTTCTCAATAGACTGAGGGCTGGGAAGGTGCTGGATAAGATCTGGGAATATACAGACAAAAATAATTTCAAGACCCCTGATGGGAAAAGAGAAACACTGACCCCGTTCAAGCCAGATTTCCTAATGGAGCAGATCTGGCCCTTGGGCTGACTTCTTTTCTCCTAGGACCACACAATCTGAAGTCACTCTCTGTGGCCCTTCCTTAGAATACAAATGTGGTCTGAACTGCAGGCTAGACATCGAAGCCAGGGCTAGGGCCAGCCCACCTTGAGATGAGACTCTGGGCTTCTCTACTGCGAGATAAGGGAGGAGTGCTCTGCTGCCCTCTGGGCTGGACAGACTGAATCCAAATCAGGGATGGGGAACCTGCAGCCTCAAGGCCACATGTGGTCCCCAAGTCCTCAAGTGCAGCCGTTGGACTGAATCCAAGTTTCCTCGAGTATTGGGGTCAGTTCTGGGGGCCACAATTTAGCAACAACATTGATAAACTGGTCCAGAAGAGGGCCATTATAATGGTAGTATGGTATGTCTTCTGGGGATTGATTGTTCCCTCAAAATCCCCATTTTCTAGTTTCTCAGTCACATTGCCACAACCTAGCACTCCACTCTTTTCTCTGGAGTGCTCACACCCTTGATCTCGCCATCATTCCCAAGGGACACATGAACCTCAAAGGTATCTCCACCCTCCCAGTCCCAGGTCCTCAGCTTTAGTGTCCGCCTCAAGTCCTCTCCCTCTCCTCTTCATTGCCAGATCCTGTCTTTTTCCCCTAACAACTTACGTCCTAAACGCCCTCCTCTCCCCACTCACAAAAGCCACCCCCCAGTTCAGCCCTCCTTCCCTCCCCCATCATCACCTCTCACCTAAACTACTGTGATGCCTTCCTGATCGATCTCAACTCCTCCTCTACTCCATCCTCACACCCTCATCGAGAGGATTCCCTAAAGAGTAATGATGCCACCCTTCCGCTCAGTGGACTGTAGCGGCTCCCTGTTGGGTCAAACATGCTTTATCGATGCCGACCAACTTGTTCCTCGTGAAGGACACACCATCCAACTATCACCCCACTGTTGCACTGGCTGTGCCTCATACCTGTAGTGCCTTTCCTCCCTCCAGCATCCAGCTCCTGCCACCTTCCGCAGGAGGCCTTTCTCTAGCTCCCAGGTGCCTTCTCCAAGTGCTGGTGCTTCCCCAATCCACTCTCCATCGTCTTGTATCTACCTAGTTACTGAAGTCTTGTTTCCCCAGTTAGAATGAGCTCATCCTGGGCAGGGACTTTTTACAACTTTCTCAGTACCTGACTCATAGTAAAAACTCTTTAAATATATGACTGAGGGAGAGACTGTGGAAAATAGACAGCAGGCAATTGGGATGTGGGATTGGAGCTCAGGAAGGGACAAGCTGGATAAATGGGTCTGGAGATGATTTCTACAGAAATCTAACTCCATGGGAGATAACGAGCTCACCAAGGGAGAAGAGTAGAGAAGAGCCCAGGATTCTGCAACATGAGGGAGGGCCATGAGAAGGGGACAATGAGCATCATGGGGAAGGACTTCCTAGCAATTGGGATGTCCACCAGTCAGTCAACAAGCGTTGATTAAGCACTTAGGGTATGGCAGGCTCTGTGCGAAGGGCTGAGGACACAAGAACAGAAAAAGCAGCTTCTGCCCTCAAGGACCTCAGGTCTTATGGGGGAGACCACAGGAAAATGATGCCTCACTAGATAGTGAGCTCCCTGTCCATGGCTAGATGGCCACTTATCAAGGGATGTTTTAAAGGGGATTCATGCTGGTGTAGAGCTGAGCCAGATCACCTCTCAGTGACCCTCAGAACTCTGAATTTTTTATTTGCTTGGGGTAAGCAGTAAATGCTTGTCACATCATATTGAGGTGAAGTGGGCACAGAACTGGAAAAAGGATGAAGGGGCCCCCAGAAGGATCGCCTGCTGACACTTTGGCCCCCGGCCTCCCTCGGCCCAAGGCTGGTTTCTCTCCCAACTTCTGCCAGGCAGCCGAGGTGTCAGACAGCCTGTCAGGTCTGACTGTGGGCAGCAGGACTGACATCCTCGATCTGGCAGCCGGTTGTCAGTCCCTGTCCCAGTTCGGGCCCCCAAGCCCCTGGGCAGCCAGCACACCAGGGTGCTTGGGAGAGCAGCGTTGGCCCAAGTGAATAAATGCATAAATCTTGGCCCCTACTGAGATTGGATTGATTTCCTGCTTGAGCCTGGGCAGTCTGTTTTAAGACCATGAAGTCTTGGTTCAGTCTGAATATTGAACCAAAAAGAGGATGGATTGAGAAGGTGATTTACTCAGGGGCTTTGGGCGGTCATATTCCTCGGAATCTCGAAGGTCCTGAGGTCTTAAATGACGGCTTAGAGATCTCTTATAGTAGAAGGATCAGAAGGCAGGATCAGGAGCTGGGGGGAAGGGGTAGGGGGAACTTCCAAGAGGCCAACTGAGGCTTAGGAATAGGAAGAATTTTGGAACCATAGGAACTGCCCAGAAGGGGAATGGGCTGCTTGGGGAGGTCTTCAGTGGCTGAGTGACCACACATCTCTAGGAGAGTATGAGCTCCTTGAGGGCAAGGCCTCCCCAGTGCTTGGCATACATTAAGTGCTTAATAAATGCTTATTGATCGATTGTGGGGGGATAATACAATAAGTGCTTAAGAAATGCTTATTGACTGGTTGTATGGGGGGATACTTTTACTTGTATGGGTCAGATGAGATGGCTACTGAGGACACTCTCAACTGTGAGATTATGATTTTAATGCTGCTTCTTACACTGATTCCAAGGAGTCCTTTCCCCTTGCTGGGCCTTAGTTTCTCCATCTGTCAAATGAGGGTTTTGAACCAGATGATGTCCAGCCCTAAAGGTTGTCATCTCTCTGGGGAAGCCAGTTGGCCTCAGCTTCCAGGTTCTTGACTGATTGCTCTCCGTGGTGCCAGCAGAGGGCACTCTGTCACCAACAAATTCTCAGTGCCTTTCTCCACGAGGTGGTAATGAGAGCTGGAGTTGTCTTTATCTTCCTTCTGTGGTCTCTTCAGAAACTGGGACTTGTAGGATACCTATGGCCAGTAGGCTCTGAGGGGCCCTCCTGGTGCCTGGTGGGAATCATGCTTGGACTCACTCAGAGAATCCCCCTCCACGTCATGTAGTAAAATGTTTCCTTTCAGTCAGGTCTCTCTGTGTCTCTCTGTCTCTCTCTCTGTCTCTCTCTCTCTGTCTGTCTCTCTCTCTCTCTCTCTCTCTCTCTCTCTCTCTCTGTCTCTCTTTTTCTCTCTCTCTCTTCCTCCCTCTCTCTTTCTTCCAAATTTATTTTTTTTCAATTTTCAACAATAATTTCCATAAACTTTAAATTTTATCCCCCTCCCTCTCTCCTCTCTTCCCAAGATAGCATGCAATCTTATATGGGTTCTACACATACATTCTTACTAAACACATTTTCCCATTAATCATGTTGCATAGAGGAATTTTAAAAAATGAAAGTATGAGAAAAACTAAATAAAACCAAGTATAACAAAAGAGAAAATAGTGTGCTTCCTTCTGCATTCAGACTCTATAGTTCTTTCTCTGGATGTGGATGGCATTTTGCCTCAAGAGTCTTTTGGGAATGTTTTAGGTCCTTGCATTGCTGTGAAGGGCTTAGTCTATCAGAAACAGTCCTTGCACTCTGTGACTCTTATTGTGTATAATGTTCTCCTGGTTCTGCTCACTTCATTCAGCATCAGTTCATATAGTCTTTCCAAGTTTTCCTGAAGTCAGACTGTTCATCATTTCTTACAGCACAATAGTGTTGCATTGCATTCATATACCATACCTTGTTCAGCCATTCCCTGATGGGTATTCCCTTGATTTCCAGTTCTTGGCCTCCACAAAGAAAGTTGCTATAAATATTTTGTACATGTGAGACCTTTTCCCATTTTTATGATCTCTTTGGGATACAATTCTAAAAGTGATATTACTGGGTCAAAGGGTATGCACATTTTTATAGTTATTTGGGCATAGTTCCAAATTGCTCTCCAGAATGGTTGGATCAGCTCACAGCTCCACCAACAATGAATCAGTGTTCAAACTCTCCCACATCTTCTCTAACGTTTATCATCTTCTTGTTTGATCATGTTAGACAAGCAGATAGATGTGATGTGGTACCTCAGAGTTGTTTTGATTTGCATCTCTCTCATAAATAGTGATTTAGAGCATTTTTTCATATGACTATAGATAGTTTTAATTTCTTCCTCTGAAAACTGCATGTTCATATATCCTTTGATCATTTATCAACTGGGGAATGACTTGTATTCTTGTAAATTTGACTCAGTTCTCTATACATTTTAGAAATGAAGCCTTTATCACAGATGCTAATTGTAAAAATTCTTTTCCAGTTTTCTGCTTCCCTCCTAATCTTGGCTGCATTGGCTAATGAAGTAATATTGTTACTGAACATATATGCACCAGGTGGTGTAGCATCCAAATTCTGAGAAAAGTTAAATGCATTACAGGAAGAAATAGATAACAAAAGTATACTAGTGGGGGACTTCAGTCTCCCTCTCTCTGAACTTGATAAATCTATCCTCAAAATAAATAAGAAATTTAAGGAGGTGAATAGAATTCTGGAAGAGGTAGATATGATAGACCTCTGGAGAGAAATAATGGGGATAGAAAGGCATATACCTTTATCTCAGCGGTACATGGCACATACACAAAAATTGACCATGTACTAGGGCATAAAAACCTCACAATCCAGTGCAGAAAGGCAGAGATAGTGCATCCTTTTCAGATAATGATGCAATAAAAAATATAGGTAATAAAGGGTCGTGGAAAGACAGACCAAAAATTAACTGGAAATTAAATAATCTAATCCTAAAGAATGAGTGAGTCAAATAACAAGTCACAGAAACAATCGATAACTTCATTCCAGTCTGGTATCTTAAGACCTGGCAGGACGTTAGTAGTACCTGAAGTCCGTAAGGAATGGGGAGGTCACTGAGTCCAGAATCCCTTTTTAACAAAGGCGCAAATCCTGGCCCAGAGAAGAGCCACCCAACTAGGAAGGGGGAGAGCCAGAGTCCTTCATAAATAGACAGCAGGTGCCTAATTTCTACACTGTCTTCTCTGACAAGGAGAAGGAAGGGAAAGCACAGGGCCTAGCCTACACACAGAGCAAGCCCTTCATTAATGCTTGTTGACTTGGAAAGGACGGCACAAACGTGGCCAAAAGGGAGTTGATACCCAAGGTAAAAAAGGAGACATGAAGAGTGAGGTAATAAGCATTTTTTAAGCACCTCCAAAAGCCTGAGATGCTTTTGATGAGTTTGTCCAAGCCCACAGCCTCTGATGAACCCTGCCTTTGGATCCTGGAAGAACTAACCAAAGGCCTGCCAGAGTCACAGTTAGGGAGTGATTCTGAAGGGTCCTGGAGAATGAGAGAGGTACTGAAGGGTGCCCACACCAGTTTTCCCAAAAGGGGAGAGAATGTTCTTGGCAAGTGTTGAAACAGTGAACTTATTTACCAGTAAAGTAATGAAATGCAGACTTCAGCAGCATGTCGAGAAAGCTCCTGGGGTCACAGAGTCAGCCAGGCTCCATCAAGAACAAGCCAGGCAAGGCTGGGCTTGTTGTCTTTCCTGGCAGAATCACAAAACTGGTAATTCCAGGAAGGCTTTCATCACTGTTTACCTTGATTTTAGCAGAACGTTTGACAATATCTTAACATCTCTTCATTTGAAAGAGACGGTGAGGGGTCAGCTAGCACACCAGAACACTTTTCTGGGGTCAGAGTTGGTCGAATGTCTGGAGCCAATGCGTAGTCATCAACCACCAATGTCAGCTTGGAAAAGCATCGCTTTCTATAGTGCTATTTATGATGTTTATCCTTTTAATTAAGCATCTATTAACTGCCTACTGTGTTCCACACCCTGTGACAGTCACTGAGAATGCAAAACCAAAAAAGAAAAAAATAAGTTCCAAGAATTTGTGTGCTACCAGGAGGGGGAGGATGAGGTAAATACAAAGGAATACAAGGCAATTTTAAGAGGGAGAAGGCAGTGTGTGCAGGGGTTAGAGCATTGAACTTGGACGGTTGGATTTGAAATGATGGGACTTGAATTCAAATTCTGCCAGTATAACTGCTGTAACCTGGACAAGTTACTTAACTTCCCTAGACCTCAGTTTCTCCATCTGTAAAATGAAGGGGTTGGACTAGATGACCTTCCCTCTCTAGCTCTATGCTTCCATGGTCTTATAAATGACCTCATGGTAGACAGAGTGTCTAAATCATGTTTTTTAAGGAGCTAGGAATTTAGGTGAGGATGGAGTACATTCTAGGCATTGGGACAGACACAGGCAAAGAGGAATCCAGCTTGAGTGGACAGGGCATAAAGGGGTATCATGAAGCATGGCTGGAAAGGTAAATGGGGATCATGTTATAGAGGGCTTTAAATGCCAGCCTGAAAATGGTATGCTTTATCCTGGAGGTAATAGTGAGCCATTGAAAACTTTTGAATAGGGAATAGCATGATTTGATCTATGTTTTAGAAATATGAATTTGATAGCAATAGGAATGACTGAAAAAGCATTTATTAAATGCTTGTTGTTTTAGTTGTGCCCAACTCTCTGTGACCCCACTTGGGGTTTACTTCGCAAAGAGGGGTTTGCCATTTCCTTCTTTAGCTCATTTTACAGATGAGGAAACCGAGGCACATAGTGTAAAGTGACTTGCCCGGGGTCAAACAGCTAGTAAGTGTCTGAGGCTGGATTTGAATCCTGGAAGAGAAGTTTTCCTGATTCCCAGCCCAGTGCTCTGTACACTATGGCACTTTCAGCTGCCCCTTTATAAGTGCTCACACTGGTAAGCACTAATGCTGGGCAACACCTGCCTTCAAAGAATTCCCATTCTAGTGGTATAAAGGGGGGCTGGAAGGCGGTTTCAAAATGGATGCCAAGTGGCATGGGCCCAGTTCTAAGCAAGACAATCTGAAAGCTCACCCCACAGAGCCCAGAGTCCAAGGGTTGGGATGGTTAGGAAGCGACCTGTCCGCAGGACACAGGAGGAAAAAGAACCCAGGAGCCGGGAGGCCAGTTAGGAAAGGATCATGATAATCTGGGTGAAAAATAAAGAGGGCCTGGGCCTGGGTGCAGGGGTGGTCTCAGCTGGCTCCCTGCATTCAGATCCTAGAGATTTACCAACTGGCTGCTCAACAGGCATCACTGAAGTGCCTTCATCTGCACCAGGCATGGTGCTAAGTGCTGGCAATACAAAAGATGGCAAAAACTGGCCTCTACTCTCAGGCATCTCACATTCTAACTGGGACAACGACATACAAACAACACAGCAAAGCAACAAACTGGAAAGGACCAGTGGAGGGGAGCCACCAGCATTATGGTGAGGCCCTTTGGTGGCTGAAGGGAGTGGGCAGAAAGCTGAGGAAAGGAGAGCAGTTAGCTGCTGCATTGGAGTAGGTGTGGGCTCATGGTAGCCTGGACTAGAGCACTGGCCATGTCCAAGAAGGGAAGCGGGCACAGAGGAGCGATGTCGTGATGGAAGAAGCAAGAACTAGAAGCAGATTGAATTGGGACTGGCAAGAGAGACTTGGGATTAAGGGTGACATTGGGGTCAGGAGGATGGCACTGCCCTCTGCAGAAATAGAAAAGTTGGGAAGAGGGGAGGGATCAGGGTTGGATACATTGAGTCCGAGATGTCTACGGAGCATCCATCAGACTGTGGTGTCTAGCAGGAAGGTGCTGACTCAGAACAGAAACAAAAAGGCTGGAGATTTATAAGTCAGGGAATCATTTGCATAAATACGATAATTGAACCTGAGGGAACTGATGAGATCATCTAAAGAGAATGTACAAAGGAAAAGAGGCATCATCTCCAAACAGAGCATGGGCAGATGCCCACAGCAAGCAGGAGTGACCTAGATGAAAATCCAGGAGGAGTGACCAGACAAGTAGAAAACAGACTGGGACAGAGAAGGGTGTCCCAGGGAGTGCTGGACAGTGTCAGTGGCTACAGACTGTAGGCGCTTGTGGAATGGTTGTCAATGACTTTCACTGAAGGAAGGCCTGTGCCAGGAGAGAGAACCAGTGAGCTGCATGAGATGCTGTGGAGGTGGAATCCAAGAGACCTGGTGAATGATTCAATTATGGGAGGCCTGAGAGAGGGGGAAGAGGGAAGGATGGAGGTGACAGGGAGGAGGGAGGTACTGTCAACAGGAATGAAGAAGGTTAGAGAATAGGTTTTGGAGTGTTATTTTTGGAAAGGGCAGGGGGAATTTTTGGATGAAAGCATTAAGTGCCTGCTGATAGAATTTGACAGGAAGCTAGGAGAACTCACTGACACATTAGCTGTGGCAGTGAGAGCCCTAAGCAGTCCTGACAGGTTAGGGTCTGGGACTGAACTTAAGATAATGAAATGGGATAGGGATAAAGTCTTCCATCTGGGTTTTCAATCAATTTCACAAGTAAAGGAGGGGCAGGTATACTCAGAGAGCAGCTTGTCTGAAAAAAGCCTGGAGGTTTGAGGGGACCACACACCCAACAGAAGTCAAAAGTGTGACACAGAGACTGAGAAAGTTAGAGGGACCTTCAGCTATATTAAGAGGGGCATATTGTCATTGTTTAATTGTGTTCTACTCTTTGTGACCTCATTTGGGGTTTACTTGGCAAAGAGAGTGGAGGTTCGCCATTTCCTTCTGACTCCAGGTTTGGTGCTCTATCCTCTTTTCCAACTGGATGTCCTAAATGGGCATAGCTTCTAGGAATGAGGAGGTAACCATCCCTGTAAGCTTTACACTGGCCAAATACTTTCTATCTGGAGAATTGGGTTTAGTTCCTGAAAATCTCATTTGGGGAAGGACATTGATGACCCAGTGAATGTCCAGAAGAGAATGACCAAGATGGACAGATGCCTCAAGTCCATTACTTGAAGGTCAGGTGATGGAGCTGGGGGTGAGAGAACACTGAGGGAGGGGCAAAGGGGAGCTGCCTTTAAGTCTTCACAGGTTTGGCCTGTGGAAGATGAATTAGTCATGCTCTACCTAATGTGAAATTTTCTACTTTTTTTGAGCAAATTCCGCTATGGAGCCTAGATTGTCGAACCTGAACATAGCTTATCAGGTCCAAATCTCTCTGGCCTTGCCCAAGGTCACCCAGTTCACCCCGACATCTATAGGTGAATGCTCAAAGAAGGCCTCAGCTGCCTGCAGAACATATGCCAGAAATGGCATGGGGTCCAGCTTTCAGCAACTCATGTGCGACTTGCCACTGCCAAACCCGCCTCCTTGCCATTGGCACGGGCCACGACTGGCCTACTGCCACCCAGTTCCCCCTCCACCTTCCCCACACATGAAGACTTTTCAAATGAGCTCTCACTCAGGGCCTGCCTCTCTGGCTTGCCAGAAGGAAAGGGGTTGGAACCTTGGCATGCCCCTCTTGCAAAGGTTGCCAACCCCTGATCCAGACAAAGAAGCCAGGCTCCACTTGTGCCCCAGAGCTATTGGAGTTCTGGCCCAAGCCCCAGTGGGGCAGTCCCAGACTAGCCTTGGGTCAGTTCCAAGGTCATCCTCTGGGAGTCAGAGCTCTCTAAGGGGGATTACAAAGAGGGCATTCCAAGGTCTGGGGCAGCACTCCCTCTAATTTGTGAATGTCATTAATGAGTGACCATACCCTGTGACCACTAACCTAGAATGAGCAGAGATATTGAGATGGATGTTAGTGTTGTAATCCAATAAAACTTATAACAAAGCCAATCAGACACGTAGAAAATGACAAATACGATCATCATTGCCAGTCTTAGTCATTGGGCGATGGGGTACGCAGTTTGTGTAACTGCTTGTAATTAATATTAGTCTACATGGCCAAGCTGAGTGTTCATGGTTTTCTTCTCAGGGTCTGTGATAGTCAGTTTTCTCTGACAGCCTTGTCATCAGCCAACGACCTACTATGTGCCAGGCACTGTGCTGTGCGTGAAGGATGGAGTAAAGAGGCACAACACAGTCCCTGCCCTAGATGGTCTCCATCTGATGAGTGAGACAGTGAGCGAACGAGTGCTCCACGGGAGGAGACAACAGAACAAAGGCACTAGGATCAAGAGGGGTTGGGAAGACTTCCTGGAAGAGAAGGGATCATAGCAAGCCAGAGCAGGTAGTAGGCGGAGAGGAGGAGGGAGCGCATTCCAGCCTTGGGGGACAGCCAGAGAAAACGCCCAGAGCCAAGAGATGGAGGATCTTGTTGGATTAAAGAGTCCACATCAGGGAGGAGGGTCTAAGGAGACTGGAAAGGTGGGAGGAGCCAGGTTATGGAGGACAAGCATTCTGCATGTGATCCAAGGCTGGAACCCCTTCTATCGTAGCGCAGGGCTTCTTAACCCAGGGCCCATGGATGTATTTTAAACATTTTAAAATTTATTTTAAATTTAAAATTAATTTTTGAAAATTATCTTGAAAATCGTATTTCAGTATTCAGTATACTATATACTATTATATGCATTCTTAAATTTACTGTAAAATATAGGATTTGTATATAATATATAACTATATATTATATATGCACTATATGTAATATATAATACTGTATATATTCAGTGTATTGGTTACATTTTTAAACCTTTGTATTTTACCTGATGCATTTACAAACACTCTGGAGACGGGGGTGCTGGGTTTTACCGGATGGACTCCGGCAAATAAAAGGTGAAAATCCTTGGTCCCAGCTGGTCTTGATGTTCTAATGTTCTCTTTTCTAAGCTCCTTCACCATTCTAACTCTCTGTGTTCCAGGGTCCACTCCAGCAGTGACGGTCTATTGTTCTCACGTTTTATATTCCAAAATTCCCACTTGCTCTGTGGTTTTATTCCCATTAAATAAATATGAACACACCCCAAGTCTAGCTTTCCTGGGCGCTAGAGGGACCCAGGAAGCAGACATTCCAGTTGTGAATAATCAGCCCTGTGGGGGCTTAGAGGGACAGTGAGGGATAGGCCCAATGGAAAAGGACCCTGGATTCCTGGCATCTGAGTCTTGGGATACGGAGAGGAGAAGAAAGAGCAGATGATAAGGCCATCTTTGTCCAGGCAAATGTACTTGCCAGTTCTGGAGGCAGGAGGCAGTTCTCCATTGCTGTAGATGACAAGGTGGACTTTGTCACCTTAGACTTTGGTTTCCTATTTTATACAATAAAGGGACTTAGATTAAATTCTCCCAGCCCTGACATCCCCTGTTCTAAGGGCCCTCCCAGCTCTGACATCCCCTGTTCTAAGCGCCCTCCTAGCTCTGCCATCCTCTGAGCTCTGAAGTCCTCTATGTTCTCTTTAACACCAGCCTTGCCCCTCTCCTCCCTCTGCCCCCACCCCCTAACGTTGCGAGCCCCCCCCCCCAGTCCCATATGTTTTCTCTGCAAGTGTTGCAGTAACTTCTCGCTGGTGTCAATGCTGCCGCCTTTGTTCCTTTTCTCTGCTGTCAGCAGTAGGCAGACGGAATCAACCCACCAGGCTGTTTAATTGCAATATGAAAATTCATGCCTTTTGGAAGGAAGAAAAGGCGGCTGCCATCCATTCAGCATCTCCCTCGCTGCTGCATGTGCTGATTTGGTCTCATTCAAACCAACACAAGGATATTCATTATCCAGAGAGGGCCATTAAGCTGGGTTCTCAAGCAGGCGATATTTCACTTTAAACAGTCTGAAAATCAGGCCTTCTCTGAGCCCCTGGGCTGCAGTAATGTGGAGGAGCCCCCCCGCACCTGCTGTATTAGGCTGCCTCCCCGGCAGAGCTAAAAGTGGAATGGGCCTCCTGGAGTATTGCAGGGGCTGGGGGACTGGACCACAGCTCCCTGGGGATGCTTTGGGGTGGGGGTGGGGTTTCCTGCCTAGGCTTTGGCTCCCAAGCTCAAGAATCTAATGCTGAAAGGGACTTCAGAGGCCAGCTCTTTCATCTTAACAGATGAGCAAACCGAGATGGGCTACAGCACGGTTCTTAACCTCAGGACCACAAACCAGAGAAGACATCCATGTATAGCTTTAAGGAGATCCATGAATTTGAATGGGAAGAAATTACATCCTGATGTCGTTATAGCTGATTTCCTTTACATATTTTATTTTATGCATTTAATAATGTGATTTTGAGAAGAGGCCCATAGACTTTCTGAGACTGACTGACCCAGGGACCCTGGACACAGAAAAAGTTAAGAATCCCTAAACTAGAGGATGTCTCAGGTCTCTTTCAGTTCTGAAATTCTGTGATGCTGCTGTATGCTAAGCACTTGGCTAAGCACTATAGGCGTACAGAGATCTTAGCAGGATAGAAGTAGGGAGCCAGAAAGAACCTCAGTAGCCATCCCATCCAACCCATATACAAAAAGAAGTGTTGTTACTATGGCATGCATGAGAGGGAGAGTGCGAAAGAGAAAGCAGTCTCCTGGAGTCAATTAAGGAAGGTCCCCTTTGGAAGGACTGTCTTGAGAAAGGACTGGAAGGTGGCAGTGGAGAGGACCAGGGAGGGCATGCCAAGCTGGGAGTAGAGGAGGTAATGGCGCAGACACCAGCATGAAGAAGGCAGTCCTGTTGGCAGGAAGCAGACGGAGGCAGCTGGAATAAGCAGTGAGTTCCTGGAGGCCCGAGAGATGTTGGAGTGTGGCAGGAGATGCCACACTCCAGACAGAGAGATGAATGAATGGATCAGTATAGTTGGATGGATAGATGGATGGATGGATGAGTGGATGGATGGATGGGATAGAAGATAAATATGTAAATTGATGGATGGCTAGGTAGATGAAAGGGTCTGTAAATGTATCAATAAATAGGTGGATAGGTGGATGGATAGATACATGAATGGAGAGATGGATGGATGAATAAATGGATTAATAGATAGATGGAAGATGGACAATACCTACAAGGGAGCTAAAAAGGGGAGGAGGAAGTACCTGAGTGGGCGGGGAGTAATAAAAGATTGGAGCCTTGGTGGTGCTAGGTAATAAAGGTCATAGATGCCCCAGTGGGGATACAATGAGGAAGCCTGCAGAATCGGGGATGAGAGTCAGGAAAGAAGTGAGCATGGCTGGTATGAAGGGTGGGGCTGTTCCTAGGACAGAAGTGATGCCACGCTTGATCTGATGGACCTGCCTTTTTACCCAGTAACTGGCTTAGTCAGCTACATTTAGGCAAGGGATGCAAGGTCAGCAAATGTCATCTAAGCCATGAATGCTGGGTTACAAACTTTCCTAATCACAAGGCCTGTGTGGCTGACAAGGGGGACCCCTTTGGTCTAGACCACCCACTGATTGGCCACCCCTAAAGTTCCCCCTCCTGCTCAGTCCCTGTGAATTAGCCCAGCAACAATGGTCAGAGATATGGGCTCTTAGTCATAGTATCATCCAACAGTGTGCCCAAGTGGCCTTTCTTTTGGGCACCTAGTGGAACTGTAGGTTGGGAGAGCCACACAATTACATGCTTTTGAGAAACAGGCTGCCTGATTTGTCCTGTTCCTTCGACACCACACCTGATATTCCTTCACAGCTGATCTGGGTCCTTTCAGAGCAGAAACTCACCCATCCGGAGTGGGGGTACCAAAGGGCGGAGGCATCTCCAGGGTGAGAAAGCTTCTGGAGAAAGGGTGGAAAATTGTTCTCTGGGTAGTATCTTAGATCCCTGTTAGTCTGTGAGGTACGAGAGGGTTCATAGAATCATACTCTTCAACCTTGAAGAGACCTTAGAAGTTATCCACATCACACCCCACCCATTTCATTTTACAGAGGAACTGAGGCCTAGAGTGGTTAATTGATGTAGAGACATAGATCCAGAGTTGGAAGGAACTGTAGAAGTGCCAGTTCCTTACTTTACAGACAAGAAACCTGAGGTCCCTAGAAGTTCAATGATGCATCTATTGGAATGAGTGTCTGAAGTGGAATAACACCATGCAATGCTCTAACCACTTGGACACACAGCCTCTCTAAATGGTCTGAACTGTGTCTCACACTGTAAAATTCCCAGCTTCCCCCTGCATGCATATACACACAGATCACAGACCTCTGCACACAGTAGGTGCTTAACTATTTTAAAATGACAGAATGATTTTAGAGAAATGGAGATTATTGACCCAGTTTTACAGATCTAGAAAACCAAGGTTCATGTTAAGTGTCCTGAAAGTCCTCCAGTTACTAAGTGGTAGAGTTGACCATGGAACTCTTTGAAATGAGGTTAGTGTTTTTATATCCCCTTCATTTCTGCCGTATCCAGCAAACTATCCCTTAAAATAAGTTCTTTCATCATCCACTATGTGCCAAACCTGTGTTGGAGTCAGGCAGACCTGAGTTTGAATCCTGAGCACCTCGCACAGTTGTTATAAGGACCAACTGACATAATAGATGGGGGTACTTGGAAAACTTTACAAGACTATATGTCAACTGTTATCTTATTGTTATCATTTTAAGATGACATCTCTGTCCTCATAACTAATATCTATGCAGCATGTAAAGTTTGCAAAGCATTTTATATGTATTCAGTCTTTGGAGCCTCATGAAGCCTTGTCAAACAGAGATGGCAGGGATTATTATCTCCATCTTACAGAGGAGGAAACTGAGGCCCAGAGAACTTAAGAGACTTGTCCAGAGTTACAGGGGAAGGTCTTCCAACTTGGGTCTTCCTGCTTCTGAGTTTACAACTCTGTCCATATACCTCTCATAGAGCTCACATATAAGCACAGAGAGCTATAGGGTATAATATTTTATGAGTGCATTGGAGAGACACAAACATGTGAGGGCCAAGGGAGGAAGGGCATTTTGGACTGGTAGATTAGGGAGACTTCCTGGAGGAGAGGACCTTAAAGGCTGGGCAGACATTTAGCCAGTAAAGAGGGTGAGGGAAAGCATTTCAGGCATACAGAACCGGGTAAACAAAGGTTTAAAGCTGGGAGAACCCAACACATGTTTGATGGGGCAAGAGAATAGACCAAGCTTCTTCCTGATTTTATCTGCTGCTTTTGGTCAGTTCCAGAGAGATATGATTGTCCAAGGCTCGTTTTCATCACCATGGAAGCTTATCGGCCCCACTCCCTTCATTTGACAAGATGCTGGCAGGGGGCTCCGATTTCCCCTGGGTGAGGGTCATCTAAGCCCTACCTGGACAGGAAACTCCTCTCCTCAATCTCTAAAAAGCGGTCAGCCGAGCTTTGCCTCAAGGCCTCGTGTCCTTATCCATATAACTTATTCTACTTTCAGAGAATTGGTTTGTCCTGGTTGGAATGTTTTCTCTTTCTCACGTTTCACATTCCTGGGCCTGAATCACCTATAAAATAGGGACGATGAACTTTCTCTTGCCCACAGCATTGGGTTTTAGTGTGAAGAGCTCTGAATGAGTCAGGAGGTCTGGGTTCAAGTCCTAGCCTCTTCCTTTCTGTGGGAAAGTCACTTTTCCTCCCTGGGACCCAGGAAACAGGGGTGGAGTGGGGGGATCAGGGTGGTCAGAGGAGATCTGGGAACTATTCCTCTTTCCCTCCTAGCCACCTGACATACAGAAAATTGCCTTCATGAACAAGAGCGTGGGTTGCCCAAGGGGAACTACTGTCTCCATTTGTATTAATTTCATTTTACTGATCTCAGTATTGACTACTGCAGGACCGGAGATGCTTCAACAAGGAGAATTTCCCTGCAATCTCCCCAAGGCTAACCTGAAAAGATGCCCACTCAGAGCTTTATGGCTACTCCAAGGGGACCCCATCACAGGCACCCCACACACTCAGATAGACACAGAGCTAGGTACTCTAAGAACATAACAGTATCCCCTGGGTATTTTTTTCTGGGGAGATGTTACATGCCCCCATTCAAATGTATCAGTCCTGTCTCTCCACACATGTCTGGCACACAGTAGGTGCTTAAATCATTCTTGATAGAAGGATTAATGTGGTTAGCTTGGAAACACAGGTAGAAGCCTATTGGTGAAAAGTTTTAAATGCCAAAGGCTTGCATTTGACCCTAGAAATAATGGGGAGCCCCTGGGGCTTATTAAGTAGGGGAGTTTAGACATGTCCCACAAGGCAGACTGGCAGGGGGAGAGCCTCGAGGCAGGGAGATGGATGAGGAGGTTGGGCCAACTCTTTAGATCTTGTGGGGGAGATGCAGCCTGAGCCAATCTTCTGTCCTCCTTGCCCTCCTCCCTTCCTGGTCCTCCTCCCCCTAAGCCACCCCTGCCAGACACACTTTCTTTTATGGAGAGAACACAAAGGAACCCTATTTTAACAAGCCCATGGAAAGGGCTTGCAGGCACCCAGCCTTCGGGTTTCTCCTGCTCAGTCACAGTCATCTGTTCCCTTGTGGACTGGACAGATTCCAGGGCCACATTTCGAACTTTTCAAAGGGCCTTCATCAAGTACTGGTCAACACCTGCCCTGATCAGTGCCAGCTCCCTCCCCCAAACCTCTCCCCTAAGGCCACATCGGTCTCAAGCGTCTCCTCAGACACCTGCAGGTCATGCCTTCCAGCTGGCACGTGGTCTCTACTCTTTGTGGGAATGGCATCTTTGAATGTCATGAAGTCCTTCCAGTTATCATGAGGAAGCCCTGAGAATCTGAGCGATAGAGCTCTATGGAAGTCCGAAAGGCCACTGACCTGGCAGTGTGACCTTAGGCAACCCTTCTTAGTCCTCAGTTTATCTGTTAAATGGGATAAATACTGTTTGCAATCAACCACATAGGGTGGTTTTGGGAAAAGTGTACCCAAGAAATGGTAGGGATATTTTTAGTTGATTTTGGAGTGAATTGTTTTAATACAACTTCTTTAACCCCAGATCTCATCCAGCTGCCTCTTGCGGTTCAGTCATTTCAGTCATGTCTGACTCTCTGTGGTTCCATTTGGGGTTGTCCGGCAAAGATACTGGAATGGTTTGTCATTTCCTTCGCCAGCTCATTTTTCCTCCTCATCTTATACCTATGACTTCTCTAAACAAAGAATAGTTTCCCTGCCTGTAAAATGGGGAGAATAAAGTCTCTTGGCCTGCCCAGAGCTGAGGAACAAATCCTATGAGATCATAATTGGGTTTTTGAAAACTCTTGCAACAATGAACTGGCCCTCAAACAAACAATCAACCACGAACAGACCCGAGGGAAGGAAATGAATTCATTACTCCTTTATGGAGGTCCAACTCTCTGCCAGGCCTTGTTCTAAATACCTAAGACAAACTCAAAATAGGTTCTTGTCGGTTTGGTTTGGTTTATCAGCCTTCGAAGAGCTAGCAATTTTATTTTTCTCTTTAAATTCTGAACTTAATACCCAATAAAATGAACATTTCCCTATACACAGTAGAACAGAAAAAGGGGATTTTACCTCAAACTGTACATTTCTATTATGTACAGTTTGTCTTCTCAATTTATAATAAATCCAACATGTAACTTTTGAAGGTAACGGAGAAAGTCTTCTTTTTTTAAATATACATATGTATATATATATACATATATATATTGGTTTTTTTCATTTTTTTGGTTTTTTTATATTTTTAATAAATTTATTTATTCAACTTTTTACATTCATTTTCACAAAATTTTGGGTTCCAAATTTTCTCCCCATTTGTCCCCTCCCCCACCCCAATACACCAAGCATTCTACTTTCCCCTATCACCAATCTGCCCTCTCTTTTATCATCCCTCCCTTCTCTTGTCCCCTTCTTCTCTTATGTGCTGTAGGGCCAGATAACTTTTTACTCCCCATTACCTGTATTTCTTATTTCATAGTAGCAAGAACAATACTCAACAGTTGTTCCTAAAGCTTTGAGTTCCAACTTCTCCCCATCCCTCCCTCCCCACCCATTCCCTTTGGAAAGGCAGGCAATTCAATACAGGCCATATCTGTGTAGTTTTGCAAATGACTTCCATAATAGTCGTGTTGTGTAAGACTAACTATATTTCCCTCCATCCTATCCTGCCCCCCATTGCTTCTATTCTCTCTTTTGATCCTGTCTCTCCCCAAGAGTGGTGACTTCAAATTGCTCCCTCCTCCCATTGCCCTCCCTTCCATCACCCCCCCCCCCCGCTTATCCCCTTCTCCCCCACTTTCCTGTATTGTAAGATAGGTTTTCATACCAAAATGGGTAGGTATTTTATTCCTTCCTCTAGTCCAATGTGATGAGAGTAAACTTCATGCTTTTCTCTCAGCTCCCCTCTTTTTCCCTCCACTAAAAAGTCTCCTACCTGCCTCTTCTATGAGAGATAATTAGCCCCATTCCATTTCTCCCTTTCTCTTCCCAATACATTTCTCTCTCACCGTTTACCTTCATTTTTTAAAGATATGATCCCATCCTATTCAATTCACTCTGTGCTCTCTGTCTCTGTGTGTGCGTGCATGTGTGTGTGTGTGTGTGTGTGTGTGTGTGTGTGTGTGTGGTCCTACCAACTACCCAGATACTGAAAAGTTTTAAGAGTTACAAATATTGTCTTTCCATGTAGGAATGTAAACAGTTCACCTCTGGTGAGTCTCTTATGACTTCTCTTTGCTGTTTACTTTTTCATGCTTCTTCTCATTCTTGTGTTTGAAAGTCAAATTTTCTTTTCAGCTCTGGTCTTTTCATCAAGAATGCTTGAAAGTCCTCTATTTCATTGAAAGATCAGTTTTTCCCCTGAAGTATTACACTCAGTTTTGCTGGGTAGGTGATTCTTGGTTTGAGTCCTAGTTTCTTTGACTTCTGGAATATCCTATTCCATGCCCTTCGATCCCTTAATGTAGAAGCTGCTAGATCTTGTGTTATCCTGATTGTATTTCCACAATACTGGAATTGTTTCTCTCTAGCTGCTTACAATATTTTCTCCTGGACCTGGGAATTCTGGAATTTGGCCGCAATGTTCCTAGGAGTTTCTCTTTTTGGGTCTCTTTCAGGCAGTGATCAGTGGATTCCTTGGATACTTATTTTGCCCTCTGGTTCTAGAATATCAGGGCAGTTTTCCTTGATCATTTCATGGAAGATGATATCTAGGCTCTTTTTTTGATCATGGCTTTCAGGTAGTCCCATAATTTTTAAATTGTCTCTCCTGGATCTGTTTTCCAGGTCAGTTGTTTTTCCCAAGAGATATTTCACATTATCTTCCATTTTTTCATTCTTTTGGTTTTGTTTTGTGATTTCTTGGTTTCTCAGAAAGTCATTAGCCTCCATCTGTTCCATTCTAATTTTGAAAGAACTATTCTCTTCAGTGAGCTTTTGAACCTCTTTTTCTATTTGGCTAATTCTGCTTTTGAAAACATTCTTCTCCTCATTGGCTTTTGGAACCTCTTTTGCCAATTGAGTGAGCCTATTTTTCAAGGTGTTATTTTCTTCAGCATTTTTTTTTGGGTCTCCTTTAGCAAGGTATTGACCCGTTTTTCATGGTTTTCTTGCATCTCTCTCATTTCTCTTCCCAGTTTTTCCTCCACCTGTCTAACTTGATTTTCAAAATCCTTTTTGAGCTCTTCCATGACCTGAGCCCATTGAATATTTATTTTGGATGTTTGGGATTCAGAAGCCTTGACTTTTATGCCTTTCCCTGATGGTAAGCGTTGTTCTTCCTCATCAGAAAGGAAAGGGGGAAATATCTGTTTACCAAGAAAGTAACCTTCTATGGTCTTACTTTTTTTCCATCTTCTGGGCATTTTCCCAGCCAGTTACTTGACTTCTAAGATTTCTTTCCACACCCACCTCCTCTCCAGATCCGCCCAGCTAGTGCTTGGGGTCTGAGATTCAAATGCTGCTTCCCAGCCTCAGGGCTTTCAGCAGGGGCAGGGCTGCTATTCAATGTAAGATTAAATTCAGGTGCTCTGGTGGGGGCAGGGCCACCTCTCAGGGCTCAGTTCCCTCAGGGGGTTTATGTGGAGACCTTCAACAATGGATCGGGGCTCCTGTCTGCTTTGGGAGCCCCTGTCAGCTGCTGCCTCCCGAGGGGGCCTGAGTTATGGAGACACCCCGCTGGCCTCTTGGCCAGCCAAACAGGCCCTCTCACTGACCTTTGCACCCGTGGGCGGAGGGAACCACGTGTCCACTGGAGATTCTATCCCTGAAGCCAGCCCAGATCTGCTCCTCCCCGGGGCTAGGCAGCCAGGGCAGGGCTGGGCTCCTCTCCAGTCTGGTGTGTGATGGACCCCCGGTGTCAGTTTTCCTGGTCTCTCTGGAACAGAAATCTCCACTCCATCGTTCAGAGCATTCCTCTGCTCCAGAACTTGTTGGGAGTTCCTCCTTACAGGTATTTTATAGGCTATGGGTTCAGGAGCTAGCATACATATATGTCTTTCTACTCCGCCATCTTGGCTCCTCCCCCTGGAGTAAGTCTTCTTGAGGTGGTGGAGGGCAGGGATACAAGGCGTACCCAGATAAGGAAATATGAAGTGGACGACAGAATAAAAAGCGATGGGTCAGGGATGGCTTTAACAAGTAAGGAGAATATGCTTTAAAGGGAGGGGTGACTTCTGAAAGGCTGAAGTCCTTGGCCTTGGGCCAGAGATGTGTGCTGGGCTGGGTAGGAGGCCTGCTCTTCTCTCACAGTCTGCATTGACCTATTTGCTAATGGACTGGCAAGGCATTGAACAGGCCCCTTCTTAGTTGTTAATGCAGATGAGTAGGAGGCTCCAGGGTGAAGGGATGCAGCTGTTGCCTGGTAGTTCAGCCCTCTTGGGTTGCATTTGGGGCAGCAGAGTTTGAGAAGGGTTGACTCCAGCTCTGTCATCCCATTAATTTCTACAGAAAGGCCCAGAGATGGCCCCGGTGGGGGATCGGACAAGGATGCTGCTATCATCCTGGGCCAGAGCCAACCTCAGATATGCACAACGTGGGTCTGATTCGGTGGTGCCTCCACGAGCTGCAGAAAGAGTTTACCTACTGCAGGGAGCAGGCTGAAAAGAAACCAGGCTGGGTCTGAGAGAACTGGGACATCAGACCCACACCCAGTCACCTTCAGCATCTCCAGCCTTCAATAGGAGTCAAGCTGGTCAGTGGAGGGAGGGCAGGACTGGTGTATCTTGCTACAGCTCTGCCTCTAATTACTGGGTATCCTGAGGATGGTTACATGGCCCTGGGTGGGGGTGGGGAGACATGATGGCAGAACCAGCTCTGAGGCTACTGGGGAAAGCTTAGAGATCTCTTGGGCGATTCCAATCTGAGGATGAAGGGTAGCAGTAGGAGGCAAGGAGGCTGTCCAGGAAACCAGGCTGTAAATTGAGATGAGAATGATTATTACAGCTGGCATTTATAGAGCCTGTGAAGGATTTAAAATACTTGACACACTTTATCTCATTTGATCTTTGCAACAATCCTGGGAAGTCAGCGCCATGATTATCACCCCCATTTTACAGATAAGATTTACTGAGACACAGAGGAGAAAAGGATTTGCCCAGGGACACAAGTCTCTGAGGCAAGATGGGCACTTGGGTCTTCCATATAAAGTCCAAGCTCTGTGCACTGTTACACCTAGCTGCCTAGAAAGAAACAACCTCCTAGAACAAAGGAGGAAATGCTCCCACAGGGGTGTTAGGTTGCTGTGCGCTCTGGCTCCTAGTTTTAGTAGGGATACAGAATAGGTGGGGAGCTTCTGGAGGAGAGTGACTAGGCTTGAGTCCCTACGCCATGAGGACCCTCAAGGGGTCTTTTTTAGCCTGAAGGAGATTTGAGGGTGAAATGGACGGACCGAGAATAATTCACAGGCAAAATTAATTAGGAATTTTGAGAGCATCATTTATTAGCCAGGCTGGCGGCTGCCTCATGTAGAGACCCAGAGGAGACAGCCCCGAACTGAGGTGGGTGCTTAAAAATGCATTTTAAGCATTTCGGTGCTACTTGGTACAGCCTTGCAGTTTCTACAACAAACATAGTCGTGACAGGGCAAGGGGGGCTTTCTGCTAGGCAAGAACCCCCAAAACAGAGTGGGTTGTCAGGGTACTGCTAGGCAAAGGACCCCAACAGAAAACAGGTACCAGGAGAGGGACCCAATCAAAGACTGGTTGTCATTCAACAAAGAAGTAGTTGTCAGGAAGGGGGGGCTAGTTGCCTGGCAAGGGGGGTGTCTAACATTAGAGGGACACAGGTTTTTACCATGCAAATGGACTAAACAAAAAATGACTGTTAACAATGCATCAGATATTTCAAGGGCAGGCAGAGGGTAGTGGTCTGATCTCAGCTATGGAATCCTATGATTCTGACAATTTGAAAGAATCCTCGGTCTAGAGTTGGAAAGGACCATGGAGGCCAACCTTCTCATTTTACAGATGAGGAAACTGAGGCCCAGAACCTGCCCAAGGTCACCCAGCTAGCAAGTATCAGCCCTAGAGCTACAATCATATGATGCTGAATGTAGCAGGGTTTTCAACAAAGTCTGTAGTGTTCTGAAAGCTGTTTGTTGGTATATGGAGGAGACAGTAAACAGTAGGTGCTTAATAGATGTTTATGGAATTTGTTTAATTGTTGAACTCTTACCTCAAGGGCATGCTATGAAGATATCCCCATCTCATCTCCTTGGGCCTCAGTTTCCCCACTGGTGAACTATTGGTGTATGCCCCACCCCCCCCCCACCCCCGTCTAAGACCTCCCAATAGTCTCTAAGCACTGGTCCATTCACATTCACCTCCCTTAAAGTAGCCCCAATCACATTGGTGTCAGTCAGAATTCGAACCCAGGACTCTCATTGAATCAGAAAGTTTTGTTCCATCGATGCTTTCAGCATATGTGCATTTTCAAATGGATTCACTCTGAAGGCTGAAATCCCTGCAGTCACTGAATGACCAAGCCCCCTTTTGTTCAGTCTCCAACAATTACTACCTTTCTACTTGGCCTGGAAGCCCTGGGCACCAAGCACATCATCTTAGGACTTCCAGGGGTGTCCTCAGGCAGACTCCACCCTTCAATTGCATTTGCTCCACACAACAGATTTCCTAGTTTTGCCTTTGATCAAAAGCACTTTAGAACAGAGAATGCCAGAGCTGTGAGAGACCTTTAACAGGGATGTCCGAGCTGGGGGGCTAAGAACATAGAATATCGAGGCTGGGAGAGGCTTAGAACAGGGGATGTCAGAGCTGGGGGTGAGGGGCTGGTGTGTGCTTAGAACATCAAACGTCAGGGCGGAAAGGGAGTTTAGAGAACATTGCGGGGCAGGTGAGGTGCGAGGAGACCTCAGGGCAGCAATGTCAGAGCTCTCGGGAGCCTAGAGGGCTTGACTGTCCAGAGTCGGAAGCTGAACCCTACGAAGTTCAGGGGAGCCGCTCCCGTCCCACCACACACGCCTGGCAGATGCTCCCCAGGCCTGCTAACTCTCAGACCATCCTGTCTGTCTCCCCCCGCCCCGTTAGGTCCCCGACTGGTGGCAGGGCCTGGCTGCGGACCCTGCTGCCCCTTGGGGTCCGCACCTGCCGGAGCCAGGTCCCTGCGCCTCGGAAGTTTCTCATCATCAAAGCTTCTCGGGAGATCAAATGGCCAGCCCCCGGCGGGGCTGCAGCGCACACCCCGAGCCTTCTGGATTATTAAGCAGCGCCTCTGGGGACCGGCACGTTCAGACTTCAGAGGCTCTCGTCGCAGGCCCAGCCGCGCCTTTGTACATCAAACCCCGGCTCCCGGCATCGGCTTCTCCCCGTCTTCATTCCTTCCCCCCGCTCCTTGCTCGTTCTCAGGCCCGGGCTCCTTTCATCTCCTCTCGGCTCGGCCTGCGTGTGCCAGGGCCGCAGCAGTGCCCAGGGCGGAGAGCGGCCAGCGCGGGCCTCCCCGCTCCGTTTGACCCAGACCAGGCAAAGCCAGCCAGCCGCCCGCCCTTGGCATTTACGATCGGCTGCCCCCGCAGCCCTCGCCACAGTCACATGGCACGCGATGCTCCCGCTGACTTAAATATTTGATAAAGATATGTGCCAGCCTGTCAGGAGATGTCATACGTTCAGCAAATTAAACCTACGGGTATCCTCTAGCGAGAGAACAACGGGGAACTGTCACGTGTGTGACCGCGGAGGAGGCCTGGCAAACCTGAGCACTTGGGCGCTGGCATCGCACCCTTCCTCCTGTCCGGGGGCACCACGGGGCGTCCTGTGACCTGGGAGGGACCTAGAGACGGCACTCCCCAGGGCTGCTGCTGCCTTTGCCACCAATCTGGGTCTCACCGCTCCCATGGTCAGGAAGGGGTGGGGTGAGGGTGCAGTGAGAAGCTGCTGCCAGCAGCCCAGGAGGGCATTAGCCATGACTCCTCCCAGCTCAGAACAGCAGCGCCAGTGCAGGCCGCAGGGACCACGTTTCTGTGCAGCCGATGATGCCCATAGGAGAAGGACCCTTGAGACCTCTCCAAGGAGGCTGGTTACCTAGCCGGCTTTCTCTGTGCATCTGTGTTGGTACACCTGGGTTGTTCGGTCCCTAAGAAGTGGCTTGTGTGATGGGCTGACTAAAGGCTGTCGGGTTCCCCCAAAGGGCTGGGCAGTGAGGACTCTGGGCAATGCAGGGTGTGAGAGCCCTTCCCTCCAGGGCATCTCTCACTTCCCTCTACTTCGTTCCAATCTCCCCTCTAATCTGGACGTTGGCAGTAACCTCCCTTGGTCTCTCTGCTCTCAGCCTCCCCCTTCTCCAGGCCCACCTCTCCATGGCCACCCAAATGTTCCTTTTTACCTTGGTCTGTAAGTAAGGTCTCAAAACCCTGGCACTTGGTACCATGGAGACTATGAATCTTGCCCCCCTCCCATCCCAATCCCCTACCCATAAACCTAGAGGGTCTCATCACTGGGGAAGAGTTACAGGAGCCCCTGGGGTGGAGCCCCAGGAGGGTCCCAGACAGGTGCCTGTGCCTGCTTCTCTGAATTCCATCCTCATCTTCTGGCTGTGGTTGCTGCCTGAGTCTCCCACTGGTGTGCCCCAGCCTGCTTTCCAGGGGCAGCAGGAGTAGAAGCTAGCTTCCTTCCCTCGGATATCCTCCCTCTAGAGCTGCAGGAGAGTTCAGAGATCATTGAGCTCAACTCCTTATATTATAGGAGAGAAAACTAAAACCCCAAGGGGAAGTGATTTACTTAAAGTCACATATCTGCCTATAATAGTGGGTGGAGCATTAGGCTGACCACTGATCCTAAGCAAGTTATCTAGCCTATCTGAACCTCAGTGTCCCAGACTGTAAAATGGTGGTGTACCTAAGGCAGTAACCTTACTCCCAGGGTTATAAGACTTAAACAAGATAATGGATCTGAAGCATTTTGCTCACTTGAAAGGGCTCTAGAAATGCAGACAGCATGTATCAGGGTCAAGATTTGAACTCAGATCCTTGGACTGCAAGACCCAAGCTATTTCTTATCTTAGGTCAAGCTGGTATTGAGGATCCCACCGTGGAGCAAAGCAGGGTGGCCATTTTGCATTTCAGCCTAGACCAATGGCCCTTCTGATGGTGGCTGACCATTCGGCGCAGCCCAGCCCAGCCCACCTTGGCGCAGAGGTAACTGTTAGGACCCTTTTCCATATAGCAGGCCTCAGTCTGCCTCTTGGTAACTTCCCTTCCATAATTTCCAGGTGTGCCCCCTGGGGCCAAGAGAAGTAGAGACTAACCTGTGATTTCATTGGCTCAGGGATCTTCTGGGTGGAAAAATACCCTCTGCTAATAAAAGTTGGCAACTTTTCTGCAACTTGTCCTCTTAGACTTGTCCAACTCTATGTCAGAGGCAGGGGATCTTCCTGGCCCCAAGGTCATCTCTCTCCCCACTATGCCACACTGCTCTCTGAGGCCATGCAGAACAAGTTTATTTCCTTGGGTTCCCAAATAAGGAAATCACCTGAGCAGGGAAAGTGGTGGAGATGTCCTGCTGGCTGCCTGGTCTACCTGGGGTGCCAGGTTGAAAGAGTGTTAAGAGTCTTCCTTGGTTCTGTTAGCCAAGCTGGTACAGCAGAGGAGTCTGGGTAAATGAGTGCAGGAGTGTGTGAGAGAGAAAAGAGGAGTGATAAATATGGAGAATGGGAATGGAAATGAAGAGGAGAGAGGATGGCTTATGACTGTGAGCTAGTGGAAGTAAGTGAGGGAATGGGCTGGAGGAGAGAGATGGGATTTAGATGAGAAAGGAGGGAGAGAGCAGAGCCAGAGCTGGGGTTAAATACAGAAGGTTCTCCTCCAGGTAGAGAAATGGTAAGAGGGATAATGAGAGTCTGGGCACCTGGGCATCACATTTCTGCCCCCAGAAGAGTCTCCCCCCAAGAAAAGAGAGCACATGGGGAGGGGGAGAGCATGGGCTTGTGGGAGCAGACCTGGACAAAAGCAGCAGCAATGCCATGACTGCCTGCCGGCATAGGAATGACCCTGTGACATCTGCCAGTAATTGAGACAATGATCATCCCTCAGGCAGTGTGCTGTTGGACAAGTCACTTAACTTGCTGGGGTCCCAGTTTTTTCATCTGTAAAGTACGGAGGGGGATTGGCCTAGATTAGCCTCTGAGATCTCTTTCAGCTTTAGTTTTGGGATCTTCTGAATCTACATTCGTTGCCATTCCTTGATTGGGATCTCTTCCGTACCACACTCTTGAATTGTAATTCTTTGATTTTTTTTGGTTGTTGCTGTTTATATGCCGTATCCTTCATAACTAAATGTGGCAGGAATTGGAGCTATGTCTAGTTTTTTTGAAGGAAAGGAACAAAGGTGGAGGAGATGGGAGATAATAGGACCTGGGAATCTACATGAGCATAACAGGGGATCCCTGATCAATCAGTGCCCCGCTCTACTTGACAAAATTATAGGGTGTCAGACTTTGAATGTATGTCAGTTTGTATGAGTGGATCAGGGAAATGGCTGAGGATTGGCAGACACACTGGACTTGCCTCTAGTCATGGATTGGTGCCTTGCTCCGCCCACTAAGTGAGTCAATAGGAGTGATCAGATGTTCTATTGTAAATCTTCATATGGTATTCCAGTAAGTGTCTTTGCTTTGAGCTAATTGAGTCTTCTGTCTGACTATTAAAAGGAAAGCACTTTGGTGGGGTCTTACGAGTGCATTTAAGAGTTTTAGGAGCGTGGACCCAGAGTGCCTTGAACCTGGGATAAGCATCTCCAGGGACTCAAACTATAGCCTGTCTGCTGGGGAATGAGCTGATCATGTCCTGTGGAAATCGCACCCCTCCAACTTGCTGGTATAGAGAAAAACATTGAGCAAGAAAAGCAACCAAATTCTTGGATCCAATTGAAAAACTGTCATGCTTAGCCATGTGCATTCTGGGTGACTGAGCCTGCCAGGAAAGACCTGAATGCTCTGAGCCTAAGCAGCTTAACTGTGATCCTGAAATTCTTGGGGTCTGAGAATGCCCATAGACTGGTGTGAGGCTACCTAAGTTTGGGTGGTGCTCAGGGCATTCAGCCCTCAGTGGGTTTAATGTTTTGGGGTTTTTACCTGTATTTCCTTTGGCTGTGAATAAACAATGATATAGAGTTAAACCAATCTTGAGTGGTAATGCTACGATAATGCAGCAGTCATAAAAGTCTGATTGGATGAATGTACACACACACACACACACAGACACACATACAGACACACACACAGACACACAGACACAGACATACACACACAGACACACACACACACAGACACACACACACAGACACACAGACACACACACACACACACACACACACACACACACACACACACCCATAAGCAAGGGAAATGAGGGCCAGAAACAGAGATAAGGAACAGAGGAAGTGATCTTTGAGGATCACCAGAACTTGGCTTTTCCACCAGAGCATCCTCTGCTATTGGGTACAGCCTTTAACCCTTGGGTGAATGATTGATGGCCATTGCCTGACCCTGCCTAGGACTAGGTGCTTGACCAACAGCGCCCCCTGTTGGTTCAAAATAATGATGAGAATCACTCATTTCTATAGCGTTTTCCCTTCAAGTAGTGGGTGCGACTTACTACTTTTCCAAAGACATGAACTCACTTGCTCAGGATGAGATTTGGACCAGATTCCTGGTTTGGTGTTGTCCCGGCCTGGTGGTTCTGCCCTTCCCATCCTCTACTACTCACCCCAATCCCCAGAGATTCCCCTTCTCTGGACTCCTGGGGTACTTGCACTTTCCTTACCTCTCAGTCTCCAATGCAGTACCTGGCCTCATGTTATGGTCAATTAACCTTTTACCTCTCCTATGGCCTCCTGGTATCCTAGGAAAAAACAGGGGCTCTAGAGCCCAGGGCCTTGGGCTCTCATCCCACCCCTGAGGCTTACTACCTGTGTGATCTTGGAAAAGTCATTTCATCTCCCTGGCCTCAGTTTCCTCATTTGTAAAATGCCCTAATAGTTTCTGAGGAGCCTTTTAGCTCTAAATGCATATAATGTATGACCTTCAGGAAGACACCCGGGAGGGAGAGCGCTCCTCATCACTCCATCTTAGTCTCTTTTTGAAGCTGGGGTACCAAGAGTCAAGGACCCTGGAGGAGGAGACAGAGGGAGGGAAAGGAGACTGGAGTGAGGAGGCAGCAGATGGATGCCCGTCACGCCCCCTTTGGAAATTGTTCCTCTGTGTGCCACTCACAAACATGCCTGTAATTACAGTGTTGTCGGCCTTTAATAAGGAGGCACCACACAATCCGTGTCAGAGTTATCAGGGGAGGAAAAAGAGATGAACAGGGTGAGAGAGAGATGGAGAGGAGAGGGAGGGGGAGGCCTAATCCTCCAACCTGAGCCCTCCCTGGGAGCTCTCTCCATCCTTGCTCTCAGTGTGTTGAGCCCGGTTTCATGAGGGTAGCTCTCCTCTCTCCCCCAGCCTGAGTCCTGTCATAGGCACAGGTAGCAGCCTCCATTAGCCTTCAGGGCAACTAGGGCTTGGGTACACATTTGAGAGGCAGAGCAGATGACGCTCTCCATTGTCCAGGGGGCTGGTGCTAGCTGATCTCCACCATTGCATAACACAGACACCTTTGCTTTTTCTCCAGTTCTTAAGTCCAAAGATCTGATGGGGGCCTGGGGTGCCAGATGGGGGGAAGACTTCCCTGCCTCACAAGTGCCCTCCCCAGCCTCTGATTTAGGGGCCCTAAAACTTAGAGGTGAAAGGGACTTTAGAGTCCGCTGCTTCCTCTTTCAAATACAGAGAATTAGGCACCTTGCCCCGGATCCTGGAGCTAGAAAAAGCCAGAGCCGAGATTTAAACCTAAATACAATATCTTTTCTATTCTGCCTTTGTGTCTCTCAATTTATTTTCTTCAGAAACAGTGGGATAGAGTGGGAGGAAGACCAGGCTTTGGTCTGAGTAAACTTGGTACCTCCCAGGCTCATTTTCCCCTTTGGTCAAAAGGAGAAGCTGAAAATGGAAAAGGACCCAAGGATCTCCAAAGCATCTTCCAGGTCTGACATTCTAGGATTCTAAGACCTGGGTCCAATCCATCAATCAATTCATTACATTCTTTATTAAGAGCCTACTCTGTGTCAAGCACTGTACTAAGTGCGAGGGGCAAAGGGACCAGACTGAAAAAATCCTTGCCTTCAAGGGGCTTCTACTCCACTGTTTCCCATACACATGCATGCCTCCATCTCTCACGTCTAGGCCTTTAATAATAATAATAGCCCACATTTACATCCTGCTCACCATGTGCCAGGAACAGTGCCATTATTATTAATACAATAATTAGCACAGAATTCATACAATTATTATCTCAGTTGACCCTCACATCAACCCTGGAAGGTGGGTGCTCTTATTATCCCCATCTTACAGATGAGGAAACTTTGATCCCTCCCACCTCCATTCCTGGAACAGTGGAGGGCGGGCAGCGCAGTATATGAAGTGTTCAAAGATGAGCAAATACGAGATACAAATAAAATCAATACCCAGTGACTGGGACGAGGTGCTCTCCACTAGGGCACTAGGAAAGAGTCTCTTGAAGGAAGTAATCTTTGATGGAACCACAGGTTCCAAGAGCAAAGGGTAAGGATGGAGACCATGGCCAGAATGGGGGCTAGCGGGGCAAAGACCCACAGAGAGAAATGTTGGGAAACAGTTGATTTGACTGACTGTAGAGTACAAGAAAGGGAATAATACACAATAAACTTGGAAAGAGGAGATGGAGCTGGGTTGTGAAGGACTTTACAAGTTGGATGGAGAGGTCTGCTGCTGACCCAAGCAGCACTAGAGAGTCACCGAAGTTTATGGAGCGGGAGTGACGTGGCCAGAGGTCGGCTCTAGGAATCTCCACTTGGCAGCTGTTGGAGCAGGGAGCCCTGACTGCTACAGCCTTTTTCTGGGACTTTGGGAGTTATTTTCTCTTTTTTAGGCCTCAGTCTACTCATGTGGAAAATGGGAATAGTCAGGCCCCTCCCTTCCTGCCTCCTTCCCAAGCTGTAAAAATAGAGGCTTGGATCATCTTAAAGGTCCCTTTTGCAGCCCCAAGACCACTGATTGCAGGATCCAATGAAAGGAGAGATGAGGATATGCTTTGGAAAATGAGAAGACAGATTGGGAGCCTAAGCTCAGAGACTTGGGCCTGGAAAGGAACATTCGAGATCATCTGGTCCAATCCCCTTATTTGACAGTTGAAGAAACTGACAATCGTTTCAGTAGTTTCTGACTCTTCTTGATCCCATTTGGAGGCTTTCTTGGTAGAAATACTGAAGGGGTTTGCCCTTTTCTTCTCCAGCTCATTTTACAAATGAGGAAACTGAGGTAAACAAGGTTCAGTGACTTGCCTAGGGCACACAGCTAGCAAGTGTCTGAGGCCGGATTTGAACTCAGACGGATGAGTCTTCCTGACTCCAGGCCTGGTGCTCTGTGCACTATGGCACCATGGCACCACTTAGCTGCGGCCCAGGGAGAAGTTACTTATCCACGGCTGTACGCTTATTCATGGAGAGATTGAGGGGAGCTTTGAGGTTGTCTAGTCCACAGGTGTAAAACAAGAGACTGACTGGATTCATCAGTCTCTGGATGGGCTCCCGGTCATTTTCCCCTGTGGGGACTGTGTGTCCTTCAGGAGGCTGCATTATTCACCTGTTTCCAACTGGGAGCAGAGAAACACATTTGCAAGATTGTCCAGATAAATTATTTAAACAATTCTCTATGAGATTGGACTGAAGGCTCCGTTTCAAGTGCAGGGACCAAGGGGGGAATGGGAAATGTAGGGAGGTGCTGGCACAGTTGTGATCATTGTATAAAGGTCCTCATTAAGTGTCCATCCCTCCCAGCCAGCTCACGAGGCTGGCCTCTCCGAGAAGGAAAACCACGCAGGCCCAGGAGAGAGAATTAGCATTTAATAACCAGCCGAATCCAAGTTTGCTGACTAGGGTTTATTATAAGGGGAGCCGTCTCCAGCCCAGCCAATCGGATTTGGGGCTCGGTGGGCACAGGGGAGGACACATTGATTTTCCTTTCTCTTCTCCAAATCAAACTGGGAAGGGAAGCTCTGAGTGGACATCAACAGGTCACCATGGTGCCCAGAAAGGCCATTATTTACTTATTATAGATCATAGACTGAGAGCTAAAAAGAACCTTAGAAGCAATCCAGTCCAGCCCCCTCATTATGCAGATGGGCAAAGAGTGATTTAGGGGTTCAGGAGAAGAACAAAACTCTAGAAGGAAGGGAGCGTCCCTAGAACCCAGGTTGGGAGGGTTGTCAGGAAGTGTTTGGTGTATCTAGACCCAGACCCCTCTACCATCCATCCTGATTAAGTGGTTATCCAGCCTCCAAGGAGGAGAACAGCTGTGGGACAGTCTCTCTCCTGCTCAGGGAGGTATTCCTGAGGTCAAGCTGACCCATTACTTGTCCTCAGAGGCCAAGGAGAACAAGATGAATCCCTTTCCCATGTGACAGCCCCTTGGGATGCTTGAAAGCGTCCACCATCTCCTCAGATGCCATGGACGCCAAGCCCTTGGCAATGCTGGCTGCCCTCTTCTGGATGCTCTTATCAATGAATTATGGGACCCAGAATGGGACAGAGTACTCCAAATGGGGCCTGACCCGAGGGACTTTGTCTCGGTGAACAGAGTTCAGGGCTTTGAGTTGGAAGCCCACCTCAGACACTCATCAGCTGTGTGACCCTAAGCAAGGCACCTAGCTAACCCTTCTCCCTTTCAATTCTTCATGTTTAAAATGCAGGTAGTAATAGTGCTTTCCTTCCAAAGCTGAAGTGAGAATCAAATGAAAGAATACACATAAAATACTTTGCAAACTTCACAGAGCTCGGTAAATGTGAGCTATTAGTATTGTATTACATACTATTGTAGCTCAACATGGCACGAGCATTTTTGGTGACCACAGCTCACTGATGAAACACTGAATAAATTTTTTGTGTGACCCTAACTATACCCCTGTCCCAGAACTGAACCTTCTCTTGTAACAGACAAAAATGATCAGCACTGATCTCCCCACATGGTGACCTCATTTGACTATGTCCACAACATTCTGTCTACTGTCTCCCACTTCTCTGATGAGAAAAGGGAGGGATGTTCCAAGTCCTCCTTCCTGGGCTCGTGCCAGAGCCTCCAACATGGCCTCCCTGCCTCCAGGCTCTCTCCACTCTAGTCTTCTTCTATGCACAGATGGTCTTCCTCCAGCACAGGTCCCCAGCTCATGAGGCTCCTCACTTACTATCAGGAGAAAACACATTGTTTGGCTTGAATGCCTGGCCCCAACCTCTCCTAAGTTCCCATTCAAGAGCTCAAATTAGTCTAATTGCTGTTTCCTTCATACACAGCCCTCCCTTCTCTGCCACCACCTTCTACCTGGAATGCACCTCCTTCTCACCTGTCCATCACTGAATCCCTAACCTCCCTCCAAGTCCATCCACTATGGGAAGCTTATCCTGACCCCTGCCAGTTGCTACTGTTCCCCCCCCAAAAAAATTACATTGAATCTATTTTGTGTCATTTATCTGGACACAAGTTGTCCACCCCCACCACCAAAGGGAGATGCTAGCTCCTTGTGAATAGAAATTGTTTCATTTCATTACATGTTTATCCCCCTCACCCAGAACAGTGCCTGGCCCACAGAACACTCTTAATTAATGTGTGTTGAATTGCAATCAATTGATTTAAGAGTTTTGCCCTGGGCACCAAAATTGCTAGCTACCTTTCTGACTCTGCCCCCTCCCCTCATGTTATCCCTGTCTTGTCCATCCACCTCAGCAGCCCTGTTATTTCTTCTGTGACTCTCTGCACTTCTTTTTTCTACCTTGTCCTCTGCATTTCCTTACCAGCTACAGCTGGCAGCTGAGTGGCACAGTGGATAGAGTGCTGGTCCTGGAGTCAGGAGGACCTGAGTTCAAATTCCGCCTCAGACACTTCCTAGCTGTGGGACCCTGGGCAAGTCATTAAACTTCTGTTTGTCTCCATTTCCTTGATTGTAAAATGGGGAAAATAACAGCCCCTCCCTCTCAGAAGATGTATCTGACATATAGGAGGCACTACCTAAATGCTAATTCCTTTCTCCTTCTCCCCCTTCAGCTCATTCAGAGCTGCTGCTCTCCAGTTGTTGTCTCAGTTATGTCCGACTCTTCAAAACCCCATTGGGAGTTTTCTTGGCCAAGATACTGGGATGGTTTGCCCGCTCATTTTACAGATGGGGAAACTGAGATAAACTGGGTGAAGTGACTTGCCCAGGGTAACACAGCAAGGAAGTGTCTGAGGCTGGATTTGAACTAGAGCAGTACTCTATGAACCATAGAGCTGCCCCATTCAGAGTGTGAGCCCTCCTGACGTGTGTTCGTCCTTCATTGCTGAAGAAGACCACACCATCAGAGAAATGATAACATGACTTGTGCTTGACTTTGTTTTGAGTTAGGGAGGGCTGTGCAGGTCACCAGCCTCACTTCTCCTCCAGAGCCATCTGAATCCAGTGACCAGATATTCATCAGAATGACTGCAGATGACCCAGGATGAGGCAACTGGGGTTATGTGACTTGTGAGTGTCAAGTGTCTGAGGTGAGATTTGAACTCAGGTCCTCCTGACTCCTGCATTGGTGCTCTGTCCACTGCATCACTTAGCTGCCCCATGCCATCCTGATACCACTCTCACAGAACTGGGTCCCCCCTCTGCATGTATCCTCTGTTATCTACCATTCCTTGGATCTTTATTATGTGTCTCTTCAAAACCTTGGTCAATGAAGCCCTTGTGACTGCTCTCTCTACTCCTCAATGATTTGCTTTCCTTTGGCCTTTAGAATTTCATCTGGAGCATCTCCCCTCTCTCCTCCTTAGGAATGACTTTCTCCATAGGGCTGTAGTCTTTGGGACCTTCCCAGTTCTTCCCTCTGCTCTTCCAGCATTGAGTCTGCATCATCTCTCCTCTCCCTCCTTCTCACAAACTCTAAGAGGGAATGGTTCCTTCCCTAAGGGTTTACCCCAGCAATCAAGCAGTAAAAGGAAAGCTTTAGAATATGAAACTCAGAAGCACAAGGACTGAGCTGGAAGGGATCTTAGGGGTCATCTAGTCATCAGAGGATGCCCTTGGGAGTGAACCAACTTGATCCGAGGTCATATAGTGAGTTATCAACATTGCCTGGGTCTCAGCCTCTATCCGTCACACCACACCATTGTCAGGGAGTTCAATAGGAAAGAATATCACCCACTAGGAGTCAGAAAAACCTGGTCATGCCCTGATTCTGATGTGGTCACTGACAATGTGACCCCTGACAAGACTCTTTACTTCCCTGAGTCTCAGTTTCCCCATCTGTAACATAGGAATAGTAATGATAACCATAGCACCTACCTCGCAGGGTTATTTTGAGACCCAAGTGAGATGACATTTGGAAAGTGCTTTGCAGACCTTAAAGCGCACTATAATTTTCAGTTGCTATTAATACAGTCATCTTTGCATTTACTGGGGTTCATTTATTCCATCCTTAGCTGGCTTGGGTTGGTGTGTTGGGGAAAGAGGAGGAGGAGGAAGATGAGTCATCAGCAAAATGGCTCTTCTTTGCCTGGGCTCTGCACCTGACTATAATCAACCGATCCGTGCCTCCCTTGCCTTCCTTCCCATCAACCCCAACAATTGCTCATCTGGATGAACCAGCCCTCCTTCCTCCTCCACTGAGTGTGTCTCATTTATATGAATCAAGGCCAATTCAGGCTCAAATGGCCCAACTGCTATGGTCCCCACCTGGAAACTTCAAGCCTGAAAGGAAGTCATCACCATCGTCACCAGCATTGCCATCAATAATGGGGCACAGTCATTAGCATCACCACCATAACAATCACCATCATCACCCCTATGCCGACCATGGTCACCAGCACTGCCATCATCACCATCACCAATGATCAACACGGCCGACATCACTATCTCTATAATTACCACCATTATCCTCACCATCTCCATTGATGCCATCACGTATACATCAGTTAGACCAATATGTCTAATTCATTGCATCTTTATGTGCAAGGCACTGACCTGTATTAGGGAAACAGAGAAAAAAATAACCTGTCCTCAAGGTGCTTATAATCTCATAGAAATCAGAAAGTTATGTTCACCAATAATTATATTACCAGGGAGAATGTGATGAGTCCAGGCTTAAGAGAAACTGGAGAAAGGAAAAGTTACTTCTAGCTAGAGGGAGAGATAAGGACCAGACATTCCAGGCATGGGTGACATTGTGAGCAAGGCCATAGAGATAAGGTAGAACAGAATGAGGAGGAGAAAAGGAGAATTGTCCAGTTAGACTGGGACATGTAACACAAGAAGCGGACTGCTATGAGATATGACTGGAAGATATATCAGTGCCCATCTGTGGAGGGCTTTGAATGCCAGGATCAGAAGTTTGTCCTCGTTTTTGGGTGGGTGATGGAGAGTCATCAAAAGGGAGGAATGTCATGAGTATGATGGTCCATTAGAGAGAGTACTCGGGAAGCATGTGTAGAAGTAATTGGGACAGGGTTCAACTAGGGGCAGGAAGGCCATTTATGGAGATTTTATGACACTCTAGGTAAGACAATGAGGGTGTGGATTAGGATGTGGCAGGGAGAGTGGAGAGGAAGTGATGAATGGAAAAGTTTGATAGCATTTGTCAACTGACTTGATGTGGGGGATGAAGGAGAAATATGAGTCAATGATGAGATTCTGACGGGGTGAAGAGAGAGGAGGAAGGGGAACTGGAAAGATAGTGATACGTCTGAAGAAATAGGGAGGGAAAAGGAAGGGGCAGGATTAAGGAGGAGCCACTTCTTTACAGAGGGGAGGGGACTATGATTGTGGAACACTGCATATGATATCAGACTCTTGCTTTGCTGCTTAGTTTTGACAAAGTTTTGCTTTCTTTTCCTTTTTTTAATAAGTTGCTTATTTTCCATTTTCCTATAAGAGAAAGAGGAATCTGGAAGAGGAAAGGTGGAGAGCTTCCCGGAGGAGCGGGGGAGAGGGGTGGGGGAGGTAGGAGATGTAAAAGACAACAATAAAACTTATTTTTTAAAAGATTGGGGGAGGATGTTCATGTTTCAGAAGATGATAGATTCTTAGTTAGAAGGAATTTCTAAGGTCATCAATTCCCACCCCACCTCCCATTTTACAGATGAGGAACATTAAGCTCAGGGAGGTTCAGTGGCTTAGGATCATGGAGCTAGGAGCAACAGCTGGAAGTTTGAAGGATCCTCAGAGGTCAAGTCCAACCCTCTCCTTTTACAAATCTGAACATTCTGAGTTTGAGGCATAAGTGGGCGTTGAGGCCAAGAGATCCAGAAGGCAAATGGAAAGAAGGGACTGATGTTCTGGAGAGCAATTGGGTTTCTGGGAGGGGGCTGGATCAAGGTTATCCATGGATCCATGGGCATGGATCGGGCCACTTAAAAGGCAGGAGGAGAATGATGAGGCCACAAAGGAGCATGAGGTCAGAGAGGCAGGAGAAGAGGTGTCATTGAATGGGCCACCTCGAGAGGTCTTCAAACCAAGGCTGGTTGATGGAAAGTTAGAGAAGGCGTACCTTTTGGATTTGGGTTGTACTATGTGGCCATTGAGGTCTCTTCTGACTTTCCAGTTTCAGGATTTTGGTAGTTACGTAGACTTGGTGGACTGAGTGTTGGAATTCTGACTCAGACATTCAATAGAGGTATGACCCAAGTAAATCACTTGAATTTTCTCAGCCTCAGTTTCTTCATCTGTAAAATGGCAATAATTTGTTATGAAGACCAAAGGAGAGTCTTTGAAATTCTTAAAGACAACTCCCCTGTTCCTCTAGAGCAGAGCAGCAGATAACACTCTGTCCTATGAAGGACACCTGACTCAGCATATAAGTTCCAAAGGGGTGGAAGGGGTCTAAGCTCATTCTCTCTTGAACCAAATAAAGGAGGAGGCCTGTTCCGGAGACTCGCACCTGCTCCTCAGCTCAGCTCAGCTCCTTTCCCAAATCGGTCCTTTCCTGTCTCCCAGCTGTGTCCCAAAGAAAGGAAGTAATCACAGTGAGTGTGGCTGATGAGCCCAGCTTGAAGTCACATTTGTTCCTAAGGGCAAAGGGGGACAGAGGAGACTCAGTGTCCTTCTGGATCAGTGCTAGCCTGCAGGTCTCAGGAGACCACTGGGATGAGAGAATGCAAGGTGCTATCTCTTTGGCTGCTTCCAACCCCCTGGGAGCCTACCACAACCTTTGAGCTCTTACTCTCCTGTAGAGAGAAGGACTGCAAGGCACAGTAGGAAGATGATCAACATGGAGTCTGAAGATCTGGATTCGAATCCCAGTTCTGATTTTTTTTTTTAACCAACTGCTTGCCCTCAGACCAGTCATTCCTCCTCTTAGCCCCAAGTCCTTCACCTGTAAAATGGAGGTGGGAGGGATTTTAGAGATCACCCAGGTCAGGGGTGGGGAACCCTTAGCCTTGAGGCTTAGTCCCTTCTCTTTTACAGATGAGGAAACTGAGGCCCAGAGATGTTAAGCAATTGGCTTACTTTTTACACAGGTAGATGGTGGAAGAGTCAGGATCTGATTCAATGGCTTTCTCATTCCAAATCCCCATTCTTTCCCCCAGCACACTGGTACTACCCTCCTGTTAGGCTAGATGTGAAGAAAGTACTTTGGGAAGCTGAAACCACTTGTTCTTTGCACCACTCTAGTGCACTTGTAAACCACAGCCCAATACTGAAGCTCTGTCCCCCTGCAGACCTGAGTTCATTCTTGTCTTGGAGAATTCTTAGTAATTATCTCTTTGGATTCATGGCCCTATCACTGTATATCTTGTACGTATATTTTTTCTGTGTTGTCTCTTCCATCACAATATGAGCTTTTGGAGGCATGGATGGTGTTTTTGCCTTTCTTTGTAATTCTAGTACAGAGACAGTACAGTCTGGCACATACTTAATAAATGCTTGTTGACTGAATAAATTTGGCTTGTTTCTAGCTCTCATCAAGGGATATTAAATGTCCTTGCAGGTAGTCAAAGCTACCAAGACATGGGACAAGCATCAAGCTTAGAATCCACACTTCGTAAAGAATACGAAGTCTACAGATGATGAAAAATGCTACCTCTTTTGGTGGGTATCACTACTATACAGTCACTACAGAAATAAAGTGGGGTTGAGTTCTTTCCAAGTGGGAGAAGAAATCAAGGTCCTTAAAGAGCACACCTCTTTCTCCTCAGACCTTCACAGTCCACAAGACTCACAGTATCAGCAAAAAAAATCCAGGTTTGCTCTTCCTTGTTGTAACTTTGTGCCTCATTGATTAGCAGTCCTTAAGTACAGGGCTGTCCACCGTGTCCACTTACCTGAACCACTTCCACTGATGCTGCCTCCAAGAGTTCCAGGTACATCCATCATTGCTCTTCTTCCCCTGTTTCCATGCAGCCCAGAGTTTCTTGGTTCCTCACTAGTGTCAAGACTTGGGGCCTCGCAGACATCTCTGAAGCCTTACCTGAATCACTGCTCCCAACCTAGCTAAGTTAGGGCCGCTTAATGCCATTGACTTCTTCTCCACCTCAGGGTGCAGGCTGCCCCAGTCAGAGTCAGAAGGTCCTGCTGAATTTTAAGCTAAGGAAACACTTCTTTTCTTCTATTTAAGTGACTAGGGCCAGGCTGTACAAATCACCTGGAAAATTCAAGCTTCCAGACAGCACTTGAAAGAAAAAGACTGAGCTTGTTGTTGTTTCTAGAAACCCAACTGTAATAACAAATGTCCCTTTTCCTGTTAAGGTTTAATTTAGAATATCATTTGTTATCTCTCTTTGTTCTGTATCTTATCTCCTTATTAGACTGTGAGTTCCACAAGAGAGAGAACATGGTCTTATCTAAACTGTATCTTGCCTAGTGACTCACGTAGTGTTTTGCACATAGTAGGCATTTGATAAATCACTGTAATCCTCTCTAAGCAATTCCCCATCCCATTATTCACAGTGATTGCTCCAACCTTCACCTGCCCTTTCTTTCCCTTAACACTCTACTGAGGTCATCATCTCATACTTTGTGGGGAAAAAACTGTCATTTGTTCAAAGTTCCCCTCCCTCTTCCTCATCTCACATCACTCAGACATCTCTCAGTATATCTTCCTGCACCCCTAAAGAAGAGATACGTCTTCATTCTCCCTGCTGAGGCAAACCTGTCTACAAGCATCCTTCATCCCATCTGCTCTCATCTTCTCTAGAAGATTGCCCCTACTATCACTGCCACTCTCTCTCTTATCTTTCATCTCTCCTTGTCTACAAACTCTTACCCTGCTGACTGTGACCATGTCTGCTCCATCATTAAAAAACCTTCTCTTGATCCTGCCATCCCTGCTAGCTGTCATCTTATATCTCAACTCCCCTTCTATATTAAACTGTGAAAAAGCTATTTCTTTACATCATGGAGCTAGGCTTCCTCCATTTCACTCACTTCTGAGTTCTGTAATCTTTCCTCCAAACTCATCACTGAACCAACGCTGCTCTCCCCAAAGTGACTAGTGATCTCTTTCTTAATTGTCAGCCCTGGAGGCCTTTTCTCAGTCATTCTATTTCTTGACTTATTTGCAGTCTTTGGTGCTACTGACCACCATCCCACACTCTGTCCTCACTAGGTCTTTAGGTAATTTACAGTAGAGACCCTATGACCTCTAAACAGAGAGGGTGGACCATCCTCACAGGCAGGAGAGCAGCCAAGTTCTCCTCTTATATGACTTCTCCTCAGGCTTCTTGATTGGTTCTTTGCCCCAGTTAAACCAACTAAAAATGGATGACCCCCAAGGCTCTGTCCTGGGCCCTCTTTTCTTTTAGTCTGTTCCTTCTCACTTTGTTATCGCTTCAGCTCTCATGGGTGTAATTATTTGATTGTGGATTCCTAAATATATTCTAGTTCCACTTCATCAACTGCCTATTAGATACCCCAAACTGGATATCCCATAGATATCTCAAATTCAAATTCAGCATGTCCAAAAGAGAACTCCTCTCTCCCACGAACACTTCTCTTTTCTATTATTATTGAGGCCATCATCCTCCCACTCATGCAAATTCAGTGATTCATTCACACCCTCATTGTTCCTCCTAACATCTCTCCCAGACGCCTCCTTTCCACTCATTCAGCCATCACTGTAGTTGAGGCCCTCATCACCTTCCTCTTCAACCACTGAAGCAGCCTCATGGTGGGTCTCCCTGCTTCACATCTCTCCTCACTGATCTATTCCCCATTTAGCTCCAAAGTGCACAGTCTCACCATGTCATCCCACTACTCAATAAATTTCAGCAGCTCCCATTATCTACAAGAGCAAATATAAAGTCTTCTGTCATTTTAAGCCCTTCCTGACCTTGTCCCTCTCTTGCTTCCCAGTCTCCTTATACTTGACTCCCCTCCACACACACACACTCTACACACCAACCACACTGGTAGTCCTGCTGCTCCTCGGACCTGAGCCCTCTGTCTCAGGACTGAGTACGTTTACTCTGGCTGAGCCCTGTGCTTGGAGTTTTCTCATTCTTTACCTCTACCTCCTCGCTTCCCTGGATTCTTTAATTCAAGATTGAATGTGTATCCCAGCTTCTGCAACAAGCTTTCCCAGTTCACCCAGATATTAGTGTCTTCCCTCTGAGATTGTCTTCTGGGTTCTCTTTCTCTCCCTGTCTGTCTCTCTCTGTTCTTTTCCTCTTCTGTCTCTCTGTCTGTGTGTGTATCTCTCTGCCTGTCTGTCTGTCTGTCTGTCTGTCTGTCTCTCTCTCCTCTCCTCTCCTCCTCCATCTCTTTCTCTCTCTTCTTCTTTCTTCTTTATGTATATGTAAAATTTCCATAGTTGTTTACAAGCTCCCTCAAATAGAGGGAAGAGATAATTTTTGCCCTTCTTTGTATCCCTAGAACTTAGCACAGTGTCTTGAATATAGTAAGTGCTTAATAAATGCTTATTGGCTGATAAAATGTTTGTTGAATTTGTTTCATTCAACAACTCAGTCAATCCCTCAGCACCTTCAGAGACTTCAGTCTCCTTAGAGATCATACATTTAGATCTGGAAGGGATGGCAGAAGTCATCAAGTCCACCCCCTTCTTTTGAAGGATGAGGAAACTGAGGCATAAGCTCATACATCTAAACCTAGAAGAGACAGCAGAGGGTATTGAATGTGCCCCCTTTTTAGAGATGAGGAAATTGAGGCCCAGAAAGGTCACAGGAGCATAGGACTGTCTTTCTTTTCTCATGTTTGTATCCCCAGAGCTTAGCATAGTGCCTGACACATAGTAGGTGCTTTATAAATGTTTATTAACTTATAGGTTCAGGTCTGGGAAGGATCCCAGAGGCCATTCTTGTCTGTACATCTAAAGAAATGAGTGTGTATATTTTATATCCTTATGTATGCATGTAATCTCCCTAGAGTATTTTTTTTGCATCTCTAGCTCCTAGGATGGTCCTTAACAAGCTGATGCAGAGAAAGAAGTGAAACATTTCCTGCCCTCTGTGAGTTTATACTCTGTTTAGGGAGATAGCATACACATGTAAGTATATAAAATATATGCTCTTATAATAAGAAATGAAGCCATTTGGGAGAGACTGGCGGAGGTGGGTGTGAGAAAAGGTCTAATACAGAAAGAGTCATAATGTCTGGAAGGAGATCAGGGATTCTGTGCAGGATGAGAAGGTGATGGAGGGGCCAACTGCCCTGAGGGAGTGAGGGCCCATATTAATGGAGACCATTGGTCAATGGAAGCCATGAATTCCCATTGGCTTGAGGACAAGTCAAGGCAATGTGGTATATGGGTCTTAGCACTGAGTTCTGGCCTAGCCCTGCTGCTGACTATCTGTATGGTCTTGGGGTGGTAGCTTTACCTCTGTAGTAGCCTGTTGTAGTGGAAAGAGAAGGGATTTGGAACCTGGCTCTGCCATTAACTAAGTGTGACCACAAGCAAGCCTCTTCTATTCTTTGTGCCTTGGGTTTCCTCAGTTGTCAAATGAGGGGTTGGACAAGATGGTCTCCAAATGCCATTCTAGCTCTAAATTCTAATACTTTGTGTGATAATTTACAGTAGAGACCCTATGACCTCTATTCAGAGAGGGTGGACCATCCTCACTGGCCCCAAAGTGGCAAAGCCAAAACCTTGTTATCATCCTCTGCATCATCTGTAATTTTTATTCTTGGAGATTGTGGTGCCCCATGATTCACAGCCCTCGCCATCATCAGAGAACCTTGGGCCTCTGTGTCTGGCATCAGGAACTCAGGGCTTCCAAAGCATTTCTCTGATGCTGTCCAGCTCGCTGTGTCCCTTGGGGATCTGTGTGGTGGTCAGGACCTTATCTGTAGGCAGCACATCCAGAAGATTGTGTTCAGTTCTGCACACAACTGCTTGAGAAGGACTTTGATAAGCTGGAGATGATGTAGAGGAGGACAGCCAGGAGGTTCGTTCCCTAGTCAAGTCAATGCGTCAGCAATTATCTCTTAAGCACCTACTGTGTACCAGACCCTGTGCTAACCTCCCTTTCATACAAAGGAAAAAGCAAACAGTTCCTGCTCTCAAATGACTCAATTCTGATGTTCACATAGAGGTACAAACTATGGACACAGCAAGAGGGAGAAAGTGGTAACTGGGAGAGGGGTGTTGGATGGGACTTCCTCCAGGAGGTGTTACCTGAGCTCTGTTGGAACAAAACTAAGGGGAGGTGAGGAGGGTTGGCATGACAGGCATGAAGGCCAACTTGTGCAAAGATGGAGGGTGGGATTAATGAGCTCCAGAGGTTTTGTTTTTCCTCTAGCTTTGGGATAGGACTGTTGGTGAGCAGAGCTGCCTTCCCCTAACAACTGACTTGGATTGTAGACCTTAAATACTCAGGTCTCCTTTCTTCTCCCATCCTGTCCCTAGGTTTGAAACTGATCAAGTCCACTGGGTCCTGTTCCCTTCCAGGCTGGCAGTTAAGTAGGGTGCCCCCCCCCAAACCTTGCACAGCCTCTGTGGATGCCAACCCCCTTTGGCCCCATCCCCATCCCCAACACTGATCTACACCCCAAGGATGTCTGGGGAGGGAGGAGACTGTGAGCAGAGAACATCAATGACTTCTGCCACTACACAAACCCATCGCTTGGAGGCCAGGGCTCTCTTGTTTCTGTTCCCTTAAGACCAAGTCACAGCAGAGAAATGAGAACACAGGGATGTGTGGTTCTAGCTAACTTTCATTTCTCAGTAAATGGAAGGAGAAAAAAGGAGTCAGCTGGGGTGGGGGCTGGGAGGAGTGGCCCAAAAAACTGGAGAGAGGAAAGGTTGGGTCCGACCATGGCCTCACTGTTGGCCTCATAGGCTCTAGTTACTAATCTGAGGAGTTGAGGAGGTTAAACCTGGAGTAGGAAGACAAGTGGGGAGGGAGGAGGGCAGAGAGATGACCACCATGTTTAAATGTTTGAAGGGCAGTCATGGAAGAGAGGCTAGGCCTTGCTCTGCTTGGCCCCAGAGGATGGAGGGAGGCAGGAGTCATGGGGGTAGAGGTGCACAGAGGAAGACCTGGTGTCAGGATCTCCAGGGGGGACGGGTTGAGGAGGGGGAGGCTCCCTCTCCCTGGAGGGATCTGGCAGAGCTGAGTGGCTTCTGATAATTGGGACTGCTGGGCAGATTCTTACTCAGGTATACTCTGGTCAAGGTGCCTTGGGAAGCCTGTGACCTCCTCTCCTAGAAGGAATTCCTCTAAATATTTGCACTCTCTCCTGAATCCTTGGGATTCCCCTTTGGTGGCCTTTTGGGGTTTAGTGGCACATTAATTAATCAAAGAATTCTTGAGCAAAGTTATCTCTAATCACCTGAATCTTCTATGGTCTTAATGTCCACACCGAGATCACTCTGCTTAAAGTGTCTGTGTTCCCATTCTCCAGGTTCCCTTCCTGCCTGACCCTAGACAGCCACCTTTCCCTCTTAACATGGGGAAATGTGATAGAGTGGAAGGGGCCTGAGACCTTGGGTTTGCCACATACTGCCTGTATGCCTTTGTGGGCCTGTGTGACCCCATGACCTTCTAGGTTTCTTCTGGACCTAGGTCTTCTTTCTCCAGCTCTGAGTCTTAGATCAGCCTAGGACCTTGGCACATGGGCTCAGGGTGCCTGTCTGGCAGCTCGTAAGGAAGGGGTGACATTCTGGACAGCAGCCATTCTAATGAATCAGCCCTTCCCAAGAAAGGGAAGGCTGTGGCAATGAGGCTGGGAACGATGACCTTTCTGCCTCCATAAAAGAGGACGTTATTCCGGTTGTATAGAGGATAAGTCAGACAGTGTTATCTCCTGCATGAGATAAGATTAGGCAGCGTAAGGACAGACTCTCCAATGGCCCAAGGGATCGGGTCTGAAAATCAGTTGGCAGCTCTCCTGGCTAGAGGGATAGAACCCTAGGCCATCCTTGGACTTCCTTTGAGGATGCATTAGAGATAGGCCAAAGCTCACAGACATGAAAGGTAGATAGAGGACCATAAGCTGGACCAGAAAAACCACAGTTATGACAATGGAAATGGAAATATGGCTGATGAGAGCTAACATTCATTTTTTAATTTATATATTAACTTATTTTTAGTCTTCAGCATTTGCTTTTACAATATTTTGAGTTCTAAATTTTCCCCTCCTCTCTCCCTTCCCCCTCTCTGGGAAGACAAGGCTCTGTACAATCTCCTCAAAGTCCAGGGTTTCTTAAAACTGTTTGAAAGTCTATGTTCTCCCCCAACTGTTTTTTTGAAAAAATATTTTATGTTTCCCCCAATGACATGCTAAAATGTTTTTAAAATTTCTTTTAAAAAAAGTTTTGAGTTCCAAATTTTATCCCTCCCTTTTCCTTCTTTCCTTCCTCCTTGAGATGGTAAGAATTTGAAATAGTTTATACATGTGTAATCATGTAAAATATTTCTATATTAGTCATTTCGTACAAGAAGACTGGAATTTTAAAAAGAAAGAAAGTGAAAAAATAGTTTGCTTCAGTCTGTATTCAGACAGCGTGAACTCTTTCTCTGGAGGCAGAGTAGGCTTCATTATGAGTCCTTTTGGATTGTCTTGGATTATTGCATTGCTGAGAACAGCTAAATCATTCACAGTTCATCATGCAATATTGCTGTTACTATGTACAATGTTCTCCTGGTTCTGCTCACTTCACTTTGCATTAGTTCATTTAAGTCTTTTCAGATTTTTCTGAAAGTATATCCCTACCCATCTCTTAGTATGAGCTGCAAGCTGTTGTAGAAGATTGGGGTGATCCTTGAGGACCCATAGAACTAGAGTTGGGGTGAATTGGCTTTAGTCCTGGAATGGTTCCTGTTCTTTGAAGCCCTCTCCACTTCTGGGAATTCTCCCTAGAGTAAGGATCACATAGCATACCCCTGAAATAGAACTGAAGGAGACCATGTAACATGCAGAGTGTTAGAACCCAAGATGTAAAAGATCAGAGCAGGAAGGAGCCTGAGGATAGAGGACATTCGATTATGGAACACAGAGTATAAGAGCTAAGAGGAATCATAGAACATGGAATGTTAGAGTTCTAAGGGACTTTAGAACATAGAATGTAGAATATAAGGGCAAGAAGGAACCTGAGAACAGAGGACGCTGGAATATGGAACATAGAATGTAAGAACTTGAAGGGACCTTGGAACATAGAATATCAGAACTGGGAGAGATCCTAGAACATACAATGTTCTAACTAGGAATGTAGAATGTTGAGGTTATGGGGTGGGGGTGTTAGAGCTGGAAGAAATTCTGGATTGTAGCATGTTAGGAATGGGAAGAACTCCAGAAGGAAGAAAGTCAAAAAGGGGGTCCTTAGAACATGGAATGTTAGAGCTACCAAGGTCCTGAGAGAAATGAATGAATGACTGATAAAGCATTTATCAAATGGAAACGATGTACCAGGCACAGAGACAACAACAGCTGATTAGCTGCCCTCTTCCTTCTATTAACATTTAGAAGGTGAAGTGTGAGGGGCGACGACCACCCTGAGTGGGAAGGCGGCGGCCGGGAGTCCAAACCCACCAACTGCGCAGGTGTGTCACGAGCACAGCTCGTGACACTCTGACGTAGGGTGCAAGGAGGGCTCGTGTACAAGGTACAGCACCACCCTCAGGTGGCTAAGCGTCCAATCAGTGCCCCAGAATAGAAACATGACCATAATGGGAGAATGACCTAAGAACCCGGAACAGAGCGGGGATAAAAGACAATGCCCTAGGGAGCTCGGGGGGACTTCTGGTGTGACTTCTCAATAAACACTTTGCACTCCGTGACTGTCTGATCGAGAGCCGTTCTTTCCCCGGGATCGGTCCGGAGACGTCCGAAGCCCTGGTACGGGAGAAGGGGTCGAGCGTGTCGGTGAAGGACTGGGCACGGAGAGTCAGCCCCGGTCAGTTGGCGCCCGAACGTGGGGCCACCGAAGAGAGACCACCGATACGTAAGTAAGAGGGGCCCCTGCCTGTCCCGCTGGTCGGGACAGAAGGATCAGACAGCCTGGGCGGGAGCAAGCAGGAAAGCCGGCGAAAATCGAAAGTAACTGCGCCGCGCTTGAAAGCCGGCGAAATCGAAAGTAACTGCACCGCGCTTCTTTTGCTTGCCGGAGCCGCTCAGAAGGCAAGATGGGTTCGATACAGGTTAAGCCAGAAGAAAAGGGAGTGCTAGCCTGCCAGCTGTATAAGCTGTGCAAGTCCAATGGTATAAAAATTCATATTAGAACATGCAGAGACTGGGTGGAAAAGATCTTGATAGTGAGCCCTTGGGTAGAACATACAGGGCTCGACCCCAGTAGATGGGCCGTTGTGGGACAACAAATGGCGGCCTATCACAAAGAGGACCCTACAGTCCTATCTTCCCAGGACTTCGTTCTGTACAGTACAGTAGCCTCTGCTCTTAATCCGCAACCACCACCGATCCCGGTCTGTAGCGGGACACAAGTTGGGGAATCTTTGTGTGGGTCGGAGGACGAGGGAGAGGAGGAGCCCCAGCCGATATATCCTTGGGACAGCCTTAGACGGCTGGCGGCGCAGGGACCGACCCCTCCCCTCACCGACCTACGCACAGAGCTCTCCAACGCAGAGTCAAAGACCTGGGAGAAGCCGGGGACAAGAGAGACAGAGTCCTGTGGGAAAGGAGTAGTAAGACCCCATGAGAACAGGGAGGTACATAGTGTAAGAAAGAAGGAAGTACCCCAGAACAGGGAAGTACCTAGTGTGAGAAAGAAGGAAGCCCCCAGGACTAGGGAGGATGAGAATTGTCCCAAGAGGGAAGTTCCCACGAGAACAGAAAGAGGGCAGTCCCTCCTCCAAAAATCCTTAATAACGGCAGCAGGGGAGGGAGAGACTATAGATTGGGATGATTGGGGCCTAAACCCTGTTGCCTTTCCGGTCTTTCAACAAGCCGAAAGGGATCCGCAGGGTCAGGAGAGAATGGTAAAAACACATAGACAGGTCCCCTACAAATTCCTTAAAGACCTTAAGGAGGCAGTAATAAAATATGGAGCTGGATCAGCCTTTGTGAGAAAACTAGTGGGATCATCGGTCTCAGTGTCAGTCTGGTTGCCGGGGGATTGGGACGAGATAATGCAAGCATGTCTTGAAGCCTCAGCTTACGTTGCCTACCGCGCGTACTTGCAACGTTTGGCTCGTCGCGCTTCTGACGCGGCCCACCCCGATGATACTGCGGCCGCTGACCGAATGACTAATCAGATCACAGGTTATGGGGACTGGGCTGGAGTGAACGCTCAATTGCAAATGCCCGATGAGGTGCTTAAGCAAGTGCAGGTTTGCAACATGGACGCCCTAGAGAAATTAGGAGTAAAAGAAAAGGGGAGGCTGTCTGCATTAAAACAAAGGAGAAATGAGACACCTATAAAATTTATGACCAGAGTGCAAGAAACCATATACGCTAAATATGGCAGAGGAGATTTAGCTACTGAACTTATCATCCAACTGTTCAAAGAAGGCCTTCAGGGTACAAATAGAGGGATCCTGGCCACCCTGCCAGCTAACCCGACTATACAGGAGATAATAGACAAATGTTTAGATGTGGAGGATGATTCAGATCCAAAATTAGTGGCCAGCTTGCAGAAGGTCTTAAACCTTAACCCCGCTAGAAACAGTGGAGGGGCATGTTACAACTGTGGCAGGGAGGGGCATTTTAGAAGATCATGTCCAAAATTAAAAGGCGGTGGCATGCGGTGCTTCAATTGTAACGGTGCGGGACATCTCGCCAAACATTGTAGGAAAAGCAGAGGACAGGGAAAACAACAGGGAAACGGAACAGCGGGTCCGAAAAGCGAGGGACGGCACCCGCGGGGTCTGAATCCTCGCGCAAACCCGTTTCGTCCCCCCCAATGAGGACTAACATCTTCGCTATCGAGGCGAAAGAAGTGCCCCCGTGGACCACCACGTCCGTGAAGGTCACCCCTACGGACCACCCCAGGCTGATTGTGGGGACGGACCAATTTCCGGAAGTGGTGGTACACACCCAGCTTTTGAATAACAAGCAAGGCACCATTTATTTGACTAACCCCCATGCTTACCCTGTCCCTTTGCAAACCCGCAAACCAATAGCCGCTGCCCTACCCGTGCCCTGGATAGACAAGGATTGGAACCTCCCGGGAGAGAGGTGGGTAGCTTGGACACAGAGCATTACAGAAGAAAGGCCCATGCTCACCATAACCATAGAGGGGAAGGAGATTACTGGTCTAGTTGACACAGGCGCAGACGCCTCTGTAATAGCAGGAGAACAATGGAGGCCAGAATGGGAAAAATCACCAACTGTCCGCCCTGTCATGGGAGTGGGGGGAGGCGCACAAGCCTTCCGTTCGGCTCGTCTCCTACAATGGATGTGTGAGGATCAATCCGGATATTTCCGGCCCCTCTGCATCCCCAAACTCCCCTACTCTCTATGGGGCAGGGACCTCCTGGGGCAAATGCAAGTTCAATTAACGACCCATTTAAACTAATGAGGGCCACTGCCCCCGAGGAAAGTCCACACCCCTTACCGCTCAATTGGAAACATGACCGCCCCGTATGGGTGGAGCAGTGGCCCCTCACAAAGGAAAAGCAAACAGCAGTATGGGAGATAGTACAGACATTATTAGCAGAAAAACATATTAGACCCTCCACAAGCCCTTTTAATTCCCCAATATTTGTAATAAAAAAGAAATCAGGAAAGTGGCGTATGCTTATTGACCTGAGACAAGTCAATAAGGTAGTACAGCCCATGGGAGCCTTGCAGCCAGGGCTACCCAGCCCGGCACTCATACCCAGAAGTTGGCCGATAGTAGTGATAGACATTAAAGATTGTTTCTACAGCATCCCTTTGCACCCAAAGGATTATGAAAAGTTCGCCTTTACTGTCCCCATGGCGAATTTTGCACAGCCTTCAAAGCGTTTTGAATTCACAGTGCTCCCTCAAGGCATGGCCAATAGCCCCACCATCTGCCAATGGTATGTCCACGCAGTTATTGCCCCTACAAGACAAAAGTACCCTGAGGCTGAGATAGTGCATTACATGGATGATATTCTTATAGCTCATCCAGACCGCACGAAGCTTCAACAGATACTGAAAGCAGTCCTCACCGCCCTAAAAGCACGTGGACTCTCAGTAGCCCCTGAAAAAATCCAGAAAGGGCCTGACTCTTACACCTATTTGGGCCACGATATCCGGAACAATGAGATACAAAGACCATTCCCAAAAATAGATCCTACCATGGTGAAGACACTCAATGATTTCCAAAAGCTCATAGGAAGCATCCAATGGCTTAGAGCCACAACCCCCATAACAAATGAGGAAATGAAGCCTCTCTATGACATCTTGCATGGGAGTGCCGATCTAAATTCACCCAGGGAATGGACAGCAGATGCACAAAAAGCACTAAACAATATCATGACAAAGGCACATGCAGCAGTTACCCGCTATGACCCCAAGAAACCCTTAGCAATAACGGTCTTACACAGCCCCGTAGCGGGACTACTGGCCCCTATATTCCAAGACGTGGGGGTCATGGAATGGGTGTACCCTGAAAGAAGTAAATGCTCACTGCCCTCGCGGCTTCACATCCAGGCACACCTACTATTGAGAGCCAGCCACAGGGTCCAACAGCTAACAAATCAGAGACCAATCATTTTCCTCGCTACTCCACTTGATGTACTCACCACTATTGCCCAAGAGAGCGAGGAGTGGGCTGTTGTCTTGACTCAGCATGAGATTACCGCAGCGCCCTTACCCCCCCCACTCCGGGGATGGGCACAAATGCCATTAGAGAGACCCCCACCTGTTATAGTATCAGGACCAACATCAGGAGTCAACGTCTTTACGGACGCAACCAAGAGGGGGCGCGCAGTTGTCTATGCGCCCCAGGTAAGTATCTTAAAATGTTTCACCACCCCTTATACTTCAGCACAAAAGAATGAGCTATACGCTATTCATCAAGCATTCCTCATATTTTCAGACCAACCCTTTAACTTGATTACTGATAGCATGTACTGTGCCTTGCTATTACCACATTTAGCAGATGCATACTTGGCGGATTCTTCCTCGTCCGTCAAGGATCTTTTGCTGCCTTTACAACTCGCTATTCATGCCCGCGCTTATCCGGTCTATGTTTTACATGTTCGCTCTCACGTATCTACCGCAGGACCGATATTTCAGGGAAATTATAAAGCTGATGCCGCTCTTTCTACTTTACCTATCTTCTTTGTGGATGAATCCCCCTCTCAAGCTCATCAACGCTTTCACCTCTCTGCTCGGTCACTTCGCCATCTCTATGGCATTTCCAGAGACGAGGCCAGAAGTATAGTGAAGAAATGCGCTAATTGTGTCCCTTTCCGCCCCCCTCCGTCTGATTGCGTCTCCAACCCTAAGGGTGACGCCCCTAATCGCCTCTGGCAGATGGACGTTACTCATTACGGTTCCTCTCTCATTCATGTTTCCATTGATACTTTTTCGGGCTTTCTCTTTGCCTCCTTACAACCTCGGGAATCTACCAAATGCGTTATTTCTCACCTTTTACATTGCTTCTCTGTGGCGGGTACCCCGTCCGCTATCAAGACGGATAACGGTCCTGCCTACAAATCCCAAGGTTTTTCCCAATTTCTTCGGGAGATGTCCATCTCCCATATCACTGGCATCCCTTATAACCCTACAGGCCAAGCTATTGTGGAACGCGCTCACTCCACCCTCAAGCGCACTCTGCAAAAACAAAAAGGGGGAGTGGCTGGCCGTTTAACACAAGCCCAATTAGCACAAGCCGTGTTCACGTGCAATTTCTTACGAGTGAACGATGACGGCGTAACACCGGCCATGTGCTTTGCAGTATGTCATCCCTTACGTCGCCGTACTGAGGCCACCTTACCCCTGCCCAACCCCGGTCCCCAGAAAGTGTGGTGGAGAGATGAACACCTTACATGGCACGGTCCCCACCCTGTAGAGGTGAGGGGTCGGGGATACGTTTGTGTCTCCACAGGTGAAAATGGATCCGGCCTCCGATGGGTACCAGTCCGATGGACCAGAGAAGCCCCTCCTGACAGCCGCGCAGCAGACACCGCGGAAGAGAAGACGGTCTCGACGCCACAACCGCACGGAGCGCGCGATCCGAAGGGCAGTCGTCCAAGGCCTGCTGGCCTTGGCAAACTTACACCTGGTGCTGTGGCCGATACCAAATAGCCATGCTCTTCCCTGGGTACCACTGAGGGTCAACACCTCAGAGGCGACTCATTGGGCAATTACACCTAACCTACCCTTATTTCAATTAGTGACCTGGCAGCATGAACCTATTCCTCTATCAATGTCAGGGAATGTCACAGCGCTTGCAGAAGGCATAAAGGAACCCTTACCAATGGTGTCTACCCACTATACTAACACTCTTTCCTGGCTCACTATAGGAACTAACACCCCCCTATGTCTTTATGTGAATGGCACTCGCAGCAACCCCCTCAATGATACATGTACCTTGTGCTTCCCCCTAGAACCAAGGACGCTAGATCAAGCCCCACACCCTCAGAAAAACCGAGGGGCCCTGCGGGCGCACATGCTGGCCATCCCGCACCCAGACCCGACATATTCATCTCAGCCCATCCTCCCTTTGCCCAAAAGACCCTCCCCTGATGGCCTACCAACCAGACTTCGGCGCTCTTGCCCCTCTTGCCTCCGCGGCCCGGGTTCAACCCCCAAACCCATCAAAGCGAGCAGGCCACCCAATTCCACCTGGCAGAGCGCGCCTCTGCCACCCTGCAAACCTACCCCTTGGGTCTTCAGCCCTATGCAGCCTTGCTCCACTGGTTTTCATAGATATGGACTCCAAAGAAACGGGACTCGACTTCATTTTTGGGATGGCGACATAGTGCCTACCTTGGTGGCGCCAGTGCCAATCCCGGAACCTGGGATACCACAAATACACCTGTGGAAAGTAGGCCTAGCACTCGGTCCCACCAGGGTAGCTATTGAGGGCAGCTCTTCCATCGCAGATCTTTGGCAACACCCTGACGCCTACGCACCATGGAAACCGGTGTTCGACCAAGCACATCCATGCGCGGAGATACCAGGCCAATGGTATATCTGTTCTAACCTGACTGGGAATATACAAACAGGACCTGGTGCGATGTTTATGCTATGTGGGATGGGGAACCTTTCTGTGTCACGGTTAAATGGACTTAAAGGCGGATATAATGTAACCTGCGAGAGCCCCATCATAACTAACACACTTAATAGTTCACACTCTCAATATGTTATATTTTTCCTGAGGGTACCCCCTTATACCATCCACCCAGTAAAAGCTGATCCTTATGCTAATTCACCAGCAGAAGAAATTCTAATGCAGTTGGTACGCTCAAGGAGAGAAGCCCCGGGGATTGGGGAAGTACTCTCGGTAGTCAATTTAGCCATGAACATTCTGGAGGAAGTGCAAATTCAAAGATTGCAGAGCGAGGTGACGTTCCTTGCACACTCCCTCCAGAAGTTCATGATTCAATCCGGAATAGCATGGAGGCACCAGGAACACATTGATCGGGTGTTATTCCAGGAGTTACAAGCTATATCCGGGGTAGTACAGGTCTTAGCGCACCAACAGGCATTGATGTTGCGATATATGAGATTGCAGTGCCACTACAAGTATTATCCTGTCTGTGTAACACCTATCCCCTATAATGTATCCATGTATATGTATCTGGAATCTGTTTTGACAAACGCCACCTTGGCCACCAATTTCACATCTGAATTGAGCGCGCTAGATGCAATAATAGCAGCTATGGAAAATGCCACAATAGAATATACCAAACAATGGGATCATTGGGTTACCCCATCCCTCTTTGATTGGTTTAAGGGATTGTCCCTCACAGATTTCTTACATTGGATTGTTATTGCGCTGTTAGCAATTGTTCTTTTTATGCTCTCACTGTGTTGTGTACCATGCATTGTGCAAATGTTCTTTCGAATCCTCCGACGCTCCCTAGAGGCTCTGAAGGCAGAAATACGACTCCCTTTATAAAACAAAAAGGGGGAGCTGTGAGGGGCGACGACCACCCTGAGTGGGAAGGCGGCGGCCGGGAGTCCAAACCCACCAACTGCGCAGGTGTGTCACGAGCCCAGCTCGTGACACTCTGACGTAGGGTGCAAGGAGGGCTCGTGTACAAGGTACAGCACCACCCTCAGGTGGCTAAGCGTCCAATCAGTGCCCCAGAATAGAAACATGACCATAATGGGAGAATGACCTAAGAACCCGGAACAGAGCGGGGATAAAAGACAATGCCCTAGGGAGCTCGGGGGGACTTCTGGTGTGACTTCTCAATAAACACTTTGCACTCCGTGACTGTCTGATCGAGAGCCGTTCTTTCCCCGGGATCGGTCCGGAGACGTCCGAAGCCCTGGTACGGGAGAAGGGGTCGAGCGTGTCGGTGAAGGACTGGGCACGGAGAGTCAGCCCCGGTCAGTGAAGCAGATATTTGCCCATTAAATTATAGTCTGTTGTGTCAGGCAAGAAAAGGTGAAATAATCTAGGGGTGGATCCAGCCACAGAGAGCCGAGAGATAGAGCACGTGGGCATTTTTCCCAGCGATTGAAGTTCACCAGCAATTTCCCAACCTATCAATCAGTCACAAGCATTGCTGAAGCACTTTCTATGCTCTGGGGCTGTGCTGTGCTCTTGGGATGCAGGTGTAAAGAGTGACCCAATTCCCCTCCCAAAGAGCCAGAGCAGGAGAGGGAGGCCAAGGGGATGAGGTCTCTGCAGCCAGACACACAGATCTCTGAGCCTCTGCAGACCTGTGCGCCTTGGACTGCTGGAAGGATCCTGAAGTGTGGAAATCCAGAATTCAAAGATTCCTTCAGACTCTTACTAGCTATGTGACCCTAGGCAAGTCACTTCATTTCCCTGGGCCTCTGCTTTCTCATATGTAAAATGAGGGGTTTGGACAGGATGGTCTCTGTAAGCCCTTTTAGCTTCACACCTAGGATCCTAGGAGACTGGCATGGAGCAAGCAGACCACTTGAATTCAATTTAAAAAACGTGTATTAAGCACAAGAATGATCCTCAGTCCTGAGGAATTTATAATCTGATAGGAGAGCTGATTTACCCAGGTCACCTGGCTAGTCTGTGACAAGCCCAGAATTTGAATTCAGGTCTTTTGGGCCCAAGTCCAGTCCAGCCCAGTCCAGTAGCAGAAAGATCAGAAGACCTTGAGGGTAGCCTGTCCATTCTTGTGCCCACAAGTTACTCACAATCTGGGGGACTGAAGGTAGGATGAGAGCTCAAAGAGGGGACCTCATTTAAACAGTGGACACATGTTTATTGACTGACTGAGATGGCTGAAAGAATGTAAGCTGCTTGAAAGGAGGACAGGGGTTCTGGCATTCCTTGTATTTGTAGCCTCACAGCTTGGCACATGGTAGGTGCTGAAAAATGCTTATTAATTGAAACTGTGGGCTGAGGCAGTCAGGGAAGGCTTCCTGGAGGAAGTAGGTCTAGAGCTAAGCCTTGAAGGACAGAGAGGATTTGGATAGCTCATAGGCCTTAGAAGCAGGGGCAATGACTGGCTCATTGCGATGAGCAGGGGAGAGTTCCACGAGGAGGCTTGACTGAATAAATTGAAACAAGACCACCCCAAACTTGGGAAACTCCCATGTTGGAATCTTCAGACAGAGTGATTCTTTCTCTCTTCCCACAAAGAAAGTGAGAGCAAGGACAGTACCCTTTGTATATATGCATGCCCAGGGTCTGGCATAATGCCTGGGGGTGCTTAATGCTAATGGACTCATGGCTTGATAGAGGATCATGAAATATGGAACTTGTAAAATTTAATTTAATTTAATGTTTTATTTTTATCCCCAGCTACTAATAGAAACAATTTTAACATTCTTTTTTCAAATTTTGAGTTCCAAATTCTTTCCCTCCCTCATTTCTTCCCTTCATTGAGAAGGCAAGGAATTTGACACAGATTGTATATGTGTAGTCATGCAAAACACTTTTCCATGCGAGTCATGCTATGAAAGAAAATGCACAAAAACCTCAAGGAAAATAAAGAAAGTAAAGAAAAAATATTTTCAATCTGTATTCAGACTCCATCAATTCTTTCTTTGGAGATGGACAGCAACTTTCATCATAAATTCTTCAGAATTGTCTCAGATCACTGTATTGCTGAGCATAGTTAAGATATTCAAAGTAGCTCATTCAATATTGCAGTTACCATGTACAATATTCTCCTGGTTCTGCTCATTTCAATTTGCATCAGTTCATGTAAATCTTTCCAGGTTTTTCTGAGAGCAGCCTGTTTCTCATTTTTTACAATGCAGTACTGTTCTATCACACTCATATACCACAACTTGTTCAACTATTCCCCAATTAATGGACATATCAATTTTCACTTTTTTGCCAACAGTTGAAGAGCTGCAAAATATGGATTTTGGCTTGACATAAGGAAGAGCTTCCTAACTCCCATTCCCTGAAGGGTCTTCAGGCCAAACTTGTCAAGTCTATTTTAAAGAGGATTATTGTTCAGGCCTGGCTTATGCTACATAAGATCTCTGAGGTCTGTTCCAGCTCTGAGATTCCATGTTTGGGTACTATTATCAAACACAGAGTCTTAGAACAATTACTCCAGTGATTTCATTGATTCAGGAAACATTTGGATGAGAAAGATCCTTCTGCCAGTGTAGACTGTCCATTGATCTGTGACAGTCTTGGCTGAAGCAAAGCTGAATGACTTACCCAGGGTGACTTAGCCAGGGTGTGTCTAAGGAGGGATGTGAATCCTGATTCTAAAGTCTAATTCTTTTTTTTTTTTTAATTTATTTATTTAATTTTTAACATTCATTTTCGCAAAATTTTGGGTTCCAAATTTTCTCCCTATTTCTCCCCTCCCCCACCCCAAAACGCTGAGCATTCTCATTGCCCCTATCACCAATCTGCCCTCTATTCTATCATCCCTCCCTTCTCTTGTCCCCATCTTCTCTTTTTGTCCTGTACGGCAAGATAACTTTCCATACCCCATTACCTGTATTTCTTATTTCCTAGTAGTAAGAACAATACTCAACAGTTGTTCCTAAAACTTTGAGTTCCAACTTCTCCCCATCCCTCCCTCCCCACCCATTCCCTTTGGGAAGGCAGGCAATTCAATATAGGCCCTATCTGTATAGTTTTGCAAGTGACTTCCATAATAGTCTTGTTGTGTAAGACTAACTGTATTTCCCTCCATCCTATCCTGCCCCTCATTGTTTCTATTCTGTCTTTTGATCCTGTCCCTCCCCGAGTGTTGACTTCAAATTGCTCCCTCCTCCCTTTGCCCTCCCTTCCATCATCCCCCCCTTGCTTATCTCCTTCTCCCCCACTTTCCTGTATTGTAAGATAGGTTTTCATACCAAAATGAGTGTGCATTTTATTCCTTCCTTTAGTCCAATGTGATGAGAGTAAGCTTCATGTTTTTCTCTCACCTCCCCTCTTTTTCCCTCCACTGAAAAGTCTTTTACTTGCCCCTTTTATGAGAGATAATTTGCCCCATTCCATTTCTCCCTTTCTCCTCTCAATATATTTCTCTCTCACTGCTTACTTTCATTTTTTTAAGATATGATCCCATCCTATTCAATTCACTCTGTGCTGTGTGTGTGTGTGTGTGTGTGTGTGTGTGTACTACCACCAACTACCCAGATACTGAAAAGTTTCAAGAGTTACAAATATTGTCTTTCCATGTAGAAATGTAAACAGTTCAACCCAAGAGCAGGGTAGGGTATACTCTGAGAATCTGTGAGATCTCAGTTCCTCCAGAGCGGCACAATCAAGTGTGTATTGGTCTGGATGCTGAGAGGGATTTTTGTGCCCAGAATCTTAGCAGATACCTCTCCACAGCCACCTGGCCTCCAGTTTCGCCAAGTCAGCACGGGTGGGGGTGGGGGGGCTGATTTTCAGATAATTTGGATGGGCAGGGCCACTATTTAGTGTGAGACAAAGACCAGCTCACCCAGGGCCTCCACCCAGGGCTGAGGTAAGACTCAGCTCTTCAGTGCCCCCAGGGGTTTTTACGCTCCAACAATGGGGAGGTCTAAGGGCTGCTGCCCAGCAGCCTCTGTTGCTAATGCCTGCTGCCCCAGTTATGGGAAGGTCCTTCTCCCTTCCTGGTCAGCTGACCCCGCCACTGACCTTTGGTGCCTGTGGGCCGAGGGATCTGAGGACCCACTTCTGTGACTGGAGATTCCACCCCTGAGGTGTCCTCCTCCCAGAGTCGCATCCTGCTGCTGTGGCCAAGGTTGGGCTGGGCTCCACTCTCGGCTCTGCGTCCGGTGCAACCGACGTTTCTGTGGGCCTTTCAGGTCACTGTGGGCTGGAAATCTCCTCCACTCTGTTGTTCTCCACTTCTGCTGCTCCAAAATTTGTTGAGAGTCCCTCTCTACAGCTATTTTATGGGCTATGGGGAGGACCCTGCCTAAGTGTGTCTTTCTAATCTGCCATCTTGGCTCCGCCTCCTAAGGGCTAATTCTTTACCCACTGTGCACATATCTCTCATAAAACTTAGAATCACAGGCTCTTGGAGACCAAGAATAGGAAACCTCAAGAAATATAGAACTGAGAATTGTAGAATCTTAAGCACAAACACTTGGAATTACAGAATTTTAGAATATAGAGCCTTATAACTGTAGGATCTAAAAACCCTAGACCATGGAATTGTAGATGAACTTGACCTGGGAGCCAAATGGGACATTCTGAGTGTCTTTCAAGGGAGAGTGCTAAAGCCTGAGCCAACCACTCTGACTTAGGAAATTTGTTCTGTACATGCCTTGAGTAGCTCCAGATCAGACTAATGTCAGAGCTCCCTTCCTCTCCCTGACTTTCAGCTGTCAGCTGTAGGCCTCAAATTTGTTTGATTTCTAGCTATGAAAATCCCAGGAAATCATACCTGCCACTCTCTGTGGCAAGTTCCCCAGTCTGAGAATTCCCCAAACCCAGGATCTGCTCTAGTCCTCCCAAAAACTCTAAGAGGGATACAGGGTAGGTGTGTCATTCGTTCATTTGGCAGAAAAATGAATTTATTAAGTGCCTGCTGTGAACAGGGGCCTGCAAAGGGTGAGACGAGGGATAGGAAGGCATAATAGGACATAATCCCTGCCCTCAAGAAACTCTTAGTCTCCACTAAACTTATTCAGTAATCATCATAGAATGACAGATGTAAAACTGTAAGGGACATCAGAGGTCATCATTTTACAGATGAAGATAACGAGTACCAGGCCAGGGTTGCACAGGAAGGAGGGGTTCAAGGTGGGATTTGAACCCAGTTCCTCCAAATCCCAGATTGTTTTCCACCATACCGCAGTTGCCTGTCACTTAACAGTATTAAATCACTTGCCAAAAGACTCACACAGTGAGCTGCGGAGCTCAGAGCCCAGAATCAAACAGTATTGGACATCACAGCTGAAAAACACCTCAGAGTGCCTCTCATCTGGCCTCCTGCCCAGTGCAGGAATCTTCTGGACAGTCTCTCTGCCTCCTCTGAAGCACGTAGTACACATAGAAAATGGGGAATGCAGAAGCAGAGACAATGTAATCCTCTTTGGAGGCATAGAGCACGTGCTTGATGAGGGAGGGAGGATGTGTATACATAGTGCCATTTTACAGATGAGGGGGAGTGATTTGCCCAAGGTCTCTCAAGTCCAAAGACCAGGCTGATAGCCTCCCCAGCTAGCCCAATGAAGCACTTAACCCAGTCCACCTGACCCCATGCCAAAGGCCCTCCTCCAGGACCCAAGTGATGATGGAGAAATTATTCTGGGAGTTGGGCTGCAGAGCTACAGGTATTGCAGCAGGGAACAAGCACAGCCAGGGATGGAAAATTTCCCTCTGCCCTCATGGGAATCCTTACGGTTGTTTCTTCTATTATTTGTTTTCAATCACAGCCCTCCTGCGAGGATCAGGTGAAGGGAAAGGCTTAGTTAGGCCAGAGAAGAAACTCCTCAGGGGAACATGGTGGGTATCTTCAAGTGGGGAAGGAGGCTTAGTCTTGTCTGCTTGGCCCCAGAGAACAGAACTATGAGCTAAGGAGGAGAAATTCCAGCTTACAGCTGGTAAAAAGCTTCCTGATGAACTAAGCTATCCCAGCAATGGAATTTGGTGCCTACAGAAAGAACTCTTTACTGGCATAACAGAAACCTGGGTGCAAATCTTCACTGTGCTGCTAACCTACTGTGTGACCTGGGGTGACTAATTCCCCTTTCTGGGCCAGAGGATGTTGTTCACTCAGACCATATGAGCCAGATTCCTTGAGGGCATCCAGGGTGTAAGTAAGGTGGATTTTAGTTCTTCTTTCTGAGTTTAGTACCCAGGCTCCATAGCATTACAATCACTTGTTCCCAGGTGTTAGATATGAGTTCTCATGATCATAGTTCAAAACAGCTCCATCACACTTGCACAGCATTATCTAATGAAAAATAATATAAACATTTGTGCTTAAAATTGTAAATATCCACTGTGACTGTGCAGTGAGATATAACAGTGAGATAATGTAAACCTAGGAAGTTATTGCTGGCAAGATACCTTCATTATCTGTTGCCCTATAAAGCAGGTGAGCACTGGTCAGTGAGTGGGGAACTCTTAGGGTTGAGTGCACAAGCTGGAATGCTGTGCATGTCTTGATTGACCCCGATCAAGGCTTGGGGGGAGTCTGTGTTTGCCTCAATTGCCCCCCACTGAGGCTTGAGGTGACTTAAGGGAGTACCCAAGCTGTGCCTGCCTCAATTGGCCCATCAAGACATGGCCCTTTTCGAGAAGAATAATTACGAGATGCTTTAGGAGTCGATGCTCCCATTATCAGCAACCCTTTTGAGAAGACTTACCCCCTCTGAAGCTGTCTTCTGGTCCTTCCTGTCTGACCAAATCAAGAGTAAACTGGTGCTAGCAGCCCTCCTGTGTGTTTTCCTGTCTGACACAGGGCTCTCTCAATGTCTCCTTCTTTATCTGGGACACCAGCTCCCTACTTGTCACTTCTGTTTGTGGAAAACAGAAGAGGTGGCACAAAGGTGGAGGAGGGCAAATGTTCCAGCTCTCAAAAAAGGGAAGGCAACCGTCTACAAACAATGAGCCAGTGAGTCTGATTTCAATTCCTGGGGATGTTCTAAAAAGGAGTTTTAAAGTAGCTGGCAAAGATGTAGATAGGAAAGCAGTGATTAAAAAACCTACCATTATTTATTTTTAATATTCATTCTTTTAAAATTTTGAGTTCTGGATTCTCTCTCCCCATTGTGAAGGCGAGAAATATGAAATCAATTACACCTGTGAAATCATGAAAACTATATTTCCATATTGCAAAAAAAAGAAAAAGAAAGAAAATGGAAAAACTAGGAAAGCAGTGATTAAAAGGAACCATTCTGACTTGAGCAGAAGCAGGTCCTGCCAAATGAGCCTTTTGCTTTTTGGAGCAGGGTTATTCAGCTAGTAGCTCAGGCACAACCCAGAGGGCAAGGCCTGGCATTAGGAAGACCTGAGTTCAAATCCAACTTCAGACACTTATTAGTCATATGACTCCAGAAAAGTTACTTCCTCTGTTTACCTCCCTCAGTATAAAAATGATAAAATGGTAATGATAGTATCTTTTCCCAAAGTTGTTGTGAGGTTCAAATGAGATAATATTTTTGTAAATTGTAAAGCACTTTGCAAACCTTAAAGGGATATATGTCTATGTATACACACGTATATACACAAGTGTATATATGTATACACACGTATATACACAAGTGTATATATGTATACATATACATATATGTACACACATGCATAAATGTAGGTACATTTGTATGAGTATGTGTGTAATGCACATATATGTTGGTAGTAGCAGGTGAAGGAAATGTTGAAGATCTTAACGATTTTAACATTCTATTCTTATGGAGAAGATGGAGTCATGTGGAGTAGACATTAACACACTCAGATGAATTCATGACTGGTTGCATGGTTGGACTGAAATAGTAGCTCATTGTCAAGGGTTCCATGAGGCAAAAGGTCTCCAACAGAGTGCCTCAGGGATCTGCCTTTGGTCCTATGCTGTTTAATATTTTTATCAATGGCTTCTCAGGGGGACTGAGGCATGATCAGATGTCAGGAGAGTGGAGCCTGGTGGCACAGACAACTCCTTGTAGAAATTAGAACATGGGGGAAGCTAAGTGTAGGGCAGGCATCCTTAGGATGGGAGAAGGTCGGACGTGTTTATGGGTAAGTGAAGAGGGATTGCAGGTAATTTATTCAGTTTTAGGCTCCATGATTTCCTGAGTATTTTAAGATTTACAAAGCAATGACAATAGTCAGAAGGTAGTTTGATCAATTGGTCAATCAGTAAGCAATTAGTTCTAAAGCACCTGCTACATATAGATATGTGCTAGATCTTGCTACACATTATCATCTCTATGTTACCTATGGGGAGGACAAATCAGAGAGTTGGAGTCACTAGCCTAACAGCTAGGGAGTGTCAGAGTGCAGATTTGAACCCACGGCTCTAATTTCCATTCTTGCCACTGTTGTCCTACAAGGGAAGCAGGGAGCATGGGTGGAGAGGTTATTAATTTCTACAAAAAGGGCCGGTGCATCCTCCAAGGCTAGAGAGAAGAGCAGGGAGTGGGGGTGAGGTGTGGGGATGGGTAGATTCCTGAGCAGCCAAGCCAGGGAGCTGGGGGAAAAGGGGCCTCCCAAGTGGAGCCTTGGCCCTGAACTTTTTGTCTCCAGGGTCACCCTGCATGAGAACTCACTGCTGGAACAGTCTGTTCGTGGGCCCGCCTGGGTTGGGATACTGGAACAGTTTCTCCTCGTCCCTGACTTATGACATGTTCCCCTGAGGGGAGAAGAGAGGCCCCCGGGGGCAGACTCTACCCTGCCTTCTCGCCAGGCTGTCTCTCCCACCTGCTCTCCCCCCATCCCAATGTCAGGGCAGATTGATGGCCACATTCATTTCCTGTTCCAGCTGGAGAGTGAATCACAGCTCTCAGTTCTCAGCTTGTCCCTTTGGAGTTGAAATGGATGATTTCCCAGGCCTTGGGGGAAAAGCCTTCCTTCCTCCCCTCATACTAGGGCCCCTCCCTTCCCAAGGTGTTCCAGGAGTCATCAGTGGTAATGTTCTCAGGATACATCGTGTCCCACCACCACACCCTTGCTCAGACCATTCCCTGTGCCTCCTGCCCAACCCACTCACTTGGATTTTACATCAAACCACCCGTGTATCTCTCCAGTCTCAAGATCAATTGATCCATAAATATGTGCTAGGCAGTCTATCAGGGGCTGGGTATACAAAGACGAAAAGGGAACAGAGTTTCTATTCTACTAGGGGAGACAGCATGTGTGTAAGTAGATGAGAGCGTGTGAAGTGGATACAAAATCCATGCAAGATGGTTTGGTGGGGAGAAATCAGGACAGCCTTTCTGGAGGAGGGTCATTTGAAGCCTAAGGATGCTAGGAGGCAGGGGTGAGGCAGAGGACATTCTGGGCATGAGAGACCATCAATACAAAGGCATGGGGTGTCTGGGCTGAAGAACAGTGATAAGGTGAATTTAGCTGCACTCAACAGTGTGTGAAGGGCTTGTGAAGTACACAAGCCTGGAAGGGTGCTAAAGGGGTCCTACCTGCCAAACAGGGGTCCTGGAGGCAATAGGGAACCATAGCATTTTACTATGTATGGGATGGCATGGTTAGACCCAGGCTTTAAGGAAGTCATATTGGCAGTTATGTAGAAGATGGATTGGAGTGGGGAGACCCTCAAGGCTGGTCACCAGTCCAAAGGCCATGCAGTAGTCCAGGAGAGAGGAGACAAGGATCTGAACTAGAGAGGTGATAAGGAAAAGTGTGACTTGATAAAAAGAACACATCTTTAATCAGACAGTTTGCCCCAGAACAGCTACTAGCAAGAAAGATAAGACCTGGTGATCTCACTATCAGAAAGGATGGAAAGCAGAAAGAATGTTTGCCTGACTGGATAATGTTTCCATTTCTTCTTTGGCCAAGTGACTTCTCTCTATTACAAGTGCAGGCTGGTCTCCCTCTTGGAGGAGAAGGTGAAGGGGTATGAGGGAGGGATGCTTCTCTGTTCTTATTAGGGAGAAACAGGTAGTCCTTTAAAAAAAGACAGAATAAGGGATTTGGTCTTAAAACCAAGCAGGGAAATCTCAGAAAGGAGAAGAATGTCACATAAAGGAAAAAGAGAAGATAGGCTGTCCCTGAATTCCTGAGCTAAGAAATAGAAGACTTTCCAGAAGAGACAAGATCTCGATCTTCTGAAGAAAAAGCCTCTCCATACTTCAAAGTACTTCAAAGGATGAAGGGGTAAACCCACAGGTACTTCCAGGTAACCCAGCAGGGATCAGGGAAAGAAGAGATTAGTGGGGGTTGATTTCTCCCTCTTAAGGCAAGGATATGTTGACCTGATGATGGCTATAGAGAGGTCTGTTGTCTTTAGGACAAGTATCCCAGATGGGACAGAGGACTTTCCAAGACCTGTCAAACTGAATAAATATTAATCACCTCTTTGTGAGGATTCATGTTTACATTGCCAGAAGGAACCTACCTTAGAATGTATTGCTAAAGATTAGGAAGTCTTGGGCAAGAAATTGACTACTTTTTTAAAAGAAGAGATAAAAAAACCATTTATTGTTTATTACCAAGTTCTTGTCCCCTCACCTGAACTGCCCAAGGGCTCTCAAAGGACTCCACTCATAGGTCATAATACTATTTATTGACATTGGAAATCTCTGAATTTTTTACTTAATGATTAACAAATTCCCACTTAGTCATAACTTCTCCATCTCAATGATTCTGAGCTCCTGTAGGTCATCATTGAAAACTCAGTACCCATCCTGCACTGTTTAATTCCTCATTCCCCTCTCCATCAACCTACCCTTCGTATGCCACCAAAAGCCACCCATCCCCTCCACCTTGCCCTCTGGAATGCTTGCTCCATAGACAACACACTTGCTTTCATCTTAAATTTTTTTCCCTTTCCCATGCCTCCTATCTTCTGGCTCTCAGTGATACCTGGTTTCCTCCTGATGACAAAGACTCCCTTTCTAGCACTGGCTGGACTTTTCTTCATTCCCTCCACTCACTTGGAATGCTCCTTGATTCCCTCTGCCACTTCTAGGTACCCCCCTTCTATTCAACAACCTCTCCTCCTTTGAGGGCCATATAATCCCCTTGTACCACTTGATCAAAATCCTGGTAACTGTTGACTACAGACTTCCTAGGACACTACCCCTTCCTTCCTCAATGAGTACAGTACCTGGCTCACAATTTTTCTCTCCTCTTTAACTCCTGCCCTCATACTAGAGCACCCTAACTTCTCAGTTTTTCAACCTGCCTACTTCCTATAATTTGCTCCTCCATCCCACCTCAGCCACACAGAGATGGTCATACCCTCAATCTTGTCATTATCCACAAATGTACCACCCCCAGGCTCAAGAATTCTGAAATTCCTTTATCTGACCACTGTCTATTGGTTTTCCACCTCTCCCTCTGCCTTCCTAACAAATCCCGCTCTTTAACAATACTGAGACTTCCATCCCTCAACCCTTCGGTTAGCTCCCAGTTCATCACCCCTGTACTAGTCACACTCGCCTTCTTTCTCTACCTTGAACCCTTGGTGAACCAGTTCAACTTTATGGTGACTTTCTCTTGCATCCCTTGTTTCCTCATCTTGTCACCGATCTTGCCTTGCCAAGCCTCAGCCTTGGATCATTCCCACCATTTGCTTCCTTCACTTCTATACACATTCTGCTGAATGAAAGTGGAGAAAATTACACACCTGTTCTCACTGGGTCCATTGCAGATTTACGTACACAGCCTCAACTAGTTCCTTACTGCATCTGGACAATCCTTCTACACTTCCCTAATCAACTCACTAGTCTACACTCCATAAAGGCTTTTTCAAACCTTATTATCTATCCCTCCTCAAACTTCCCATGGCTCCCCCTTCCTTCCTTTCTCAACTAAGAATGTTGCCTCATATTTTACTAAAAAAAAATGGAGATCATTCAGCAAGAGTTGTCCCTTCCTCCTCATCTCCTATCCCTCTGATGCCTTCTGCCACCATCTCTTTCACTCTAGTCTCACAGGAAAAGGTGGCCTTACTCCTTTTCAAGGTTAAACCCTCTACCTGCACAGGGGATCCCATTTCATTCTGTCTTGCAGACCACCCCTTCTATCATCCCCATTCTCTCACTTATGTTCAATCTCTCCCTGTCTACTGGCTACTTTCCTATCACCCATATAAATTCTCATGTTTCCCCCATTCCTCCAAAGACCTCCCTTGACCCTTCCATCTCTGCTTCATTCCATAGTTCTCCTTCCTTTGTATCCAATCTCCTCAAGTGTACCCATCCACACTAGATAAATCGAACTCACTCTTCTCTCATTTTCTTCTTAACCCTCTATAGTCTGGCTATCAATTTCATCATTCCATCAGAGCCGCTCTCTCCAAAGTTACCAGTGATCTCTTACTTGCTAAATCCAATGGCCTTTTCTCAAGCCCCATCCTTCTTGACCTATCTGCAGACTCTGCCACTGTTGGTCACTTCTCCTCCTTGACAGCCCCTTGGCCACCCTCTCCTGGTTCTCCTCCTGACCTCTTCTAGCTGTGCTTTGCTGGATCTTCATTCAGGTCATGCCCAATAACTGCGGGTGTCATGCAGGGCTGAGTCAGACATCCTCTTCTCTTCTCCCTCTATACTTGTTCATTTGATCATCTTATCAACTCCCACAGATTCAATCATCATATTTATGCTGACGATTCTCAAACATACTTATCTAGCCTTAAGCCCTCTGCTGCTTTTCAGACATCTGGAACTGGATGTCCAGTAGACATCTTAAACTGAGCCTCAAACCGACTCAATTATCATCTCTACTACACCTTCTCCTCCCCACCCACCCCCAACTTCCAAATTACTGTTGGGGGCACTACCATTCTCCCGGTTCCCAATCTATCTAGCACCTTCTCTCACATCTAAGCTGTCAGATTTTTACCTCTGTAGCATCAATCAAATACATTCCCTTCTCTCCTCTGACATGATCACCTCTCTAGTGCATTACCTCACCCCTGGACTATTAAAAAGCTGTGATGGGTCTGCCTGTCCCCAGAGTCTCTCCCCACTCCATTCTCCATTTAACCTCTAAAGTGATTTTTCCAAAGCACAGGTCTTTCTGCGTCATTCCCCTAGTCAATAGACTCCAGTAGATCCCTACTGCCTCTAGGATCGAATATAAAATACTCTCTTTGGCTTTCAAAGCTCCTCATGACCCAGCCCCATCCCACCTTTCCAGTCCTGTGTATTACTCCCAAACACCTGTTCTGCAATTCAACAATATTGACCTTCCAACTGGTCCATGAACAAGACCCTCCATCCTCTCCACTCCAGGCATTTTTTCTCCCTGTTCCCCATGGCTGGAATGCTCTCCCTCTTCATCTTCAACTCCTGGCTTCTCTAATTTCCTTCAAGTCCCAGCTAAAGCTTCATTGACTCGAGGAAGTCTTTGCTACCCCCTCTTAATCCTAGAGCCTTCCCTCTGTTGGTTATATCCTGGATAGAGCTTCTTCATGCATGGTTGTGTCTCCCCCAATAGGCTGTGAGCTCCTTGAGGACAGGGACTATCTTTTACCTTTCTTTGTATCTTCAGCATTTAGCACAGGGCCTGGAACCTAGTAAGTATGATGCTTATCAACTGATTGCCAAATACCATGATAAGTGCTGGTGATTTGGTGATTTTTTTGTTGCTGTCTTTCAGTCATGTCCAACTCTTCATGACCCCATTTGGGGTTTTCTTGGCAAAGATACTGGAGGGATTTACCATTTCCTTCTGTAGATCATTTTACAGATAAGGAAAATGAGGCAAACAGGTTGAAGTGACTTGCCCAGGGTCACACAGCTAACAAATGTCTCAGAATGGATTTGAACTCAGGAAGATGAGTTGGCCTGCCTACAGCCTTGCACTTTATCCGTTGCACCACCTAGCTGCCCCAAATCATCCAGTTAGTGAACAAGAAAAAGATAGGCATTTCTTGCTCTCAAGGAGTTATAATCTAGTTAGAGGAGACAACATAGAAAAGAAAGTTCAGATGCAAGGCAGACAGCAAGGTACTTAGGTTACTTAAGTCATTAACAGGATAGCAGAAGAGGACTTCAGGGCATAGAGACAGGATAGATGGTAGGGTCTGGAAGACCTTAGGAGGCAGCAGGGAGGTAGGTCATACAGTAACAAGGAAGATGATAAAGACTGGTGGTCTTCATTCTCATCAGAAGGAACAGAATTGTTGACTTCCCTGTCGTCTAAGCTCTAAGAGCAATCAGGAAGTCAGGGAAAAGACTTTGAGTGCTCCCAGGGTGATGGGTCTTCCTGCCTACCAGCTCTCCCAGATGAAAAAGGAAGGAGGAAAGAAGAACCTACCTGTATTGATCCTACCGTATCGAGCTAGACACTAGCTGGCAGCTCTAAGGAAGGAAGACTGTCAGCTAAAACACCCAAAGTTTACAGAGTAAAAAGCCGAGAGAAGAGCTAGGGAAAACAGGATGGGATGAATGAATATAGTCCTAATCTGGAGTTAACATGAGTGTGAGCCATTTGGGATTCATTTAGGGTCAGGATTAGCCATCATGATCAGCATATCAGCATAATTGACCATATCAATAAAAACAACAAAAATCATATGAGTATCCCAATAGAGGCAGAAAAAGCCTTCAACAAAATACAACACCCATTCCTATCAAAAACACTAAAGATCATTGAAATAATTGAAATTTTCCTTAAAATGATAAGTAGTATCTATATAAAATTATGAGCAAGCATTATCTATAACAGGAATAAACCAGAAACCTTCCCAATAAGATTGGGGTGAAAGAAGGATGCCCATTATCACCACTATGATTGAATATTGTACCAGAAATATTACCTTTAGCAATAAGAGAAGAAAAAGAAATTGAAGAAATCAAACTAGGCAATGAAAAAGCAAAACTATTGCTCCTTGCAGGTGATACGATGGTATATTTGGAGAATCCTAGAGAGTCAATTAAAAAACTAGTGGAAATAATTAATAATATCAGCAAGTTGCAGGATATAAAATAAACCCACATCAATCATCAGTATTTGTTACCAACAAATCCAACAGGAAGAAATAGAAAGAAAAATTCCACTTAAAATAACTACAGACAATATACTCAGGAGTCTATGTGCCAAGACAAGTCCAGGAATTATATGAACAACAATTACAAAATTCTTTTCATATAAATAAAGACTGATCTAAACAACTGGAGGAATATTCGTTGGTCATGAGTAGGCTGAGCCAATATAATAAAAATGACAATTCCACTTAAATTGATTTACTTTTTCAGTGCCATACCAATCAAATTACCAAAAATTGTTTTTTGGAGCTAGAAAAAAAATTCATCTGAAAGAACAAAAGGTCACAGATATCAAGGGAATTAATAAAAAAAAAAAGTGCTAGTCATACCAGATCTAAAACTGTATTACAAAGCAGTAATCATGAAAACAATTTGTTATTGGCTAAAAAGTAGAGTGGTTGATCAGTGGAATAGATTAGGTATACAATACACAGTAGTAAATAACCATAGTAATTTAATGTTTGATAGACACAATGATCCAAGCTTTTGGGACAAGGACTCACTATTTGAGAAAAACTGCTGGGAAAACTTAAAAACAATGTGGCAGAAGTTAAGACAACATCTCACGTTGTATACCAAGTTAAGGTCAAAATGGGCACATGATTTAGAAATAAAGGGTAATATTGTAAGCAAATTGATGGAGCATGGAAAATTTTACCTGTCAGATCTATGGGTAAGGGAAAAATTTATGACCAAACAAGAGACAAATAGGATCATGGGAAACAATAATTTTGATTACAGGAAATTAAAAAGTTTTTGTTCAAACAAAACCAATGCAGACAGGATTAGAAGGAAAGTAGGAAACTGGGGGGGAGAGGGGAAGCATACAGCAAGTTTCTCTGATAAAGGTCTCATTTCTATAAGAAACTGAGTTAAATTCATAAAAATATGAGTCATTCCTCAATTGATAATCAGTCAAAGGACATGAACAGGCAGTTTTCAGAAGGAGAAATGATACCTATTAATAATGATAGGAAAAAAATGTTCCTAATCATTACTGATTCGAGAAATGCAAATTAAAGCAACTCTAAGGTACGAACTCACACCCACAAGATTGACTAACGTGTCAGAAAAGGAAAATGATAAATGTTGGAGGAAATGTGGAAAAATTGGGACACTAATGCACTGTGGGTGGAGTTGTGAACTCATCTAACCATTCTGGAAAGCAAGTTGAACTCTGCCCAAAGGGCTATAAAATTGTTCATATTCTTTTACCCAGAAATACCATTACTAGGTCTGTATCCCAAAGAGGTCAAAGAAAATGTATGTAAAATATATGTAAATATATGTAAAAATGTTCAGAGCATCTCTTTTTGTGATGGCAAAGAAATGGAAATTGAGGGGATGCTTATCAATTGGGAAATGGCTGAATAAGTTATGGTACATGATTGTGACAGAGTACTACTGTTCCATTAGAAATGATGAGCAGGCAGATTTCAGAAAAACCTGGGAAGACCCATAAAAACTGATGCAAAGGGAAATGAACAAAGTCAGAAGAACACTGGACACAGTAACAGTAACACTGCATGATGATCAACTGTGAATGATTTGGCTTTTCTGATCAATGCAATGATCCAAGACAATTCTGAAGGACTCATGACGAAAAATGCTCTCCACCTTCAGAGAGAGAACTGGTAGAGTCTAAATACAAACTGACGCCTATTATTTTCACTTTTTAAATTTTTCTTGCTTTTTTAAAAAAACTGCAAATATGGAAATATGTTTTGCATGATTTTCATACATGTAATTGAAATCATATTTCCTGAGTTCACAACAGATAGGGTAGGGTTGGGAGGAAGGATGAGAATTTGGAAAGAAAATTTTAAATGAATGCTAAAAATAAATAAATACATAATGAATTTAGGAAGAAAAAAAGGAGTTGAAAGGCTTTTTAAACATTATTAAGCCCAACACATTTTATTGAGGAGGAAATTGAGGTCCAGGGAAGATTGGTTGAATTTTGTTTTATTGATATGTTTTCTTTTTACATTACAAACATTTATAGGTCACGCCCATTTACATGAGAAGTCTCTGGTAAGAAAGGAAAACAGTTAAATAAATAGTACAGTGACCTAATCTGAAAGTAGAGGCAATATCTCACACCTGTAACACCCTGCATATCTCTCCTCTCTCTGTCTCTGTCTCTGTCTCTCTCTGTCTCTCTCTCTCTCTCAAAAATTAACGGAAATCTATTTTTTCTTCCTCCTATTTTCCTACCTTACTGGAAAAAATTCTTTTAAAAATCTTGAAATAATTATACATAGTCAAGCAAAACAAATTCCCTCAGTCATGGTCTACAAAAGTGTATATGTCTCATTCTCTCTTCCATCAAGGAGATGTTAGCATATTTCATCCTTGGTCTTCGGGAATCATGGATGACCACTGAGCAGAGATCTTCAGTCTTTTAAAGATGTTTTTATCATATGAATTTTTCTACTGCTTCTGTTCATTTCATTTTTTTATCAATTTATAAAAGTTCTCATAATTATCCTTATTTATAACACTGATGTCATAGTGTAAATTCTACTGCTGGTTCTGTTTTCTTTGTTCTGCATCAACACATACAAGTCTTACTATGGTGTTTTTTTTTTTAAATTATCTCCCCATCCTTTCAATACAATACTACTACCACTCCATTACATTCAGATTCTACAAGTTACTCAGCCCTTCTCAATTGTTGGATGTCCTCTTAATTTCTAATTTTTTGCTATTACAAAAAGAGCTTCTATAAATATTTTTGTACATAAGGGGCTTTTTCTTTTTTTAAAAAAATCTCTTTTGGTTATGGACCTAGCAGTTGGTAGTTCTGGGTCAAAGGGCATACTTTTTTAAAAAAAACTTTATGTATAATTCCAAATTGCTTTCCAGAATGGTTATACTGTGATTATGCATGTATACCCTACATCAAAATGCTTACTCTCTCAGGGAGTGGGGAAGAGAGGGGAGGGGGAAAGAATTTGGAATTCAAAATTTAAAAAAAGTGTTGTTATATTTACATGTAATTGGGAAAACTTATTATTAAAAAAAAAAACACAGAATGGTTATGCCCATTCATAGATTTACTAACAACACCAATGTGCTGATTTTCCCTCAGCCTCTCCAATATTTGTCATTTTCCTTTCTTGTCAATTTTGCCAATCTGATTGGCATGAGGTAGAACCTCAGAATTGCCTTAATTTGCATTTCTTTAAATAGAAGTGATTTGAAGTTGTTTTTTTTTAATGACTATGTAAAAGGCTTCTTCCCTTCAGAATTCCTTGGTCATACCCTTAGACTCTTTACCAATTAAGAAGCAGTTCTTTTTCTTATAAATCTGAATCAGTTCTTTATGCATTTTGCAAAAGAGACCTTCATCAGAGAAACTTGCTGCAAAGATTTTTCTTTGCTAATACTTTTTAATCGTAGATTTATTTGGGCAAAATCTTTTAAATTTTATATAATCAAAATTATTTATTTTATCTTCTGTGATTCTTTCTATTCCTTGTTTGGTCCTTCTTCATATCCATATATCTGAAAAATACTTTTTCCCCCCCACTTTCTCTAATTCATTTATCATGTGACCTTTTGTATCTAGGTCATGTGGTAATTTGGAGCTTATCTTTGTATAAGGTGCAAAGTGGTGGTCTACATCTAATTTCCTGGTAGTTTTTGTCAAATAGTCCTGATTTATGGAATGCTAAGGCATTGAATACATTTGGTTTTGTGTGATATATCCTTAGTCTGTTTCACCAATCAACCTTTCCATTTTTCTTTCTTTTTTTTATTTATTTAACTTTTTACATTCATTTTCACAAAATTTTGGGTTCCAATTTTTTCTCCCCTTTTATCCCCTCCCCTCACCCCAATACACTGAGCAATCTAATTATCCCTATCTCTAATCTGCCCTCTCTTCTGTCATCCCTCCCTTCTCTTGTCCCCATCTTCTCTTTTGTCCTGTAGGGCCAGATGACTTTCTATTCCTCATTAACTGTATGTCTTATTTCCTAGTAGCAACAACAATACTAAACAGTTGTTCCTAAAACTTGAGTTCCAAATTCTCCCCATCCCTCCCTCCCCACCCATTCCCTTTGGGAAGGCAGGCAAATCAATATAGGCCCTATCTGTGTAGTTTTGCAAATGACTTCCCTGATAGTCGTGTTGTGTAAGACTAACTGAATTACCCTCCATCCTATCCTGCCCCTCATTGTTTCTATTCTGTCTTTTGATCCTGTCCCTCCCCAAGTGTTGACTTCAAATTGCTCCCTCCTCCCATTGCCCTCCCTTCCATCATCCCCCCCCTTGCTTATCTCCTTCTCCCCCACTTTCCTGTACTGTAAGATAGGTTTTCATACCAAAATGAGTGTGCATTTTATTCCTTCCTTTAGTCAAATGTGATGAGGGTAAACTTCTTGTTTTTTTTTCTCAGCTCTCCTCTTTTTCCCTCCACTTAAAGGTCTCCTGCTTGCCTCTTAAATGACATATAATTTATCCCATTCTATTTCACTCTCTTTCCTCCCCCTACCTTTCTCTCTCACCATTTACCTTAATTTCTTTTAAGATATGGTCCCATCCTATTCACTTCACTCTGTGCTCTCTGTCTCTGTATGTACGTGCATGTGTGTATGTGTGTGTGCATGCATGTGTGTACATGTGTGTGTGTGATCCCACCAACTACCCAGATACTGAAAAGTTTTTAAGAGTTACAAATATTGTCCTTCCATGTAGGAATGTAAACAGTTCACTTTTGGTAAGTCCCTTATGACTTCTCTTTGCTGTTTACTTTTTCATGCTTCTTCTCATTCTTGTGTTTGAAAGTCAAATTTTCTTTTCAGCTCTGGTCTTTTCATTAAGAATGCTTGAAAGTCCTCTGTTTCATTGAAAGACCATATTTTCCCCTGAAGTATTATACTCAGTTTTGATGGGTAGGTGATTCTTGGTATGAGTCCTAGTTCCTTTGACTTCTAGAATATCCTATTCCATGCCCTTCGATCCCTTAATGTAGAAGCTGCTAGATCTTGAGTTATCCTGATTTTATTTCCACAATACTGGAATTGTTTCTTTCTAGCTGCTTGCAAGATTTTCTCCTTGAGCTGGGAGTTCTGGAATTTGGCCACAATGTTCCTAGGAGTTTCTCTTTTTGGATCTCTTTCAGGTGGTGATCGATGGATTCTTTCAATACTTATTTTGCCCTCTGGTTGTAGAATGTCAGGGCAGTTTTCCTTGATAATTTCATGGAAGATGATGTCTAGGCTCTTTTTTTGATCATGGCTTTCAGGTAGTCCCATAATTTTTAAATTGTCTCTCCTGGATCTATTTTCCAGGTCAGTTGTTTTTCCAATGAGATATTTCATATTCTCTTCCATTTTTTCATTCGGTTTTGTTTGGTGATTTCTTGGTTTCTCAGAAAGTCATTAGCCTCCATCTGTTCCATTTTAATTTTGAGAGAACTATTCTCTTCAGTGAGCTTTTGAACTTCTTTTTCCATTTGGCTAATTCTGCTTTTGAAAGCATTCTTTTCCTCATTGGCTCTTTTGCCAATTGAGTGAGCCTATTTTTCAAGGTGTTATTTTCTTCAGCATTTTTTGGGGTCTCCTTTACCAGGGTATTGACCCAGTTTTCATACTTTTCTTGCATCTCTCCCATTTCTCTTCCCAGTTTTTCCTCCACCTGTCTAACTTGCTTTTCAAAATCCTTTTTGAGCTCTTCCAAGGCCTGAGCCCACCCGACATCCCCCTGGGATGTCTGGGGTACCGATGCCCCGCCCTCCATGTCTTCCCCTGATGGCAAGAATATTTCCTCGTCATCAGATCCGAATGGTGGGAACATTTGCACCTGCTCAAAAAAGCTCTCTATCATCTTATTTTTCTTCCCTTTTCTGGGCATTTTCCCAGCCAGTTACTTGACTTCTGAGATTCCTGTCCACCCCTGCCTAGATCCTCCCAGCTAGTGCTTGGGGTCTGAGATTCAAATGGGCTTTCCCGGGCAGGCATGGCTGCTATTCAATGTGAGCTTTAGTTCTGGTGCTGGGGAGGGGGCAGGGCTGCCTCCCAGGCTCAGTTCCCTCAGGGGCTTTATGCAGAGGTCTTCAGTGATGGAGCAGGTGGGGGCGGGGCAGTCTCCCAGGCTCAGTTCCCTTAGGGGCTTTATAGAGACCTTCAGTAATGGAGCGGGTGGGGCAGGGCCATCTCCCAGGCTCAGCTCCCTCAGGGGATTTATGCAGAGACCTTCAGTAATGAAGATCCTGCCTGCTTGGGGAGTCCCGGGGGGCCGCTACTGCTGCTGCTGCCCCTGCCTCTGCCTCTGCCACTGCCTCCCGAGGGGACCAGAGCCACGGAGACACCCCGCTCCCCTCTCGGCCAGCCCAGACGTCTCTCTCACTGACCTGTAGCGTCTGTGGATGGGTGGACCTTCCCAGCCGCAGGAGGTTCAGTCCCTGAAGCCTGCTCGGATCTGCTCCTCTGGGGCCGTGGCCAGGGCAGCACTGGGGTGGGGTCCACTTTCCGGGGCATGAGGGACCCTGGGGACGGCTCTCCAGGGCTCTCTGGAACAGAAATCTCTTCCACTGTGTTTCTGCACACCCTGTAGTGATCCAGAATTTGTGGGGAGCTCTTCTTACATTAAATCCATGGGCTGTGGGTTTGGAGCTAGTATACATGAGTCTTTCTATTCTGCCATCTTGACTCCGCCCCCTCAACCTTCCCATTTTTCAGCCAATTCCAAATTGTTTGAATAATTCAGTTTGTAGTATAGTTTGAGATTTGGCACTACTGGCCCACTTCTTTTCATGATTTATCTTGAGATTTTGGACATTTTTCCTCTACATGAATAATATTATTTTTTCTAGTTCTATATGGCATTTTTTTACTTGGCATTGACTAAGTAAATTAATTTAAGTAGTATTTTCATTTTTATTATATTGGCTCATCCTACCCATGAGCAATTAGTATTTCTCCAATCATTCACATCTTTATTTCTGTAATGGTTTTTTATAGTTGTATTTATATAGCTCTTGTGTGTATCTTAGATAGTAGAATTCTGGGTATTTTATGACATTCTGTTGTAATTTAATGGAATTTCTCTTTTAATCTCTTCTTGCTGAGTTTTATGGATATTACATAAAAATGCTGATAATTCATATGGATTAATTTTCTATCCTGTAAGCTTGCTGAAGTTATTGTTTTCATTAGTTCTTAATCAATCAATAAACATTTAGTAAGCACCTGCTGTGTGCCAGACACTGGGCTAAGCACTGGAAATACAAAATGAGGCCAAAGACAATCCCTGCCCTCCAGGAGCTCACGATGGGGGAGACAACATGGGCTAAATGGGAGGCGATCAATAAAGAGAAGGCACTGGAATGAAGGTGGGACCTTAGCTGGGACTTAAAGGAAGCCAGGGAGGTCAGTAGTCACAGGAAGTGGGAGGGCATTCCAGGCATGAGGGACGGCCAGAGAGAATGTCCAGAGCCTGAGAGATGGAGGGTCTTGTTCATGGTACAGCCAGCAGGCTGGTGTCACCGGATGAAAGAGTTCATGATGGGGAGTAAGGTCTAAGAAGATTGGAAATACAGGGGGGAAACAAGTTTTGAATGGCTTTGAATGTCAACCAGAGCATTTTGTATTTGATCCTGAATGCAATCAGGAACCACTGGAGTTTATTGAGTAGGGGGGGTAACTTGTATTTTAGAGAAATCACTTTAGCGGCTGAATGGAGCATAGACTGGAGTGAAGAGAGCCTAGGGGCAGGGGTTTGGAAGAGAGGTTGCCTTGGCTACAGCTTGGACATCAGGGGAGGTGAGAGACAGGGAGGAGTCCAGGATGACTCCTGGGTTGTGAGCCTGAGAGCCTGGTAGGATGGAGGTGCCCTCTGGAGTAATGGGGAAGGCAGGAGAGTGAGCAGAGGTTTTAGGGGAAAGAGAATGAGTTCTACTTTGAAAACATTGAGTTTAAGGTATCCACTAGACACCCATCTGAAAGGATGTTGGAGATGTGAGACTGGAGGTGAGCAGAGAATCATTAGTCTAGAGATGGCAACTGAATCCTTGGGAGTTGATAACATCACCAAATAAAGCAATATAGAGGGAGAAGAGAAGAGGGCCCAAGACAGAGCCCTGAGGAACACCTATGGTTAGAGGGCATGACCTGGAGGAGGATCCAGCAAAGGGGAGAGAGGAGGAGCAGTCAGAGCAGTCAGAGAGGTAGGAGGAGAACCAGGACTGGGGATAGGGGCGGTGGGGCTTAAAACCTGGAAAGAAGGCAGTATCACGGAGGACAGACTAATCCACAGAGCTGGAAGCTGCAGAGTAGTCAAGGAGGATTGAGAAAAGGTCATGGGAAACTGTGGTGAAACAGTGATAAGGGTGCAAGCTAGATTGAGTTGACTATGATTTTTTTAAGGACACCATCTGATCATTGGCAAAAGGTGATCATTTTGTTTCTTCGTAACCTATACTCCTTCTCTAAATTTCTTCCCCTTATATTATTGTTGCAGCTAGCATTTCTAGTACTATAGCAAACAGAAATGAATTTATTGGAAAGGAGTTTCATTTATCTCCATTACATATAATGGTAGCTCTTGGTTTTAGATATAGTCTATTTGTGATTTTAAGGAATTGGTTTTGAGACTAATCTGGGGGAGGACATTGCCTTGTTCATCTGATGAAACAGTTGGGGTTTTCCAAGTTGGGTTTCAGCCCTCTGATTTGCCCTGAGTTCAAACCCTACCACAGCATTCCATTAGCTGTGTGACTCTGGGCAGGTCACTTAACCTCTCTTGGCTCCACTTTCCTTACTTGATCATAATAATAGCATCTACCTCACAAGGTTACTGTGAGGATCAAATGAGTTAGCCCCTTATCATCATAGCCACCCCATCATCATTCTCCTGGTTGTTGCTACCTTTCTATAGTTTATGTGATAAGGGAGTGCCAGCCTTGGCTTGAAGACTTCCAATAAGGGGGAGCCACCCACCCCCTCTTGAGGCAGCCCTTTCCATTCTGGGACATCTCTCGTTAGGTTTTCTTAACATTCAGCCTTAATGCATCTCTTGCTGTGGCCCCTGGTCATACCTTCTTCTAACAAGCAGAAGAAAGCTAACCCCTCTTCCAAGGAGCCTCTCTTCACAGGCTGTTCCCTGTCTGCTTTGTCAGTCTGTACCTGGGGTGCTGTGAGGGGAGGGATGTGAAGGGCTTCCTGGAACTGAACAAATTCGAGGGATTATCGTGGTCTGAGCCAGGTGAAGTTGTAAGCCTCCACCGTGCCCCCAACCCAGGAGCCAAGAGAGAAACACTGAAGCTGAACCTGCCAGGACGCTAGAATTTTTACTGTCTCATTAAATAGTTCTTTCATGTATGAGGCTCATTTTGTACTTTCTTCCCTGGCCCCAGAAACTGGCACAACAAGGTCCTTTCATCTACCTTCCTACGCACTCTGATTCCTTGGGGTCAAAGAAAATTGGCTCATGGGTTTTAGATGACCTGTGAGGTCATCTCTTTCAACCTCCTCATTTTCCAGATTTAGAAGCTGATCCAAGGTGGGGAGTGGTTGGCTCGAGGTGTGTGGTTGAGCCAAGTTTGAAACTCAGGTCATCTGACTCCAGATTCAGTACTTTTCTACTCAGGGACAGAACTTGGATGGGGTGACCAGGGCTTTGTCCCAGGTGCTGGAATCTATGAAGGGGCATGCTTCTTTCTTTCTGCCTTATCCTATCACTGCCTGCACAGGAGGGATGAAAGGGATCAGCCCTCTCGTAACAATGATAATCATAAACACTTTTATAGCATGTGCCAATCACTATGTTAAGCACTTTACAGTGACTATTCCATTTAATCAACACTGAAGGTGGCTGCAGCAATCATGCAGATAATCATTCAACCCTAGCCTTCCTCTGCCCTCCTTTCTCACTGTGTTCTCTGAAAGCCTCTATTGGTAATAAACTTCCTTTCCTCTTAGGTTTCTTCTTCCATCTTCCAGTGCTCGTTGAAGCCCAATTTTCTTCTAAGAGCATCAGTTCTCTGGCACTGTCTCCAAAGCTTAATGTTTTACTCATATCCCCTGCTATACGTGGCCAGGAGAAATTGTTGGGACTCTTTGCTCCTTTGGGACCCTCCTCTTACCACCATCATTCAGCAACCTTCTTTCTTTATTTTTAAAATGTTTTTATCCTTAACATAGTTTAACCCGTTGTGGACTTTTACTCTTAAAAATATTTCTATTTTAATCAAGGTAGGATGAAGGTAATGCTCATGTCTTTCTCTTTTTTCTTTTTTCAAATTAATTAATTTTTAGTTTTCAACATTCACTTCCATAAGATTTTAAGTTTTAAATTTTCTCCCCTTCTTTCTCCCCCCACCAAGATGGCCTGCAATCTGATGTAAGCTCTACTTATACATTCATATTAAACATATTTTCACATTAGCTATGGTGTAAAGAAAAATTAGAACTAATGGGAGGAACCATGAAAAAGAAGGAACAAAACGAAACAGCAAAAGAAAAGGAGAGCAAATAGTCTGCTTCCATTGGCATTCTGACTCCACAGTTTTTTCTCTGGATGTGGATGGCATTTTCCATCATGAGTCCTTTGGAATTGTCTTAAATCCTTGTGTTGCTGAGAAGAGCTAAATCTATCAGTCAGTCATCAAACACTGTGGTTGTAACTGTGTACAATGTTCTGGTTCTGCTCACTTCACTCAGCATCAGTCCATATAAGTCCTTCCAGGCCTCTCTGAAGTCCTCCTGCTCATCATTTCTTATAGCACAATAGTATTCCATTACCTTCATATGCCACAACTTGTTCAGTCATTCCTCAATTGATGGGAATCCCTTCAATTTCCAATTCTTTTCCACCACAAAAAGAGCTGCTAGAAATATTTTTGTACACGTGGGTCCTCTCCCTGTTTTTATGATCTCTTTGTGATACAACCCTAGAAATGATATTGCTAGGTCAAAGGGAAAGCACAGTTTTATAGCCCTTTGGGCATAGTTCCAAATTGCTCTCCAGAATGGTTGAATCTGTTCACATAGCTTCTTTCTTTTGAGGTCATCTCCAATTTCTACCATGTGCATCTTATTTGTATACCTAGTTGTTTTCACATTGTCTGTCCCATTAGACTATGAGCTCCTTGAGAGAGCAGGGGATCAGCTTATGTCTTTCTTCATGTTCTAGGACTTAGCAGTGTTTGCACATAGTCAATGCTTGTTAACTTGACTTTATTAATGCCTTCCATTTTGATATGACTGCCATTTCACAATGACCCCAAGTTTCCATGAAAGCAAAGGCCTAGATTTTTATAGTCAACCTTCTACTGAGAATCTTGTATGGCATCCAGGCAGAGAACACAACAGTCTCCAAGAATTGTGACAAAATTGTCTTGGAGTCCTCTGACTTGATACTGCTGCCAATCAACAATGCAGAGATAGGAGGAAACAGTAGTTTAGTATGCTGACAACACAGGCTTCACTGAACACTTATCAATAAGTCAGGGAGCCCTGAGCATTAGTTTTGGGCTATGTTACATAGGTTTTGGTTATATACGCATGATGGTTTTTCAAAGAGCAATAGGGGAAGAGAATGATTTATACATCAAAGAACAGATAACAGAAGGAGAAGATCTATATGAAGCAGGAAAGTAGTCGGTTAACACTGAGTACAGTTGATATCTCCAGTTTGATTTTGCTGACTCTAGCTAGTTGGGTGACATGCTCAACTGAAGCAAAAGTGGGTAAGAAAGTTAAGCCAGAAATTCTCTTATCAGAGAATTAAAGATGACTATCAATCACCCACGGGCAATGGGGGAGTCCATGGTGGGCGTGAGCAGGCTTCAAGGCATAACCAATGAGGAACTTTGAGAAAAAGAAGTAAAAGATGTCATCAAAGAATTGTACGATAGGAAGAGAAATGGGCTAGGGAGAGTAAGGGATGGACAGGGATAGGTGGGTTGCAATCTGCCTCAGTGGAGAGACTGTAGATGAGATTTCAAATCCATTGGGATATTGTGAGATGTTTCACCTCTCCTTCTTTAAAGGTCAGTTGGTATTGTTCAGAGGTTGCCACCCTCCTCTGTGGACCTCCAAGCCACTCCCTCACCTGCCTAAGACATTTGATAACTAGATCACAGAGAAAATCCATTTAAAATAATTACAGACAATATAATATATTTTGGAGTCTACCTGCCAAGACAAACCCAATTATGAACACAAATATAAAATACTTTTCATACAAATAAAGATGGATATAAACATTTGGAGAAATATTAATGGCTGATGGGGAGGCTGAGCCAATATAATAGAAATGAAAATTCTACCTAAATTAATTTATTCATTTGGTGCCATACCAATAAAATCACCAAAAAATATTTTATAGAGCTAGGAAAAAATAATAACAGAATTCATCTGGAAGAAGAAAAGGTCAAGAATATTAAGGGAATTAATAGGAAAAAAATATGAAGGAAGTAGTATTATCAGATCTCAAACTATTACAAAGTGGTAATCATCAAAATATTCTGGTACCTGCTAGGGTGCTAAATCAGAGCAATAGACTAGATACACAATACAGAGTCTAGTATTTGATAAACCCAAAGATCCAAGCTTTTGGGACAAGAACTCACTATTTGACAAAAATTGCTGGGAAAATTGGAAAGTAGTTTAGCAGAAGCTAGGCATAGACTAACATCTCACACTGTATACTAAGATAGAGTCAAAATGGATACGTTTTAGGCATAATGGGTAATATCATAAGTAAATTAGGGGAGCATGGAAAATTTTTCCTCTCAGATCTATGGATAATAAAAGAATTTATGACCAAACGAGAGAAAGAAAACTTTATGGTATGTGAAATAGATAATATTGATTACATGAAATTAAAGTTTTGGTGAAAACAAAACTAACACACTCAAAATTAGAAGGAAAGCAGAAAACTGGGAAGGGTGGGATTTACAGCAAGTTTCTCTGTTAAAGGCCTCATTTCTCAAATATATAGAGAACTGAGTCGAATTGATAAGAATATAAGTAATTCTGCACTTGATAAATAGTCAAAGGATATAAACACAATTTTCAGAAGAAATCAAAGCTATCTATAGTCATATGAAAAAATGGTCTAAGTCACTATTGATTAGGGAAATGAAAATTAAAATAACTCTGAGGTATCACCTCATACTTGTCAGATTGGCTAATGACAGAAAGGAAAATGACGAATATTGGTGGATATGTGGAAAAACTGGACATTAATACACTGTGAACTGATTCATCAATCTGGAGAACAATTTGGAGTTATGACTAAAGGGTTATAAAACTGTGTATACACTTTGATCTAGCAATAGCATTACTAAGTCTGTATCCCAAAGAGATCTTAAAGGAAAAGGATCTATTTATATAAAAATATTTACAGCAGCTCTTTTTGTGGTGGCAAAGAATTAGAAATTGAGGGGATGTCCATCAACTGAGCAACAACTTAACAAATTGTGGTCTATGATTGTGATGGCATACTATTGTTGTATGAGAAATGACAAGTAGGATAGTTTCAGAAAAACCTGGGAAGATTTATATGAAGTGATACAAAGTCAAGCAAGTGGAATCAGAACAGTGAGTTTGATCAACTGTGAGGATTTATGATAGAAAATGTTATCCACCTCCAGAGAAAGAACTGATGGCCGATGAAAGCATGCTTTTTAAAGCTTTACTTTTCTAGGGGGTTTTTTGATCTGTTTCCTTTCATGATATGACTAATGTGGAAATACATTTTGCACAACTGCACATGTATAATCTATTGCTTGCCTTCTCAAAGAAGGGAGAGGGGAGGGACAAAGGGAGGGAGGGAGAGAATTTGGAACTCAAAATTTAAAAAAGGAATGTTGAAAATTGTTATTACATGTAATTGGAAAAATATATAATATAAACTTTTTTTTTTTTTAAAGAAGGGAGAGCTACGGGGCAAAGATATCTCTAGTGTGAGGAAGCTGCTGGCAGGGAGGTAGAGAAGTCTTGAGAAAATCCAAGTTGATCTTGTTGAGAGTTGGCACTGGAAATTAGGGTAATTCAGGAAAACCTCCTGGTAGAAAATGGCATTTGAGTTAAGCCTTGAGGGAATCCAAGGATTTCAGGAGGTGAAAGTAAGAAGGGAAGAACCTTCCAGGCAAAAGAGGTAAGGGACAGTTTGTGCAAAGATAGAAGTGGAAAATGAATCCTCATATATGGAGAACAGCAAAAAACCATTTGGGTTGGGACACAGAGTAGGTGAAGGGGTTCTTGTTCAGTTGTGTCAGACTCTCTGTAACCCCATTTGGGACTCTCTTGGAAAAGATACTGAAGTAGTTTGCCATTTCCTTCTCATTTTACAGATGAGGAAACTGAGGCACACAGGGTGAAGTGACTTGCCCAGGCTCAAACAGTTAGTAAGTGTGTGAGGCTGGATTTGAACTTGGTAAAATGAGTCTTCTTGACCCGGGGCCCAGCACTCTATCCACCATGCACCCAGGGGATGGAGAGTAAAGTCCAGTAAACCTAAGAAAGGTAGGCAGCTAGTGAGCAAGTACACTAGACTTTTAGTCAAGAAGTCTAGGGTTCAAATATCACTTCAGACATTTATTGGCTGTAAGGCTCTGGGCAAGCCTCAGTTTCCTCATCTGTCAAACGAACTGGAGAAGGAAATAAAGAAAGAAGACTGTTACAACAGTCCAGAAGGGTGTTGAAGGCCTAAGCCAGGGTGAAGGCTGTTGAGTGTAGAGAAGGTGAGGGAAGCTGTGAAGTCGACCCCTCCTAGAAAGGCCCTCAGCTTGAGTCCAAGGATGGGGAGGCAGCTCGCTGCTCCATACCCCCCAGAACTTTGGGGGATGCTCGGGTAGTAGTGATAACAGTTCCCATTTTTAAGCTTTCAGGCTTACAGGTGGCTTTGCATACAATGATCCTGTGCAGCAAGTGGTCAAAATATCCATCTCCCTTTTATATGGCTGAGTAATGTGATATGCGTGGAGGGATAGTGACTTCTCCAACACATGCTGGAGATAGAATTCGAACCCAGAGCAGGCCACCAGACTCTGCCCTCCAGCAGGCTGCTTTTGCTTTGTGTCTCTGGTGAGTCTGAGAAGGGAAGCAGGGTGGACAGGGCTGCAGCTGGTACCGCCTGGCAGAGTGCCTCCATTGCCTCTCTATCCCAAGGCCCACATGGCCCACGAGCCACTAGCTGGGAGGCTAGTGAAGGGAGGGTCTAATTAAGCCATTGGGGTGTGATTCCATTAATTGCTTCTGGCAAGGCCTTGAGCTGCTGCTCTGTGTGTGGTGCGCAGGGAGGGGGCCAATTAGGACCTGCTGGGCAGGGTGGGAGGAAGTGTGTGGTGGGGGGTGGGAGGTGGAGGACTGCAGTTACTTGATCCTTCCTTGCTCAAGGAGCATCCCAACTTCTCCACCCCCTTCCCTGCTACATCCCACCCCAGCTACCTTTTGTCTAACAAACATCACTGTCAGAGTCACTCCTTTGCTCAAAACCCTCCCTGGCTCCCCATTTTCTACAGCAACTGGACCCTGCCTGGTATTTCATAGAGGTAGAAGGTACCTAAGAGATCGTTTGTCTAACCCTCTCATTTTAAACAGGAGGAGACAGAGAGCCAAGCTCACACAGGTATAAAATGACAATGCTGGGATTTGAACCCAGGTCTCCTCCTCCAAATTTGGTGAGTATTTCATTAATCTCACTGTTACCCTTCAGGAATCCAAAGCTCCAGCCAAATGAAACCTTGCACTGTAGCTGCAATTCAACTCCATCCAACCCAATTTAATTCAATTAGACAAGCATTTATTAAATGCCTAATATATACCCAAACACACATTTGTACTTTCCCCTCCTCCAGGCCTTGGCTCACACAGTTCCCTTGGCCTGGGACATTCCCTATACATCCTTCACACACCAGTTCCATTATTACTTCCGCAAGGAAACCTTCCTGTTTTCTCAGCCCACATTGGGTTTTCCCTCCACAGAGCTGCTGCCACAACAACAAACCCAGGCAGCCTCTGGAGCACAGGCCTAGTGCTGAAAGGGACCTTAGAGGTCATGGTCCAACCTTCTTGTCTTAGAAATGAGGAAAGTGAGGCTCCTCAGAGAATAAATTGCCCAAGGTCACACAGCTAAAAATAACAATGATCATTAGCCTTTATTTACATAGTGCTTTAAGATATGCAAAATGATTTACAAATATTATTTTTTTTTAACTTAATAACAGTATCAGTTTTGGAAGCCAGGTCTTCTCACTTGTAAGGCTGGGTGCCATCTAGTCCTTTACATGGGTCAATCCAGATAACAGAAATAACCTCATAAAAGATCCTAGAATAGGCAAGGCCAGGCCCAGAGAGGTCATCTCTCTAAGTACCTATTGGTTGGGTAAAGAAAAGGCTGAGACAAAGGAGTGAATGTCTATGAAGGGAGGTTACCTTCTCGTTATAGGTGGGACCCTCATAGGTTCAGGGACTCAAGAGCTTGTGGACGTAGCTGAGTCTCTCTGGGAACCTCAGTTTTCTGACTGGGGATCAAAATAGGACCTACCTCACAGGTGGGCTTTTTCGAAGTAATGACTATAAAGGACCCTATAATCAGAAGTTACTTATTGTAAGTTATTTTTAATAGTAAATTCCTGTGAAGTCTACCCAGAAAGGGCAGATTTTCCTAATCCATCAATAACAAGGCATGGATGCAAGGAGTCTGGTTGGGGGGAGATAATATGTGTATACACATACATACATATACAGAAAACATATGAATTTGTGGGAGAGGGCTCTAACAGCCCCAAGTGGAGGATTGGGAGTAGATAGAGAATGGTCAGGAAAGATCTCATGTAGAATGGAAGACTAGAGCTGAGCCTAGAAAGTAACCAGGGATTCTGGGACTTGGAGGTGAAGAGGGAGCATTTCAGAGACATGGGAGCCAGCCAGTGCAAAGACCTGGAGGCAGATGTCTCCCACTTCCCTTTCACAGATAGAGTCAGGGGGCCCAGTGGGCAGTGTGGACGTCTTCCTGATCATCACATCTTTTTAGATTCTCCCCTTTATCTTACTTGACGCTCTAGCACTACCCTGTGAGATCAATAGGCAAGGATTAGCGTCTTCTCATACAGAAGAAAATGAAAACTCCTGGTCTGGGAACAGTCTGCCCAAGGTCACTGAGAGATAGAGCTGGAATTAGTCAGAGTTCTGGAAGGTCAGAGCTGGCTGGGCCTGCTTTCAGACGTTCAGGAACACAGTGGGCTATCTCCACCCTCACAGGCTCTCAATGCATTTCTTTCTCCTTTTACGTTCCCTCCTCCTCTATCTAGGCTTTACAGTAAGGCCACTGGGCCAACTGGTCTCTCAGGTCCCTCACAGCTCTAGTTCTGGGGTCCTTTTCCCAGAATCCTCCTCTTCCTTCAGGGCTTAGCTCAGTGTCTGACTTCCTTCTCTTTCGTGAAGGCTTCATGGGTCCCTGAGGGGTCAGTGCCCTCCTCTTCCTCAGTTTCCATCACTTTAGACTTCTTTACATGCATGCTCTACAGAGCCTTAACTAGGGTAGGGTGACTGGGGACTTTATCCAAGGGTGCTGACATAAGCCAGGGCAGAGTTTTCTCTTCTTAGCTAGCCTTGTGCTATCCCGTAGAGATGGCTCCTGCTTTCCCAACAGGCCTAGGCTGTTCGGATTTTCCCAACACCTGAATTTTCCTTGCATGACACAATTCTTGAGAGATAAAGTGGCATAGCCATAGTGACTTAGCCTCAGAATTCCCACCTACACAATACAGTCTTTGTGTCCAGGGGCAGGTCACTTAACCCGTTAGTGCTCTGAGCAACCCTGAAAGACTGTTAATTGCTGAGAAGGGCAGAAGAAATTTCCTGACTAGAATTTCCTTATGTGAATAAACTGCAGCCTCTCCAGAGCTACCAGAATTTCCCTCAGTTCTGACTTTATACCCTGCCCACCCTTCCTTGACCGGTCCAACAGGAATGCAAACTACTTGCAGAGAAGACTTTTTCTTTTCTTTGATCATTGATCTCCAGTTGCCAGCAGACTGTCTTGAGTATGATAATAGGTAGGTGTTCAATAAAGGTCTGTTTGAATTATTGACTGAGTGCTAGGAAGGGACTTTGGGGTTATCTAGGCCACTCCTCTCCTCTTACAGAGAAGGAAGAAGATCTAGGCCCAGAGTGGTGCAGGGGCTTGTCCAAGGTTACCCAGGTAATCATACTCCCAGGTGGGATCTCCCCTGACTCCAAGTTCTGAGGTTTTTCCATGGTTCTACGTGGCACCCCCCCCCCCCCTCATTTTGCAGATGAAGAAATTAACCCTTTCCCCTCCCCCTCCCCCCAGAGCCCATGGGTGATATTCAAAATTACATCTGGCTCCAAGATCAAGGCTCTTTCTATCACAGCTCACTACTTCCCCAACATCTGGCTGGAAAGGGCAGAGAGAATCATGGGAGGGATCTTGGAAAGCATCTGGCTCAAAGCCCCCCCTCAACAGAGAGGACAAGAAAGTGATCCTGCCATCTTTGCTTGAAAGCGCTCCCTCCGCTGTTTACTCACAGACAGCTCAGGTGTGCAGTGGACAGAGCTGGGCCAGCTGTTCTCTGAGGCTCACTAGCTGTGTGACCTGGAGCAGGTCACTCTTGTCTGCCTCAGTTTCCTCATCTGTAAAATGGGGGCGAGGGCTGTTTGTGAGGACCAAATGAGATAGTATCTGTAAAGCATTTAGGGTAGCTGGGGTACAGAGCAAGCACTATGTAAATGCCGGTTAGTATTATCTCTACCTTTGTGATCTCAGGTCTCTTTGCCCTCCTCTGTGAAAGGGAGGGGCTGGACACGGTGGTGTCTGGGGCCCTTTCAGCTCTGGGGCCATGAGTCCCTGGTCTCTCTGTCTCAAGGTGCTCCTTCTGCTCAAATGGTAGAGATCCAACCTCCCTATTTTAGGGCCCGACGAAAGGGAGGTCCCCCAGTAAGGCTGATTCACAAATGAGGGTTATTCAGGGGCAGGGCCCCGGGACCCAGCCAGGACCCTGCACCACAGGCCAGGTACCTGGACAAGCAGCAGATGCCAGGGCCAAGCGCTACCCGGTTTCTCAGGACACAGCTGGGAGAGGGGAGGTCTCCCAAGGATGGGGTTGGGTAAGCGCTCTGGGGTGAGCCTGTGCAAGGATGGGGAGGGGGTCCCCGCAAGGACATGCCCTCCTGGGTGAGGGGCTAACTGCAGCCATCTCTCCTGGCATCCAGCACTGAGGAGCGCCATCCTCTCGCCAGCCATGGGGGGCTGTACCAGGCTCCCCATGCCCATTTTACAGATGAGACCTCGGATACCAGGATGGGCAAGGGCCTGCTGCAGGCTCGAACGTCTGGGACCCACTGGTTCAGACCTCACTTTGCAGGGGGGGAGGGGCCGCCGGCCCAGGCCCACGGGGGGCACCCTAGGCCCACGGGGGGCACCCTAGGCCCACGTGGGGGGGGCGCCGGCCCAGGCCCACGGGGGGGGGCACCCTAGGCCCACGTGGGGGGGGGCGCCGGCCCAGGCCCACGGGGGGGGGCACCCTAGGCCCACGGGGGGCACCCTAGGCCCACGGGGGGCACCCTAGGCCCACGTGGGGGGGCGCCGGCCCAGGCCCACGGGGGGGGCACCCTAGGCCCACGTGGGGGGGGCGCCGGCCCAGGCCCACGGGGGGGCACCCTAGGCCCACGGGGGGCACCCTAGGCCCACGTGGGGGGGCGCCGGCCCAGGCCCACGGGGGGGGGCACCCTAGACCCACGGGGGGCACCCTAGGCCCACGGGGGGACACCCTAAGCCCACGTGGGGGGGCGCCGGCCCAGGCCCCTCACCCCGGGCCGCCGTGCTGACAACAGGACGGAAGCACAGCGGGGGGGCCGCGTCCTCGCGACGTGCGCGTCACGACGAGTGTCGCGAATGAGGCCGAGGAATCACCAATGGCCGGGGACCCGGGAGGGGGGTGGGGGAGGGGACGGAGCGTGCCCGCCGGCTGGCCCCGCCCCTCCCGTGCCCCGACCCCCCCGGGGGCGGGGCCGCGCGCGCGTGGCGGGGGCGGGGGCGGCGGCGCGGGGGGGGCCGGGGCCGGGCCGCGCGCGGAGGCTGAGCCCGCCCCGCCCGCCGGGGGAGGGGAGCGTCGCGGAGGCTGCTTGAAATGCAGCGGAGCCCGAGCCCGAGCCGGAGCCGGAGCCCGAGCCGGACCCCGCGCCCGCGCCCGCGCCCGCCGCAGCAGCCCCGCGGTCCGCACTCGGCCGGCTGAGGGCGCGGGGCGCTGCGGGGGCGCCGGGACCCCCGGCCATGGGGCGGTCCGAGCTGCTGCCGGCGCTGCTGCTGCTGCTGCTGCTGCGTGTGCTGGCCCCAGGTGTGTGCGGCGGGGGGGATGGCTGGGGACGATGGGGGGCCGAGGTGCGGGGGGGGCGAGGTGCGGGGCCCGGCCCCCCCCACCCCCGGCCGCTGCACAAAGCCTGCCTGGGGTTCCTCCACCTTAGCCACAGGCCATTGTCAGAAAGGAGGGGGAGGGGGCGCTGGGGGAGGGTCTGGGGGGTGGGAGGCCGAGACCCGAACTTCATCCTCCTCCTCTGGGCGGTGATGCCTGCTGCAATCGGTGTCTGAGCACCCCGCCCCCCTCCAGCCCCTCCATCCAGGACTGGGGCCTTTGAGGGTGTGCAGCTGGCGGAGGGGGGCGGGGAAGATGTCTTAACTTTGTCCCTTTCATCCTCTGGGGCGGCGGGGGGCGTGATTTCCCCTCCTTTCTATCTGCATCCCCTCCACTGCCCCCCCCCACCTCCCGGCCTGGCACACGACTCCCCTAGGATGGGGGTGCTCCCCGGGATGGAGCCAGCCTACCCTATAACCTGCTCTTGGGGTGGGAATCTACCCTACCTTGGACCCCCTTCCTCTTTGCCTGGACCGAGGTCAGGTCTAGGGGAAGATGTGTTACCCCTGGATTTCTGCCCCTCCTTCCCTCACTAACGGACTAGCTGGGGGGGGGGGCACCTTTAAACTTTGTGCCTCTCACTATCAGACCTTGCAGGAGAAGAGATGTGCCCTCTCATCTGTGCCCCTTCCGGTCACACTCCCTCTAGGGATGGGGTACATAATACGCAGGATTAGGGGATTTGAGCCCATGTGGAAGTTCTACGGGGAGTTCCCTTAACTTTGTCCCCTCATCTTAGCTGAGAGAGAATGATGTCCCTCCCACCCTCATGCACACGCACCCTCCTAGGATGGAGTGCCCACAAGCAGGGTGTGTGTGTGGTGGGGGGTGGGAGTCTTTATTTCACCCCCTTCATTTTAGCCTTGGTCCTTGTCTATACCTTCTTTCCCCCATCTTCTTCCAGAATGGGAACTTTTGCTCCCGGATTGCCTTGGAAAGACAAGGGGTGTGTGCATTGTGGAAAGAATTGTTTTCTTAACTAAGTAATATCCACTTCGCTTCTCCCCCCTAACAACAAAGATGGAGTGGAAGGGGCACTTCTCATGCCCCCCCATCAATTTCCCCTCCCATCCCTCAAGCACCCTTCTTCTAAGAACCAGGGATGGAGGCTCAGATATTGCCAGGGTTCCCCCACCCCCACCCCCATCCAGGGGCAGGCAAGGTGTTTCTGTGAAGAGAGAACAGAAAACTTTGAGGGGGGGATTGGGAGGGAGCCCACAGTTGTGTTTAAGGGTGTTAACAGATAATTGTAGTCTTTTATCAAGGGCTGCTGCTGGTTTATTTTCCTTCTTTCATTTTCTTTCACTTCTGGTCTTGGCATCCTTACACATGTGTATATGGCGGGGCAGGACTCCCCGGACTGCAGGGAGCTCTGTGTCCAGCCCTTGTGTTCTGAGGGTTCAGGAGTGGGGTGGGAGAGACCTTAGAGATGCCCCCACCTTGGTCTAGGCCAGGATTGTATGAGGAAAGATGAGTTTGCTTTGGCTGTACAAGCTGTCTGGCAGGGGTGGGGGGTGAAAAGGACTCTAAGGGGAGGGAGTGACACTGCCCTGGGAGTGGTTTGTCTTCTTTGAAAGGGGAGGGAGGGAGGTCTCTGGCCCCCTTTGGGATCAGTGGTTCTTGGGGGCTTCTGGCCTTTGTGGCTGCTGAGGAGGGGCCCCTCCCCCATCAACCCTCTTTGCTTGCATCCCTCACTTGTCTCCTCACTGCCCCCAACCACCAAAACAGTGGGGAGCATAGACTGGGAAGGGGATCTTGGAGGGAGAGCCAGCCTGAAGTTTTGGGTTTCACTTTCCTGTCTGCAAAATATGCAGGGGTAGGACTGACTGGACAGGGCTGGCACTGTTTGTTTTTTGTCTTGGTGTTTGTGCCTAGCACTGTGTCAGGCCCGTTATAGGAGCTTGAGGTGCTTTTGGGGGTGACTGGGCCCCCGATGAGCCACTGCCCAGCTGTGTGTTTGTGGCAGGGTCGTGCTGGGGCCGGCCTGGGGAGCCGATTCTCACACCGATACTCTCCCCTTCCCCCAGGAGCTGCCAAGGAGTGCGAGGAAAACCAGTTCCAGTGTGGGAACAAACGCTGTATCCCCTCAGTCTGGAGATGTGACGAGGACAATGACTGCGTGGACAACAGTGACGAGGATGACTGCCGTGAGTGGGGAGAGGGACGAAGGGGGGGCAGCCCTAGGCGAGCTGCGCGCGCTGGCTGGGCAGCCCTTCTGGGAGGAGGACCCAGGCTCCTGGGGAGGAGTGGGGAAATTGCGGTGGGGAAGCCGTTATGTTATAAGTGTTCCTGGTCCACACCCTCAACCTTCCCTTCCCCGGGGAGGTTTAGCCAACCCTTGGCCATGTTCAGGTGCCCGGTGCCCTTCTTGTCAGGGGAGAGGAGATCAGGGGCCCGGAGCACAGGAACAGGGCTGCCCTGGCACCCCCTGGCCCGGCCCGGCTCACCTACCCCCCGTGGCCCTGGTTCTTTTGCCCAGCGATGGCCCTGCGTAGCCCGGTGGAGACACGTGTGTGTGGGGCGGCATTGGGAAACGTGAGTGACTCAGCCGACCGCGTAGGGGTTTCCAAGCTGTAGGCCCGGGCTTCGGGCTGCCGGTGCTCCCTTCCCCTTTTTTGTGAATGAATGGGCTCCCCCCGGGCCCTGATTGGCTGGGCTCGCAACACCAGATAGGCCTCGTGGCCGGACCGGCCAATAGTCGGCCTGGGACCTGGCCACTGTAGTATCGGGACCCACGCCGGGACCCAGCCTTCCTATCCTCTCCCGGGCTCGCTTCCTCCTCCTCTCCATCACCACGCCCCTGACACACCCCTCCCCTCCCATTGTACTTTTTTGACAAGTCACCTCTGGAGGTGATGGGATCTGGGAAGTGAGGGGGAGACCGCCCTGAAGGAAAGGGCTGGACCCGAGGAAAAGGCGGTGCCTTATTCCTGGAAACACCTGGGGCTTGGGGCCTCGGGCCGGGCTGTGGCAGCTTTCTATTGGCCCAGCTCGGAGTCCACGGCTTGGGGAGAGATCTCCGGGGAGAAGGGGAGAAGGGAGCAGTGAGCTGACCCTCCTGGGCGGGTGAATCGTCAGTTTCTCAGTGTTGGAGTGTGGGCAGGACAGCGGCAGTGACCCCAGGGGGCCAGTTCCCCCGGTAACCCAGGCCTGGACTGGGGTGCTACCCAGGTACCAGAACGCTTGGCCCCTTGGCCCCTCTGTGGGCCAAGGTCCCCAGAACAGAGCTGGCCTAGACCAGAGATACCTAACCATGGTGGCAAATTGGAGCCCCAGGGCAGTCTGGGAAGCCTGTGGAACTCTTCCCAGGATAAAGTCTTTAAAGATATTAAAGTCTGATACCAGGATCAAAAGGAATTCCAATGCAGAGGCTGAGAGCTTTCCCGGGCTGCCCCATGCCTGGAATGCTCTCCCTCCTCATCTGGCCTTTCCTGGCTTTCTTCAGCTCTCTGCCAAAGACCTCCAGGCAGCCCTCCCTAATTCCATAATTCTAGTATCTCCCCTCATGCCTCCTTCATACATCCTGTCAGCACCGAGGGTTGCCTCTTATCTTCCCCATTAGACTGAGAGATCCTTGAGGGGAGGGGATACCATCCTGCCTTTTTTTTTTTTTTTTTTTTTGGTGTCCCCATCCCTAGCATGAGCCTCCTTCTATGCGTCAAAATGCTTGTTGTCCTAGCAAAGCAGCCCCTGGCCTCTGGGAGCTTGGAGCCTTAATCAATATGATTATATTCCTAATTAAATGCAAGGTAGCTGGTGGGGGGCGGGGAGCGGTGTCAGGGTAGGCTTAGAATGTTCAGCTTAAACTGTGTCTGTTTCAAAAGGGAAATGACTTTTAGGAAACCGTTTGGAGCAGGTTTTTAGCAGCTACACCAAAGTCACAGCAGGCCAGCATAGGGGGCAGTGCAGCAAAGGGAGGGTTGGAGAATTAGGAGAGAGAGAGAGAGAGAGAGAGAGAGACAGAGACAGAGACAGAGACAGAGAGACAGAGAGCGAGCGAGAGAGAGACAGACAGACAGAGAGAGAGACAGAGAGACAGAGACAGAGACAGACAGAGAGAGACAGAGCGAGAGAGACAGACAGAGAGAGAGAGACAGAGACAGAGACAGACAGAGAGAGACAGAGAGCGAAAGAGAGACAGAGAGAGACAGAGACAGAGAGAGAGAGAGAGACAGAGACAGACAGAGACAGAGAGAGACAGAGAGAGACAGAGAGAGACAGAGAGACAGAGAGAGACAGAGAGAGACAGAGAGAGAGAGAGAGAGAGAGAGAGAGAGAGAGAGAGAGAGAGAGAGAGAGAGAGAGAGAGAGAGAGAGAGTCAGAGAGAGTCAGAGAGTCAGAGAGAGTCTCAGCACTGGGAAGGCACTTAACCATGCCGGCCTTTTTTTCCCTGACTGGGAAAGGAGGCCAAGGTTGGGTCCCTGCCCTCTGGGAGCGAAGATAAGGAACTAGAGACAAAGTATCTTCCCCTGGGAGGACCCTGCCATAATTCGGCCAAAGTGCTGGCCGGGCTCAGGAAAGCCCTGGGGGCCACTGGTTAGGGCTTCTGTCATCCACTTCTCTGGGTCATCTTACGTGATTTTAGTCTCAGTCTCTTTGTTTGCCCAGAAGATTTCCTTCCTTCCTTCCTTCCTTCCTTCCTTCCTTCCTTCCTTCCTTCCTTCCTTCCTTCCTTCCTTCCTTCCTTCCTTCCTTCCTTCCAGCTGGGTGGCACAGTGACTAGAGCCTTGGGTCCTGGGTCAGGAAGACTTCCAGCCTCAGACACTTAACAGCTGAGTGCCCTTGAGCCTCACTTTCCTCGGCTGTAAAATGGGAGATCATAACAGCACCTGCCTCCAGCGTTGTCATAAGGATCAATGATATATTTGTAAAGCCTGTTAGCTCTTAAAGAGTTATGGAAATATTTTATTATTATTCATTATTATCCTCACCTAGAAGGTAGAATTTGAGTTGAGCTTTAAAGTCATCTGGAGATTCTAAGACACAGGAGAGGAGGGAGTGAGTGGATGGGAGATGGGAGATGGAGTGTATGAGTATGGGCAGGGGGAGCAAAGGGGGCTGACATTCTGAAAAATGAGGCTGTCAAAGGGCTGTTTGGGCTCTGTCAGTCTGTGGTTCCGTTACCACCTTTGGTGTCCAAAGACAGTGTGGTGTAATGGTTAGAACCTGGCCCAAAAGCCAGAAGCTGAGTCATTTTCTAACTGTGTGACCTTGGGTAAGTCACGCCACCTCAGTGTCCTCACCAGTACCAACTTTGAGGTAGTGATCTAAGCATTCTCCTGTGTAAGTAAGAGAGGGCCAGTTGTGCTTTCTCCACCCACCTGTCAGGGTTCTGGGAGCCCTGGGCTTTGCAAACAGTACCTCTGCATAGAAATGCTGGGGCTTGCTGTGAGGGGAGGGTCTTGGAGGCCTGGGAAGAAACCAGGGGTGAGAGGCCCTCACAGGGTTTGTGCCCCTCATCCCAGCAGGCGCCTGGCCTGGAAGGGCCCAGTATGGGGTGAGAGCTGTCAATGGGAGCTGGAAATGGGGGGGACGGTGAAAAAGGCCTCTGTTACAGTTCCAGTTCTGGGTGGGGGAGAACAAGGCCCTGTCTGAATTCAGGGAAGGACCCACCCGCCGGGCCAGGACAATCAGCATTGAGAAAAAGCAGTTCACACAGGGAAGTCACTAAGCTAGTGGGCTCGGGTTAGCAGCAGGAGACCAGACTATTTCTCTGGCGTGGGGGTGGGGCCCCCCCAGCATCCCCTGGCTCTCCTCCCTGATCTCATCACCACTGGACTCCCTTTAGCTCCTGCCCAAGCGGAATCTTTAACCCTCTTCCTCCCTGGCTAGATGCTGCCTAGTCTGTCCTCTATCCTTTCTGCATCCCTGCCTGGCGCGCCCACCCCCCAATTACTCCAGGGTCTGGGGAGAGGGGTCAGGAGGAGAAGCAGTAGTTTGTTAGCAGGAGGTCGAGGTGGGACCTAGCCCCCTCAGCCCGACTGACATGCTCTTTGTAAGTTTTTGTGGCTCGGGAGATTCATCCCCTGCTGACCAGCCTTCTGATGATAAGCCTGCCCACACTTATCAAGAGTGATTTTCCAATGACAACAAGGTGGGGCCTGCCAAGGATCTGGCCCAGATCACCTCTGTACCACTGAGGCTTTGGAGCATTGGAGAGAAGGGTGGTAGAAATGATACTATGATAAGGTTTTCCTATCCCAGGCCAGATGATCTCTGATCTTGAAACTAGATTCGGAAGAGGGCTGGCACATAGCTGACAGTGACTTGGGAGAAATAAAAGTGATCTCTGTCCTCAGGCAGCTTCCAGTCAAGAACAGAAACACAGAGATTACTTTGGAGGCTGTATGTAGTTAATGGGAAGACTGCTGATTGGGAGGATGTGTATCTGAATGAGAAGAGGAAAAGACCTAGGTTTGAGTCTAGTACCTTTGTGACCTGGGACATGTCAATTTCTCTTCTCTGGGCCTCAGTTTCCTCATTTGTAAAGTGAGGTAGGGAAAAGTAGAAGAGATGACCTCTAAGGTCCGTCAACTGACTCTTTTAAGATTCCCTAATCAAACAGATACCTCAATAGGAGAGAGTCTGATGGCCTTCTCTGAAGCCAACAAAGGCACAGGAAACTGCCATACTGGGAGAGCAGGCCCCCAAGAGTGGGTATGTGGAGTGAAGGCAGCTGAATGACAGCTGGAAGGAATCTCAGATAGACTCAGTTACCCCCTCTTACCTCATACAGGAGGCCCCTTGTGGCCATCTGATTTAAGGCTGGTGGTCCAGTTTCTGCTTGGATCACTTCTGTGACAAGGAACTCACTACCTGACAGAACAGCCTTTGTGTTGCTGGATGGAGGTGAGCAGGTTCTTCCTTTCCAAATGTGGAAGGGGAGTGGGGGGAAGGTGGGGAGACTGTTGTTAAAGGGAAGGACTGGAGCTTGAAGATTGAGGGGTTGGGGTACCCCTGTTATAGAAAGAAGGTCAGATCTGGGAGGCAGACTTTGTTCTGCCACATCTCCCTATCCCCCTCCTTCATTCTTAGATGACCCAACTTGAGGCTGATTGGGGCTGACCAGCCCTTAGTAGGACTTAAACCTGATTGATTGGGGCTGGTTAGCCCTTAGTAGGGCCAAGATCTAGGAATGGTGTAGGAATTGAGTGGTGGCAACTTTGAGATGGGCTGAGGAGGGCAGCTGCAGCCACTCCTGTCCTGCTTGGAAAGCATTTCAAAGCTCCGGAAGAGACCTGGGAGCCACAGGGCAGAGCAGAGGAAGCTGACTTGGGGCCAGGTCAGACTTAGGGCTCTACAAAGCTGCCTCCTGGCTCCTGCAGTCAGCAGGTGGTGGTGGTGAGAGAGAGAGATGAGAGAGAGAGAGAGGGAGAGAGAGAGAGAAGTACCTGGGTTTCAATTCTGACTAATGCTTACTCCCTGTGTGACCTTGGACAACCCCTGGCCAGATCTCACTTTCTTCACCTCTGGGATGATGGGTCATCTGGACTATCTATGATCTCAGAACTTCCTTCTGTATCCTCTGAAACAGAGGCACATAAAGGGGAATCAGTTTGTCCAAATGGTCCCCAAGGCTTTTTGCTTCCTGGTGCTCTGCCCTTGCTGAGCCTTTAGTCTTTAGGCAGCTGGGGATGCCGTGGAGAAAGCTCTGAGCCTGGAATCTGTAAAACCTGAGTTCAAATCCAGTCTCAGACACGTAGTTGGGTGACCTTCAGCTGTGAAATGGGGTAATGACAGCATCTCCCTCCCAGGATTGTTGTAAGGATTGAATGAGATCAGGCACCTAACACAGTGCCTGGTACATAGTAGGCACTCAGTAAATGTTTGTTCTCTCCCCTCCCTAGTGCTATCCACAAGCATATTGTTAAGTACCACTATGTAACACGGGTCGTGCTGGGGATACAGAGACAGAATTTAGAAAAGATGCCTACCTTCAAGGATCTTCCCTTCTTCTGGGTAACTGGTATTCCCCACTACCTCCTCCCTGGGGAAGGGCCCCTAAGACTTCTGGGGGAAAGACTTAAGAGGGTAAAACTAACCCTTGGAGATCTGCAGGTTCTGAATAAATAGGAGGAGGGGGACCTGGGCTGGTGGAAGGAGGCATGGACCCAGCTCTGTTAGGAAGGAGGAAGGAAAGAAGGAGAGAATGGAGGAAAGAAGGAAAGGATTGAAGGAAGGAGAGAAGGAAAACCATTTAAGTGCTTACTGTTTGCCAAGTACTGTGTTAAGCTGGAGATCCAGTTTTAAAAAGCAAAGTCAGTCTCTTCCCTCAAGGAGCTAGTTGGGGGTGAGGGGAGGGGAGAAGCTAGGTGGCACAGTGCATAGAGCCCTGGCCTTGGAGTCAGGAGGACCTGGGTTCAGATTCAGCCTCAGACACTTACTGACTAACTGAGTGAGCCTGGGCAAGTCATTTAACTCCAATTGCCTCAAAAAAAAAAAAAGAAACTAGCTGGATAGACTGAGGCAAATCACATCTGCTCTTTGAACCTAATCTATGCTTCCAGAAATGAGGGGCTCAGTGAGGTGATTCACATTCTCTACCTATTTATGTCCCAGTGTCTGTGGAGTGTGGAGAGCACCTTGGTACAGATTTGGGGTGTGGAGGAACACAAGTCAGGTAACACTTATTCCTTGACCTCAAGGCATCTGGTTGACAAGCATTTGTTAAGTCCCTACTGTGTATCTGGCACTGTGAAGAGGTAAAAGGCTGTTTCTGCTGTCCCTGGGAACCCCTAGTCTAACAGGAGAGATGACATGTAGACCCCTATGGACATGCGCGGTGACTTGGAGGCTCTCACAGAAAGGGGCCGGCAAAGGCTTGTGGCAGAGGGTAGGCTTTCAGCTGGAGCATGAAGGAAGTCCAGGGGAGGCAGAGACAGGAGGGAGAACGTTCCTTGTCGTCGTTGCCTCAGGGGGAGGTAGAGATGAGGACACATGCTGGGAACCAATTTCCCCTCCTGCTCCTAAAACCCTGAGAATGGAGGGTGTGAGGTCTGGTGGCGAAGGGCAGTACCGATCCAGGTGAGAATGCCCAAAGTTCCTGTAGGAAGCCACCGTGGAGGCAGGCTTCAGACAGGGAGAAGCCACCCCAGCACCTCCACATCCTTCCCGATCTCCAGCATCCTCTGCTCCAAGGTCCCTCCTAGCCTTACCACTAACATCCTAGGCGCCAGGATCTCTGACATTCTCTGTTCCAAGGGGACTTCTCCTTCACATGTTCCGTGTTCTAACGTTCTGTGCTTAGTGGGCCCTCCCAGTTCTGCTAGTCTGTGTTCTCCACTCTAAGGGCTAGACCCTTCTGGCTCTGCCGTTCCATGCTGCAGCTTGCTTTTCACATTTTTCCCTTTCCCTTAATGTGCTCTAGCAATCCTTGGCCCTCATTCCATGGTGCTAGTTGGAATATCTCACTGAGTTCAGGAGATAATTCACTTGGTTTTCTGTGAGGATGGCTGGTTTCATTTTCACCTTCATTAGTGTCTGCCTTCATTTTGTCAGCCTCTCCCACCTCCCCCATCTCCAGCCCCCCTGCAGCCAAGCTCTAGTAGCAGAGGGAGGGATGGAGAGAGCAGGGAGAGAGACAGAGATACAGATGAGACAGATGAGAGATAAAGGGTTTGGGGTGGGGGAGAGGGAGAGGACTTGAGTGTGTGATATTCTCTAGGCCTAGACCTTCATTAGCCACACAGTCCAGACTGTGGACATGGCCGGCCTGCTGTGCTGGGCCCTCATACATAATTAAAGCTCGTCTACACTTACTCCAGGAAATGCACCTTCGGAGCAGGAGGATGCTTTGGCCTTGGGCCACCTTCTCATCCCATCTCTCCCTCTCAGCTCTGTGTGTGTGTGTGTGTGTGTGTGTGTGTGTGTGTGTACGTGTATGTGTACGTGCATGTGTGTATGCACCCCCACACATACCTTGCCCAGGAAGGGAACCTATAGGACCATAGGGTTTAAAGCTGGAAAGGACCTTAGAGGTTATGGGATCCAGCCTCTTCCTTTTACAGAGGGAGCAGGGAAACTGAGGCCCAGAGAGAAGTGAGTCACTTAAAGTCATGCAACTAGAACATACACACAGGCTTTTCCCACAGCCCAGAGGGGCCTATGACTTAGACCCCTGCCTCTGAGATTCTGCCAAGCTCTGAGTTCAAATATGGTCTTGCCTTTCTGATCCTAGCAGCAGTGAAAATCCGCTAAGCTTTTGTTTCCCTCTCCATAAAATAGGTTCATGCTGTCTCTCCCCGCACCCCCCGCACGCACCCCCCGCACCCCCCCCAACCCCCCAGTGAGAAGCTGCAAAAGTAGATGTTGCAAAGTGCTTTGGAAGCTTAAAGCTGCAGAGAGTGGAGATTTGTTTAAATTCTTGGAACAGGGAAATAGCCCATAAGATCTAGCCCGGGGCTGCTCCTTGAGAAAGGAAGGGTCCCTTCTCTGGCCCCTTCAGGCACTGGCCCTGACCTTCCTCCTTCCTCCTTCTTCTTCCTCTAAATCCTTTAAGTCTACAGATGCCAAGGTCATGAAGAAGGTGTTCCATAGGCAGGTCCGGAGCTGAGGTCTGCACTGTGGTGTTTTCTTACTTTGAGTCATGCTCCCTGGCTGGCCCGGAATCTCTCAGCTCTGGCTGAGAGAGCTCAGAGGGCTCTGTGGAGCCCAGCGCCTGGGCTGTCTTTCACTTTGGAAACTCTCAGGGTCTGGGTGCCTAGTAAGTGGAGAATATCAACCTAATGACCTGGAGGGGATATCACTCCCAGCTCCCTCATTTTCTAGAAGGCAGACCTGACCTAGACGAGGGAAATGACTTTTCCAAGGTTGCACAGACCTGGGATTTGACTTTCATGTAGTTGTTTGATTCACATGGCCTCCTCCAAGAAGACTTCTCAGATTTCCCTTTGGGGAACCAAGAGTCATGCTGTATATTCTAGTTATCTCATCTCATTTGGGGTCTCATTCCCCAACTGATCAGCAGCTCCTTGGATCCCTCACAGAGTTAAAATGGAAATAATTCTGAATTGGGAGCAGAGGGGTCAAGGAGTTCTACCTTCCCATTTTGCAGATGAGGAAACTGCATCTTAGAGAGATGGAGTGAATTCTCCAAGGTCACACGTGTAGTCAATCTCCAAGCCAGGATTTGAACCCGGTTCTCTGACTCTGATGCCGGTGCTCTTTCCACTCCGCCATGTTGGAGAAGAGATTCCTAATTCAGTGCAGGTTGGACTAAGTAAGCTCAGAGGTCCCTTCCAACGCTGAACTTCTCTGGGTTCAAGTCTCAGATCTGCCTTCATGACTGTGGATGAGTCACTTGACCATTCTTGGCCCTCATTTTTCCCTCCTCTGGACAAATGTAAGGTGGGGTTGGGACTCTTATCCAGAACTGAGCATGGAGCTCTCTGCGCTCAATAGATACTTATCAAGGTGAATTAAATTGGCCTGCTGATCCAAGAGGCTTGGGGGCTCTGGAGTGGGTGAAACTGTAAAGATATTTTTGCGGAGAGAGTTGCCCACCTGAGTGCTGTGCCAGCTCTTCACTGGTGGGTATGTGTGCCTGGGGCCAGGAGTTTGGATGGCCTGAATTAGGGCCCTCCCAGCCTCCAGAGGTACAGAAGAAGGGAAAAAGGCAGGTCACAGTCTCCTTTTTAGTAACCCAATTTCTGTCCCAAGTGCTGATTTTCACTCAGACCTGGCCTGGTTTCTTCCAGGCTCTGCAAGGGCCTGGGTGAGCAGAACCCTTTGAGAAACCTTTCTGGTTTGTCCTGTGCCTTCCTCCCCTTCCTTCTCTGTTATCTCCCTGGGGCTACCTCTCAGGCTGGCCTCTGCTTCAGTGGGGAGGGCTGGCTGGTGAGCCTCTTGGTCTGGCCCTGTGCCCTGAATCACAGAAGCTCCCCTTCTTGGGGCTGACTTGTCACCTACACCATCCTTTTTGGTTTGTCACCAGCTCTGTGGTGGGGATGATGTACGTATGGGCAGAAGGCGGGGGGCCATTGGGAAAGAGGGCAGAGCATCAGGCAGTGACTGGGGAGGAGAGAGGCAAGGATGTGAAGGGAGGTGCCTTTTATTATTCACTTTTAAATACAGTTTTATCACTATCTTTCATTTTTACATCACCTACATTTTCCCCTGTATCTCTTCCCCCATTCGCTTTTCCAGAGCAGCAGGCTGACTTTCCAAACCCATGATTCTGCATCTCTACAGAGAAGCAGTGGGGACACCCCTTCCCTGTCTCTCTTTGGGGCCCACGTTGGTCATTGTAATTCGGTTTCATTGTCATTTTCTGTACCATTTGCAGGTTGTCCTCATACCCACTGTTGTTTGCCTTGTTCTGTTGACCTCACTTTACCGTCACTACCTGTGGAGTCTTCCCATGTTCCTTTGTACAAATTCATCGTAGTCATTGTTTCTTAGCAGCCCAGTAGTGGCCGTTACATTTTCACGTATGTCATTTGATCCAGTCAATAGGCATCAACTTGGTTTCCAGTTCTTTGCTTTTACAAAGTGTGCCGATATAAATATTTTGGTGTGTATGGAACCTTTTTTTTTTTTTTTTGCATTGATCTCCTTGGGGGATGTGCATAGTGAGGAACTCTCTGAATCAAAGGCAACATTTTGGTCACATTCTTTACATGATTAGAAATTGCTTTGCAGAGCAGTTGAAATATTTTACAGCTCCGACAACAATGCATTAGTTTACTACATTTCTGTAGCAATTGTTTATTCTTACAGATACCAGGAATGCATTGAACATGTATGTATGTGTATATGCCACATATGTGTATATGTATGTGGACAGCCAATAGCAGTCTCAAGTAGAGGCTAAATGACCATTTGTTGAGGTTGCTGCAGAGTGAGGGTGTTGAGGAATAGGATGGGCTGGGCAGCCTCTTCAGTGTTTTCCAGATCAGATTTGGAAATCACCTCTTGTCCCAATTGCATGGAGTATCCTTAGAAAGTCCCTTGGGCTTCACAGCTCCTCTCTTCTCCTTTTGACAGCCTCTGGGTGCTAAGGATAATTAACCCAACTGGAAAGGGCTGGGCCATTTGCATCCAAACCAATAGATGCCTAAAGCATCCCCCAACTTGGTGGTGTTCTCAGCCCCAGGCTGTGTTCCCTGGGGAGCTCTGGGTGAGGCAGAGCTGGAGAGAGATGCTGTCTGCTCCCCAGGGACGGAGTGACTACATTGGGTTGAAGTGGGAGGGTAGGGGGAGTGACTTTAAAAAGAGGAAATTGAATTTGTTGATGTCAGCAGATGTGACTTAAGATTGGTTTTTTAAGGGAACTGTAAGAAATGCAATTAAGTGAAGTGGAAAGTTTTCTCCCCATCTCTGCTAGCTGCAGGTTCAGCTATGGTCTTCTGCTCCTCAGTGGGCAGGGAGGTCCCCAGGTCTGCCTTACTGCAGCCTTTTGGGAAGGGAGGCTGAAGTTAAAACAAGAGGAGATCTTGGGGACCCTCAGGGTCTGGGAGGAGGGAAAGGGCAAACCTAAAGATGGGCAGGGAGGTGGTGTCGTAGGCTGGCTTCTAACTCAGGTTCCCTGGCTCCAGATTCAGTGTCTAGTGGTCCTATTCATATCCACTGACTGCCCTTCAGTGCCTAGTGGGCTACTTCTGGGGCTGGCTGAGGCAGGCTCATTTTTATTGGGTAATCTCTACTGTCTTACTGTATGAGGGAAGGAAATAGGGCTTCTTTTGAGCCCAGGGTTTCTTGTGGTATAGTAGAGGTGGATGGGGAGTTAGTTGCCAGGTCCCTGGCTGCTGGGGCAGCTAAGGACCAGTCCCCCTGCCTTGTTCTGTTCTGTCCATGGAGAAGCAAAGGGGAGTCTGGAGAAGGGAAGGAGAGAGGGAGAGAGGGAGGGAGCAGTAGCAGGGTCAGTGATTAGAGGCCTGAATTTTCAGTTCCAGCACCTTCAGCTTCCTTCCTGTGTCACTTCCTACAAATGCCTCCACCCTTCTGGGCCTTGGATTGTTCAGATGTAAAGCGAGGGGTTTGGATCTGCCAAGGTCCCTCCATAGCTGATGGGCTTCCCGTAGGATGTCCATGAGGGAGGGGTAGGCCCTATCCCTTAGAGGAGGGGTTTAGTCTAGGTCTGTGTGGGAGGGGGCTCCCATGACTCTCCATTTGCTGGATGAGGCTCCTCACAGATGTTTTACAGCATCTGGCCAGGGCTTTTTTAGACACAGGTGGTGGGGGCCAGGTCTGAAAGGTTTTATGAATCCTGAGACAGAAGCCACTCTGTTTCCTGGGGACTGTTCACAGCTTCCTGCCTGCCTCTAGCTTCAGCCCAAGTCCCAGAAGAGTCTACAGAGCCGGCAGGGACCTTGGTAGTCAGCCCTGTGGAGACTTAGTGAGTGGCTGCCCTCCAGCTGGCCTGGCTGCCTGGTGTAGACAAGGGGAGATGGCCGAACTTCTGATGGGCCTCCTTGCCATGCTGCTTTTGGTGGTTTGAGCCACCCCATGTGGGGTGGGCACTTCCCCAGTGTGCCTCTGAAGGCTCTTTTCCTTGTGGCTGCCTCCTCCTCCAACAGCCTTTCCTCCTCCTCTTTACATCTAGGCTTTCTGACCCTTTGTAGTCCAGAGCAAGGAGCTTATGAGATTGGGGGCTCAAGATGGTGGGCCTGCCTCTTAGGCATTCATGTGAGAAACCTACTATGTGCTCAGTGCTGGAGGTCCAGGTCATGAATGAAACAAGGTCCTCAAGGACATCCATTTTCTTAGACCCAAGAATTGAAGCTCGCACGCACACACACACACACACACACACACACACACTTACACTTACATTCCTACACTCACATGCATAATCACATGCACCACATACATACTTATATACTCACACTAACACCCACCCACAGACACTCTTTCACATTCACACAACATCACATACTCAGATAAATTGATAAAAAATATAAGTATATGCACATACCTGTTCTATTTCACTATTATCAAGTTCAGAATTTTAAAAAACATACAAAATAGTTGGGGGGATTAGCAGTTATGGGGCGATAGGGTCAGGAAAGGCCACGGACAAGGTAACCACTGATCTAAGTCTTAACAGGGGCTCTGGCTGAGGTTAGAGTGTAGACCGCAATTTCAGTCCAGTGTAGCATATAGAGATCTGGACCTGGAGTCAGGAAGATCTGAATTTGAATCCTGCCTCATGCACTAATTGAGGTATCATAGACCAGTCACTTTACCTCTCTCTGTTTCCTCATCTGTTAAAGAGGGATAATAGCAGGGTTGTTGTGAGGATGCAAGGAGCTAAGTGACAAATCTCCTTCCAGGCCTTGAAGGCCTTTCCAAGGTTGGCTACCACTGCATTTGCTGCTCCAGCTACAGATGGGAGTTGAGCTGTCATGCACAGGAAATGGCCACGAGGCCATTGTGGCTAGAACCCAGAGGCCGTGCAGGACCCTCATGTGCAGCACATGTGGCCGCAGAGGCCTGAGCCAGGCTGTGCAAGATACAGGGGATTCCCAACTGATCCCAGCGGCTTCATGAGCAGGTCTGTGATGTGACTGAGTCTGTGCTGTAGGAATATACATTTTGGGAGTGCTGTGGAGGCTGGACTGGAATGGGAGAGGCCTAAGTAACCACCTAGACTGGCCCAGGCTCCCAGCTGACTCCCTGATGTAAGATGCCTGATGCTTGAAGATCCCCAGGGAGGGAGACCTCTCAGCTATGGTGACAGCCCGTGTTCTACCTTGAGACAGCTCTCATCTTAAGGAAGCTTTGCTCCTTCCTGAGTTCCCTTCCCCATTGGGGCCAGGCAGAGTACGTCAGATTCCCCTTCAGATACCTGAAAGCAGCTGTCATATGTCCCAAAGACTTCCATTCAGTGCTCCCCTTACCCTTGAGTGATAGGAATTGAGGGGATGGGGAGAAGTCAGTAGTGTCCGAGATGTAGAGATGAGCATGGGCAGTTGGCGGACTTCAGCCTGGTGGGGGTGTGGATGGACAGATTCCTGGACCAGTAGGTAGCTGAACATTTTGGGGAGTGGGGGTGGGGCATGACATTTGCCTAGTGTTGCCCACCTGCCCTGGAATCAGGCCTTGTCCAATCTGACCTTGGAGTCGGGGACTAGGGCTTGCTGACCAGACCAAATCAGGCAGCCACATCAGTGAGCGGAAATCTTGTCCAGAAGGATGAGACATCAGGGGTGTGTGGGTGGGTGGGTGAGGTGGTGGGCCCCCTGGCATCATTGGTGGGCATTGTGTGGCCTTTCTGAGCTGCTTGGTGGCCAGCCACTGGCCTGGATATGGCAGAAGGAACAATGGATTAGAGGGTGCCCTGGGAAAGAGGGAGTGAGGGAGCAAGACAGAGGAAAGATTCTAGAGAGCAGCTGGTTGGATCCTCTCATTGTGCAGATGATGAAAATGAGGCCCAGAGAGGGAAGGAGGTGTGCTTATGGTCCAACCACTAATAAGAGGGGTGGAATGTCAGCAAATGTTTGTTAAGGCTGCGCTGCAGGGCCCTGGTACACCAGGCATTGTACAAGGTACTAGGGCTAGAAAGACAAAAGTCATTCTCAAGTCCCCCCTCAGCTTTGACATCCCCTGTTCTTGGGCCCCTCCCAGCCTTGACATCCCCTAAATTTTATTTAATATTTTATTTTTCCCTCAATTACATGTAAAAACACTTTAACATTCATTTTTTTTTAAATTTGTGTTTCGAATTGTCTCCCTCCCCCATTGAGAAGGCAGAAAATTTGACATACATGTGCAGTCATGCAAAATATATTTCCATATTAGTCATGTTTAAAGAAAACAGAACAAAAAAGTGCAAAACAAGAAAAATAAAGAAAGCAAAACGAAACATGCTTCACTTGCCATCCAGACTCCAGTTCTTTCTCTGGAGTGGATAAGCATTTTTCATCATGATAGTCTTGGGTCATTGGATTGCTGGGAATCACTAAATGATTCATAGTGGATCATTGCACAGTGTTGCTATTATTGTGTACAATGTTCTCCGGGTTCTGCTCATTGCACTTTGCATCGGTTCGTGTAAATCTTGGCAAGTGTTTCTGAAAGCATCCTGCTTGTCATAATATTACAACAGTGACATTCTCTGTTCTAAGCTCCCTCCCAGCTTTGATAGTCTCTGTTCTAAGGCCCCAACCAAATCTCATATTCTCTGTGTTAAATTCTCTCTTATTTCTAGCATTTTATGTTCTAAGGTCTTTTCTACTTCTTCCATTCTGATACTTTCCCCATTGCATCCCTGTTTTCTTGTACCTAAGGCCTGTTTTTCCCTGTCTTTCTTCCTTGCCCACAGTCTAGCTCTAACCATTAGGCAGTCAGTCCCATTCTTGAAAATACCTCTCTCTGTGCATCCTAGGAACATCCCCTTGTCCCTAGGGACTGTCAAACTCAACCAGCTTCTGTCTCCTCACTTTGCTGTCTTATCCAGCCTCAGAGGTACCTTTGGGATCAGTTGGCATTTCTAATTATCAGATGTGGGCACAGAGCAGACACTGTCACAGGCTACTCTGTCCCCTGCTTTTAAGGACAAGAATGAGCTCATGAGATCTCAGAGCCTAGAGAGCTTTCTGAGGTCATGATGTCGAGTCCCTTGCTCCCTCAAACCCTCTCAGATCAGGGGCAAGCTTGTTCCAGAATCTCCTGAGCCACTGATCTTGATAGCTGAAAGCTATGGAAGAAGGGGAGAGGGGCCCAAGGACGGACAGAACAAAGAGAAATCTGGCCCCAGGTTTCTGAAGAGAGCAGATTCCAAAGACTCCAGGTCAACAGTCTTGATGTGGCTCTCTGGCAGATCTCCAGAAGGGATCATTAAGGGATAATTAATGATCACTCAGAAGAGGAAGTGGCTTCACCTAGAACAGGTGGTCCCAACTCCACTCTCTTTTATTAACTGGATTATTGGACTGGTGATATTTTATCTAGATTTTAACAAAACACTTAAAGTCTTTCATTCTTGTGGAGGAGATTGACAAGTGTGAGCTAGAAAATAGTGTCATTAAGGGAATTCTCTTAATTTTGGTGGAATCATCATTAATAATTTGGTGTATTTGGAAGGAGGTCTCTACTGGTGTATGCCTGCCTGGTCCTGTTCTGCTGAACATTCCTGTCAGTGACTTGGATGAAGGTGTGGATGGTTGACTGATGACCCAAGCTCGGAGGAAGAGAAGGAACAGGAAGGCTTGGTGGATGACACATTGAGTATTTGCCCTGCTAAAAGCTTGGGCTAAATGTAGTAAGAGTGAGATTTATAAGGATGAATGAAAAGTTTTAAATATGTCTTTACAGAAATGGGATTAGACAGAACTTTATCTGAAAAAGATCTAGGGGTTTTAGTAGAGAATGTGATGTGGTGGCCAAAGCAGGCAGGCTACAATACAAGAACAATGATGCCCATCACTGACCTTTGTCCCCTGTCCTGGTCAGAGAAGAGTGGAATTATTGTGGTCTACTCCTTAGGAAGGATGTTGATCAGATGGAGTATACTCAGAGGAGGGCAACATTCCTGGAGAAAGGTCTGGACCCCATGCCACAAGGGGATCAGTTCAAGGAAACAAGGAGGCCTAGCTGGGAGGGGAGAAGGCTGGGGGGAATGTGAGAGGGGTCCTTAAGTATCTGAAGGGTCCTCATGCGGAGGAGGCACACAGGGCAGAGCTAGTAGTGGAGGGTAGAAGCTACGAAGAGACCAACTGGAGCATGGTGCCCACACAATTAGAACTGTCTTAAGAATAGACAGTTGTAGAGAAGGTCCTGAGGGTTCTACTGGTAGAAGGAATTGACCGTTAGGGTAGGGGCTGGGTAGGGGCTAGAGGGACGGAGAGAATTTGGAACTGAAAATAAAATTAAATTAAAGATAAAAGTTAAAAATAAGGAATGGCAGGTCTGGCTGATGTCCAAGCCAGGAAGTACAAGTTCAAGCCTCTGACACATCCTGGCTGTGTGACTTTGGCCACATCTTGCCGCTTTTTGGGCGCTTGAGGAAGCTCTGGGTCTCTCCACGTTGCACAGATGTCATCTCCCTCGATGACTAGAAGGAGTCTCACCTTGGAAGGACCAGTCTCACCTATTCTCGTGAAATCACAGGTCCAGACTCTTCCTTTCCTCTAGGTTGTTCATGGTAATCTTGCAGGACCATGAATATTTGGTCAGTGTAGGATGTGGTTCAGATATTGTCCACAGATTATTTTTTTATATTTAATTTTTATTTTCTTTTTTTCTTAATTACATGTCAACACAAATTTTTAACATGTTTTTTAAAATTTTGAATTCCAAATTCTCTTTCTCCTTCATCATTGAGAAGGCAAGCAATTTGATGTGAATTATTCATGTACAGTCATGTGACACATTTCCATATTAGCCATGTTGCAAAATAAAACACAGACCAAAAAACCTAAGAATAATAAATTTAAAAAGTGTGCTTCAGTTTACATTCAATTCCTTCTCTGGGGTTGGGTAGTATTTTTTATCCTAAATGCTTGGAATTGTCTTGTATCACTGTATTGCCAAGAACAGCTGAGGCTATTTTTTTAAAGTTTTATCGACTGTCAGCGAATCACAGAACTGAAGGTTGGAAGAGACCTCAGCAGGCTTATAGTTCACCTGGTCCAGGAGAAGAATATCTAGTGAAAACATCCTTGGCAAGTGATCTTGCAGCCTCTGCCTGGAGGCCTCCAAGGGGAGCCTGGGCTCTCTCCTAGAAGTCCACTCTATGCTGGGACATCTCTAATGCTTTTTGTTTTTATATCATGACAGTTATTTGTGCCTTATCCTAACCCTGTGGGCCTTCCTTTGGAGCAAAAGATACAAGCATTTATTAAGTGCTTACTGTGTTCCAGGCCTTGAGAATACAATACAAGTAGAAAGATGGCCCCTATCTTCAAGGAGTTTACATTCTAATGGGGGAAGGTTATATGCAAAAAGGGAGCTAAAGAAAGCTGGCGGGGGAGAGGAGAGAGCAGATGGTGGTACGTGGTGTGGGGACTGGTGTTTTAGAGTTTGGAAAGTTTGTAGGACTGGAAGGCCAGCTTGGCCCCCTTCACAAAATGGGTGGCCTTAGCATAAACTCCCCGATGACGAAAGGTGGCAGGTCTGGCGGTGGAATATTCCAGAGAGAGAGAGGAGGCCACAGAGATGTTTGACTTTCTGTGGATGAGGAAGCCCCGGATACTGAGGAAAGTTTCAGGATGAGATAGAAGCAAAGGCAAAGTTTTGAAGTCTGGTCAGGAACAGAGCTGGGACAGGAATGGAGGCTGGCTGGCCTGGGTCTCTCCACAAGATGGAGGAACTCACCCGTAGGAGAAGGGGTCAGTTTGTTGAAGGGACATTCCAGGAAAAAAAAGATGATAGAGTCAAGCAGAGCGGAGGACATACCAGCCACACTGGATAGCCTTTCTTAGCCCTAGATCCTCACTTCTGTACAAAGAGCCAGGAGACTCATTTCCTTGTCTCCTCTTGGGGTTCGAGGCTGGTCAGTGCAACGATGTAGAAGTCCTCTTCACTGTGGTGTTTTCTCTGGTCGTCTCATGTATTGTTTTTCTGGTTCTGCATCATCATTCTCAATCAGTGCAGATGCTAGACTGAGAGTGAAGTCGATGCTCAGATTATATTTAGGCCTACAGTTTGGTCTCTCAGTCTGGGTGTTTGTGGGAGGACACCCTTGTTAGGGCTGTGGGCTATGGAAGAACAAACTGGTAACGCATCCATAGCGGGACAGACTTCCATGTGGCTGGGGGAAAAGCCAACCACATTTCCTAACCGTCTCGTCTGCATTCCCTTGTTAATTCTCATCTTAACGTGTTAGATACCTTGAGTTGGTCTGTTTGGTATTTTATTAAGTGACTTGGCTAAGGACATGAGTGGCAGGCTTATTCAAGCTGCGGGTGAGACGATGCTGGGACAGGAAGTGGATTTGAGGTTGTTTGGTTGGTTGGTTGTCTTTCGTTCTCGAGAATGGTCAAAATGACCTCACTGTGTTGGAGTCAAGGTACGGTGCATCTGATTGTGGCTGATCACACCAATGTGAGCTTGTAAGGCTCCACCACAGGTCTGGCCCAAATAATCCAAATGAATGTTTGGAGTGGAGATATCTATTCAAGATGACCCATTAAGCGACAGAGTTAGGTTCAAAGAGATCTTGGCAAGTTGGAATGATGGGGCTGGATTAAATCAAGTGCAGTTTAATGGGAAGAGATTCTGCGGCTCTCTGGAGCTTTGCACAGAATGGGCAGACATGGAAGGAAAGGAGGAAACACCTACTATGTGCTAAATACTTTACAAATACCATCTCATGATCCTCACAACAACCCTGTGAATTGATCCCCCATGATCCCCCTTTTTGAAGCTGAGGCAACTGAAACAAACCAAGGTTAAGTGACTTGTCCAGGGTCACACAGCTAGTAAGTATTTGAGACTGGATTTGAATTCAGGTCTGCCTGACACTCTACTGCACCACCTAACTGATTAGGCAGGTTTTTTTGTTGGTGAGAATAGTCATGTTGATGAGATCATTATTCCACTGGCTTTCCAGGTGGGAGATAGGTGGCACAGTGGACATTGGAATCTGGAAGAACCAAATTCAAATCCTGCCTCAGGGAGTCATAGCTGTGTCTTCACTTTTGTGGGCCTTGGTTTCCTCAGCTGTAAAATGGGGGTAAAATGATAGCATCTGAGCATCTTTTTCACCTCTAAATCTAGGATCCATGAGTCTACATTGAACAGAACTTCCAAGGGTAGTTGAAACAGCCCTGAGCTTGAATTTGGAGGGCCTGGGGTAGAGCCCACACTTTGCTCCTTGCTAGTTATTTGACCTTGGGCATGCTCCTCAGTCCCTGAGCCTATACTACAACAATCACAGAAGAGATCTCATAAGTAAACCAGTCTGACCATCATCCAGAGTGAACCTTGTCCACAAAGTCTTTGACAAGTGAGTATCTGGCATCTGTTTGAAGACTCTTGGTGCTGGGGCTCTTGGACAGCCCTTGTTTTAAGCAAGTTTTCTCTTAATGTTGAAGTGACGAGCTTGTAATTTCTACCCACTCACTGCTCCTCATTCTGTCCATGAGGTTAAGCAGAAATCTTGTCCATCGTCTTTGGGGAGGCCCTTTAGGAATTTGAAAAGAAGGATCACATGCTCTTCTAACTCTTCTCAGGGGTAATTTGCTGCATCATCCCTGCCTTGGTTGGCATGTTTGGATGCTCACCCTCCTGGCCTTGCTATAGTGACCCAATATTATTGGTGTGAACTTCTCATGCATTCTTGGCTCTTCCTACAGGCAAGGTCTTGTACTTTTACAGAATGTAGAAAAGACTGTCCCCGCTCTCCTTTGAGCTGGTGCTATAACTAGATCACAAACTCAATTTTCTAAAGAAGATATTTCGTTTTGTTCCCAATATCTCAGCGCTCCCCGATACAGTCTCTCCTTTCTCTTAAGATTTCATCCTTGGCTGCACTGATTTTGTTTATACAAAAACTTTTTAATTTTGAGTAACTGAAATTGTCCCTCATATTTTTTATCATCACCTCCATCACTTATTTATTTAAGCGTTCTTTCCCTAAGCATAATTGTGGAAACTCCTTCCTTCTATTTTCATCTCATTTATTAACTATTTGATCTTTTTGTGGTGCTTTTTGTGGTGTGTGGTATAAGATGATAAGCTCAATCTGTTTTTATACCAAATTGCTTTCCAGTTTTCCCAGTGGTAATTATCTAATAGGGAGTCTTTACTCCAGTGATTTGAGTTTGGGAGGTATATTGAAAACTCAGGCTACTTATGTTTAATTGCTTCATGGCCTTGTTTACTTAATGTGTTCCTTTGATCAGCTTTTTTATTATTTTACCAGCATCAAATAGTTATTTCCCTCGAGATTTTTTTTAACCTAGTTGAATTTTATCATTCTTTTGTCTATTTCCATAAAGTAACTACTTAGAAATTTGTTTGATATGGCACTAAAACTGTTAATTGATTTTGTTAGAATTATCATTGAGATTTTCTTGATGCAGCCTAATCATGAACAATGACGATCTCTAATTATTTGTCTGTCTTTATTTCTGTAAAGAGCTTCTTGTAGGTGCATTCAGAGAAGGCAGCGTGAATATGTCCTGGAAGGTTGACTCCAGACAAATTGTGCTTTTGTAGATCTCTTGTCTAATTCTTGCTCTGCTAGGTTGCATTGAGGCAGAATGAGCAGTAGCCGGTGATGTTATCAAGGGACTGTTGTGCATGGATTGACACAGGTGGGCTCTGAGGCCTCCACCCCCTACCCCCCGGGGAATAGTTGTCATGATTCTGGAATATTCTACCGAAGCAGGCTTTCTCTAGAGCCCTTGGCCCTTTGGTTGTAGAGTGGCAATCAAGAGTGACTGTATGGATAGGCACAGGTTTGTAAATAGCCCCGAGGTGTTCCAGATCAGGCAGGGTCACCAAGCTTTTATTAAGAGCCTACTGTGTTCCAGGCCTTATGCTAAGAACTGGAGATACAAAGAAATGCCAAAGATCCCCTCTCAAGGAACTCACAAGTCTAATGGAGTAGGCAACAGGTAGATGACTATGTACAGAATATACATAGAAGATAGGGCAGCTGGGGGGGCTCCATAATGCACTGAACTCTCTGCCTGGAATCAGGAAGACTCATCTTCCTGAGTTCAAATTCAGCCTCAGGCACTTATTGGGTGTGTGACCCTGGGCAAGTCACTTAACCCTGTTTGACTCAGTTTCCTCATCTGTAAAATGAACTGGAGAAGGAAATGGCAAACCTCTCCAGGGTCTTGGTCAAGAAAACCTCATATGGGGCCATAGAGAGTCAGACATGACTGAAATGACCGAATGACAAGTTTTGGAGATGATCTCAGAGGGAAGAGATGGCTGGAGGTGAAAGGCGGCCTGTTCTGGAGGAGCAGTTTCCATGACTAAATTGTGAACCTGCCCAAAGGCTGATGCAAGACTAGTTGACCGTTCAAGGCCCCTTTCTGACTTGGGATTCTTGAATTTCCTAGTCTGCCTCCTGGTCCCGGGAAGCCCCTTTCTGGAACTTTGAAGAATTAGGGCGAGAGGTCATTGACGCCAGAAGTGGGGCCTCTCATCCGGCTTCTTGGACAAAGGAAGGCTTTGTGGCTTCTCTGGAGACCCCTGAGGCTGGAAACATGGAGTAGGTAAGCAAGGGCCAATGAGAAAAGGTCACTAGTCTAGAGGCTGTCCACTAACCAAGGCTATGGCCACCACTCCCAACAGGGGAAGGATGATAGGCTCATAGAGGTGGGTGGGACCTTAGCGGTCACTGAGTCCAACCTCCCCATTTTACAGATGAGGAAACTGACCCCAAGAAAAGTAGAGGAACTTGTGGGAGTTGAACCCAAGGACAAGGAAAGTAAAGTCAGATGTTGCCATCAGAAACTCAGGCCTAGGAGTCCAGGGAGGAGTGGGAAGCCCAAGATGGGCCTCTACCAAGCTGCCCCTGTGACCTGGCCCATCCATCCTTACATCAAAACTTTGCCATGCATCGTGGTGGGGACCAGGTGTTTTATACAGATGAGTGGAATCCCCACCAAGTGGATTTGAGTGGTTTCCTTCCTCTGATGTCACAGAGAAGGAGGCAGGTGATTCGGGTTGGGATGGAAGTTCCTGATCTGGCAGATTCCACAAGAAAGAGGAGGTGCCAGGCAGAGGATACAACTTGGGTAGAGACCTGGTTAATGGCTAATAACAGCTAAGATTTATATAACACTTACTGTATGCAGGTGCTGTGCTCAGCACTTTATAATTATCATCTCATTTGGTCTTTACAACAACTGTGGGAGGTAGGTACTATTGTTATCTCCATTTTACAGATGAGGAAACTGAGACAAAGGTGTAGTGACTTGTTCAGGGTCATATAGCTAGTAATTGTCTGAGGCTAGATTTGAACTGAGATCTTTTTGCCCTCAGACCTACCTCTGTACTCACTCTACTGTCTAGCTGCCCAGAAGGAGTAAATGCCAGTTTGTTTGTCTCTAACATTAGGCTGCACTGGATTAACCTCTGAGGTTCCTTCTACTTCTAGTCTTATGTTCCTGGAGTCACCTGTGACTGTTTGTACTTGACTCTCGATGAGTCTTGGTTGTGGGGCCTTTTAAACTACGCCCAGGGTGCATTTATTCAATAAGCAGTTATTGGGTGTCTCCCATGTATGTATCAGGACTATGCTGGGCAGTGGGAGTATAAAGACAGAAATGAGACAGCCCTGCCTTCAAGAAGCTTCCATTCTGCTGAGAAGAGCTTGACTATAACTGGGGAGCAGTGTGGAGGGGAGGTAGGCTTAACCACTGGGGTGGGAGATGGCAGGAAGGCCTGTTGTAAGAGAGGTGAAGTGAGCCTGGAGTCACGGCAGGCAGAGGAGGAGAGAGTAATGCATTCTGGGCATGGAGGCTGGAGATGGCCTGTCCTATATGGAGAACAGCGAGTCAAAAATGGGTCAGGAATCTCTTTTGTCCACCAGAAAGCACCAGAGAAGATGGAAGCTGTTGCCTCTTGATCAGGGGGCCTCAGCGGACATCAGAGACTTGGCGGCAGGGACAGAGATTGGGAGCAGCCCCGGGGGAAGCAGGGGCTGAGTTAAATAGCCGGAAGGAATAGCTGGTGGCCAAGGGAGGCCACTCCTGGTGGGCTCTAAGCCAGGAGCGTTTACCAGCTGGGCCTTCTTCCCAGACATCTCCATGGTGGGGTAAGCCTCCCCCCACACCATCGCCCCTGCTCATCATCCTCTGGTAGTGCTTTTTCTTTCCCCACTGTGCCCTGATCTCCCCCACCCTTGCATTCAGGCCACTCTCTTCTCCTCCCATCCCCCACCTGAGTATAGGGGTCTGTGGATATGTGGGTAAGTGAGAGGGGAAGAAAGGGAAGCTCGTTGTTCCCGGAGACACAGAGCCTGTCCCAGGCCAAGGCAGCTTGCTTCCTCCCCTGTCCCCCGCCGAGAAGGCACCAAGCCAAGAGCGACCCGCGGGGCTGTTTATTGCTTGAATTATTTGTAGCTGAGAGATGCCAACATGCTTTGTAACCACCTGCCCCCCCACCGCCTGGCCAGCCTGGGGGGGCTCTGGCTGGAGGGAGGAGGATGGTGCCCGGGTTTTCTCTTTAGACCCCAAGCCCACCATCCAGATGGATTCACACAGGCTGGAAAACACTTGATAAACCTTTGAATACTGCTGCGTAAGTGTGGCTTCTTGTCTTTGATGTTCCCATCCATAGGAACACAGGGTGTCAGACCTTGAAGGGGGAAATTGAGGCCTCATTTTGCAGAGGGGGGACATTGAGGCCTGAATGGCGAGGTTGAAGGGTAGCAGAGTGGGGCTGGGTCAGGCCTCTGGCTTCTTTGACCACATGGACCCCATTAGTGTGGAGGCTGGGGTCACTCTGCCTCATTGGGTGACTTTTGGGAGAAGCCTGCATTGAGGGGTAGCCTCTTCTGCCACTGCCCGACTTGGAGGGGTCTGGTGACCAATGACTGGCTGTTTAGTGAGAGAGCAAGGTCCTGCTGCATTTGGCACTAGGGACACAAGGACAGAAAGGCAAGGTTGGCTCTCCAGGAGTTCCATTGTCCTGGGCCTCAGTCCTTTGATATTCTCACCGATGTCCAGTGTCCTAGGTGGAGTGAGAGTGATGGGAACAAAGGAAGCCGCCTCAGACAAAGGGTTAGATGATGACCCTGGCCAAGGGAATGGCCTTTCGCAGTCTCCATTAGTGGGCTCTGGGCCAGCTCAGGAGAAAGGCCAAGCGCCTGCTGCCAGGAGGCCTGGGAGTAGTGCTGTCTGTCATAGAAGGGCCCTGGGAAGGTCGCCCCAAGGAAGGGGCAGCTGAGCAGGAGCAGGGCCAAGTGGTCTGAGCCAGGCTGGGGCTCCGGGCACAGGGCCTGCTCAGAGATCCCCAGGGCAGCTGATTTAATGACCACTCCAATCAAGCCATAAACAGAAACAAGGATGAACAGTGGCCGATCAGCTGAGCCCTGATCCCGGGCAGACTATTCCTTTCTGTGATCGATTTTTTGCCTGAGCGGTGAATTGGACTTATTAAAGCTTAAGAACACAGGCAGCTGGAGAAAAGGCACGCAGATGCTTGCTCCAGATGCTTAAGCATACACACATACACACACAAACACGTGTGCATGCATGCACACAAGCACACATACATACACATGTACACGCACATACTCTCACATGTACTCAGACATATCCAGACATGCACACACAGATGCAAACATAGAGACAGACACACCAATGGGTACAGGACTAACCCTGCGTTTTCCCTCACACTTTAACACAGAGCATCTGGACATTGTCTGCCCAGTTTGATTTCGGTTTCTGACCCTGCTTTTGTTTGCTGTGTGACCCACATCTCAGATTCCACCTGTAAAAATGGAGCTGTTGGCCCCACAGCTTCCAAGGGCGCTGCTGGCTATCTGCTGGACCTGCCTTGAGGCCGACCTTTCTGGCCCTCCCTAGCTCTGGATGGCTCCCGGTTCCTGGCCCAGCTCACTCAGGGCCTTTCCTGTCATCCCTTGGGAGTCTCCCACCTCATCTGCCTCCTGCTCTGTGCTCATGGAACAGCTGTTCACCATCTTGCTCCTTTGGCAGCTGGACCAAGTCACTCATTAGCACTTGACAGAGGCTGAGATTCCCTAGGAATGTCAGTCCATCCATCCATCCATCCATCCATCCATCCATCAGGCAGGCAGGCTGCAGCGGGAGAAGGGAGGGAAAGCCGTAGTCTTGAGCGGACAGAGCCCTGGTTCTGGGGTCAGACAGTCTGGGTTCAGATCCTAGTTCTGACACATAGTATCTGTGATATTGGGTAAGTCACTCCCCTTACCTTTGACTCAGTTTTCTCATCTGTGAAATGAGAGGGCTGAATTACATCAAAAATTCTTGGGGGGGGGGTCTGTGAACTTAAAAAACAAATAATCTTGATAATTACTTCACCATAATTGGTTGCCTTGGCAAGCCTATGTATTCTTTTTTTTTTTTTTGATGCATTTAAAAACATGATTTTGAGATGGATCCCTGAGCTTGCCTTGCTGGTAAAAACACTTACTCACATGGTTAGGTTTTTTATCAGTCAAGTCGATGGTTTAGAGGTAGATGAGAACCGTCTGGATGACTCTGGACAACTGAGCTTGCCTCCCTGGCACCCCCAGCTTTTTTATGTCACAGAGAAAATGCCGATTTGTGTTAACAGAAGAGCTTCCTCACCAGTAAAGTCACAGGCCTGGTCCCTCCTTATTATTATTCATTATTATCATTATCTCTTCTTGGCAAAGATGCCTCCCTAAGATTAAATTGCAGACCAGGGGCCGATGTACATTAGGAAAGGCCTTCCCTCACCAGCTATTCCTTCGCTGATAAAATCACAGAGCTGGTCAGAAACAAAAGGCTGGCACATGAGATGCCTGCCTGTGCCTGGCCCAGCCCTGGGGGACAAGAGTAGGAAGACTCGGGTCTCATTGGGCCAGGGAAGGACGATACCCAGGAAGTCAGACCTCCTTCTCTGCCCTAAGTGTCCAGGAGTCCCTAAATGCTTGGGCATTCCCACCTGAAGTGACCACTGAGGGGCTGGGGCAAGATAGAGAGAAAGGAACCTGCCAATGGGAGGGGAGAAAACCAGGCCACTGGTTGGCAGGCAGGAGGGCAAGCAGAAAGAAAGGGGCATCTGAGTGAGAGGGCCTTGCTTCTGAGGTGGAAAGCAGCACCACATTTCAGGAAGTGGGGAGGAGGGATCTCTCTGAATGAGGCCATCCTGAGGCAGAGGGATCAAAGCTGCCTTTGTACGAGCTGTAGCTGCTTTGGGCTGGGGATCATGGGTTCCAGGCCCTGTGGGGAGGCCAGCCAAGGCCCTCGGCCTGTTCTCAGGAGTGCTGCCATGGGGGAGGGGGCTGGGATTGACTCCCAGCTCTTTCTACCTGTGGCCTTGGGCTGGCCTCAATTTTCCCTTCCAGCTCTGGATTTATGGCTGTGACTCATTGCTTTTTCCTCCCCCTTCTCTCTACTGTCCTCTCAACCACTGGTGTAGAAGCTAAGTAAGAGGCTCCATGACAGACGGGGAGACCCTGGACCAGAGTTGGGACACCCAGGTTCCAATCTGTGTCTACTATTTGTTATCTCAGGCCTCAGTTTCCTTCTCTGCAGAATATGGGGGAGGAGTTGGGGTCAGATAGGCTGCTTCCAATACCGTGTTCCTCACCTCCCTTGACTGGTCACCAGTTTGGTTCACAAGCCAGACATCAGCCACGCCTTGTGTTCCCTTTGAGCTCCACCAGCGGGAACTCACAACGTTGGGGCCCGCCCTTGCCCGGTGCAGATGAAAAGTGAGACCTTGACTCTGTTTATTTGGTGTCTGGGTTTGTGGGCCTTGAGGGTGAATGGTTACTTCCCAGCTCACCAGGGGATTAGGACTGGGGCTTTGTGCAAGGGTAAACAGACACTGGCCTCCCTGTGCCTGGCCCTCCCAACCCTTCCTTGCTCTGTGTGTCCCAGACTAAACCTGAGAAAGAGGAGGAAGAGAGGGTGTGCAGAATGGCCCATGACATCTGACCCTGGGGTGCCGTTCATTTTTCCCATATCTGAGTACATAGATAGTACATGCTGTCATGGGGTGTGTGTTAAGAAGACCAGATGTGGAGTCCAACCATCTGGGTTCAAATCTCGTCACTGACACTACCTTTGTGATCTTGGCAAGTTACTTATCCACCTTGGGCCTTGGTTTCCTCTTCTGCAAATAAGGACTAGATGACCTCAAAGCTTCCTTCTGTCTTTATATCCAAACTCCTGTGACCTCTATGCCCAGCACAGCACCTAGCAGCCAGGTGCTATATGTTACTGATAACTATATGTTACTGATAGATTCATCCATGATGGAGGCAGTGACATCCAAACTGAGTATTGACAGGAGGGAGGGGCTTTAGCAGGTATAGACAAGTTCTGGGAAATAGGGATTGGGCTTGGCTTGAAGGACAGCCCAAGTGAAAGCAAGGAGGGATTGAGAGCTGACCAAGCTCTAGTGAGGGGTATGTGTGGGATGGCCTTTGCCCTCCCTAAGCCTGGGGACCTCAGAGCTGACTTTTTGGCTACATGGCCCAGCAGAATTTAAAGGCCCAAAGTTGGGTATTGGCACCAATCCTTGCCCTTCTGGTTTGGGTTAGGAGGTGGTGTTGAGGAGGCCTGCTTGGAGACCTATGGACAGTTACTCACCATTGCAGGCCAGAGCTGAAAAGGACCTTATAGACTATCTGGTCCAACTCTTTCATTGTGATGAGAAGGAAACTGAACCTGACCTGTCTGCATGAGCCATACAAGGAAAAACAAAAACATAAAAAGAATTGACATTTAAATATTGATTTAAGATTTGTCAAGAACTTTACAGACACTATCTCCTTTCACACAGTCCCAGTATCTCAGAGGGACCTCAGAGGCCTGCGCAAGTGTTAACTAGATGGAACCCTCTAACCTGTGGGTGGCCAGAGCAGGACAGAGCAGGTCAGACACAGGAGAGTCAGAAATCAAACAAATTTCATTTCAAAGTGAGGGAAACAACTTGCAAGCAAGGAGGTAAATTAGACAAATAAGCGGGGTGGGGGGAGGCCCACCCATAGTGGAGGAGCCCAAGGCAGCGTGGGAAGACCTCAATAACTACGTCAGTCTCTACGCAATGAACCGGAACCCTGACAATGAAGGGTAATGACAACAATGGGACAGGGTCAGTTCCTAGCAGGGCTTGGTGACCAGAACGTAGGTACAGTGGGTACCCATTGTCTGAGCTCAGAAAAGATCAGGTGCTGGCCAAAACAGCACAATTGTTACATGCTTTTGTGGGAGAGTGAGATCATCCAGGGGGTAAGCCAAAGGATTATTGTTATGCCAGGCCCAGGGCACAGCTTGTTCTTGCTGGGCCTTATCTCTGGTGTCTCCTAATGTTGACAGAAGAATCTAGTCTTCAGTGTGGCTGAAAAGGGAAGGAGTGCCCACTGCTTCTCAACGTAACCTCTTCCACACTGGGACACTTCTCATTATAAGGAAGTTGTTCCTGACATCAAGCATAAATCTGAGGCAACTAGGTTGTGTTTTAGATGGACCTTGGAGACTTGGAGTCATGAAGATCTGAGTTCAGATCCGACTTCAGATGCTTTCTAGCTCTGTGACCCAGGGCAAATCCCCCTAACCTCTGTTTGCCTGCTGTTGTTACTGTGTACAGTGTTCTCCTGGTCCTGCTTACTTCACTTTGCATCAGTTCATATGTCATCCCTGGCTTTTCCTGAAGTTTGCCAGCTCATCATTTCTTATAGCACAGTAGTGGTCCATTACACTTATATACCACAGCTTGTTTAGCCATTCCCCAATGGGATGGGCATCCCCTTGATTTCCAGTTCTTGGCCACCATATAAAGTGCTGCTATAAATATACATGTAGGCCTTTTTCCTTTGATCTATTTGGGATACAGACCTTACAGTGGTCAAAGGACATGTCCAGTTTTACAGTCCTTTGGGAATAGTTTCACATTGCTCTCCAGAATGATTGGATCAGAAGCATATTTTTTTTTACTTTCTTTTTCTTGTTTTGTTTTGTATTTTGGTTTGTGTTGAACCCAGTTCAATCTCAGTTTCTTCATCTGTAAAATGGGAGGGGCTGGACTTGATGACCTCCAAGTTCCTTCTAGTTTAAAATCCATAATCTTGTATTTGAAAGCCATCCCTCCCAGCTTAGTGTTCTCTACAAATTTCATATTAAGTCTTCCTTGTTTTTATCCAGTATCTTCGTCCAGTCTCTTCATCCTTATCCACTGTGTTTATCCAGTATCTTTTTCCATTAAAGATGCTATTAGGTGCTGGGCCACTTCATCATCAATAATGGCCGATGGCTGTACTACTACTATTGGGAATGTATGCCCATTGATCCTAGGGGCTCTCTAGAACCTCAGACTTCAGACTGCTTAGGGGAAGAGGCTAAAGGTCATGGCATATGAAGATCCGTGAAGGAGCCAGGGAGGTTTTAGCCTGAAGAAGAGGAGAATTATTAGAGCTGCCCAACTTTGGAAGGTGGTGAGTTCCTCATAGGAAGTCTACAGGGAGGGGCTATCAAAGGTATCTTTGTGGTAGGAGTATATGGTCTCTGAGGTCCTCTTCCCTTCTAAACATGAGATTCCAGGAAGAATCTTCCCATCAGACCACCTCCAAGCAGGGTTTTACTAGGTTGCCTTGCTAGGGATGAAGATGGTGGCATCATTGAAAGGGAGCCTCTGGTTCAGGCAAATGAGAATTACCTGCAGCTTGGGGAGGGCTTGGGTGGTAGAGAAGTGCGGCCTGCCTCTGAGCTCTGGAGATGACAATATGGACAGCCACCCACAGGCAGCAAAAACATCCCCACTGCAGCGTTGCAGGCAGGCGGGTATCCAGGCCTTGCTGGAAGACCTCCAACGAGAGCCTTCTGGGCAGCCCTTCCTTCTGTGGGCAGGCTCTAACCATGAGGTGCTCTTGCTGATGGCAAGCCCAGTGGGCCTGTTGTAATTTTCACCAATGACAGAACATTCCAGTTCTGTCCTCCAGGGCCAAGCTGAACATAGCTCATCCTTCCTCCTCTTGGCAGCCTCTTAGCTGTTTTGAAGACCTATTGGCAGGCTCCCCGAATTTTCTCCAGGCTGACAGCATCTACTTCATTTCATCACCTCGGGGTCCTCCTCCTTCCCAGTCATTCTCCATGTGTATGTTCCAGCTCAGTCACTGTCCTTCCTAAATGGTGGCCTGCCTAACTTTCTAGGTATGGCCAAATAGAGCAGAGCCATTCCCACTCCAGTCCTCACCCCTGTGCCTTTCTGGGCAACCTGTAGGGCTGTTGGCTGCTCTAAAGGCTGCCAGATTTCAGGTACACACAGAAGTAGAATAAGGAAGAGGAGACAGATGACTTCCAGCTAACAGGTTTCAGAAAGGGTGGTCAGTGTGGAAGGAAGACACATTAGGTAGAGGTGGTGACATCAGACAAATACCTGTAAGCTGAAGATGGGACACAGATTTGGGGAGTAGCTAATTTGCCTGGGTCATTTGATCGTAAGGTCATGGGAATAGCTCTGGCCAGGAAGGTTGGGGCTAAAGTTTGCATTTTAGCCTAGAGGCAGTGTGGGGTCATGGCTGGAGCTGGCCTTGGAGCCTGGAAGACCCCAGCTCATGTCCTCCAGCAATTCAGGGGCTTCAGCACATGGAGGAGTGCAAAAGCCCCCTTCCCATAACTGCAGAAAGGAGACAGTCTGGTTTGGTTTTTAAATGGACTTTGAAACTGAGTCTCTGAGCAGGGAAAATGACTCGGCCAGCATCACCCAGCTGAGAATTCCTGGTCAGGGCTAGATTTGAATCCAGCTAGTCCGGAGTTTTCTCTGGTGGCTCAGATGAGATCTCCTTGTGAATCTGTGGCCCCCTGGAGACTTTTGCTGTGGATGCTGAAGCTATAGCCTTAGATTGGCTTTAGACTCCTCTGCACCCGAGTTCAAATGCTGCCACTGTTGCTTACTAGTTATGTGATCTTAGACTCGCCCTCCCACTTAATCAGGGCCCTTTCGGCTGTAAATCAGTGACTGGGGCAGGTAAGCATCCTTGAGGCCCACAGTTACCAGCAATGTCCTAGTAACTTCCCCTCCCCCAGGGAACAGAAGTGAATTGTCCAATTTCATTTCCTCATTGCTCGCTTTCAGGCCTGGAGTGTTTGGGGCAGGGGGAGGTGGTAACAGTGCAGGGAAGTCATGGCATCCATCCATCCCTGAGTCAAGGTGTCCACATTGTATGCCCTTACCCCACCCCACCCCCCCCAGCCCCAGGTTCTCTGGGAAACAGGACAGGAAGATTCCTGGAGATGTTTACTGAGAGTGAGTCATGGAGGATGAAACTGGAGGTCAAATGACTGTTCAGGGTCACACACACACGGCTTATAAAGAGCGAGGCAGGGTTTGAACCCAGGTGACTCTCTGATTCCAAATCTCTTTCTCTTTTCATTTCCTTTTAAAAACACTCTTTATTTTTTAATATTCATTTTTAAAATTTTGAGTTCCAAGTTTCCATGGCTCTTTCTGCTGGGTTTTTGCTACCTCCCTCAGGTTTGGGGAACAAAGGTAGCAGGGCTTCCTGTGAGAATGGCCCAAGTGGACCACGTATGCAAGGATAAATATTGTGCAGAGGAGGAAGGGATGACCTGAGAACCTCTGCAGTAGAGAAGGGGGTGGGGCCAGAGGGCCGATTGGATCTGGGTTGGAGATCACATGAGGAGACCTGGATTCAAGTCCTGGCTCTCCCACTCACTTGTCCTCTCAGTCTGAGAGGGATCTGTCATAGTCTCAGAGGCTCTTCCTAGTTTTGTCCTTTTAGCCTAGAGAAAGGAGAGGGAGGAGGGGGGGATTAAAAACCAAAACACAACAGAAGAAGCCCTCAGCTGTTTGTCACTAAAACTTGGTTTTGTTTAGTCGGGGCCAACTCTCTGTGACCCTGTTTGGATCTTTCTTGCAAAGACACTGGAGGGGTCTGCCGTTTCCTTCTTCAGCTTGTTTCACAGATGAGGTAACTGAGGCACACAGGGGGAGTAACTTGCCCAGGGTCACACAGTAAGTATTGGAGGCTAGATTTGAACTCAGGAAGATGAGTGACTTTTGTTGCCTCCAGGCCTGGTGCCCTATGCACTATGGCGCTCCCCTAGCAGCCCAACAAGGGCATTCTCTTTCCATTTTGGACTTTGTTTATGTTCAGGGAGCACAGAGGTGGGCAGGGCAGCCACATACCCACCCAGATGCCACAGTGCAAACACTGAATGTCTAATGAGTTCAGGGAAGAGACAGTGGGTCTTAGTGCAGACATATCTGGCCTTGGAGTCGGAAAGGCTTGGGTTCAAGTGCTGACTCAGTGTCATCCTGGCTATGTGACCCTGGGCAAGCCCTTTATCCTTTCAATGTCCCAGGAGACTCCAGGCCTGCAAATTGCAGATGCCCTCCAAGTCAGTAGAGGAAATTGAGTTTCTTAAATGGATGAAATCTCCAATCTAGGCCTCCCCTCCCCCAGTGCGTGAGACAGTTTCAAGTTGACATTGGATCTGCAGAGAAGGAACCTGAGCTTCCCTTGCCCTGTGGGCACCGGGTGCTGATGTTTTGGCCAAAGCCTGGGCAGAGTCTTTTTCACAGAAAAATCCCTGCCCCCACTTGCTGTCTTGTCCCAGTCACTGTAGGTGCATATGCAGAACTACATCTTCGGCTTGGGAGTGTGGGGGACCCTCAGCCCTGGCACTCCATGACCACCATCCTCCCACTTTCTGCCTGAGAGGACAGCTTTGCTATTAGGTCATGGGCGTGAATCTGAGGGAGAAGGACTCCTGGGCTTGGGAAGGGGCTGCAGTAGGAGGAAAGGCTGGCAGAGAGGTGGGGCAGGAGACCATTTTGGGGAAAGAGGGGACAGGGGACCTCGTTGGGGGCAGGGGGGGAGGGGACCACGTTGGGGCCAGGGGGATAGGGAGGGACAGGGGACCACTTTTGGAGAGGGGTGTTGTGTATTCTCAGAGACTCCCTTGGGGCTATTACCCACCTGTGTACCCCCAGTGACCACTAAGGCTCAATGGGATACGGAAATGGGTTCTACCACCAGTCTTCAGGGGCACCTGGGGCAGGTTATTTTTGTGCCTGGGAGTCAGTTCCCTTTTTTGTGAAATGAAGGATTTAGATTAGATAGCTGGTAAGGCCTCTGTTCAGTATAACCTGTTTCAAGACCGCTCCCAGCCCTGACATCCCCTGTCCTCAGGCCCCTCCCAGCTCTTACCTTCCCTTTTCCTATTCTGATCTCCATTTGTGGAATGGAGGATTTGCCCTTTTGACCTCTAAAAGTCTGACTCATTTTGAAGCTGGAGGAGATCTTGGTGATTGTCTAGATCACAGACAAGACAACTGAGGCCCAGGGAGGCTAAAGTGATTTGGTCAAGGGTACACAGCTAGTAAGTGGCAGTTGGAATTTGAACCCAGGGCCTTTGACTCTGCCTCCAGCATCTTTCCACTGTGCCTTCTTTACCTTTGGAGTCCTAGAGTGCAGAGTGGGAGGGAAGCTCGTATCCCTCATCTGGCATCAGAGATTGGCCCAGGAGAAGTTTGGACAAAAAACCAAATGGATGCCAGATGGTGTAGCCCCTTTTCTGGGCCCCATCTGTACTCCTTCATGTCCCTGAGCTGGGGGGGGGGCCCTCTGCCAGTGCCCTTGGGCCATGGCTTCCTTCTTTTTGGCTAGAGCAAGACCTCTCTTGACTGGACCCCACCTCCTCTGGCAGAAGTGGTAGGGCCCCAGGGCCCCTTCTCAGAATTGTGGGTTTGGAAAATTAAATGGGGAAGGAAGTCCCTGCTATGGACCAGGCACTGTGGTAAATATCATACAAATTGTTTTGACATTGGTGAAAAATATCCCAAACTGTCCAATTTCACTGACCTATCTCTCTCTAAAATATATTCAGGGGCCTAGGTTAGGAACCCCAGCCTTAGTCTAGTTGAATTCTCCAGAGCATCTGGGTGGGGGCTGGGCTCTTTAGGGATGACTCTGAGCTGGGAGGTGGACATCCAGAGAGGCAGCCCCCATCTCCTTCCCAATGACTCTGCTGTTGGGGGGCATTCACAGGGACAGGTAAATAGGTGGGTATGGATGGGCCAGGGATCTCAAGGTGACATTCGGAGGTTGTGTTCTGGCTGTCGCCAGGAGAATAACACCATGTACGGCTGAGTCATGAGACAGCAGCCCGATGTGCTCACACGGTGGCTGTGGACCATCCTTATGGACTGAGCAACTCCTGTGGATCTTGTAGCTAGCCTTTGACAGTCATGAGCCCTGAGCTAATGAATGAAGGTATGTTGGGGGAGTGCAAGGCCAGGACTGCTGGGAAAAGTCATTCCCCAGTGTTGAGTCCATCCCATGGAACACTGTGGCTGCATGGCCATGGGAGGATCTAGCCCACAGGGAATGGAAGGTCATGGGCAGAAGGGGTCAGGAGGCTTGCCCTGCTGACATTGGGAAGGGCACAGGATACCCCAGAATGCTAGAAACATGGAACGCTGGGATGGTAGAGTTGGAGAGATGGGAGGCAGCTTGGTATATTGAAACAACACTGGATTTGGAGTCAGAGGTCCTGAGTGCAAATCCTAATTGCCACTTCCTCTCTGGGTGACCTCTCTGGGGCCTAGTTTTTTAAAGCGATGACTTTTAAGGACCTTTTTGGCCACGGAAGGACCATGGAACACACAGTTTTTGCTGCTCGCTAATTGTGACTTTGGACTTTATCTCTTCATTTCTCTCCACCTTATAGAATGAGGGTCACGTTCCCCTACCAGCTAAGACTCCTTTCCACAGCAGAGCTTCCAGATGCCTTTGGGGCTGTCCTCTGCTCAGTCTGTCCCCTGCCACTCACAGACAAGCTCCTGTCCGGCAGCCCCAGCTGGCCCTCCATCCTGCCTTTAACGAGGTTTGCTGACAGCTGGCTCCCATTTCTCTCATTTTGGCCTCTTTCCATTTTGTTTTTTGTGATGTGTTTTGTGGGGGGAGCATCTCCCGGGGATGTCTCCCCTCTCCTGTCCCCCCAGAAGCTTGTCTTCTCTGCCTGGGCCCAAACCTGCTCCTCTTTCTAACCTCTCTCTTTTGGGTGGTGTGGACCCCAGTCCTAGTTGCCAGGTCTGTAACCTTGGCATCATCCCTGAGTCTTTCCTAAGCATCCATAGCAGATCAGTTGCTGGTTGATGCTGACTCTGCCCCCCCAACATCTCCTGTCCCTTCCTCTGTCCCCTCACCCAGCCTCTACTCCTGCTGTCTCACCTTCCACCAGGTTGTGGGGGCCTCCTAGCTGGGGTCCCTGCCTCAAGGCTCTTCCAGCTCCGATTCCTTCTGCACATAACCAAAAAGTGATCCGACCATGTCACTTCCTTGCTCAAAAACAACTTCAGTGATTCCCTGTTACTGCCAGAATAGAATGATATTTTTATCCTGGCGTTCAAGGCCCCAATCTTGGCTACAACTCCTTTTCTAGCCTTAATTCTCATTAATCCCCTTTACATGGTCGATTCTGTCCAAACTGGACTCCTATTTGTCTTGTCCTATACCTCCTCCTGCCTAGAGTACACAGGGACCCAAAGTCATCTTTGCCCCTTCTCTCCCTGTATGAGGGACCCTTGGGCTGTTGCATTCCCTCCTCAGATTTTCCGAGTCCTCATGCCTCATATTCCACCACCTTCTTTTCCACCAGAGCAAAAATGTATATCCTTGTGTGTTTGTGCCCACTGTCTAGAAGAGCACCAGAGACGGGGGGACTAGTGGTTCATTCTAGCGGCACCATATTGAATTAGAGGGGGTATGCCTTGGTCCAGAGGCCCCTTGGTGCATCAGCCTCTGGATGGCTTGCTACTAGAACCCAGTGCAGCATCTGGGGCTTTTCCTGGGGAAGTCTCAGTCATCCATCAGACCTGGTCTCAAGATGTTGGGTCCTCTTTTCTCCAGGCTCATTTCCTAGTAAAAATGTTAAGAGCTGAGGTTTGTAGGGTGCTTTAAACCATTTTTATTTGGGTGATCTCATTTGAGTGAAGATCCTTTTCAGCCCTAATATATAATAATATGATCCTGATCCTTCAAACAGCCCTCCTGAGGGACAGGGTGAAAGGAGAGAGAAGAGAAAAAACAGGTTGGGGAATAGGATGGAGGGAAATACAGTTAGCAGTAGTAACTATGAAAAAAATTTGAAGCATATATTTCTCAAACATATGATGAACTGAGTCAGATTTATAAAAAAAGAGTCATTCCCCACCTGATAAGTGATTAAAAGATATAAAGTTTTCAGATGAAGTAATCAAAGCTATCTATAGTCCTATGAAAAAAAATACTCTTAACTCAATATTGACTGGAGAAATGCAAATTAAAATAGTTCTGAGGTACTACATCATATCTATTAGATTGGCTACTGGGACAAATGTTGGACGGATGTGGGAAAAATGAAACACTAATGCATTGCTGGTGGAGTTGTGAACTGATCCAACCATTTTGGAGAGCAATTTGGAGCTTACGCCCAAAAGGCTATAAAACCCTGCATACCCTTTTGACCAAGCGGTTTCCCTGCTAGGTCTGTATCCAGAAAGAGATAAAAAGCAAAAAGGAAAAGGACCTATGTGTACAAAAAATATTTACAGCAGTTCTTTTCTGATGGCAAAAAATTGAAATTGAGGGGGTACGCATTAATTGGGAAATGGCTGAATAAGTCATGGTATGTGATTATGACGCCTGTAGTAGTAGTAGTAGTAGTAGTAGTATGACTACTGTACTATAAGAAATGATTAGCAGGAGGCTCTCAGAAAAACATGGAAAGACTTGCATGGACTGAGACAAAGTGAAATGTGCTGTGTACAAAGTAACAGCAATATTGTGAATGACTTACCTGTTCCTCAGCAAACAGTGATCCAAGACAACTTGGAAGGACTGAGAATGAAAAATGCTGTCTATCCCCAGAGAAAACGAATAGTGTCCTGATTTTACAGGCGAAAAAACAGAAGTTCATAGTGGTCACATGGCTAATAAGCGGTAAAACTGTAACTGAATTCTGAGCCTCCTGATAGCAGGGCCTGGAATCTCTCCTGTACCATTGCCTTGTACCCCTCCCACATCTGACCTCCCCTGTCCTCAGGCCCCTCCCACATCTGACCTCCCCTGTCCTCAGGCCCCTCCCACATCTGACCTCCCCTGTCCTCAGGCCCCTCCCACATCTGACATCCTCTGTCCTCAGGCCCCTCCCACCTCTGACCTCCCCTGTCCTCAGGCCCCTCCCACATCTGACATCCTCTGTCCTCAGGCCCCTCCCACATCTGACCTCCCCTGTCCTCAGGCCCCTCCCACATCTGACCTCCCCTGTCCTCAGGCCCCTCCCAGCCCTGACATCCCCTGTCCTCAGGCCCCTCCCACATCTGACCTCCCCTGTCCTCAGGCCCCTCCCACATCTGACCTCCCCTGTCCTCAGGCCCCTCCCAGCCCTGACCTCCCCTGTTCTCAGGCCCCTCCCACATCTGACCTCCCCTGTCCTCAGGCCCCTCCCACATCTGACCTCCCCTGTCCTCAGGCCCCTCCCACATCTGACCTCCCCTGTCCTCAGGCCCCTCCCACATCTGACCTCCCCTGTCCTCAGGCCCCTCCCACATCTGACCTCCCCTGTCCTCAGGCCCCTCCCAGCCCTGACATCCCCTGTCCTCAGGCCCCTCCCACATCTGACCTCCCCTGTCCTCAGGCCCCTCCCACATCTGACCTCCCCTGTCCTCAGGCCCCTCCCAGCCCTGACCTCCCCTGTTCTCAGGCCCCTCCCACATCTGACCTCCCCTGTCCTCAGGCCCCTCCCACATCTGACCTCCCCTGTCCTCAGGCCCCTCCCACATCTGACCTCCCCTGTCCTCAGGCCCCTCCCACATCTGACCTCCCCTGTCCTCAGGCCCCTCCCACATCTGACCTCCCCTGTCCTCAGGCCCCTCCCAGCCCTGACCTCCCCTGTTCTCAGGCCCCTCCCACATCTGACCTCCCCTGTCCTCAGGCCCCTCCCACATCTGACCTCCCCTGTCCTCAGGCCCCTCCCACATCTGACCTCCCCTGTCCTCAGGCCCCTCCCAGCCCTGACATCCCCTGTCCTCAGGCCCCTCCCAGCCCTGACATCCCCTGTCCTCAGGCCCCTCCCAGCCCTGACCGCCCCTGTTCTCAGGCCCCTCCCACATCTGACCTCCCCTGTCCTCAGGCCCCTCCCAGCCCTGACCTCCTCTGTTCTCAAGCCCCTCCCACATCTGACATCCTCTGTCCTCAGGCCCCTCCCAGCCCTGATATCCCCTATTTTCAAGCCCCTTCCAGCTGTGATTTTTCCAAGATCTCTCTCAGCTTAGAGACCCAGTGCTATGTGACTTCGTGGGTCCCTTATGACTAGAGAAATCAAGGCAGGCTTCCTGGAGGAGGTAGCTTTTAGACCCAGGCTGGTACCTGGCTGGTGATGAATCAGCCTGTTAGTGACTAAGAATGTGCTTTGTCAGTCAGTCTGGCCAATCACCATTTATTAAGCACCAAGCTTGAGCTAAACTGGGCAGGGGGAGGATACAACTAGAGGGCCAATTCCTGCCCTCCAGAGATTTCTGTCTAACAGAAAGAGAAGCTGAAGGAGACTGGGAGAGGGGAAGGGACTGGGGTGGAGGCAAGGCCAAGGAGTCCCATCTGAGCTCTGCCTGGTCACCCCTGGCTTCACACCCACTTACCTCCTCCTCCAGCATCACCTCCCATTCCATCCCTCTGTGAGGAGTGAGGTGGTGGGGGGCGAGGGGGAAGACATGACACTGAGGCTGCTGGGGGGTGGGGGGGGGTGCCTGGCCCCAGGAGATGGCTTTATTGCCGTTCTCACACTTTGTCAGAGCCTATCCCTGACAGATGGAGGGAACCAGAGAGCTCGTGCCAAGAGGCTGTCACAGCAGGGAGACGGGGGAGTGGAGGGAGGGAGGGCAGGAGGCAGGTGGGGCTAGGGGAATGAGGGGGAGAGTATTTTCTATCTCTGCCCATGGCTCAAGGCCATGCTGTCCTTTCTCCTCCAGAGGAATCATGCAAAATTACTGACTGTCAGAGCTGAGAGAGACCTTAAGGTGTACAATGTCAGAGCAGCAAAGGGACCTTGGAACACAGCATGTTGGAGCAGGGAGGGGCCTTAGAGCAGGGAATGTCAGAGCTGGGAGGGGTCTGAGAACAGAGGATGTCAGATGGGGGTGGAAGGCAGAAGCAGGGTGCCATAGAACATGGGATGTCAGAGAGAGGTAAAATCCCTTTCTCTCTCTGGGCCCAGGAGCATTGCTGTCAAACCTTCTGTCAGGGGGTGATCTCCCAGAGACCCCATTTTAAAAGATACTCAGCCCCTTAAGTAATGCAGGCTGAGGAGGGACATTGGTGTGACTTTTAGTAACCCAGAGATATCCTTGAATTGACTCAGATGGAGCCAAATGGGAAGGGGATGGTGGCATCTCATGGGGATCAGGACTGAGGGTAAGGGAGCTGTGGGAGCCTAGAATGCCATCTGTGCTTGAGTTTGGTGGTCCAAGTGGGGTTAAGGGGGGGCAGGAGGTGCTTCCTAACTGTGAGCGCTGTCCAGAATCCAAATGGGGGGTTGCCTCAGGAGATGGCGGGGTCCCTCTCCCCGGAGCTCTTCGAACAGAGCGTTGGAGGCGTACTCATCCAGGATGGTATTTTTAGAGCCGTGTCTGTGACTTGGACCAGGTGGCTAAAGGAAGGAAGCATTTAGTGAGTTCTCACTCTCTGCCAGGCCCTGTGCTAAACACTTTACAAATATTTAATCCTTACAACAGCCCTGGGAGATAGGTGCCATTATTATCCCCATTTGCAGAAATGGAGGCAGATGGAAGTTGAATGACTTGCCCAGGGTCACACAGCTCAGGTGTGTCTGAGGATGGATTTGAACTCGGGTCTTCCTCACTCCAGGCTTGGTGCTTTGTCCGTCGCACCCCTTGCATGTGTCTCCTTCCAGCCCTGGAATTCTGCACTGCGGTTGTCTTGGCCAGCCTTTCCAGATTGGTCGGCAGGAGGCCTAGCAGATTGGTCTTTGGGGCAGCTGCCAAGGAGGAGACTGTCCCAGCCATCCGGCGCTTAGGATTCTTCTCCAGCCCCACCGTTCTCTGTAGAAAAGAGGGAACGGCAGCGTCAAGGGAGAAAGAAGGCTATCCCTGGCCTCTCTATAGCCCTTTGTCTGGGATCTGACATTTCATACCCACATGATACCAGACAAATCTCTCGTCATCTCTGAACCTCAGTTTTTGAGTCTATAAAATGGGCTCGGTGATCCTTGCCCTATGCCTCTTATGGGGTTGTTGTGATATCGGTGCTTTGTGAGAGATGGAAGACAGGCCTTCCCCAGATCTCTTCTCCCCAGCATCATCAGTCCTTCAGGGTGCTCTTTTGGGGGCCTTGCTTCTTACCTCACGGTGGCTCAGTCATTTGAGATGATGGTCATTTGGTGGTTCAGCAGGGAAATGCAGAAGCCTCCTTCTCCCGTCATGTGCACTCATGCAAAACAGAAACCTGAGAAATTTTGGGCCTGAAAGTGGCTTCCCATTGTCCAAACTGGCTCATTTTGTAGATGGGAAAGCCAAGGCCCAGAGAGGCCAGGTGAGGCAGGTATGAAGAGGTGAGCCTTAGAAGCCGTTGGATTGTTTCCAGGTACTGGGTTCTGATATTGCTGCATTAGGGGGAGCACTTGCTGTGTTTGACAAATGGATTCCTGACTTCATGCCCATGGCCCCTCACCTCTCTGACAGTCATCACTTCTCCAAAGTCATGCTGTCTCCCATCCCTGTCTCTCCCTTTTTGGGCTGGAAGAATCCAGGGCCTGGCCTAGAACAAAGTGATTCTCTAGGAGCCCTGGTGGAAGCAATTAGCCAGCTAATTAAAGCCATCTCTCTTGGTGTCATTGAATTCTGCGGCATGACTGTTGCGGCCCTTACTGTTGTCAGAGGGAGGAGCTAACAGTAGGGGCTTTTAGCAGGGGGAGGCAGGAAGTTTGTTGATAACCAGGGAGGGCAGCCCACCTTTGGTGTGTCCCTGATCTCCAGTTTCATCTAGCTTGGAGTCATCTCTGAATCATAGGATTTAGAGCCAGAAGGGGCCTGAGGGATTATTATTTTACATAGGAAGAAACTGAGGCACACAGAGGTTAAGGGACTTCCTAAGGTCACACAGCCAGTAGAGTTGGGGTCACATCTATTGGGCAAGGATAGGCTCGTTCTCCTTCCTTGCCTCTACCTCCTGGCTTTCATCTATCTCAGCTCAAATTCCACCTTCTGGAGGGGCCTTTTCTTCTGCCTCCCTTCCCTGTGCCCCCAACAGAACCTGCCCTCTGAGAGTGTCCTCAGTTCACCCCATGACTGTCTTGTCATGTTGTCTCCCCCATTAGACTGTGAACTTCTTGAGGGCAGGGACTTATTTTTACTTTTCTGTGTAGACTCAGCCCAGCACATAGGAGGCAGTTCCCTTATTTTAGATAATAGGAAACTGAGGCCCAGAGAGGGGACATGATTGTTTAAGGCCACAGAGCTGATAAATAGAATAGCCAGGATTTGAGCCCAGGTCTTCTATCCCCAATCAGCCTTCTTCCTGTACCCACACTGCCATAGCTCATGTTGCTTCATGAAACCCTTTCTCGACAGCAGCCCAGAGAGGTCAGCTGTGCTCAAATTACTGGTCACAGGGCGAAAGGGTCAAGTCATACTTGGGGTCACCCAGCAGTCAGTTCCAGAGGCCAAACTGGGATCCCTGGGCCATGTTGGAAGCCAGGAACCCTGGGTTCCCCCCAACATGTTCTAGGAAGGTCACCACTTGGCTGTTGACGGGGGGTAGTTGGACGTAGTCATCTCTGAACCCTCCCTTGGGGGTCTAAGTGGGAAAAATGCTACTCTTGCTGCCTCCCTAGATTACTGGGAGCCACACCCTCTGCAGGCCCCTTAAAGTGTTCAAGAAATGGGAGCTGTTACAGTGAGACCCCTAAATTAAAATACCAGGCAGGCCGAGGTAGGGGAGAGAGACCAGGGTGCTACCACAGTCCTCCCTGTGGGCTATCCAGTAGCCTGGTCCTGGGCTTGTACTCGGCCCTAAATTGACCTAAGGGAGCAAATGTCCAGCACCCAGCCAACAATTGGGGCAGAGCAGGAGAGAAGGAGCCTTTGAAGGGATCTGACGCTCTGGGGTCAGACCTGTGCTTGGCCATTCCGCAGCCCAGTAACTAGCAGCAGATATTCCTTTACTCTGGGGCTCAGGTCCCTCATCGACACCATGGGGTGGTCGGGCTAAGTGACCTTGAAGGATGCTTTCAGCTCAAAATCTCCCTTACTTTACAGATGAAAAAACCAAGACCTAAGCAGGGAAGTGACTAACCTAGGTCATCGGATCACTTACTTAGCCCACTTAAACCTCCCTGCCCCCCCAAACATTCGTGCCCTTCCCCCCAACTTCTGTGATTTCTTTTTTATATTTATTACATATATCTCAATAGAGGTGTTTGTCGTTTCCCTGTTAGAATATTTGTAAGTTGCTGGAGAGCAGGGATTGTTGAAACAATCTTTGACTTTCATCACTTATCATCAGTGTCTAGCACTGTGCCTGAAATGTTTGTGGTTGTCTGGTTGTGTCTGACTCTTCATGACCCCATTGGGGGTTTTCTTGGCAAAGATTACCATTTCCTTCTTCGGCTTATTTTACAGATGAGGAAACTGAGACAAACAGGGTCACACTAAATCTTCTTTCTTGGCAGTTGGTTCCACTTTCCCATCATCTTTTACATCCACCCAGGGTCACACAGTTAGGAAGTGTTGAAGGCTGGATTTGAAATCATAAAGATGAGTCTTCCTAATTCCTAGCCCAACCCTCTATGCTGAGATTATCTCTAGGGTTAGGGAGTAATGAAAGAACAGCGAAGTCTGCAGTTTGCTTTATAGGTGGATATATAAAATATATACAAAGTAGATATAAAGGCATTTGAGTGCGGTAACAACTGGGGTGTTGGGAAAGGCCTCACTGAAGGAGGTCGTGTGTGAGCTCCATGGGCCTTGAAGGAGGCCAAAATGCTGAGCATTCTGAAGATGCAGGGCAGTAAGTACAAAGGCTTGGAGATGGATAATGACAGATAGAAACATCTAATAGTCTGGTTCAGGTGATTGAAGATCACCATCCTGTCCCTACTAGGTGCTTTTTCCTCTGGGGTAGACATGCGCATTTCTCTATCCACCTGTGGTCTAATCTTGACATCCTTCTTGACATCCTGGGTTAGGGAAGGGGAGCTATGGGAGAGTGGCCCAAACATACCCTGCAGATACCTCCCATGAGGACTTGGCACCTCCCCGTCCCACCCTCCCCATCTCCTGCCTGCATCCTAATGGTGGCTCATCAGCCAGGCTAATTAAACATTAAATGAAAAGAGTGTTCTATGGAGACACTGGGAATTGGTGACGGAAGCCGCAAGATGGGGAGCCTGACCTAGTTCCAGGTATTGGAGCCAATGGAGGACTACCCCCACCCCACCCACACCACTGTTCACATCCCCCCCAGCCCTGTTCTCTCCCTGAGGTTCTGTGGAGTTGATCAGGTAGCCAGGGTTGGGCAGGTGTCCTGCCACATTCAGGTGATCTCTGCCCACCCTCAGAGATGCAGTGGAACGAGCCCTGGTCACCAGAGCAGGACTCCAGACCTAGCTGATATCCTTCCAAGCAACCCTGGACAAAGCATTTTTGCTTCTCTCAGGCTTTAATTTTTCTCTTTAAAATGGGAATAAAGCTAAGGAACATATTCTGTCTAGAAAGGAAGTGATGATGTGAAAGGAACAGGTAGGCATGGAGATGGGATTGTCTGAGCTGGTGAGTTTATCACCTGTCCGTTAAGGCTGTGAAGAATGGTCCCCAGAGGGGATAGGACTTGTCCAGGGTCTTACAACTGATAAGTGTTAGAGGCAGGATTTGAGAAACACCAGCCTCTCTCCACCCATTCTCTGCCCAGGCTCCCTGACTGTGATCCCAGAACACTAGCTGCTGAGGGCAGATTGGAACGGGTGCTAGATGCTTGCCTTACCCTTGGGTCACCAACGACAGGACGTTTCTTCTTTTTTCTTTTCGTCTTTCCTTCTTAGTCAGCCATACAAATGTTGGGGAAAACCGCAGTAGTGAATTGAGCCACAGCGGCTTATGAGTAATTTGCTGTCAGGAGCCCTGGTTAAGCAGAAGGCTAAATTAACGAGCCATAATTAACATTAATGTTGTGACAGATCCCAGCCAAAGTTGGGAAATCCCTCGATTACAGGCAGCCCCCGGCCCCCACACACTCATCATGTATGGCAGCGGCAGCCACAGCTCTGAGCGTGTGGGCGGTGAGATGGTGGGAGGTAGGGGGCTATATGTTTCAGGGAGGTCTAGGAGGGCTGCCTGCACTACTGATGGATTATGGCCTCTGATCTGCCTGTTTCCCCCAGATAAGAAGGGATTTAGGGGCTAGAGGCTCAGACCCATCCCACTTTAGGAACTGAGGCAGTCCTATCACCTTGACTTCCAGTGGGGGGGCATAAAGGGGGACTTTCTTTGCTCCATGGATACCCCCCTAGTTAGAAGTAGAGAAAAAGTATGGGGATTGATCATCTGGTTTGCATTTTCATAGCTCTAGGGCATTAAAAAGAGAAGGTCTCAAGCAAGTAGCCTTTCTAGGGAGTTTGTATCCCCATCTGACAAATGGGGAAACCAAGACTCAGAGGGATACTGAATTGCTTATCAATCAACAAGGATTTAATAAACTTTCACTTTGTGTCAGGTGCTATATTAAGTGGTGGGGATGTGAAGAAAAAAGCTAAAAACTGACCCCCCCCTCAAGGAGCTCCCATTCTAATGGGAGGGGGAAAGACAGCATGTATATAGGTGTGTATTTAGAGTAGATGGATATGATAGAAGGGGGACTGAGGAAGGCCTCCTGGGGAAGGTTGAGCTGAGTCTTAAAGGAAAGAAGGAATTCTCAGAAGCAAAGATGAGAAGAAGACTATTGGGGACAGCCAGTACTGTGGACTGGAGCTGAGTGATGGGGTGTAAGGACTGGCCAGTAGGCTAGTGTAGCTGAAGACTAGAGGGTGTGGAGGAGAGGGTAACACATCATGGACTGCAGAAGAACTGAGGGGGGCCTGAAGCCAGTGTGCATGGACAGAAGGGGATGGATGTAAGAGATGATGGGAAAGTACAACCAACTGTCAAGAGAGGAGACTTAGTGATCAGGGGACGTAGGAAGAAGAGGTCAGAGGATGGGAAACCTAGGTAATGGGAAGGCTTATGGTGCCCTTGGCAATAGTGGAGAAATCAGGAAGGGGGAGCGGAGCGGGGAGAGAAGATGAGCTCAGTTTGAGTCTGATGCCAGTGAGACATCCCATTGGACGTTCCAATAGGTAGCTGATGGTGATCAGCTGAATGTAGGGGAGAGACAAGAGATGGCTGCAGAGACATGTGGGTCATCTACATAGAGCTGATAAGTAACCCCCAGCACCTGATAAAGTCACTGAGTGAGAGAGTGTAGACAGAGTCCATGAAGGCAGCTATGGATACTTGGGAAGAGACTTTTAAAAACTTTAGAAAACCTCCCCCCAGCTAACCTTTTGTTTCCTTCATAACCTGTGTCTTGTAATTTATTCATTTAAAAGCCTTATTCTGTCCATAGTCATCACTATCCTGCCAGAAGGTTCCATGCTATAAAAAAAGTATCATGGTGTATAGAAGGAAGGGGAGTGGACCCAGGGCAGAGCCCAGGGATATACCCAGGGTTTGTGTGCATGGCATGGGTGAAATTCCAGCAAAGAAGACAGAGGAGGAGCAGATAGATGGAGAGAGAGAGGGCAGCAGCATCAAAGGCTGAAAGGCAAGGACCAAGAAGGAGGAAGAGGAAGAGGCCATTAAATTGGGCAGTTAGGAATCCTGGGTCATTCTGGAGAGAGCAGCTTCAGGTGAATGATGAGGTCTGAAGCCAGACTGGGAGTGAGAGGGAAGGCAGTGGAGACACCCAGTGTAGACAGTTTTCTCAAAGAGTTTGGCTGACTGGAGAGACATGGGATGATAGTAACGTATCTATCTATCTATATCTGTCTGTCTCTTCATTCCTCCATTTAACCTATGTATGTACCTATTTACATCTATTATGCATTGATAAAAGAGACTTTGAGACAGGGATGATGAATCTTCCTTTTTTTTTTTTTTTTGGTCCCCATCCTCTTGAGCTCTTTCTTCCTTTTGGTAGCTCCAGGCTCAATGTGTGTTTCTTCAGTGCTTATTATGGGCCAATTATAAGCCAAAAGAAAGTCAGCCCCCTCCCTCAAGGAACTTATGTTCTAATGGGAGAAAGACACCCCATAAAAGGGAGCTGGAAAGGGATGGGAGGAAGGTCTGTTGTTTGTGGGGGCATCTGCCTGGTGAGAAATGAAGAAATGGCTCATAGGAGCATCTCCTTTAATGGCGGGGAGAACCATGTGGTCCAGAGGAGGAGCCAAAGGGGTGGAGGATACAGCCTTCCACCAGCTGGAGAGAACTGACCAGTGATGTGGGAGTGACCAGTCGAGGCACTTGGGATCCCAGTGTGGATCTTTCAGAGACAGCATCATTTCTCCTCTGTCTACAAGAAAGCTCCCCCAGTTTTCTCACCTATCCCTTTGTGGGGGAGTCCACCACTAGGATGGCCATTGAAGTACAAAGGAATCACACTTCCTGGAGTCAGAGGACCTCGGCTGAAATCCTTCCTCTAACAATTACTGCCTGTTTGACTTTGGGAGATCATTCCCTCTTCAGTCTGTCCTCTATAAAATGAGGGGGCTGAGTACCTTAGAGATGATCTAAGTATCCCTTCTCTTTTATATCTTCAACTCCCACACTTGGAACCTGAGACCCAGAGCAATGAAAGAATTGCCCAAAGTCACACAATATACTGGAGCAGGTTCAGGATGCAAATCCAGGTCTCTGTCCTATGTTCCTGGTATGGTCCAGAGCCCTCGAGAAATGCCTTCAGGAAACAGCCTACTGGACAGATGGTTGTAATCCAACATGGTGCCCCCTCAAAAATGGGTGGGAGTGCTGGCTACTGGGTACAGAAGGTTCCCATGTTGGACACCTGACTCTGATCCATTATCTTGTGGGATCCTCACTGTACCCCAAAGACTAAGGCAGAAGAAGCATTGGCTGACAGCTTTGGAGCTGGAAGAGGCCTTAAAGTCCAGCCCCCTCCAGTTTATGGAGGTAGTTCCAGCTCCGAGATTTCCTCAGTGTAGGATGCCAAGTTTCTCTGAGTCACAGAATTTCATCTATAACCTCAAGGGCCACCCAATCCAGCCCCTGCCTGAGCAAAAGCACCTACCAGAACTTACCCAACCATTGGTCTTTCAGCCTTTGCTCGAAGGCCTTCCTTGAGATTCTGCCTACTACCTGCTAAGCCAGCCTGTGCCACCTTGGGAATCTCAAATTCTGAGTGTCAAAAATTCCATGAGTCTTTGCTTTTGGGATTTCTAAGGTTCTGTAGTTCTGATTCTGAAGCTCCATGCTTCTGCAGGCTTGGTTATTCTTATACTTGTCTTGGATTCAGTTTTCAGTAATTCTGAGTCTGTGGTTCCAGGAGTCTAAGATTGTGTGTTTGAGACTTTATGGTTTCAGGATCCTGCAGTTGTAAGACTTCATGAGTGTTTGATGCTGTGACTCCAGGATGCTGTGAATTTACGACTAAAGGCAAGATGATAAGATGTTTTGTGGTTCCAGGATCTGACAAATCAGGACTTGATGACCTTGTGGTTATGGGATTCTGAAGGCCTAAGCCTCTGAGGTTCTAGGGTCCTAGGACTCCAGGAGTCTGAGGTTCTCTTGACTCTAGAGTGTACTTGGGGCACATCAGCTCATCAGACAGACCACACTACGCTGGGTTTCAGATTCCATTAATTCCATAAGTGAATGTGAGGAGATAGCTGAGTCTTGTTCAAGCAAAACCAGACATTATTATCTGGCTCATTCTTGGTGTGTGCAGATAACAGGCATTTGCTAGACTGCAGATCAATCCAGGGTCCTGGTAATATCCTCCGCACATATTACTCCTCAGACCTTATCTAAATGAGAAAAGCACCGTCTTTCCAAGCCCATCTACTCTTTGTGAAGACGCCCCATTCTTTGGCCTCCAGTGATACCATCGGTGACTGCTTTCCTATTTGTGTTATTGTGGGAGATGTGTCCTCTTCAGGCAGTTCTCAGGGGCATGCCTGCCTCATGATTTATAGGAGATTAAGTCTGAGTAGCTCAGTAAGTGCCAAGGGAAGAAAGCTCCAGGGCCCCAGGGGATGCTGGTATTATTCTAGTGATGGGGGCTGGAAGCAAGAGAGAGAGAGAAACAGATTAAGAGTTTTACAAAACAGACAGGGGAGGCATGTGGTTTACAAGAAAGATGAGCCAGGTGAGCTTAGCGGCCCTCTGATCTAGCAGCAGTTAATGGTGTTAACAACTATTCCCTCCTTCCCTCCTTTTCTCTACCTTCTCTCCTTTTGTCCGCATCCCTCCCTCCCTCCCTCCCTTCCTTCCTTCCTCTTCCCTCCCTCTCTCTCTCCTTCTCTCCTTCTCTCAGCATTTACTAAGTTGCAGATACTTGTCCAGAGTTGTGCTAGATAATAGGGGTTCCCTAAAAGAGCTCCCATGCTATGGGGGGAGGGAGGAAACAATGTGTCCTCAGGTACATAAATACCAACTGTGTACCAGGAAAGTATAAGGCAGTCGTGGAGATAGTAACTTGCTGGCTTCGAAAGCAGGCCTTCCCTGACTGGACCATGGGTGCTGCTAATACTTGTCTCTCACAGTGTAGAATAGCCCTGTCACGTGACCCCTAGGATGACTTCAATTCCTCTGGTTCCTCTTCTGTCAAGTGAAGGGTGGGGAAGCTAGGGGGTACCACAGGAAGACTCCTCTTCCTGAGTTCAAATCCAGCCTCAGACTCTTACTAGCTGTGTGACCCTAGGCAAGTCACTTTACCCTTTTTGCCTCAGTTTCCTCATCTATAAAATGAGCTAGAGAAAGTGATGGCAAACCACTCTGACGTCTCTGCCAAGAGAACCCCAGATGGGGTCATGAAAAGTGGCTGAATAACCGCACCAGTAACAAGAAAGGGAAGGGGTTGGGACCCAAGAATACTGAGAGGCTTCTGAGCCCCGGAGGCACCTTCTGGCACACAGGAAGCACTTTATAAATTGACTGTTGTGTTGAATTGTTAAAAAGGACTCCCAGAATCACCAAATCTCAGAGCTGAAATAGACCTCTGAAGCTGTCTAGGTCAACCTTTCTATTTTACAGATGAGGAAACTGAGCCCTGGGGGAGTTGTTTGACTTGCCCAAGCTCACACAGATGGTAGAATAGTAGAGGCAGGATTCAAACCCACATCCTCTGACTCAAGAACTAGTGTTCTTTCCACTGTGCCCCACTACTTCCTTTCCCCTAAAAAGAAGCCTCATTATACCCTTCCTAATGTACTCACTCAGCCTTAGTTTTAAAACCTACAGTGAGAGAGAGGTTACTACTGCCAGGGCAGCCTGTTCCACATTGTTGGAAGCCTTTTCTGTCATTGAGGCTCAATTCATCTCTTTGGAACTATGAGCACCCCCCCCCCCTTCCCCCCCCCCCCCCCCCCCCCCGCCACCTCTGGGTCTGTGCATAACAAGGCTAATCCTTCCTTCAGATTCTCAAGGCAACTCTGTGGATACCTCAGGAGCCTTCTTGAAGCTAGACTGCCCCATCAGTCCTCTTAGGACATGGACTCAGGCCCTTCACTGGAACGGTTGCCATCCTCTGGATGGTCTCCAACTTGTCAAAGATGGTTCTCAGATCATGAAATCTCCAAGTTAGAGAGTAGCAGAACCCAAAGAGTCTTGACAGAGTCCCTCCAGTTCAACCTCTTTATTGTATGGAGGTGGAAACTGAGACCCAGACCAGAGAAATATCTTCTACAAAGGCATCCAGCTCTTTATGATCAGATCTGGGCCTAGAGCCTGGGAAAAATGGTGGAAGACTTGCATGGAGGCAAGTCTTTACTTGGTGTAGGGAAGGACTTTATCTCAGTTGGAGCTAAGTAACAGAGGACTGATCTATTTGGGGGGTAGTGAGTTGCCCATTGCTGGAGTTCAAGTAGGGATTATGGCGGTATATCAGGATGCTATCAAAGGGCTTCTGTTCATTTCCAAACTGGCCTTGGTCTTCCCCTGCCAAGATCCCTTCCAAATATGAGTGTCTGTGTTCAGACCTCATAATTTGGACTCTGTTAACCAAGTTTTGCCCCTTCTTCACATTTCAAATACCCTTTCTCTGTGAGGAGGCACAGTGTTCAGATGGAGGTTGAGGGCCAGTGTTCATGGGATTGGCATGGCTTCCACTCAGGAAGGACCCACCTGATTTCTCTTCCTCGTTTCCTGGCTTGAAAAGAAATCCTGGAACTCTGTGTTGTATTATTCAGAATGCTGAATAAGTCATATCCCAGCAGCCTATGCCAGCCTCTCCCATGAGCAGTCAAGGGGCCTCCTTCTTGGGAGCCCTTCCCTGCGCCAGCTGGTAGGGGCCCTCCCTGGGTGGAATAAAGGTCAAGCCACAGTGAGCCAGCAGTTGGAAGAAGGGAGAAGAGACTGAGAAAAACCAGCCTTTAAGAGGCCAAGGAGGAAGCTACCTTAATCATTACAGCTTCCATCTCTGTAGTGCTGGAAGGCAAACACTTGCCTTGTAGCAACCATGTAAGGTCATCCCCCGTTTTACAGGTAAGGAAACTGAGGCACATGTAGCAGCATGCGTTGTTCACAGATGCATAGCTAGTATTCAGGGATTGGAGCCCAGCTCTTCAGGTGCTTCCTCCCTCCCATGTTCCTAGTGAAGAATGGAATGGATGAGGGGAGGGGCTGGTCGCTTATAGTTGGGTCATTTTTCCTCCAAGTGATGCTCAGAGTGTCTGGTTCTTCTGCCTTTAGGTCTCCTTTGGTGGCTGTCCAGTGATTCTGGGAGGCAGGGAAGGGCCAACCCAGAAATAGAAATATACACAAAAGGTTCTTTACCCTCAAGGGACCCTGTGCCCCTTTTGGCAGTTCACTGAAGCCAATAGAGCCATTCTCAGAATCATGTTTTTAAAATTCATAGAAATCCAATCATATTTTAAAACATTTGTCAAAATATTTTTAGACAATAAGTTCACAAGCCCCTGGTTAAGAACTCCTGATCTCCAAGTAGTCCCTAGCCTCTTCTGTGGGAGAAAGGCTGATTGTGCAAGTGGGTTCTTCCACCTGCTGACCTTCTACGTCCTGACTTTCCTGTCCCATACTGGGGAGGGCCCATGGCAGCTCCTCAGGCTGAGAGTTCTCTAGAGAAGCACCTCTCTGCCATTTACTTACTGGATGACCTTGGGCTAGCCATGACCCCTCTTTGGGCTTCTGTTCACCCATCTGTAAAATCCAACCTCTAGGTTGCTTTTACTCCCTGGTGCCTCCCCTGCCCCATCTTGACTGGTAGTTTTCTGTGGAGAGTGATGACAGGTAAATCTGGAAATGTAGATGAAGATTGGGTTGTGGAGGACCTTCAGTGACAAGACTGAAGAATTTGGAGTTGCTCCTTTAGGCAACAGTGAATAGTAATTGTTACTCTGATGCACTTTTTCCTTCCCAGTCCCCCACCCCTGCCTTGCTTCCCAAGTATGTTGTTGGAGGGCCAGAGCCCAGTGGAACCAGAACACAGTGGTCCCTGGGGATTTCTCCTTTTGGTCTACCTAACATGGCTTGTGCCCATTTTGGGGATTAGGGATGTAGGCATGTTGGTTAGGGTGAAGGCAGTGGGAGTGTGGAGGGGGGTGGTTGTGTTGTTAATTAATTAGAGCATTAAATGCTGGCCTCCAGGAAGAGCTGACCATCTGGCTGTGACTTAACGTCACTGGAGATATGTGTATGTGTGTGTGTGTGTGTGTGTGTGTGTGTGTGTGTGTGTGTTCATTCATGCATATGCTTGAGCTGCATAGACATGTATATGCATTGGATTGGTTTTGTAGCTAACAGACTTATCATTCAGTGGTCTCTTATTAAATTCTTACTGCATGCAAGGTACTGGGACACAAGGATAAAAATAGAAACAATTCCTGCCTTCAGAGAGCTTGTATTTACTTGGGATATACAACAATGGAAAGAACACTGGCTGTGCAATCAGAGGACCTGAGTTCAAATTCTTCCTCTCTGACTTTTACTACCTTTGTGACACTGGGTGGACTATTTAACCTCCTTGGGTCTCAGTTTCCTTCGCTGTAGAATGAAGGAGTTTGACTGGATGGCTTCTGAGGTCCCCTCCAGCTCAAGATCTATGATTCAATGTGTGTGTGTGTCCATACAATAAATACAAGGGATTGAGGGAGTCAGAGGAATCAGGAAGACGCTTGGGGAGAAGCCTAAGCTGTGTTTTGCAGGAAGTTTTTGGTCCCAGTGATACTTAGCCACTCAGGATCTTAGTGTATCTGGTCTAAATTCAATCATTTTGAAGATGTGCATCATGAGGCTCAGACACGGGAAGCAACTGGCTTCAGATCTCAAGGCTAGTCATTGGCAAACCCAGGATTTGATCCCAACTCTTCTAACTCCAGATCCAGTGCTTGTGGCAGGTGTGAACTAGGCTGTAGCTGAGGCTGTACTAGAAGTAGGGTTGAGAAATGTAGTCCTGCAACGGACTCAGGTACCCCAAGCCTCTACCCCAAATGAAACCTTTCTTTTCCTCTTCTGGCTCCTCAAGGCCTGACAGTGGTACCTTCTGGAACCCTGGAGAAAGTTTTCACTTGTCAAGTGATTGTCCCTTTCTTCTTTCTCTGTAGCACCCCAGATCCTCAAGGGGGATAGCTGGAATGGTCATGCAACTAGCCCAACGCCTCAAAGTTATCTAGACCCCACCTCGACCCTGGGCTACCTCTCATGTTCTGGAGCCCAATCAACTGCCCCAGCTTGTTGAGTCTTCATTGCATGTCTCTCTTTCCTTAGCAGCAGTCTCTGTGAGCCTTCTTCATAATGACTATTTAATTATCATGGCTGTAGTTTAAAAAAAAAAAAATGACAGCTGCGTGGTTAGATGCTTCCGAGAGGCAGGAAGTTGGCTGTGAGCCTATCGACCGTATTGTCCTGATAAGTGCTGTTCACCATAATCAGACACATTTTCATTCTCCTTTAATGGATCCATCACGAGTGACAGCAGAGGGTTCATCACCACGGATAGCTCAGGGGCTCGTCACCTAGACCAGCTGTGTTTCAGCACCATGGACAGCTCCTGAGGCAGATGCCTTAAGTTGGGGCTTGGCTTCGATTGACATCCCTCTCTACTTCTGGACAACTCTAATTGATAGGAAGTGTTTCATGAAATCCAGCCTAGAGCTCGGCCCTGATTCTGTGCTCTGGGGCCAGGCAGAATGAGACTTTTTCCTCCCTGGGACAACTCTTCTAATTCCTGAAGACAGCTATTGTTCCCTGCCCTGCTCCTACCCATTGTCTCCTAGTCCTTAAATGGAAAAGTTTCCAGTTCCCTTGTACCGATGGTTACTTCTAGTTAGAGCCTGGGCCTGGGTTCAAATTTCACCTCTGGCATTTACTGCACATGTGACCTTGGGTGAGTCACTTTACTTCCCTATTTCCTCATCTTTGAAATGAGAGGATTGAACTTCCTTCTAGCTCTCAATCTGTGATATTCTGATAGACATTTGTGAACCCACAGACATCCAGACTTAGAGCTCATCTGGCTCCCCACACCCCGCATCAGCCTCTGTGTGAAGTCTACATTAAATTCAAGGAGTTTTACAGATGAAGTTTAGAGAAATAAAATATGAGTCAGAGGGAACCTTGAAAATCACTTACTAATTGTCCTTTATATTCTATAGTTCAATAGTAGTTCAAATGAGAATTAATGAGGGCATGAACCAAGGTGGTGCCCATGGGTGGGGGGAAATGACCAGATTAGAGATATGATGATTTCACATCAAGATATGGGAGTGAGGGGGTGAGGGTGAGGAATGGAGATGATTTGGAAGCCGTGACCCCGTGCAGCTAGAAGGTTGAGGGTGCCCTTGACAGAAACAGGGAAGTTTGGGAGAGAGATGGGTTGGGGGCAGAGTAGAATCTCTTTATAAATAATCCTGAGATTCTAGGGCTTGGAGAGCATTAGCACCAATGCCAGTGAAATTCTTTGGTTTTTTGGAGGTTCTGTTTTATGCTGCTAGATTTTCCATCAGGCCACAGCTTGAATGCAGCCCAAGAAATGGCTCCCCCCTTGTTTGGTGAAATGGCTGAAATCTCACTGACCATTTGTCATCCCAGTGGGATGGAAAAATCAGAAGGCTGGGGAGAGCCTGAGGGGAGTGAATAGAGAGGTACAAAGGGGGAAATGAATCCAGCAAAATCCAGCCAGGCTTTCTTTGGCAGTGTGTGACCTATGGCGGGGAGACTGGATCACAGCTCTGTTCTCTTTCAAGGATCCTGGGATGGAAGGGGAAGTGGCAGGAGGGGAGGAAAGCAGGCCTTTTCCAAAGTTATTTCATAAGATCATAGGATTTAGAGCCAGGAGGGTCTTAAGAGTCTTCTCATCCAAATTCCTCATTGTACAGAGGAAGAAACTGAGGCCTGAAAAGGTTATACTGGAGTGGGCTGCCTCTTCAAGCAAAGCTGGGATGACTATGAGTTGGAGACTCTGTGGTCAATTCTGTGACTTATCCAAGGCCTCTTAGTAATAAGTAACAAAGCCAGGATTTGGACCCAGGTCATCTGACTTCAGAGCCTCCACAGGGCTTTCAGTTATATCAGTCTTCCTCCTCATGTTCACCAGTGATCAAGGCTGAAGGCACAAGTGTCCTATTCAGGGGGATTCCATGGGCCAAGCAGGCAGGAGCAGGAAGAAGTCCTGACTAGGGGTAGGGGCTGGAATTCAGCAAGATCATCTAGAAAGGAAAAGGAATAAGCACATATATACGCTCTCCTATATGCCAGACGCTGTGCTAAGCATTTTACAAATGTTATCTCATTTGAACCTCCCAACCACCTGCAGAGTAGGTGCTGTTGTTAGCCCTGTATTACAGTTAAGGAAGCTGATTAACAGTGAAGTGACTTGCTCAGGGTCACACAGCTAGTCAGTGTCTGAGGGTGGGTTTGAACTCAGGTCTTCCTGATTCCAGGCCACACACTCTATCCACTGAGCACCTAGGTGCCTCAAAGGCAGTATTTTTTAATTTGTTGATACCAAATTCCCTTCTTAGTACAGGAGGTGAGAGGGGAAATAGCAGAGGGCCTGCAGGTCAGGTTCTGCCAACACCCTCTGTTGGAAGTTGGCTTAGCCACTCTTAGTCTCAGTTTTCTCTTCTATAAAATCAGGGGACTGGGTTAGATGACTGTCAAGGCCCCTTCCTCCTTGGCCATCTGAAGGTTCTCTGATTTCCTCCCCTGTACACTTTCTCAGGGACTGCCTTAATGGAGTGTGTGACTTGCTCTTAGCCTGACAAATTTACACTGAATGGACAGGTAAAATGATTAATTAACAGAAGCCATGGGAAGAGTATTGGCATCTGTGGAGGTGGGAGCCCCTTCCCACCCCCACTCCCAGGCTTTTGGTTAATCCCCAATAAGTGGTGACTGCTGCCCATCTGGACCAGGGAGAGGCACCTGGCAGACCCAGGAACTGCCCTCTGTTGGGACAGCTTGTGTCAGGTAGCCATGGGATTAGAACTGGGCTCTCTTAGCTCCAGGACCATGGGTTACAGTGTATAGCTAGTAAGGGGCAGGAAGAGGTTTGAACCCAAAATTCCTTGTCTTAACCTAGGAGTGTAACCCAGAAGGCCAGAATTGGTGCCTCAGGCAGACAGATACACACCAGACAGACACGCAGGGAAAGAGAGGGAGAGAGATATATAGAGAGACAGAGACAGAGAGATAGACAGGGAGACAGACGGAGAGTGAGAGAGAGTGAGTGAGAGAGAAAGAGGGAGAGAGAGAGAGTATGTGAATTAGAGTGTGAAAACCCTGCTACTCTGACTCTCCAGGGTGACTTCTCCCAATCTCCTCCCTTCTTCTACTTACCCATCAATATAGAGTTAGATGTTGCCATATGAGCCTGCTCAGAATATGAAGGATAGACCTCTGGACCAGGAGATGGAGGACATTTGAGTTTTAGATCCCACCATTGAGACTTCTATTTGTGGGACCTTGAGCAAATCCCTTTAACTTTTCTCTGTCTCAATTTACCCCTCTTTACAATAAAGGGATTGGGTAGGTTGTTGTCAAGACTGATTCCAGAGCTAGATATATAATCATAGGATTTGGGTTTGAATCCTGCTTCTTCTACATTTTTGTCTTGACCTTGAGGCTCTTCTCTGTTCCATGAGGGCAGAGTCTGAATGATTTCCTGAAGTCTTTACCCTCTAGTCCTGTGATGAGCTGGGAGAGCCCAGTGAGGGGCAGCCAGAATGGGAAGGTCAGGATGAGGAAGGGACCCTGGATGGGGCAGGGGCTGAAGACCATACTATTTGAAGAGCCTAGAATGAATGCTGGAAGGGACCTTAGAGGCCCTCTAGTTCAACTCCCTTGTTTTGCATACAAGGGGAAACTGAAGAGAGCTGTTGCATCACTTGCTTAGGCCACACAGATCATAAATAGTATTGATTTGAGCCTGAGGTTACACAGGCAGTACAGGAACTCAAGACCCCTTGATACTAGAGTCATTTGTCATTTGCTTTGGGGGCCCATGCTCCCTCCTGTAGTCCAGTGGGATGGGATCCTTCTTTTGTAGAATAGGATAGCAGAGAAGGATGATATTTTCCCTGCAGTTGCCAAGGCCCCCATATGTCAGAGCTGTTTGACCCACAGGATGTTGGAGATGATGAGGGACACTTGGCTGAGAGCCCCTTAGAACTCAGAGCCATGCTTATCCTTATGATCCAAGGAAAGGTGTTGAGTTCTCAGTCCTCAGAGGTAACCAGAGGCTAGGGGAGCTGTAGGTCACAGAGGCTGGAGAAAAGATTCCTTCTCTGCAGGGAGTTAGGAACCTCCAGAGTCCTTCCAAGCCTAAGGTTTGGGGAGTCTAGGATGTCTAGAAACCATGAGGGGTATTGAGAATCTGAACTCTGGATGGAGGTGGGAGTAGGGTATGTTTAAGAGTTCCTATCACTGATTTCCTTCATAGAAGCAGTACCCAGAGGCAGTGAGGGAAAATGGGCCATCATCATCCTTCATTATCATCATTAATATCTGGCTTTTATATGATACTTTAAAGTTCACATAACCCATCTCTGTGAGAACAGCCCCATGGTTCTTTGTTGATGCAGATGAGCAAACCCGAAAAGGAGAGTCCAGGGTCATGCAGCTGGCATCAGTCACGACTCAAACTTGAGCTTTGCTGACTCCAATCCCAGCGCTGTGGGAAGGAGCTCACCTTTGCTCGTTTATTTTGATGGCCAGGAGGGAGGGGAATGACTACAGTCTGATGTCATTGAATTAATTTCATTCTGTTTTAGGCTTTGGCCTGGGATTCCATTTGTAAAGGGAATCCCCAGTATGGAAACATCCTCCACCAATCCAGATTGCAATCTCCTTCCCTTGAAGGACTGATCACATTGTTAGGAGGATCTCCCTTGCATTTAGCTGAAATCTCCTTCTGCTTCGCCTCTCACCAACTCTACCCACTGGGAACTTGAAGGACGAGTTGAATCCTTCATGATAGGCCTTCCTATTCTCAAAGACAGCTGGGGCCTCAACTCCAAGCCTTCTTTCTCCTTCCTTCCCACAGCACCCCCCATTCCTTCAGCCAATCTTCACAGGGCATAGGCTAGAGGACCCTTCGCCATCCCACCTGCGTTCCTGGACACTCTCGTCAGGGTCTGTGGCAGTCAGCTTGGCATTCTCTTTCATCCAGCTAGCATTTCTTAAGGACTGACTATGTGCTAAGCACTGTTGGGCTCTTGGAGTACAGACAGAAAGGAAAGTCCCTCTACCCTCAAGGAGTTACCTTCTACTAGGGGAAACCACACAGACACAGATAATGCAGAGTGGAGAGAGAGGAAGCACTGTCCTCTAGGGAGGAGTGTGTAAGCCAGGGGGCTGCCACTGGGATTCTCCAAAGTAGCAGGGAGATGAGAGGCACAAGATTCTAAACAGGAACAGCAAAAATGGCAAGTTGACCAGTTGGCGAGAGCATGGAGTATGTGCAGGAAGTCAGAAAGATGAGCTGGAGCCAGATTGTGATGGGCGTTAAGGGGAGGAAGCATTGGGGGCATGTGGCCAGGCCTGCCCATGCTTTGGGAATCTCTCTTTGACAGCTGCATGAAAGGAAGGATAGAAGAGGGGAGAGACATGTGGCCAGGAGATCAACTGGAGGCTATATAGCAAAGGCCAGATGTGAAACACTGGAAAGGGTAGTGATGGATGAGGAGGTGATCTGGTGGAAAGAAAGTCAGAAGACAAGGGTTTGAGATGGCAAGATGGTGGGCAAACTCCTTACCAGGTCCCAGTCTCAGTTTCCCCATTTGTTGGCCTCCATGATCTCCAGGTTTCCCCTCCAGTTCTGGCATTCTAGGTTTCCTTGGCTGATGTGTCTTTCTCGGGCTGGGGGTGGCTGAGGGTAGGGCCCTGCCTTCCTTCAGAGCCTAGAAACCTCCTCTTGCCCGCTCCTTCCCTGGCTGGCAGAGCCCCAGTGAAGGTGTATTCTTTATTGTCCCATGATTAAGGTGCCATTAGATGCAAACAGCCTTCCCCCCCTCGCCTCCAAGCTGTCTCGAAGCCTCTCTTTCTAGCTTTCAGGAGAACGTCACTATAATTGGTATTCCACACAGGTTAATGGGCCTGCTGGCCTCCCCAGTATATTACGCCTTAATTTCTTTTATTGCAGACTCAGAATTAACAGCCTTTAAACATTATCCCCTCCTCACTTCCCACCAAAACCTATTACCAGCCTGGCTGCTCTTTGGAGTCATTTGATTTCAGTGCCTGGCATGTTTCCACATCCCTGGGAATCTTTCTCCAGCTCCAGCCAGTTCATGAGCAGTGGGGAGGGGGGAGTTCATTTGTGCCAAATGAGGGGCTCCTGCGGGGAACTTAGTTCCCTCCCACTTCAAGAGAAAGGAGCCCACCGAGGGAGCCTGTCACTGGAGGTGTTTAGGCCAGGGCCGGACAGCTCTGTTAGGGAGACTTTCTAGGATCTGGGATCTAGGATCTAGATCTACAACCAAGGGTTGGCTTAGATGAGGGTTCCCAAAGCTTTTGGGAGGTCCTTCTGGTGAAGTCAAGGACCCCTTCTTCAAATCATTTTTAAGATAAAGCTTAGTTATCCAGATATTTTTAAAAACAAGTCCAAAGATTCCATGTTGATTTTAGATGTTTTTAGATCAGATGATTTTCCTTTTCTAGAGTCAGGACCTGCCAGTCAGTCAGTGAACATTGATTAAGCACCTACTATGTGCCAGACTCAGTGCTAAACTCTGGGGATACAAAGAAAGGTCAAAGCCAGGCCCTTGTCCTCAAGGAACTTCCAGTCAAAGTGGAGAGACAACATGCAAAGAACTATGTACAATCGAGCTGTTGACTAGATATACTGGAAATGGTGAATGGAGGGAGGGTTGACCTGGGCTCAACCTCTTTGTGTGACCTTAGGTGAGTCACCTGAGTGTGATGGAGGCAGTCTTCTCCCCTTCCAGTGAGGCTGGGGCCCTCTGGCCCAGATGCTGGATGGGAGGGAAGGTCTGCCTCCCTCCATCTCCTGCCTAGTGTGTATGTAGCTAGTGATATTAAGCCCCGGGATTTTCCAATCTCAGTAGCCACACACCAGTTGGATCTCCTGGTGACTCCTACAAGCGAATGAGGTCTCTGCAGGACCCCTACATCAGCTCTTCTGCATCCTGGAAGCCTTGCAGTTTGTCTTCAGGAGAGAGGGCCCTCAGCGAGGTGTTGTCTGAATAGCAGGCACCTCTACAACAGCAGGAGAGGAGTTACTGCTTTCATTTGGAAACTGAGGCAACCTCCTAAAGAGAAAGTGATTAGTCCAAAGCCTCACAATCAGATCATAGTGTTGATATTGTGCAGTAGTAGGAAGAAAACCTGAGGTTTGGCATGTGAGGATACACAGGGTCATGGGACAATTAGCTTTGAGCTGGAAAGGACCTAAAAGGTCACCTGGTCATAGGATTATTAGGCTTATCTGGCCCAAGCCCTTCATTTTACAGATGAGGAAACTGAAGTCCATGAGGCGGCAGGGAGACACAGTAGAGCCTTGGACATGGAGTCAGGAAGGAGTAGGTTCAAATCTGGCCTCAGATGCTTCCTAGCTATGTGACCCTGGGCAAGTCACTTCACCCTTTGCCTCAATTTCCTCACAAAGAGTTGGACACAACTGAAAAATGACTGAAAAGATCAGTAGACCCACTCTGCCAACATTTGGAGAACTGTCCTGTTCAGCAAGGACAGGAGTAAGGTGGAGGGTGAGCAGGAAGAGTGGAAGGCCTGATGAGCATGGAAGGACCTGGGAGTGTTTAGCCTAAAGAACAGGAGGGAGGGAATAGTTGAGGGTTCTTTGTGTATCTGAAGGGAAGCCACATGGGGCCCTAGGGTTCAAAACCTGGAATGAGGTTCTCAGCTCTTGGCAAGGACAAACTTCCTGCTGAGGGGAGCTGTCCAGGCTGCCTCCTGGGGCTGTGGATGCCCTCTGTCTGATGGCTGGATGGCCACTGGCCAGACCCCGAGGCCCCTTCTCACTCCCTGGTTCTGTGGCTTTCTCCTCAGAAATAAGAGAAAGTGTCTAAAGCCCCCTCCAGCTCCGACATTGGACATTTCTGAGATCTGGGCCTTGGTGCCATTCTCCCTCAGGTATAGGTGATGAAAGCAAAGAAAGGGATGGGTAACAGTCCATCAACAAATGTTCATGTCTGGGAGGGAACCATCCTTCCTTCCCTTTTCCTGAGCAGGGAGAGGCCCCTCACTTGTTGTCCAGCTGCATCCATTTATCTGGTCATTCCTTTCTTCATTCATTAATTTCTAAAGAGCTATAAGACCCATGAGAAAACCTAGGGCAGGTCCAAGCTCTGACACAGGGTCCTCTGTGACCCTAGGTACATCTCCAAACTTCTCTAAATGACTTTCCCCATTTCTACAAGGGGAATCATACTTCATCTACAATCCTTCCTTGGTTGTTCTGAAGTAAAGGAGGGAAGGGTTCTTCCTAAGCTGTGAGCCTTTATTGCAGTCAGTGGATAGAGGTTTGTTAGCAGCCAGTGGTGGGGTGTGAGAGTAAGTTTAGATAAAATGTGCTGACCTTCTGTGAGTTTACCTTCTGGTAGGGGCATAGTGTGTACACTCTCTCTCTCTCTCTCTCTCTCTCTCTCTCTCTCTCTCTCTCTCTCTCTCCTCAATGGAAGGTTCCAAAGATTCCTCTTCTCTCCCTCATCTAGCCAAGGAGATCAGACCCCTGGCCTGCGCTGTCCCCTTCCTCTCATCATAATCCCTTGAGCCCTGCTGATGCTCAATGCCCTGTTGCTCTGGGCCGTTCATCCTCAAGGGTTCCTGTGTCCCTAAGCACTAGAGACTGCCCTGGAGTAGCCCCGGATCCCGTGAGCCCAGGCCTCGGATTGCCCCAGTGAGGATGCACCCCCATTTCCAGCTCCTTCTAGCCATTGCACAGCCAGCTCCTTGGGCACACACAAGGCTTGCTCAGGCAGACCCAGCCTTTTTGCCTGGGGTCCCTTAGAAATGCTGAGTAAACTCAGTGTGTAGGAACAGAAAATGCAAATGATTCCAGTCAATTAATCTGGCTGAGGCAGCCATTCCCTGAAGAAGGGAGTTGAGAGTGAGCAAGAATAAATAATAGATGGAGACGCCCTCCTATTAAGAAAATACATTTCCCCCTGAGCTCCCAGGGCCATGCTTCATGGGCCTCACGTGAAGCCCATGGGCCCTGCCCACCTCCCGGGTCCATCTCTCTGCCTCTCCCCCTGCAGCCTTGGGGGCTTCCAAAGGGACAAATCACAGGCTCCCTGAATATCGGAGCAGAAGGGGGCCTTAGAGGTCATCTGGTCCTCCTGCCCTGCCCATCTTATTTCATAGATAATGATTCGAGGGCCCAGAAAGGGTAGGAGCTTGGCCAAGGTTATCCAGCTGGCTGTGAGGGGCACAGCATCCTCCTGTCTTGGCCATCCCTAGCTGTGGGTCCAAATAGGAGCCCTGGGGCAGGTGCCAACCTCTGTTTAAATTTAGCCTTCTTTGCTAGCAGTCAGCTGAGTCTCCACCCAGGAGCTGCTGGTCTGCAGATAAATGCCAAGGCCTACCATAAGCCTGAGCAGCGGGAGGGCCCTGCCTCCCCAGCTGACCCTTCTTTATTCTTGCTGAAACTGGGGTTTCTCTTCCCAAGGATTGAAAGGATGAGAAAGAAGAATGAAAAAGCATGATTCTTGGATTCCTTTGTGGATGGGAAAGAATCAGAGAATTCTGCCCCAGTAGTGCTGGGAATGGGTGGGTCCCACCTTGACAAATTTAACCCTTAAAAGGGGCATTGAATTGTTATGAAGAAGACCACGGCTTAGGTCTTGACTGTTGGAAAAGTTAGAACCATCCAGTTCAGCCAACCCCCTCATTTTAGAGATGGGGAAACTGAGAGCCAGGGAAGCCAAGTGACTTGCCCAGGGTCACACAGCTGGTATAAGTCAGAGGTGAGATCAGAGATGACTGAGCACCAGCAAGTCCCTTAAACTCTCTGGCCTCATTTGCTCATCTGTAAAATGAGATTTAGATTAGACAGCACCAAGGCCCCCCGCATCGTGTTCTGGCCTTCTGTGACCAAAATTAACCAGGGAACTTTACAACCTCTGGTACCAAGGATATGGGGTTGTCATAGGTCCACAGAATATCTTGATTGGAAGGAATCTTTGAAAGAGTTTTGAAAGAGGGCCAAACTGAGGTCCAGAGGGGAGAGTGGACTTACTCAGAGGCGCACAGCAAATTACCAGCAGAGAGAAAGCTCCAAAGGTCACACATCAAATTATCAGCAGAGAGAAAGCTCCAGTGCTGACTTGAGAGCTGAGTCTTCCCCCAGGCTGCAGATACTGTCGGATTCCTTGCCTGGCGCCAGCCAGAGGGGCCCTTTTTGGGGCTGGAGGCCACCAGGGCTAGGTCAGTCCATCACCCTGAGCTGTCAGAAGCTGAATAGTGCCCCTCCCACAAATCACAGGGAAGGGAAGATGCCTTTGTCAGAGAGCCAGGGAAGGCTTCCATCTATGTCATGCCAAAGGTACAACCCAGAGCAGCTACAGGGAGCCTGGCATTCCCAAGGAAGAGCCTGGGAAGCCCTTGGTGATAGCTGGGGCCGAGGTTGGGAAGCACCCTGGTTGTTGGGGGCTGGAGCTGGATTGTGGGAAGCCCTGGGTGTGCCTTTCCGAGGAGGGCACCAGGAGGTCCTCAGGGGTGTTGGCAGGATAGGACATTGAACCCTATCAGAGATGTTGTAGAGGGGATCAATGGTTCAGGAAAGGGTTGGACTAGTAGACCCCTGAGATCCCACCCCCAACCTTGAGATTCTTGAGATGAGATCCTGGTGCAGCTGTCTCATTTTCCTTAGACATCAGCGTTCATGCCCAGTCTCAGTCATCCTGTCTGGAACTGGATTTGCTAAGATTCAAAGTATAGGCCCTGGAAATGAATTCTATCTAATTTTTCTTGTGAAGAAAGCTGGTGTGTAATAGGGGGAGGAGAGGCAGAGCCTTGGGAGGGGAAGGCTCTATTCCATGGCCCCAGGTGACCAGGAGAGCGCCTAGTCCAACAGCAGGATAGCCTATTTCAGGTCAATTTGAGGTTCACAAAGGGTTGTCCCTGCCTTCTCCAGGAAACCTTGCTGGGTTCCCCACTTGGAAGCGTTTTCTCCCTCTTGAAGTGACTTTCCATCTACTGCATTGTGTCTATGTTGTACCTCTTCCCTCCCTGCCCCAATGGACTGTAAGCACAGGAGGGCAGGACTGGCTTCAGTGCTTTCTTTCTATCCCCAGTGCCCTTGTACTATATCTGACACATAGCAGATGCTCAATCGCCTTGTTGATGGATGGATGGCAGGTGAAGATACACAAAGCCAGGCACCATATTCTTTCAAGATCTACCCATCCTTGATGTCTGCTAAAAAAAACCAAGAGACAAGAGGAGATTGGGTACCAATTTTTGGTTCTGATGCCTTGTCTAGAGAGATAGAACTTCCAGAAATTTGGAAGGTCTAGGGATAAAAATAGTGACTTTTTTCCTTTGCATTTTGGCTGAGAGTGGAGGATAAAGATGGGATTTCAGAGGGAAGATGAAATGCCATGTTGGCAGGGATTTCTGGAAAGCACTCTCTGTTCTGGAACTTGTTTTGCCCATCATCTCATCTTTGGAGGCTGAGTGGCATTACAGAGAGAGCCCTAGCTTCAGGCATAGGACCTGCTGAGAACTTTCTATGTGACCTTGGACCAGATCTTCAACCTCTGGGAAATGACCAGGTTGGATTCAACACTCCCATTTGTCCTCAGGGCTGATGCCTTCATGAGCTGTGATGTGCACACAGTAAGAAGGGAAGGTCAGAGGCAGAAAACTGCAGGGAAAAGGCAAGGGGTGATCTAGAGAAGTCTTTGGAGAAAACACTTTCTCCCCCCAACCCCCATGCCCACCGACTCCCCCATGGTCTTGGGATTTTTCCCAGGCCATCACATCTTGACCGTCTCCCTTGGTGTCTCTTATGTTCTTTCCTTTTTTTTTTTTTTGCTCCTGAATTGGGAGGGTTTAAGGGGGTCCTGGCGGAAGGCAAATTCAGATGTCACACTCTGATTAATGATGGTGGGTCTGAACTCTCCCCCTCCTGGGCTGGCAGGACAAAGACATTAGTATGGATGTTTTCTTAGCCCAGCCACAGCACCAAAGCAGGGTATGTGTACATTTTCCTTGAGCTATCCTGTCTCAGATCTCTCCAGACCTTGAGAATCTGAGGACTTGATACAAAGAACCTTGGGTTGTGTATCTGCGATTTCATTGCGGGGAGTGGAAGAAGAAACTCTCGGTGTGAAAACTCCCTCCTCCAAGTGCAGGTCCACAATTCATCTGTGACTTGTTATCCTGAGTCACCAGGGGGGCCCAACTAGGAAGTCTCCAGCATGTGTCCAATATGTGACTTCACCCAGATCCAGCTGCCTGAGATTTTGCCTCCACCAGCCACTGAGGGTTGACCATAAACTCCATGAGGCAGTGACCCTGTTGTAATGACCTTGCACAGTCCCCACCTTACACACACTAGTTGTCTAATAAATTGCTATTGAAGGAATGATGTCGTTTACACGGACACCCCGTAGAGAGGTTCCTCCTTTAGGAATTCCGTGTGACTCCAGATCCAGGAATTCTTCAAGTTGAGAGGTGGATACGTGTCTTCAGGATAGACAAGTTGCAGAGCGTCTCCCCACCGTAGGAAGTTAAGCCATCCTTACGTTTGTCCTCGATTCACTTTCTTTAGACTTTCAGAGAGGGATGACCTAGTCCCCTAGTGTGGCACTCATGCTTATTGCCTGTGTGATTTTTGGCAGATTACTTGGAGTTTCTGGGCCTCAGCGTCTGCCACTGGAGGCAGCCAGACTGTGCAGTGAACCTGGAGTCAGAAATACGAGTCCAAATACAGCCTCAGACACTTCCAAGTTGTGTGACCTTGGGCAAGTCACTTCACCCTGTTTGCCTCAGTTTCCTCTGCTGTAAAATGGGTAATAATCACATCTACTTCCCAGGGTTCTGGTGAGGATGCTGTGATGAGATGAGATGACATTTGTAAAGTACTTAGCATAGTGCTGGGGCGCTGAGTAAATGCTTCATAAATAGTAGGAGTATTACTACTGCCCAGTGAGTTTGTACTAGAGGGCCTCTCAAGGCCCTTACAGCTCAAAATCTAGGAGCTCAACGATCCCTGGACCCAGAGTGTGAACTTGACCTGTAACTGACAAATGAAGTTACGGCCTCTGACCTCATCTCTAGACAAAGGAGACACAGAGGAGGGAGAGGCAAGGTGACCCCTGCTCCTCACTGGGGTCACTTCCTCCTATGTTGAATGAGGGGTTTTGTGTAAAGTTCCCTGAAGTTCCTTTGAGCTCTGACCCAAAGCCAGGCCTGATCCTTCCTTGCACTGACCCGTTACCTTTTGGGAGGCTTAGACCTCTGCACCCTGCCTGCCTCCCAGAGTGTTTTGAGGTCCAGGCAGATGCTTCAGAAAGGAGAGGGACCAAACTGGGAAGGGGGAAGGGTGATCATCTTAGGGTCCCAGCTACCCAGGACCACACAGAGCCAGTCACTGGATGGGAGACACTGGTCATGAATGAATAAAGCAGCTTCCCTGCTCTAGCTGCGTGTGCGTGTGTGTTTGCGTGTGTGTATGTGTGTGTGTGTGTGTGTGTACGTGCCTGTGATGAGTCTCCTCCCCCCAACTGGCTGTTTTTTGTTCCCGTGGCCAAATGGCATTTCCCCAGACAGTCTCCATTGACTGGGGTGATGGTTTAATAGTCGCGTCCTTTCTTGGACAGGCATCTGAATGTGCCTGCCCAGGCAGCGAGCAAGGGAGTGGGCTAGATTGGAGCCCCCAAAGGTAATTGGAATTCTGCTGGCTAGGGTTGTCTTGGTAACGTGGAGGGGTCTGGCAGACACTCACAGAGGGGAAGCAATAGTCATGGAATTGCAGAGTCCGAGAACGTCAGGGCAAGGAGAGACCTGGGGACAATGTTAGAATATAGTATATTAGCAAGTGTCAGAAAAGGCCTTAGGACAGAGAATGTCAGAGCCGGGAGGGGCCCACGAGCTGGATAGACCTTAGAATGTGGAATGGCAGAGCTGAGAGGGAAGCTTTGGAGACACCTTCTCTTCAGATTTGGGCTGCTCGGCCTCGAAACTTCTTTCTAGGTCCAAATCTGCGATCCTGTGATTTAACGGTTCTTGCCGATCTCTCTACAATTCCACGTCCTTTGAAGCTGGGCTAGAGAGAGCAGGACCAGGACTCAGGAGAGTCCTATACTCTATTTATTCCCAGCTCTGCTATGAACTTGCTATGTGACCTTGGGCAGATTACTCCTACAAAAAGAATCATAAATGGTGTCTGAGGTCCCAGCCGGCTCTGACATAGGGTGATTGGAAGGGGCTTCTCTGGTCAGGAGAAGGGACGCAGCTGAAAAGAGCAGTTCTTCCTGGCAGGTGAATCAAGGTGTCTGTGTCTCAGAACATTCCCCTGCAGGAATGTTGTGGGGGAGGATTCAGGATGATCTCTGGGGCTCATCTCACTGAGAGAGGGAGCGCAGACATAAAATGAATACTGGAGCTGGAATCGGTAAGACCTGAGTTCAAATTCCCCTTCTGGCAGGTACTTGCTGTGTGTCCCTAAGCTTCCCCTCACCCTGAACCTTGACTTACTCCTATGGGTATAGTAACAGCTCCTCCATCCCAGGCTCCTGGTGAGGACCAAATTTGATAGAGGATGGATAGCTGTGGTTTTCATCACCATCAGTTTCATCAGTTTCTTCGGTGAGGGCTCTCCTCCCACTTGTATGGGTCACAGCCCCTCTCCTAACCTGTACTGGGCTGTGCATGGCCACTGGCCCTGTGGGAAGCCTGTTGGGAACCCTCTGTGCCTCTGCCCAGACTTCTTTAGGAGTTTTAAAGCTGTGTACGAAACAGGCTCTACCAGGTCCCATTTATTTTTACATCACGAATGAGTGAAACCAAACCATCTATGTATAAGCCTGCATTCTGTGCAGACAGACAATCCTGAATTTTCCCTATTGGCTGAGATGCTGGGGGTCTCTGCTTCCATCCCCTTGTTTGGTCCCAATCCTTCTCATGGCTCAGGGCCTGAGACCGTCAGTCAACTAATACGCTGTGGGACTAGAAGGGAGTTCAGAACCCAATTTTAATTTTAATTTTTAAAAGTTTTATTAGTGGGTTTTTTTGGTGTTATCTGTGACCCCACCCTTACCCAGTGATCACTCTTCTTTTCAGTTATTCAGTTAACAAGCATTTTTAATGGCTTACTATATGCCAGGCCCTGGGGGTTACAAAGAAAGGCCATTAAGAAAAACCAGCCCCCAAGCCCCTGTGTCTGATAGCCCAGGCTGCTCTCAGTGCCCATAAAACAAGGAAAGGTGCCTGACTCACTGATCCGTTCTCCTAAGCAGTGCTTGGTGGTTATGATCACAGTTTCCTTTTTCTAGCCTTTCCGTGTATTCTGCTGATTTCCCTCTACATTAGTTCATGTAGGTTTTCCAGTGCTTCTCTGAGTTCAGCACAAAAATGAGGCCATCACATTCACACAGCATCCCTTGTTCACCTTGGCCCAGATGACAGGCATCTACTTTGTTTCCAGGTCTCTGCTACCGCAAAAAATACAGCTATAAATGGTTTGGAGGATGTTAGATCTTTCCTGGTTTTTTATCTCCTTAGGATATATGCCTTCCAGTGACTTCCCCCATTTTACAGAGCAGGAAACTGAGGCCCAGAGGCACTTCTCTGATAATAAGAACCCATTTTAGTCATTAGAGCACTCTACAGTTTACGGAACACTTTCCCATTCATTTTATTAATAACAATTCACGTTTCTATTTGCACTCTATTTTCCTTGCGACATCCTGATGAGGGGGTAGTTTGATTCCTGTTCTCCCCAGTTTACGTTCTCATAATATGGAGCTTAGATGTCATACACTTTGTCCAAGGTGGTACAGTTAGGAAGCAGAAAGAACAAAATGCTGTCCCTCCAAATGTTTGCCTTTGAATTTGATACTGCCCAGGTCTGACCATGTCACCCCCTACTCAGCAAATTCCAGTGGTTCCCTATCTCCTTCAGGATCAGATCCAACATCCTCAGGTTGGCCTTCAGTGTCAGCTTCAAAGCCCTTCATCACCTCGTCCCCTTCTACCTAACTCCCTGACCTGTACTCCTGGATCCAGGGACAGCAATCTCATGGCTCTTCCACGAACCAGGCTCTCTGTCTCTTGCCTCTGGGCATTTTCTCTGGCTCTTTCCAATGCTAGTCCTATTATTGATACAGAATCAGCATCTTAAGAGAAGAGAGGGACTCTATGAAATACAGGTAAAGAGGGGGTATGTCCTAGGCAGGCACTTAATCTCCCTGGCTTCAGTTTCCTCACTCTCATTTTAGAAAGGTTTGAATTTGATGGTCCCTTCTAGGCCTACATCTGTGATCCAATGATCTTGACTCTGTTGGTAAGTAACCATGCGTAAGTCACTCTATGGGCCTCAGTTTTCTTATCTATAAAATGACAGGGCTTAGATTCAGTGGCCCCTGAAGCCACTTCTAGATTCAGATCTAGATTTCAAATCCCTTCACTTTTCCGGGCCTGTTTCGTCAACTGTAATGTGAAAGGCTGGGATTCAGTGGCAGGTACTTCTGGCTCAACCTCTAGGATTATGGGCCCTCCTCCCCCCAGATCTAATATTCTCTAGATCATCTTAAGACAAGCAGAGTTGTCCCCATTTCTCAGTAGAAGTAACTAAGTCCCCCTACCTCCCCACTCCCTACCCCCAAGAGAGGAAATGACTTGCCCAAGGTCATGGAGCACATTGAAGTCAGAGCCTGGACCAGCCTCCTGAGGCCTTTGTTTCCTCAGATCGGCCACCTCTCCATTTTGGACAGGGCCAGACAAATCAGATTTCCTTTGTCCAGCTAGAGGTGGGGTAGGGGTGGAAACTGGGCTCCTTTGTTCAAGGTTCCTGGTTGCCATGGGACCAGATTATGATATTACCAGCTCAGGGTGATTATATAATGTTCTCAAGGGCCAAAGAGATCAGGGCTAGCATTCCACTGGGCCCAGACATAGAGGCAGCTGTTGTCTGGCAGCTGACCTGTTTATGTAAGGGCATTGGGAGGCAAGTGGGTAGTGGTGCCCATGTAGAAGCAAGAGCAGGGATCACAGGATGGACCTGGCATTGAGGAGGCCTGCGTAATGTGGTCCTGCTTGGGCCCTCCCAGGGTGGGTGAGTGTGGAGGGCTCCAGTGGTCTTTCCTTTGCCTTGGTGGACTCCACTAACCATGAGCTGCTCAAAGACAGGGCTCAAGTCTCTTTTCAAATATGTATAAAACTTTTTTTAAAATGTATTTTTTTTAATGTTCTACAATCACTACCAAAAAATTTAGATTTTTACCCTTCCACCTGCCCCCCACCATCTCCCTCCCTCCCCAAGACGCCATATAATTCTATATGGGATCTAAATATATTGTCCTATTGAATACATTTTCACTGTAGTCATGCTGTATAGATGAACTAAAATAAATGGAAGAAATCATATAACAAATCAAAACATAATACACACACACACACACACACACACACACAAACATGATCTGCTACATTCTGCAAACGAATTCCATAGTTCTTTCTCTGAGTGTGGAAGGCATTTTGCCTTAGAAAACCATTGAAAATTATTTCTTTTTAAGTTCTAGCATTATTACGAAGTTCCAAGTCTACCAGAAAAAACTCTCGCACACTGTGGTCGTTACTGTGCACAAAGTTCTCCTGGTTCTGCTCCTTTCACTCAGCATCAGATCATATAAGTCCTTCTAGGCCTCTCTGAAGTCTTCCTGTTCATCATTTCTTATGGTGCAATAGTACTCCATTACATTCATATTCCATAATTTATTCAGCCGTTCCCCAGTTGGTGGGCATTCCCTTGATTTCCAGTTTTTGGCAACCACAAAGAGTGCTGCTATAAATATTTTTGTACATGTGGGACCCTTTCCCATTTTTATGATCTCTTGGGGATACAGTCCTAGTAGTGATATTCCTGGGTCAAAGGGTATGCACATTTTTGTAGCCCTTTGGGCATAGTTCCAAATTGCTCTCCAGAATGGTTGGATCAGCTCACAGCTCCACCAGCAATGAATTAGTGTTCCAACTCTCCCACATCCTCTCCAACATTTATCATTTTCCTGTTCTGTCATGTTTGCCAATCTGATAGGTGTGATGTGGTACCTCAGAGTTGTTTTGGTTTGCATCTCTCTAATCAAAAGTGATTTGGAGCATTTTTTCATATGATTATAGATATCTTTAATTTCTTCCTCTGAAAATTGCCTATTCATGTCCTTTGACCACTTATCAATTGGGGAATGACTTGTATTGTTGTACATTTGACTGAGTTCTCTATATATTCCAGAAATGAGACCTTTATCCCCGAGATTAGCTATATTTGCTAATCCCCCTAATTTGCTATATCCCTCCAAATTTTGGTTGCATTGGGTTTGGTTGTGCAAAAGCTTTTCAGTTTAATGTAATCAAAGTTATCTATCTTGCATTTCAAAATGCTTTCTATCTCTTCTTTAGTAAAAAATTCTTCCCTTCTCCATAAATCTGATAAATACACTATTCCTTGCTCCTCCAGTTTGTCCATGGTATCAGTCTTTATACCTAGATTGTGAACCCATTTGGACTTCATTCTTGTGTACGGTGTTAGACATGGGTTTATGCCTAGTTTCTGCCACACTGTTACCCAGTTTTCCCAGCTATTTTTGTCAAACAGTGAGTTCTTATGCCAGAAGCTGGGGTTCTTGGGTTTATCAAACAGGGGGTTGCTATATTCCTTGCCTAATGTGTCTTGAGTGCCAAGTCTATTCCACTTGTCTATCCCTCTGTTTCTTAGCCAGTACCAAGTGGTTTTGATAATTGCTGCTTTATAATACAATTTGAGACCTGGTAGCACTAGGCCACCTTCCCTAGCATTTCTTTTCATTAGTCCCTTTGATATTCTGGACCTTTTGTTCTTCCAGATGATTTTTGATATTTTATCCAGCTCTGGAAAATAATTGTCTGATAGTTTAATTGGTATGGCACTAAATAAGTAAATTAATTTAGGTAGAATTGTAATTTTTATTATATTAGCTCGGCCTACCCATGAACCACTGATATTTTTCCACTTACTTAAATCTGACTTTATTTGTGCAAAAAGTGTCTTGTAATTGTGTTCACATAGTCCCTGGGTTTGTTTTGGCAGGTAAACTCCCAAGTATTTTATAGTGTCTACCCTAGCTTTAAATGGGATTTCTCTTTCTATCTCTTGCTGTTGGACTTTGTTGCTAATATATAGGAACGCAGAAAATGTATGCAGGTTTATTTTGTAACCTGCAACTTTGCCAAAGTTGTTTATTATTTCAAGTAGTTTTTTTACTTGAGTGTCTGAGATTCTCTAAGTATATCATCATATCATCTGGAAAGAGTGATGACTTAGTTTCTTCTTTGCCTGTTCTAATTCCTTCAATTTCTGTTTCTTATTGTTAAAGCTAACATTTCTAGTACCATATTGAATAACCGTGGTGATAATGGACATCCTTGTATCACCCCTGATCTTATTGGAAATGCATCTAGCTTATCCCCATTGCATATAATGCTTGCTGATGGTTTTAGGTAGATACTGCTTATTATTTTATGGAAAGTTCCATTTATTGGAATATGCTCTCCAGTGTTTCAATAGGAATGGGTGTTGTATTTTGTCATAAGCTTTTTCTGCATCTCTTGAGATAATCATGTGGTTTTTGTTAGTTTTTTTTGTTGATGTGATCAATAATGCTGATAGTTTTCCTAATATTGAACCAGCCCTGCATTCCTGGTATGAATCCTACCTGATCATAATGTATTATTCTTATGGTAAGATGCTGTGTTCTCAAATATGTAGAAACTTTTTTAAAAAATAATTTTTATTGATGCTTTTTGTTTTTTTTTTTTTACAGCTTTCATTTTCAAATATATCCCTACCATTCCTTGTCAGGCAATCAGCATTTATTAAATGCCTGCTATTTGCCAAGCACTGTGCTAAGTTCTGGGGATACAAAGAAAGAAAAAAAACAGGAGCTTACATTCTAATCAGGAAGACAACGTATATTATGGTGGGGATAGCACTGGTTTTGGAAGGATCTGCTCTGGGTTCAAATTCTACCCCTGGTACTTATTGACCATGTGATCTTGAACCTTTTATTCAATCATTTTATCAAGAAATACTTAAGTGCCCATAGATTTAGATCAGGAAGAAACCTAATCTATACCCCTGAAATTTTGTATGTGAAAACACTGACTTGCCCAAGGTCACCCAGCTCTTAAGTGTCTGGGGCCAGATTTGAACTCAGGTCTTCTTAACTCCAAGTCTAGGCTCTACCCACTGTACCACTTAACTGCCTTATCTGCAAAATGAAAGGGTTTAGACTGGATGGCCTTGCCACCTCTAGATTTATGATTCCTATGATCCTAAGTCCAAATCTCTCTGTGCCATAATATTTCTATCTGTAAAAAAAAAATGAGGGAGTTGGGTCAGATTGGCTAAGATGACAGAAAAGGAAAATGACAAATGTTGTAGGGGATGTAGGAAGACTGGCACATGAATGCACTGTTGATGGAGTTGTGAACTGATCCAACCATTCTGGAGAACAATTTGGAACTAGGGTCAAAGGGCTATAAAACTGTGCATACCCTTTGACCCAGTTATGTCCCTACTAGGTCTGTTTCCCAAAGAGATCAAAGGAAAAGGAAAAGGACCTATATACCAAAATATACCAAAACTCTTTCTGTGGTGGCAAACAATCTGTGGTATATGACTGTGATGAATTACTGTTGGGCTGTGAGAAATGAGAAGCAGGGTGGTTTCAGAAAAACCTGGGAAGACTTATATGAACTGATGCACAGTGAAGTGAATAGAACCAGGAGATCACTGTACACAGTAACTGCAACATTGTAACTGCAACATTGTAACAACCATCAGCAGTGAATGACTTCACTGTTCTAAGCAACGTGATGATCCAAGACAGTTCGAAAGGACCCATGACTTAAAATGTTATTCACCTCCAGAGGGATCTGATGAACTCAGAGTACAGATTGAGGCAGAATTTTTTTCTTACTTTTCTTGGCCCCCCCCCAAATGTGGCCAACGTGGAAATATGTTTTGCATGAATTTACTTGTATAATGAATATATTTATTGCCTATTCGATGGGTGGAAGGAGGAAGAAAATTTGAAACTGAAAATAAATAAAATTTAAAAAAACTTAAATGAGAGGGTTGGACAGACTGCTTTCTGAGGTTCCTTTCAGCACTGGATCTATGATCCTGTTGTTTTAAAAGAAAAGAAAGAAAGAAAAGGAAAAAATATGACTTCTGTAAAACTTAACGAGGCAGCTGGTGGCTCAGCGGACTGAGTGCTGGGGCTGAAGTCAGGAAGACCTGAATTCAAATCCAGCCTGAAACACTTCCTAACTGTGTGATCCTGGGTAAGTTACTTAACTTTTGTTTGCCTCAGTTTCCTCATCTGTAAAATGGGGATCATAATAGCACTTACTTTCCAAGGTTGTTGTCAGGATGAAATGAGATAATAACTTCTTAAAGAGGCACAGTGCCTGCCACATAGTAAGCCGTATATGAATGTTAGTTTTATCAGCTATTAACTGGCACATTATTTGAGTCTGACAGTATAAGCAGTGTTCAGTATCCATAGCGCCCTGGCTCTACAAAGACAAGGAATTGCATATCTAAAGTTAACGCCTCCATCACCACCTAGCACATGCTCTGCTGTGCGCAGTGGGCTTTTAATAATGCTTGTTGGATTCGTAGTTGTAGAATGAATTACATCTGTATCTGTGTTAATGTTCGTATCATACTTCATAACCCCAGTGTCTAAGGCCCATTTGGGCCTTGTGACAGCCCTGTGCTTACAGTTTGCAAATGAAGAAACTGTGGCTCAGTGACTTGCCTAGGGCCACATGACTATGAGTGTCTGAGCCCAGCCTGGACTTCTGGTTTCTTGGACTTTAGGTCTTGCTCCGCTTTCACTGGCCAGCTCCTTCTCTCTTGGTGCTGAGTCCTCTGTCAGTGGAGCTGGTCAAGCTGGAAGCCTCACTGCCAGGGATGCCCTGGGATGGCTAGAATGGGACAAGGTGCCTTCTAGGGTTCGTCCCAGAAAATAAAAAGAAATCTGTCCCCTATGAATTGATCCCTCCCTGCCCCTTCCCCTGGGGCCAGGATGTCTTGCTTCAAAGGTGGGTTTGGATCTAGGGGAGGTCTGTCTTTGGGAGAACATCCCTGCAGTCTCTATGGCCAAGCTTTGGAGAGGAAGCAAAGAACTTTCCCTCTCTGGCTTTGGGGATGCCCTCAGCAGGAACACACTCACTCTCACACATTCGAAACCAGAGCACAGTCCATAAACTCAGAGATTGTTCTTTTCGTGTGCGTCATTTTCCTCAGGAATGGTTAAAGCCAGAGCAGAGGAGGGTAGCTGCAGACTGCCCTCTACTCCCCTGCCTGCCTCCCTCTTCTCCCAGCCCTGATTCATAAGGAAGGCTGTAGTCAAATGAGAATGGGGTGAGGCATATGGAGACTTAGGTTCAAATTCTGACTCTGCCATTCCAACTTCAGTGAAACCACAGATCAGTGACTTTTTCTGTAGGTCTCAGTTTCTCCAATTGGGGTCTTGGACTAGATGATTGATCCCCGTTCTGAGGTCTCTCCCAGCCTTGACATCCCCGATTCTAAGGTCTCTCTCAGCTCTCATTATCCTAAGATTCTGTGCCTCTCTCCCTTCCCTCCCAACTTGCCAGCCTGACTACTCTCTGTGGTTGAGCTCCAGGGTAAGGACCACCCTGTTACTTTTCATTGTACTCTCTTGTCCCATCCAGCACAGAACCCCCAGATCCACCAAGCCTTACAGTCTCCTTTTTAGAGGAGGAAGTCAGAGCCCACGTTATTTGCCCAAGGTCACCCTGGCTGTGTCTCAGAGTTCCTTAAATCATTGTTCAAGTACGTCTCTACATTGCATGTAAATGATATGCAAATCATATGCAAATAAACCAGTGGCTCTTGGGAATAGCTTGGTTGGGGGAAGACTGATGTTCAGGACATTCCCAGGATCGTCCATTTTGGAAGGTGGCATTTTAACCAGGATGAGCTGAGCCCCCATTCTAGCCCAGATTAGGAGATGAGGAGGGGGATGGTCTCCAGGGGGACATTTTTTCCCCCAGTGCCAGCCTCTGACACCAAAGCAGATAGCACACAGCATGCCAGTGTCTGAGGCTAGACAAAGCCCCCAGCATGGTCCTGTCAGGTGCTCACTGAAGGCACCCTTCCTGGCCAGGCCGTTTTGTAGAGATGCTGTCCTGGGGCCAGTGTCTCGGGAAGACAGTCTGGTTGTTGAGGAAGAGGGGAGAGGATGAGAACAGGGTTTCGATTGTGTGGCCCATGGCAAGCCTCCCATCCCATGAGGATACCTTAGAAACAAGAGGACCCCTGAGGGAAAGGGGCAGGGGGAGTGATTTACAGAAATGTCCGCAGGGTGGAGTCATGGTCACATGCCACAGGGCATGGGGTGGGATTGGAAGGACCAGCCAAGAGGAAGGAAACTGAGGTTCAGACTGTGGTTCTGAATTTGGGGTCCCCCCCACTGAAGATCTCACATAGAAACTGCAAGCAAATTGGATATACATGAGGTAGGGCTGTGTAGTCTATAGCCTCACTCTCTCCTCTGATCTTTGGGGAGTATGGGTTGGATGGGATTACCTCTGAGGCCTTTCCCACTCTGAAAGAGTGCTGTGCTTGGGTATGAATCCCCCAATTACCAGCTGATTACCAGGATACTTGTCTCTAAACCTCAATTTTTTCATCTGTGAAATGGGAGGTGATAATACATTACTTATCTCCCAGGGCTCCGAAGGGGAAAGCACTAGCTAAGTGTGTTCTGTTATTTCTTTTATTGACACATTTTGGTTTAAAACAACTAGTGTCTGAATCACAAAAATGCCTGTCTTTCCTCCCCACAGGGCCTGGCTCAGGGCCTTGGCCCTCGCAGGCCTCCAAGAAGTGTTGATTTCAATGACAGTTCATCTTGGATAAGCATGTTACCCAAGAGCTGGGCAAGAAGATGACTGAGCAGCTGTAGAATCCATGATTTTGTGCTGGAGGAGCCAGGCCCTCTTGGCTCTCTGTAGGATGGTGCCTTGTTCATGGGTGGGCTGGCCACATTCTTAGTTCCACTTCCAGCACTGTCCATCCTGCTTCAGCTCACTCCTCCTAACCCTCTTCCCTTTCCCCTTTGCAGCCAAGAAGACGTGCTCGGACAGCGACTTCACTTGTAACAATGGGCACTGTATCCCAGAGCGCTGGAAATGCGACGGTGAGGAGGAGTGTCCTGATGGGTCCGACGAGGCTGAGGCCACATGCAGTGAGTGTCCAGTGCCTAGTGGGAGGACAGGGATGAGCACTTGGAAGGGTGGGAGGCAAAGGCAGGGCATCTTATGGGGACAGTCCTGGCCTGGGAAACCCATGGACTGGGTCTACCAGTAACTCACCTGAGAATCTTGGGGCACAGTGTTCCCTCCCTTGGTCCCCAGGGTCCTCATCTGTAAGATAATGTGGTTTTGCTAAGTGATCTCCAAAACCCTCCCAGCCCTGACATTCCCTGTTATAAAGGCCCTCTCATTCTAGTATTCTGTGTTCTAAGCTTGCTTCCAGCTCTGACCTTCCCTGTTCTAAGCTCCCTCCCAGCTCTGACCTTCCCTGTTCTCAGGCCCCTCCCAGCTCTCAGATTCTCTGTTCTGATGTTCTGCATTCTGCCATTCTCTGTTCTAAGGCTTTTTCCAGCTTTACATTTCTGTGACTCTATGACCTCCGAGGTTCTTATGCCTGCTAGTCTTTGATTGCAGAGATCTTCATGAACCAAACTGAGGCATGGAGGGGTGCCCAGGAGACATCGCTCAGGCTATCCAGCTGCCTGCTCTGAGAGGAGCCCATTGTCCTTCAACTAGGGGCCTCTGGGGGAAGGGGCTTGATTTGCCTGCCTTGACTTGCTCTCAAGGCTCCTTAGTCTCAAAGCACACTTGTGTCAAGGGTTGGGGGCTCTTGTTTGATTACCGATGGGGGGGGGGGCGTTAGTGAGAGCAACAGCCCTGCCCCATCTGGATGAGGGGAGGGTTAGACCCGGGGCCTAGGGGACCTGCTAGGGAAGGGGGGCAGTAAGGGGAGGGGGCAGGGAGGGGAGGGGGCTGCTCTTGGTCATGGTCAAGGGAGAGTTAGAGACACATTGTTAAGGTCCCCCTGTGTAGAAGGCTTGTTTCCTCATTGCCTAGCAACAGAAGCTGTGTGTGTGTGTGTATGTGTGTGTATGTGACAGAGACAGAGAGACATACAAATAGAGACAGAAACAGAGGGAGAGACAGACAGCTGCTGCCTCCAGCTCCCTAGCTGGTCTGACCTTCTCCCACAGCCATCTTGGCTGCCACCCTTGGTCACCCCTCACCTCCTTCTTGACTCTACCTGAGGAATTCTGGCTGTTGAAGAACTCTGGGGGGCTCTTGCATGAGGCAGGATCTGTAGGGGATACAGTGTAGTTCAGCAGGCAGAGCAGCAGCCTGGCAGTAGGGAGCCCAGTGTCTCCCATGAGTTCCCTATGTGACTTTGGCCAGGTTGCTCAGCCTCTGTTTCTCCTTGGGCCTCCTTTGGGGGTACCCGCTGAGGAGGACCAGCCTCCAGTCTGATTCTCTAGGATCTGAGGAGGGGCTCTCTAGGAGTTGGGGCTTCAGTGAGAGTTCTCTGGAGGAGAGGAGACCTGAATCCAGATCTCGTGCCTTTTAGCACAGGGGGATTGAGCTCTCCTAGGAAGGGTTGGGCTTAGCCCTCTCCCCTCCATCCCCTGGGCTCAGAGAGCCGCCCCTCATAGGCATCCCTATTTCGGACAGCTTGGGAGGAAAAGAAGAAGAAATCCTCAGAGCCAAATCTCTGCCAGACGTTCCCACATCCCAACAGGCCCCATTTCTCTAGCTCCTTGACAACCTTGTGTCTGGGTTTGAGCCCCCAGATGGGAGGCAGGGAGGCCAAGGTGGAGTCTGAGCTCCACTGCCTGCTGTATGACCTTGACCAGTCATTTCCCCCACTGGGCCTTAGTTTCAATGATTAGGACATTTCTGTTCTCTCATTACAGTACTAGTCCCCCTCCCTTAAGGGCTGTACTAACATGCTGCTGTTTTATTTTATCTTATAATCTAGACTTGTAATTTCCCTAAGGAGAGAGCTGCCAGCTAGGAAGCTCCCTCTGCCAGTGTAGGTAGGGCTTATCGGGTCGTGTCATGGACCTACCAGGATCAACCATGCTTTAGGGATCTCCCGGTCCCTTCTGGCATCACAGGATTTGAGGGATGGAAGGGCCTTCATGGGCCAGCTTGGTCTCCATCCCCTGAAATGAAAGCCCCTGCTTGCAGACCCCCATCACCTCTGGGGGGAGCCCATTGCACCATGGGCATACCTGTCCTGCACCTTACAGCCTGGAGGGTCTCCTGGGACACTTAGGGCTAGTGACTCTGCTAGCCTCTCACAGCACTCGAACCCAGGTCTTCCTGGCTCCAAGGCAGGCTCTCTGACCACTATGACACAATGCCTTAGTGAGACAGCCCCCTGGGAGGAAATAGCAAATGCCTCCTCCTCCTGTCCAGGCTCTTATCTAATTTGTGCAGGCCAACCCTGCCCATCTCTGAGAACATGGCCAGATGGATGCCCAGGGAGAAGCCCCTGAGGCCAGAAAAGTGACCAAAGCACAGAAATCCCTTTGGAGGGGAGCCACATCCAAGGTTAGAAGCAGCCAGCCAAAATCAGACTACATGTCCAGGGAAAGCTGGCCACTGGAAGGGACTGCCAAGCAGGCGTTGGGGAAGGAGCCGCCTGAGGCCACCAGGGGCCTCCCCTGAGCCTGATTTCTAGGCCAGGTTAATGAGCAGTCACTGGGAAAATGAGGTCAGGACAGCGATCAGAGAGAACCTGGGAAGAGCCTGGCCCTGGAGACTGGGTCAGAATCCCAGCCACAACCCTGGGCAGCTCCCTCCCCTTCTTTGGCCCTTATGTGCCTCATCTGTGCAGTGAGAAATCAGGCAAGGTGATTCAGAGGTCAGCTGGGCAGGACATTCTGCTACTGTGCCCAGAGGCCACACTGTGAGGGAGGCCTGGGGAGGCCAGCCCATCTCTCTTTCTCCCTCCCTCCTTCTGTCCCTCCCTCTGTCCCTCCCTCTTTTCCTCCCTCCCTTTCCTTCCTTCCTCCCTTCTCCATTTCTCTCTTCCCCTCTCCTCCTACAAATAGTGAATCTACTTAGGGACATGTGCTGAGGATACAAAGATATCTATTACCTAGACCTTTCTCTCTAGAATTCTGAAGTCTGAAGTGGACATGAGAAGCTAGGGCACACGGGACAGTGGCAGAAGTGACAGAAGGGGTTTCAGGGAGTGACCCAAGTCACTTGGTGGATATGACCAAGCCCAGTTGTCCTCCTTGGTCCCTCACCCCTTGGTGGGGCTTGCTGAGCCATTAGAGTTTTGGGGGAACCTTTCTCTCTGAACTAGAATACTGACCCCTGAGGAGGCACATGACCAGGACACAACTGGCATGGGGCTTAGAGATGCCACCTGGGGCAGAGAGGGGCCCCAGGTGAGAGCTAACATCCAGCCATATCTAGGCCATCATTGGGAAGAGCCAGGCTTGTCTAATGTTGAGGAAGTCAGAGGGTGGCATATCTCTAGGACAAGCCTTTGGGCTCTTCAGGAGGCCTTGGGAGTCCCAATTGTCCAGGTTCTTGTCCTCTCTGGCCACTTGCCCTGTCTCTCTGGGACTGACACTGACTCTTCTTTCTCTGTAATCCATAACTAAACTCTCCTCCCCCATTCCACCGGGGACACAACATCTACCTGGTGTTTCTACATCTCCCCTTCTGTCTATTCTCTCTCTCTCTCTCTCTCTCTCTCTCTCTCTCTCTCTCTCTCTCTCTCTCTCTCTCTCTCTCTCTCTCTCTCTCTCTCTCTCTCTCCCTCTCTCTCTCCCCTCCCTCCCCCCTCCCGTCTGTCTCTCCCTCTTCTTTCCTCTCTGTCTCTTTGTCTCTCTCTGTCTCTGTCTCCCTCTCTATCTCTCTGTCTCTCTCTGTCTCTCCCTATCTCTGTCTCTCCCTCCCCTTTCCTCTCTCACTCTGTCTCTGTCTCTCTCTGTCTCTGTCTCTCCCTATCTCTGTCTCTCCCTCTCCTTTCCTCTCTCACTCTGTCTCTCCCTCCCCTTTCCTCTCTCACTCTGTCTCTCCCTATCTCTGTCTCTCCCTCCCCTTTCCTCTCTCACTCTGTCTCTCTGTCTCTCTCTCCCTCTCTCTCTTTCTCTGTCTCTCCCTCTCCTTTCCTCTCTCACTCTGTCTCTCCCTATCTCTGTCTCTCCCTCCCCTTTCCTCTCTCACTCTGTCTCTCTGTCTCTCTCTCCCTCTCTCTCTTTCTCTGTCTCTCCCTCTTCTTTCCTCTCTCACTCTGTCTCTCTGTCTCTTCCTCCCTCCCTCCCTCCTTCCTTTCCTCCCTCCCTCCCTTCCTCCCTCCCTCTCTCTCTCTCTCTCTCTCTCTCTCTCTGTTTTGCTTGACTCTCCTGTTTTGTCCACACTCCCTGTGTGTCTGTGTGACAGTGGCCCTGTGCCTCTCCCCAGCTTTCTGCTGCCTCTGTTTTTTCCTCCTCCCCATCCTGATTCCTCTCCCACCATCTGTCTCTCCTGTCGTCATCTCTCACCCTCCAGGCTTCCTTCCCTTTCTCAGCCTGGGGGTCTCATTCTCTCTCCCCGCTCTCTGCGGGCCTCTTGTTCACTCAACTGAACCATCTCCTCTCTTCAGAGAGGTTGTCCCCAGGCTACCTCAGTCCTCACTGCCTGTTCACTTTCTCTTTTGGGCCTCAGTTTCCTCAGCTGAAAAATAAGATTACACCAGTGCTGCCCTGTAGAATCTCGTCTGACTCAAATCTTCTAGGTAGCTGAGATCTCCAAGACCAAATTAAATGGCCCCTTCAGAGCATCAGCAGTGACTCATCCCGACCCTCCCCCTTCTGCAGCAGTGGCAGAAGCTCACGGGGATTTGTTTAAAATTAAGTGATCAGAAGAATCCACCAGGAGGCCCATTAGGGCTTGATGAGGGTATAAATCCCTGCAGCCCTGGAGAGGGAGCTTAGGGCGATGGGGGGGCTAGCCAGCCATCTCTCCCCTAGTTGTCTCCACCGTAAATTCCCTTCAGAGGGGGCACCATGACCGAAGCCTACCCCACGTTCCAGCTTATTATTCCCCCACCCCCAAAGCTGCTGGGGCTATTCTCATTTCTGTGTGAGGTGTGGCTCCCAGCTTCTCTCCGACCCTCCCTTCTAATCAGGTGCCAAGTCCTGGCTCTCCCTGCTGAGCCATGATCTCTGCAGACCCTTCCTTTGCTCCTGCCTTGGTCACTTCCCAGCAGACTTTCCTTCCTGTGCTCTCTCCTTTCCCACCCCTTCTGTTCCATGGCCAGAATCAGCTTTCTGACAGGACTCAGTGTGGCTTATAGGGGTCGTGTGATGGACCTAGAAGATTACAGGATCAACCTTGACTTAGGAATCTCCAGGTCCCTTCTGGTGTCACGGGATTTAAGAGATGAAAGGGCCTTCATGGGCCAGTTTGGCACCCCCTCCATCCACTTAAATGAAAGCCTCTGCTTGCAGACCCCCCATCACCTCTGGGGGAGCCCATTGCACTGGAGTGGCTCTCCTTGACCTCCAGCCCTCCTTGGCCTCTGCTGCATACATCTGCTACTCCAGCTTCTCTCCTCTGGGACAGACAGAGCAAGGCCAGCCCCTTGGCCTGACAGATAAGACCTAGATACAGATCCTGAGAACAGAGAGTAGAGCACAGGCTGTCCCATGCTGGGAGTTCTCTCCCTTCTCATTTCCACCCCTCTCCCTGCAAACATCCCTCCCCAAAGTACTATGGCTTACATGGTCATTCCTAGGAGAATGTGCACTCCCTGCCGGCTGCCACTGTTTGGTAAATGCTTGTTGAACTGAACTGGAAATCCAGAGGAAGGTGGCCAGGATAAGGACCCCCCTCCTGTAAACTCTTATTGGAAAAAAGTGGGGGCACGGTCCTGGAGTAGAGGCTCAGGGGTGCCATGAGAGCCTCCTTTGAGAGTGGGGAGGGCTGAAAGATTCCTCAGCTGGATTCAGGCCTGGGAGCACTGCAGGGCTGGGAGCAGCAGCAGAGAGGCCAACTTCCACCCCTGACCCAGCTGGGCCAGTGCACCTTTGAGCAGTGTCCTTGATGGGGAAGAGGGTCAGGGTCTCCAGATGCCAGGCATGGCCGAGTCCTGGAAAGCAGCTCGTTACCAGTGTCTGTAATGATGCAGTGAGACTGTGTTGCTGCTAATTATGAGACAAGGAAACAGACAGGTTGTTGGAGCTGTGTCCTTGGTGAGCAGGGTCCTTGACCAGCAGGGTGGCCACCCTGTAGGGAGGTTAGGCATTAAGTGGTGTAAATATGCATTAGGCTCTCTGGGATGGCAGAGAATCCTAGCCCCTCAGAGCTGGACCAGGTCTCAGAAAACGTGGCATGCAACTATGACTGACCAAGAATCGCTATGCCCTGAACAGCCACCTGGCCCCTGCTGGAAGATGGGGAGCTCATTACCTCCCACTGTAATTCATCCCCACCATCTCCTTGCTAATGACCAGGTAGGGCTGTGGGAACCCCAATCAGGGAAGACAGAGATGAGGAGAGCCCCCATGGCGCAGCCAGGAACATAGCAGGTTAGGAGAGATGTGGTCGGAACAGCCTGGGCCCCCAGGAGGATGTGGCTTAGGACAGGGCCGAGGGAAGGGAGCAAGATGAGGACTTGGCATTTGGGGAGCTCTAGTGGGGCTCAGATTAGGACTGAGAAGGACCCTTCTGAAAAGTACTCCAGAGATCATGGGCAGCCCGGGTACAGCCTGAGGGTTAGCCTGGGGATTTCAAGCTCTTGATGGCTTACAAGGGATATCAGTTATAGCAAAATATTTTTTAAAACAAGATCACTGGCCCTTTGAACAGTAGGTCTGGAGTCAGGAGGACCTGAGATCAAATGTGGCCTCAGATACTTAATAGCTGTGTGACCATGGGCAAGTCACTTAACTGCTACTGTTTCTCTCCCTGCTCCAATGCTATGTAAATGCTAGTTACGATGATGGTGTGGGGGTGTTGTGTGAGAGTGTAGATGTAGGGATAACCCATCAAAGAGATTAGATTTATTCTGATTGTCCTGACAAGGCAGAGCTTACGGTCCTAGGGATAGGGGGAAGAGACAGAAAATTCCAGTTATCAGTGCAAGCTGTCCCCAAATGGATTGGAATGCCTTAAAGGTAGTGAGTTCCCCATCACCTAGAGGTATCCTGGTTGGATGAACGTTGTTGTCCTAGGAGTCCTTGTTCAGGTATAGGTTGATCAAGAGGGTCCCTGAGGTATCTTCTACCTGGGAGGTTTGGTGTGTTTTATGTGTAGGGGTAGATGGGTTATTGATCAATAAGTATCTGTCAAACGACTACTGTGTGCCAGTCACACGTACAATGTACGAAACAGACCCTCCTTGAAAGGAGCTGTCCCTGGCCAACAGTGTGCCAAGGGCCTCGGAGCCAGCTTCTTGGGACCCAGGTGAGCTCCACGTGGGGCTGAGTTGGGGGAGACCCCCATGGCTTTGGAAACTGCAGGCCTCTGGGAAATTAATGCTGTATTCACAGTTCAATTTAACTGTCAGAAAGTTGGCCCGATCATCTGGGCAGTGACCGGTTTATTAAAAAAAGACAGAACAGTCTCCTTCGGGGTAGGAGGTTAATCCTGAGGACAGCCAAGCTTGTTCTCTAATCTTAGCCCAGCTGTGGGCCTGCGTCTATGTTCGTGAACTGGGTGGGGGTGGGGGGCCTGAGAAGGTCTTCTGTGGTCATGGAGGCAGGGCCCCTGAGGGGTTGTGGGTGGCAGCCAGGGCCGCCGCTCTCTTGGCTACCAACAGGATGATCTTGGCCAAGTCATTGTCTGCCTTTGACCCTGTTGGTAAAACAGGAATTTGAGCCTCTTACGTCTCCAGGATTTAAGGTTCTCTCCCCAGTTTTCTCAAACCCTGAGTTCTGGGGTCACTTTCTCTTCCCCTCCTCTCCTTCCATCACTTTTTTCTTCCCAGATCCTTGAAGGGTTGCTGTATAAAGGAGGGATCAGTCCAGCTTCCCTTGGCCCCAGAAGGGACAGGGGAGAACAGCAGGACAGGGAGAGGTAGAACTAACAGGACATCCTTTGACTGGATATCAAGGAGAGCTCCTCCTTAATGAGGTGCCACAGGAAGTGGTGAGCTCCCTGTCACTGGGGCTCATGGCAGATATTGGACCACCTCTTGTCCAAAGTGTTGTAGAGGGGATTCGTGTTGAGGTATAGATTGGACTCCAAGTTCAAACCCTGACTTATCTACTTACTCCCTACCTGTGTGATCTTGGGCAAGTTACAGAACCGTCCTGTGCCTCAGTTTCCTTTTCTGTAAAATGAGAGAGCTCAATATGGGCTCAAAGGCACTTTTTAGCTCCAAGTCTGTGATCTCATGACCTGTGGTCCCCATAAACTCTGAGATCATATAGCTAATGGTCCCCTGGGGTGGGATTCGAACCCAGATCTTCCTGACTCCAAGTCCAGTGTTCTATGTATCCACTATCTACAACCTCTGATTTGATCTGAGCCTTGAAGGGTGAACAGGTTGAAGACACTCAAAGAGGAGGGATGGAGTGGGCACCGCTGGAAGGGCTCAGGTGGCCAGAGACTTTGGGAGGCACCTTCTCCATCCCCTCCTTTGGCAGAGGAGGATGAGCCCAGAGAAGCATCGTGATTTGTACAAGGTCACATGGCATGTTTGAAGCTTGAACTCAGGTCTGAAGGCTTAGTTCACTTCTCTGATCCAGTCCCCTTCATTTTACAGATAAGTAAACTGAGGCCTGTTGTGGCACAGTGTGGGAAGAATACAGGCTCTAGAGCCAGAGGACTTGAGTTCAAATCCCACCTGTGACCTTTACTACTTTGTGACTCTGGGCAATTCACTTCCTGTCTCTGGTCCTCTGTTTTCTCATCTGCAAAATGAGATCGGCCCTCCTGTCTTCTGGACGGCCTCCCAGGGCCCCTTACCCTGTGGTTTCCGTGGTCCTTCGGGCCTCAGGGCTTCTGACGGCCTCCCTGGGACCCTTCTCACCCTGCCCTGTGCTTATGTGTCTCCCTTCCCCTACACAGCCAAACAAGTGTGTCCTGCTGAGAAGCTGAGCTGTGGCCCCTCGAGCCACAAGTGTATCCCCTCATCATGGCGCTGTGATGGGGAGAAGGACTGTGAGACGGGCTCAGATGAGGTCGGCTGCACCACAGGTGGGCTCCCCAGGGGCGGGGCAGGGCTGGGAATATGGGAGGCCAGGGCCACTGCAGAGGAGGAGCAGAGGGAGCAGGGCTCAGGGCCACCTATGAATGACAGCAGGATATAGTACAGGGTCAGGAGATGTAGATCGGGAAGGGGCCTGAGAAGCCATGTAGCCCCACGGCTTTCTTTGACAGCCAAAGAAACTGAGGCCCAGAGGCCTCAGCCTCTGATTTAGAACCTCAGAGGTTGACTGGTCCAAACCCATCATTTTGCAGAGGAGACTGAAACCCAAGGAGGAGAATTGATTTTCCCCAAGTTGTTCTGGGAACAAATAGCAGAGGTAGGATTTGAACCCAGGTCCTTTGACACTCCATACAGTTCTTAAAAAGTTTTTCCTTCAATCAAGCCTGGGTTCAAATCCCAGCTCTCCCACTTATTAGCTTCGTGACCCTAGAAAGTCACACTGCCTCTCCGAGACTCAGTTTCCCCATCTGTAAAATGAGGAAATAACCTAACCTCACTGTGTGATGAGAAGAGCTCTTTGTGAGCCACAGTGTATCAGAGAAGTGGGAGCTTGGATCATGTTGTTCTAAAGCTGGGTTCAGTTCCAGGCCCCACATTTTAGCAGAGACTTTGGAAAGCTGGCCAGAGTCCCAAGCTGGTAAATCGGCTGGCGCTGTAAGAGGATTAGGGAAGGGACTGCGGGTGTTTCGCCTGAAGTGAGGAAGTCTTAGGGAACGTGATAGCTGCATTCAAGTAGCTGAAGGGCCATCCCACCATCCCATGGGAGTGAGGAGGATTCAGTTTGTTTTGTTTGGCTGGGGGGGTGGCACAGAGAGGCCCAGCTGGGCTTGAGGTGGCAAAATCTTCTGCCTTTTGATCTGAGGAAGCTCAGAGAGCCCCTGGCCCTCCCATCCTGAGTCCGGATGTTGGCATGGGATCAATCCCAGAACAGTTTCCGGGGTGGGTTCAGTTACTGGGGACAGAGTAAAGAGAAAAGGAATCACACGCCTCTGCCCCCCAGAAATTGGGGCCAAAAGAGCCTTCCTTTCCTTTGGGCCAGCACACCCTCTGGGAAATCTGGGACTCTAGTAGAGAAACCTTGAAACGTTGACCCGCTGGGCACCAAGAGAGGCAAGTCAGCAAGTGTTAATATATTAAATACTGTGTGCCTGGTATTGTGCTGGCGATGAGGATACAGAGACAAAAGGACCCCAGCCCCAGCCCCTGCCTTTCTAGTTGGGTCAGGAGAGCCCTGTGCTGGCCATCAAGGGAGATAGGAAGCTGACTTGGGCACAGCCCCCTGTACTCATAGAGAGCTTCAGCCTAGTAAGGGCATAAGATGTGGGCTAATGTTAACTACGGCATGTGCAAGAAACAGTTCAAAGACCCTGGATGGCTGTGGGGGATCAGGAAGGCTGAGAAGATGAAGGGACATTTGAGCTGGCCCTTGATGGATGGGTTGGATTTTAGAAGGCAAGAGAAGGGTGCCAGGCATAGGGAACAGCATCAGCAAAGGTATAGAGGTGGAAAAGTACTGGACCTGTTTAGGGGATAGATTGGTTTAAATAGATGCCTTGGTTTGCATGTTTGCCCCCTCTGTTAGATGGCTCTTTTTTTTTTTAATTCAGTAATTTATTTATTTTAAAAAACATTTTTATTTAAAGTTTTGGGTTCCAAATTCTATCCCTCACTCCCTCCCTGAGATAATAAGCAATCAGATATAGGTTATATATGTGGAATTATGTATTAGACAGCTCTTTGACAGCAGGGACAGTGTTTGCTGTTTGTGGTATCTATCCCTGGTGCTTAGCACAGTACTGGGCACACAGTAGGTGTTTAGCACACTGCTGGGCACGCAGTAGGTGTTGGGCACATAGTAGGTGTTTAGCACAGTGTGGGCACATAGTAAGTGTTTAATAAATGTTGGTTGATACCTGGAGGGAACTTCTGAGATAACAGGCTGAATCATAGATGTGGAGCTGAAGGGACTTTCAGAGAACACCCACCCCAACCCTGCCACCTTTCACGGATGGGGGGATGGGTGTGCAGCGTGGCCCCAGTGTGTCCCTGACTGCTCTTTTCCCCATAGTCTGCTCCCCCAGTGAGTTCCAGTGCAGTAATCGAACATGCATTGCCACGGTCTTTGTGTGTGATGGAGATGATGACTGTGGCGACTGGAGCGATGAGCGGGGCTGCCCGGCCCAAGTCTGCGGACCCCAGGAGTTCCGATGCAACAGCAGCACCTGCATCCCCGAGCGTTGGCTCTGTGATGGTCAGGCTGACTGCGAGGACCAGTCAGATGAGGTGCCTGAGCGCTGCGGGCGTCAGGCGGGCACAGCGGTGCCAGCCACCTGCAGTGCCAGCGAGTACCCCTGCAGCAGCGGTGAATGCATCCATCTAACCTGGAAGTGTGACGGGGATGCGGACTGCAAGGACAAGTCTGATGAGGCCAGCTGTGGTGTGTGCCAGGGGGAGGGCAGCCCCATGGGGCGGGGGAGGTGGTCCCTGAGGGTCTCGCCAGTCCTCACCAGGCAGCGTCATGGAAAGATGGCAGACTGAGAGGAGATGAGAAACATCCCAGGCAAAGAGGAGCCATGATGGGGACTAGACAGAGAAGTCCTAGAAGATCCCTTGGTCAAAGGGGACCCCAGTTCAGGCCATCTCCTCCTGGGTCTGCCTCCTTCCCACTTCCCTTTAATCCTTCCTTAAGAAGACAGACCCAGAGTTGTGTTCTTACCTGTATGGGCATCCCCTTCACCAACGCAGACTGCAGTCCATCCTTTGGCAGAGCACTCAGGATTTACAAAAAGCCTCTATCTCACATGAGATAATGCATAGAAAATGCTTAGCTAACTACATAAATCCTAGTTATTATTGTCATTAACACCTCTGAGAAAGGAGTCAGGGCAGGCTTGCTGTCCCCGGGCCCTTAAATTCCCAAAGCATTGTCTACGTACCCAGCAGCCTCAGACACCAGTGCAATGTCTCTCTGTCCACGGGCATCTCAAACTCAGACTGCCTTAGTGCAGACCTCTTGACCTTCCCCTATCCCCACCAGATCCTCATCCCTCTCCCAGGCCTTCCCTTTTCTGTCAAGGGCCCCCCAGCCCCCGATTCTGGACTCCCAGGAGGAAGTGTCAGGTGAGGAAGGAACTTTGTGTGTCTCACCAAGACCCAGAGTTGCCAGGATAGGCAGGGGGCCACCTGCCCAGGGCTATCCCTGGTCACTTGTCAGAGTTCCCCTGTCTCTGATGAGGGGTGCCCCAGGGCACAGGAATGGGCACAGTGCCACTTTGCTCTGTGAAGCTGATATTCTGTTGGGGGCTAAGAGCACTGGATTTGTGGGGGGACTCCCAGCCTTCCTCCCCCCTATCCTCCCCCCTGAGCCATTTTCAGTCCTGTCTCACTCTCTGTGACCCCACTTAGGGTTTTCTTGACAGAGTGACTGCAGTGCTTTGCCATTTCCTTCTCTGGATCCTTTCACAGATGAGGAAACTGAGTTAAGGGGCTTGCCCAGGGTCACACAGCTGGGAAGTGTCTAAGGGCAGATTGGAACCCAGGTCTTCCTGCCTCCAGTACCAGCATTCTGTGCACTATGGCGCCACCCAGCTGCCCCTGTACAAATCATCTCACTTCCATGGCAGTCTGGAGAGGCCTGTACCTGCTGGGCATCGCAGTCCCCTCTGGCTCTAAGTCTATGGTCATTCCTACGAAGCCCCCGCCCCTGAAATGTGTGCAGATAGCCAGTGATACTGGGGAGAAGGCAGGAATCTGAAGGAGGGGTCCCAGCTAAGTGCTGGAGCCTCCCACCTCAGGAGGTAGTAGAGAATTCAGAGCTCCAAGGAGCCTTGGGGCCATGCCAAGTCCATCTCACATCCCTAGTTAATCGCTGAGAAGAGGGAGTGCCCCTGGCCCCCAGCCCACCTCTGCCACACCATGACACCCTCTCTGCCTTAGTGGCGTCTCCCTGTCCCCCAGTGCTCTCAGAATAAGGGAGGCGATTGTCCCTCTGTCCCCTGCCCTGGCCAAGCCCCAGTCGGAGGCTTGAGTTCCATTTAAGAAGGATGTGGATCACTTGGAGAGTGTCCAAAGAAGGGCAGTTAGGGTGGTGAGGGGCCTGGGGACTGTGCCACCCGAGGATTTAATTAAAGGAGATAGCCTGGATTAAGGAAGATTTGGGTGAGATGTGATAGCTGTCTTTAGCTGTCATGTGGAAGAGGGATTAGCCTTAGACTTACAGGAAGTGGGAAGGTCATCTCTCCCCACCCCTCATGTCCTAGACCCCAAGATCATAGATAAGATCATCGAGCTGAGGGCTGAGGACTTAACCAAGGTCATTTAGGTGAACTGATCTCAAAGCCCACTTCCCCTTCTACAATTCTGCCCTGGGAATGACCAAGTCTGTAAGTGGCCTGGTGGGGACTGAGGGCCTGAACTCTGCTTGACTTCGGAGGGCAGAACCAGAAGCCTGGGAGGAGGCTGGATGTCAGCTCTGCCAATGAGAGCTCCCCCCAGGCCTTGGCAGGCAAGCCTCCGGCCCTGCTGCCCCAGCAATGGCATCGTCATTCAGCTGAGAGGTTATCATCCAACTTGGGGAGCCCAGAGCTCTGGGCCAAAGCCCACCACTAAGCGGGAAGGGATCCCCCACATCTTTGCTGAGTTGGCAGGTGGTGAGAGGCCTGTGTTTTCCCTGGGTTGACCCTTTCCATGTGTCTCCTCTCCCCACTCTGCAGCCGTGGTGTCTTGCCGTGTGGAGGAGTTCCAGTGTGCAGACGGCACCTGCATCCAGGGGGCCAAGCGCTGTAACCATGAGTTGGACTGCCCTGATGGCAGTGATGAGGCCGGCTGCCTGCAGGGTATGTCCTGGGCCAGGTGTGGGGTGATGGGGACTTCTTCTGACCTTGCACTGGATGGCCAGATGTCCAGATGGGAAGGAGGCAGGGGAGGCTGGGCCTGGGGGGAGGCTCAGAGATCCTTGGCACTGGGCCCCCTAAAACTTGTTAGGCCTCAGTGGAGGAATACTGATGGAGCCCAGTGCAGACTCCTTGGGGCCCTCCCCAGGGACCTGCTAGTGGATGGCTCAGTCCCAGACAGACTTTGTCTGATCTATCTTGGTGATTGCTTCCCTGGGAAGGGCTTCTGAGCAGGGCCCAGCCCTAGAGTGACCTGGACCTCCTGGATCCATGGTGGTGGGCATGAGGCCCATCTTAGTCCCTATTCCAGCTGTCCCAGAGGAGTGGTCTGCCTTGGAAGAGGTGGCATCTTCATCCCTGGAAGCATGCAGAGCAGGCTGCATGGCCACTTGTGGGGGATGTTGTGGAGGAGATGAGCCAGAAGCCTTCAGGGGGGCCTTTTTGACCCTCCTTTCCCATCCTAAAGGCTGGTGGGAGGTTCACCCCTCACTAGGCCCCTCTCAGTATCTCCCTCATGCCTGGAAGTTCCCAGGCCCTGCTTTTGCCCCATCCCCAGTCAACCTAACAGACTTTGCTCTCTTGTCCGACCCGACAGAATCCACATGCGAAAGTCCCAGCAAGTTTCATTGTAAGAGTGGCGAGTGCGTGGACAGCAGCAAAGTGTGCGATGGTCGCGCAGATTGCCGCGATGGGTCTGATGAGCCAATGAAAGAATGTGGTACGGCCCCCACCTCTGCTGCCCCCTCCCCTCCTGTCTCCAGGGCTCTGCCTCTGCCTGTTCTGACCTTTGCTGCCGTCTAATTCACCATGTGACCTTGGGCAGGTCACCTAACGTTTCTGGTCTTTCTGCCTTTAGAATAATGGGGTGGGGTCTCTGCTGTCCAACCCCTTCCAGCTCTGACAGCCTCTGCCTCTCTGCCTGTACCCTTGGTCCCCACTCTCCAGCGGGGTTTCTGGGCTTCTCTCTCTCTCTCTCTCTCTCTCTCTCTCTCTCTCTCTCTCTCTCTCTCTCTCTCTCTCTCTCTCTCTCTCTCTCTCTCTCTCTCTCTATCTCTTTATCTCTCTGGCTTCCCCTGTCCTGCTGATATAGCCAGGGTCTGAGTCTTACACAGGTAGCCTCCACATCAAGAAAAATATATGTAAACCAGTGAACAAATGTGGGCTTCTCAGGTGGCAGAAAAAGTGCCTCCCTGGTAGACGGTGGGGTCCTTGTCACTGAATGTATTTGAGCAGCGGCTGAGTGGCCAGGTGCAGGAGATGCCTTAGAAGGGATTTGGGGGTGGGGGCCCTGCTTCAAACCGAGCTCTGCCTCAGTGCCTCCAGTGTCCTTCCTAACTCAGATTCAGTGAGAGGTCATTAGTATAATTGGCAAGGAGCAAGCAGTCGGTAAGAACATGAGTCTCTTTTGTAAACTGGGGGACCGTGTGTAGACCTAGAATGCTATGGATCCCTCTAGGTCTCAGTTTCTTTCTTTTTAAATGAGGGGGCTGACCTCTGAGGTCTTTTTCAAGTGTAGGACTATGAGCCCATGAAATTTGAAAAATGGGGCCAAGCTTGAAGGTCACAGGGGCTGGAGGTCAGAAAGGGGAGAAGTCACTGTGGAGATGTGGGGGGCTCAAACAGCTGAATGGTCGGGAACAGGTAGAAGGAAGGATGGGGGTGTGGAGAGGCAGATGCTTGTTGGGTCTCGATGCCTACCTTGCCAAGCCAAGCTCCCAGGGGATTGAGGGGAATGGGGGAACTTGTCAGATTCCGGGATTGGATTGGGGGTGTTACTCCCTCCTGACATCCACCACTGCCCTGGAGATAGGTCCTGAGCATTGTGGGTCTGACCCTAAAGGTGGGTTGATCTCTGAACTTGGTTAAGAAAACAGAATGAGTCTCCTGCCTGACCGTGCCTCTGAATCTGTTACTGGACAGAGACTCCATTATCTGGGAGAAGGAAAACCCTTCGCCATTCCTTCTCCCAGACTGCCCATTTGGGTCATCTGGCTTTGATCTAACACAGTAACACTCATTAGAGATAAATATTAAATTTTGCCCTTGAGTTCAAAGAATCAGCTGTACCAGGAGAGGTTGGGAGAGGTACAGTTAGAAAGCTTTTTATAGGGAAAAGATCTGAGGGTCCTGCTTGATCACAAACTTAACATGAGCCAGAGGTAGAACACAGCAGCCAGAAGAGCTAACTCTTTTGATGGAGGCCTGGTACCCTAACAGGGCCTGTGAGAGGGTCCCCCTCTTCCTTTATGAAGGACTTCAGTGAACTGGGATTTATCCAAATAAGGATGCCCAGGATGGTGAACAAGTTGGAGATCATGCCCTTTGGGGATCCATTGGAGAAATTAGGGGTGCCTGTCCCCAGGTATTTGGAGGGCGCTCTGGTGGTCTTGCACAACTCGATCCCAGAGGGTAGAGCAGTGGGTTAAGTGAGGGAGGGGAGTCACAAAGCTGCCAGAAACCCTAGGCATGGGAGGGGGTCTCAAAGTGCCCTTGCCATCGCTGGGGGACCACAAATCGGGGAAGTATTGGTTCTTACTCAGGCCCAAGGCAAGCCAGCTGCCCCTGGGTCCCCTTTAGCTCTGACGGGGGTCTGCCCTATCTTATTGAGAGTGACCCCTCCTAGACATGGCAGAACCTTTCAGAAAAGGGGACAGAGCCCTGCTTCCTGCCTTTCACACCCCTCACCATATCCCAGGGAGAAATAGAAGTCAGCCAGGGGACGTTAACCAATGAAACCTCCTTTCTTCCTCCCTGTCTCTCTTGCATGACTTACCCAAGTGGAGTGTGCATGAGTGTGTTTGTGTGAACATGGTACATGTGTGTTGTGACTCCATGTCAAGTTTGGGGTCCTTGCTGGGGACTTCTGGGAGCCCTGACCTGGTTCCTTGCCTTACTTCCCTTTGGATTGATCTCCTAGGGTGACCCCAGGACACCTTTTGTCCCCCACTTCACCCCTCTGTTGCTCATCCTCTGTGTGACCTTTGACAAGTAATTTCAACTATCAGGGCCACAGGATTCCTCTAAACTGGGAGGGTCAGACTGGACCCCAAAGGTTCATTCCAACTCAGAATCTCATGATCCTGCAGTCTCTAAGGCCCCTGATGATATTCGTGTCCCATGAGTCCCTGAGATTCTATTAGGGTCACTCCCTGCCTGCTCTGATACACTTTGGCAAAGGCTTGGGAAGGGGAGCCCTAAATGTCAGGATGGAGCCCCCTTCCTACCCCTCCCCAGACCCCTCTCAGGGTCTCAAACAAACTAGTTCTGAGCCCCCAAGTAATCGAGCATGCAGTGAGAGACGGGAGGCAGAGATGGGAGGGCCCTAGACCCTCAGGATTGGCTCCTGTTTACTGGGAGAAGGGAGGGGAAAAGATGCAAGAGACATTCCTGAAATAAATCTGTGTTTTGGTGATAGGGCGCCCGTCTCTGCGCTCTGTGCAGCTCCGCCTCTGAGGGGGTGCCCTTGAGTTCACTGAGACAACCCTTGATCATCCTCCATCCCCGATGGCCTCCTCCTGGGCTTCAGGAAGGCCTGGGAGACCTAGCTCCTGAATGAGAAGGACCTCCAGGCAGCCAGATCCCCAGGAGAGCCCCAGGAGGCAGTGGAGGGGCTTGGGGGACCTTTGTTGGCACTTTGACTTGGGGGACACGGGGCAAGCCATCAGTGTTCCCCTTCTGTAAAATGGGAACAGCGTCTTGGTGCTTACCTCCTTCACTGCTGCTCTGTGGAAAGTGCTCTGTAAGCCTGTGAGTGGTAGAGAAGTGGGAGGGGTCATCGTCATCACCATCATCTTCATCATCATGGACACTGTTGTTATTTCAGTTACCACAGCGGCCCAGGGAAGGAAGAGGCAGCCCAGGGGTAAAGGGGACTCGCTCCTCTCTGCATGGCTTGGGGCACTCCAGCTGTGCATGGCCCTGGAGGGTGGAAGGGGTCTAGAGCAGAGCTGCCTTTGCATGGCTGGGGAAGCCACCCGCTATGCATGGTGTGAGTTGGGGGTCCCAGAGGTGCCTGCAGCTGCTGCCAGGGGCCATCCTGGGGTGGCAGAAAGTGTGAGGTGGGTTCGGGAATGGCCCCGTCTCTTTGCTTCAGCAGGCACGGGGCAGATGGGCCACTGAGGCAGAGAGCAGCCTCCCCCTCCACCATCCCTGACCCAAAGACTTCTGGGCAGCAAAAATATCTGATACAGAGCCCCTAGGAAGGCTCAGAAGTCTGAAGCAAAGATCTGAGAGGGGAAGAAGAAGCTGACCCCATGGGGAGAGGATGGGAAAGGGGTGGCTAGCCCTAGGCAGTAGTAAGTCAAGTGAAAAAGATCTGGGTAGGGGGGGAGATGTCTTAGTTGACCACGAGCTCTCACATGAGCTTTCAGTATGCTACAGCTATTTAAAAGCCCCTCCATCTCTAATGCTGTCCTATGAGGCATATCCATCAGAGAAGACAATGTCGTACTGTAGAAAGAGCCCTGTTTCTAGATTCAAGGTGACCTGAGTTCAAATCATGCCTCTGTTACTACCTGTGGGACTTTGGCTGAAAGTCCCTGGGCCTCAGTTTTCTGCTTTGTAAAATGAAGGGGCGGTTTTCTGAGGTCCCCTCCAGCTTCCTTAGGATCTGAGATACTCTCGTCTCCTACCCTGGTTAGATCCCATCTGCTGTGCCCAGGGTTGTGTCCTGGGGCCCATATCTCAAGAAGGATGTTGACAAGGGTGCATGTCCAGGACAGGCTGGTAACCAGGCCCAGGAGACTTGTTTAGACTGGAGGGACTAAACTCTGGAATTAACTCTGAAGGGATAAAGTGGCCGCCCTCTAGTATCTGGAGGGCTGACGTGTGGAAAGGAATGACTATCCTTGTCCTCTTTAGTCCTGGGGGAAAAGTTACAAAAACACCAATATAGTGTGGCTAGCAGGAAGAACCTTCTCACAGTGAGATCTGGTCAGAAGGGAAGGTGCTGCCATGACAGGTAGTGAACCCCCTGTCACTTGAGGTATTCAAGAGGAGGTAAATGGCTGCCTGCCAGGGAGGGTACAGCTGGGATTCCTGCTGCATTTAGGAGTTCTCTAGTTCTTGGCAAAGGGCCAGGCACCTGGGTCACTAGGGAAACCACAGGCCTGTGCCCCAGAGAGAGAGGGAGTGAACAAGAAATAAAGAAGGCAGCTGAGTCAAGGTTGGATTGGGAAGGGGAGGCCTGGACCACCCCGTGCCCACAGCTGAGACAGCTTAAGAGCCAGGAGAAAGCTGAGCGCTGAGGAACTTGGCACCTGGCCCCTCTCAGGTGCCTCCCCACTCCTCAGCACCCCCTCACCCTGGGTCCGCTCTAGCCCCAGGGGCCTCAGACCTATCGTTCTTCTTCCAGAGGCTAACGAGTGTGCCCACAACAATGGCGGCTGCTCCCACATCTGTAAGGACCTGAAGATCGGGTATGCCTGCGAGTGCCCACCAGGATACGAGCTGCTGGACAAAAAGACGTGTGGAGGTGAGGCCCTGGGGGCTGGGAGACCCAGTGATCCTTCCAGGAAACCTGCTTGAAGACATCACCTCCAGGAGGCTGCCCCTAAAAGATGACCACCAGCCATCCATTCAAAGCCTTTCTGACCATGAGCCTCAGTGTGGGCTGGGAGAGATATCAGAGGACCTGAATTTAATGAAAAAAAAATGTGTTTTGTCACCACAGACCGAGAGTCCGCTCCTCGGAAGCTTGATCTAAACTATCTGATCAGTTTGAAAAAATCTGGGGGCCACAAACTCAGTAGTGTCAGTGGTGGGGTGTGGCAGCCACAAAAGCTAATGCAGGCTTGGGCTGCGTTAATTGAGGCAGAGCTTCCGAGACTAGGGACTCTGCCCTAGTCAGAGCCCACCTACAGGATGGTTCCAGTTCTGGGCATCATCATTGTACAGGCAATCCTCTGAAGTGGGTACTGAGGCTCAGACGGTGGCAGGCTTGGCCTTTTGTGCCCATACGCTGGCATCAGTCATTCCCCCACATTGTCTAGCTGTGATGCTTAAGAGGTAAACAATTCACATTTTATAGATGACCTCAGCAGATGTCAGCGCCAGAATTCCTGGCTTCAGGGCTGGTTTTTTCCTTTCCTGCCCCTGACTCAGGCTCCTGTGTTGCCCCTTTGTTGGCTGGTGGTTCAGAGCCCATGAGAGTGTGTTTGGGGGGCAGCAGGGACTGAGGGGGTGGGATCTCTGATGGGCACCTGTGCCTCCCCTCCTCCCAGACATCAATGAGTGTGACAACCCAGATGCCTGCAGCCAGATCTGCATCAACTACAAGGGCTACTTCAAGTGTGAGTGCCACCCAGGCTATGAGATGGACACACTCTCCAAGAACTGCAAGGCTGTCGGTGAGGCTGGGACATGGACACATGGGAGGAAGGGAGCTTGGGGCACCGGCAGGTAGGGAGCAGGGATAGCAGAGCCTGGGTGAGCAGAGAGGTCCCCATGGAGGAGGAGGACTGAGGACAGTCAGAATCAATGAGAGACGGAGAGAGAGGGAGAGGGAGAAGAGAGGAAGAGGAGGGAGAGAGAACTGGGCTCCAGCCCCTCCTGACCCTGACCCGCGGCCTCCGCAGCAGGCATGAGCCCCTCCCTGATCTTCACCAACCGCCATGAAGTCCGAAGGATCAACTTGGGCAAGCGGGACTACGCGCCCCTCATCCCCATGCTCAAGAATGTGGTGGCCTTGGATGTGGAGGTGGCCACAAACCGCATCTATTGGTGTGACCTCTTCTACCGCAAGATCTACAGGTGAGCCCCTGCTGTCCCTCGCGCCAACTCTATCCTCAGGGTACAGAGGGAGTCCTGCCAGAGGAAGCGGAGTCCTCAGAGAGGCAGCTGGACTGTGAGGAGATAAGTAATGAGGGGTGTTAGTGCCCCCATTTCTCAGATAACAAACAGAGGCTCTGAGAAAAGTGTGAGATGAGGGTGTTAGCATCCCCCTTCTTAGTGAAGGAACTGACTTAGGAAGCCCAGCCCTAAGGGGTCACACAGCTAGGAAATATCAGGGTCCAAATCAGAATCCAGGTCTCCTGACTCCCATGATAATCCTTTAACAGTCATTGCAAACAGTCATTGAATACTGTGTGTTATACCAGAGGGCTTATGGACACACCTTGGAGTAATGTGATCCCTGCGGGATGAGTCCTCACTCCCCCGTACAGATCACAGCCTCCCTGGGGCACAGTCTGGCAAGTTGGGGAGCTACTGTGGCCATCATCTGATGGCCTGGTCTTTGGCAGTCAGCTGTCTAGAACTCCACCAGCTTGGTTCTTGAATGACAGCTGCAGGCCATCCCCAGGCCATAAGCCAGTGACTTTCTGGCTTGGGAAAGTCTGGCAGAGTCTACACACAAACACACATGCACACACACGCACATACATGCACACACGGCATCTCCATAATGCTTCATCATTTCTAAGGGACCCCTCCATCCATCCCCTCATTTTCTCTCCAGAGGAGTTGGGTCCATCTCAAATAGAAACCATACAAAAAGAAATCATACAAAAAGCCCTGTTGGCTGAGAAAATCACATACTAGCATCATCTATGTTCTATTGTATTTTTATTTATTTTGTTAAATATTTCCCAATGACATTTTAATCTGATGACCTCCCCCCCAGATTTTATAGATAGGATGTGAACTTCTTGAAAGCAGGAACTGTTTCCCTTTTCATCTTTATATCTTTAGCACTCCACACAGTGCTAGGCACATTGTAGACACCTAGTAATTTCTAGGTGGTGCAGAAGGTAGAATGCTGGGCCTGGATTCAAGAGGATCTGAGTTCAAATCCAGCCTCAGACCCTTACTGACTGGATGACTGTGAGCAAGTCATGTCACTGTTTGCCCCAGTTCCCTCATCTGTAAAATGAGTGGAGAAGGGGATGGTGAACCATTCTAGTGTCTTTGCCAAGAAAACCCCAGATGGGCTCTTGGAAAGTCGGATGCCACTGAAAGGACCCAACAATAAATAGTTGTTGTCTAGGAAAGGGAAGATGCCTGCTCAGTCACTCAGCAAATGGCAAAACTAGAATTCAGATCCAAGATGTCAGACTCATAGCCGAATGTGTTATCCGTGCCTCTGCCCTCCCCTCCAACTTCATTCTCTGAGCCTGAGACCTAGCTGGAGGAATCCAAAGACCTGAGTTCAAATCCCAGCTCTGCACCTTCACTGCCTCCGTAAATGCCTCTTGACCTTAAGGGCCTCTGAGGAACCTTCCAGGCCAAGATGGACAGTCCTATGAAATGTGAGTCCTTGGTACCTTTCAAGTGGCTCTCCTGCCACCTGGTGGCAGCAGTGGGAAATGCATGGGAAGGGGCCAAGTGACCCATACTCTACCTGTGGGAGTCCTTGACTGGCACCTACGCTGACCACCCACTTAGAATGTAGGCATTCCTAGTGGTCTTCCCTCAGGGGCCATGGAGTGGTGCCCTACACAGATGATCTGTCCCCCACCTTAGGGGTCAGTTTCCTCACACCATTAAGGAAACATGGAGGTCTCCCCAGAGGTTTATGTCGCTGCATGGTCAGTGGGAGTCTGCAGGGGGACCAGGAGGCCAGTAGAGTTGCGGCTGTTCTCAATATGGAGTCTGGATGGCCTCTGGTACAGGCTGCTGTGCCCATGCTGGATCTGGTGACCACCAAACCAGCAGAATCATTTCATGAACGTTTACAAAGCCCTGCTGCACCAGACTCTAGGCTCCGCAGCCCCACGCTGCTCTGAGTTTGTCCCAGGCCCAGCCTCATTCTTTGCCTGTGAAGATGCCTGTGAAGACAGTGAAGGGTAGGTGTTGGATTTTTAGGCTTGAACTCTTTGTAGGGCGCAGTCACTCCATCAGCAAGTATTTATTAAGCTCCTGGTATGTACCAGGCATCACAGTGCTGGGGAGCAAAAAGAAGGTGGCACAAGCATGGTTATACCCATTTTGTAGGCTGGGAGACTGAGATTCCAGGAAGTTATAGGATGAAAGGAGTGTAGACCTCAGAGGTCATTGGATTTGACCCCCTCACTTTATAGAGGAGGAAACAGAGGTCTGGAGAGAAGAGACTTGCCTGTGGTTTCATAGCTCGTGTCTGAGATAGGATGCAAACCCAGGCCTTCCTGGCTCCAAATTCAGGGCCTACCTCCTCCAGCATGCTGCCTCCCATGCAAAATGACTCTCCCAAGGTCACACAGCTAGTAAGAGTCAGCCAGGATTCAAACTCTGGCTCCTGATGCCAAACCCAGGGTGTTTTACACAGTCGAAAAGTGGCCTCTCTCTTGTGCCATCCCCAACTTTCTGTTTCTTCCTCCTCCCCCAGGTGATCCCATGACTTGTCTATCTTTTTACCCATAGAAATTATGGCTTTGTTTGCTTCTAGCTGTGAAGAAGGAGGAGGCAGGGATACAGAATGGCCATGGTCACGTAGAGCCATCCCCGTGTCTGAGGGAGAATTGAGGCCAGGCCACCCTCCCCACTGGGCTCTCCAGGGAACGCTTAGCTCAGGGCTGCTTTAATCACCATCAATCACCAGCACTTTAGAAAACCTGTAATTTTATCAGTGCAGGCCCCCATTAACCATCACCCACAGTAGCTGGTGATTTCATGGGTTGTTGTAGCCAAAATATGTAACTCATTGTGGCTAAGCCTCAGTCAGCCTGGCAGCCAGCAGGAACTTGGACAGTGGATCCTGGACCTGCTGTGGAGCCTGGAGTCAGGAAGACCCAAGTTCAAATCTGGTCTCAGACACTTACTAGCTGTGTGTCCCTATGCAAGTTACTTCACCGTTTGCCTCAGTTTCCTCTCTGTAAAGTGAGCTGAAGAAGGAAATGGCAAATTACTCCAGGAGAACAAGAAAGCCAGGTCACACCTCCATACCACTTCACTTGGTGACCTCATCAACTCCCATGGATTTAATGATCCTCTCTATCCTGCCTCTCTGCTATCCAACACTGACCTCTCCGCTGACCTCCAGTCTCACATTTCTAACTGCCTTTCACACTTCTCCAAGTAGATGTCCAGTAGACATATTAAACTCAGTATGTTTTCTCCAGCTGCCTCCCACCTTCCCTGTGACTGTAGAGGGTAACACTCTTCTTCCAGTCCTCACAACATAGGGGTCATCCCAGATTCCTCATTCTTTCTCATCCCACCTTCCCATTTCCAATTTGTCACCAAGGATTGTTGATTTCACCTCTGCAACATCTGTCGAATACTCCCCTTTCTCTCCTCTGCCATGGCCACCACTCGAGTGTAGACCCTCATCACTGCATGCCTAGATTACCGTAATAATCTTCTGGTGGTTGGCCTGCCTCAAATCTCTCCCCACTCTAGTCCGTCCTCCATTCAGCCACCGAAGTAACTTCCCTAAAATGAAGATCTGACCATGTCACCCCCCATCACCACTCAACAAACTCCAATGACTTCCAGTCACTTTCAGGATTAAATACAAAATGTTTGTTTTGGCGTTCAAAATTCAGAATTCTGGCCCTACTGTGTGACTGTATCACTCCCTTCTCTTTGGGCCTCAGTTTCCTTGCCTGCAAAGTGTGAAGTTAGACTAGGTAACCTCTGAGAGCCCTTCTGGGAGTCCTAGGAATTGAGAGAATCCAGGTAGGCTTCTTGTAGGAGGCAGCCCCTGGGCTGAACCTTGAAGGAAGCTGGGAGCCATGAATCAGAGGTGAGGAAAGAGAGCATTGTAGGCATGGGGTACAATTCCCCAGCCACATCAGTTGAGCTGGGGGAACAGGGAGGTTTACAGGAAAGGGAGAGCCATGTGTGATGGGGCCCCTGCCCTAGACTTGCCTGGGTGGCTGCCTAGCCCCACAGCTGCCTCTCTGCTCTCTCTAGTGCTTTTATCGACAAAGCCAATGACCGGACAGAGCAGGTGGTTCTCATTGACAGCCAGCTGCACTCTCCCGAGGGCCTGGCAGTTGACTGGGTGCATAAGCACCTCTACTGGACTGACTCCGGCAACAAGACCATCTCTGTGGCCACTGTGGATGGTGGCCGGAGGAAGACCCTCTTCAATCATGATCTGAGTGAGCCACGAGCCATCGCTGTGGACCCACTCCATGGGTGAGTCGTGTTTGGGGGCTGAGGGGAGGCTGGCTACTGGAAGACATGGTTTGTGGCCTTGAAGTCCCCTTGGGAAGGGCTGGCCAAGCTCCAATCTACCCCTGCATCATGGGGGATGTGTACTCAACAATGGTTCCACTGGCCCCTGGAAAGTAATGCAATGGGAAGTAGAATACTGTAGCACCAGATTTTGTATCAGAAGACCCAGGTTCACATCCGTTTATGAATAGAAGTTACAGAAAGGCACGTTTTACGTCCATCTAAAGAGAGCTTCCCAAAGACCGGAGCTGTCCAGGGACCTTCAGGAGTGTTGTAGGAAGATTCTCTGATAGATGGCAAGCCTAAGCTAGTCCCTCCATCCTCAGAAGCTCGGTCTTGGATCCTTAGTACAAGTCTAGAGTGTCTGGTTCTCTGTGATGCCCCTGAGATAATATTTATAAAGATCTTAGCACAATGCCTGGCACAGGATCAATACCATATAGACACTCTTTTCTCTTTCCCTTTGGCTTTCCTGTTTTTTACTGTGGGACATGGAATGAATGAATGAATGGATGAATGTTTTTAAGTGCTTACTCTATGCCAAGCATTGTGCTAAACATCGTTGTGTTCCTCTCCCCTCTCTGGCCGTTCTAGGTTCATGTACTGGTCTGACTGGGGCGACCAGGCCAAGATCGAAAAATCGGGCCTGAACGGAGTGGACAGGCAGGTGTTAGTTCTGGACAACATTGAATGGCCCAATGGAATCACCCTGGGTGAGTCTGGAGATAACCCAGGCCCTCCTTTGCCATCACTAGTTTGGGGAAGCCTGTTCCCATCATGTCCAGCACTGCTCCGGACCCAGACCCCAACTTTTCTGGAAGTGTATCTGTAACACAGATACACTCAGTACATAGCCTGACAAACTGATAGAAACATCACGCCAAGACATGAGTGAACCAGGCAAAGATAGAGACACAGGCACAAACATAGACACGGATGTATATATAAACGTATGTATATATGTATGTATATGTAGCTTTGTGTTGCTTAGAATTGGGGCCTGGAGTCAGGGAAACTCCACTTCCTGAGTTCAGATCTGGCCTCAGATACTTACTAGCTGTGTGACCCTGGACAAGTCACTTCACCCAGTTTACCTCAGTTTCCTCATCTGTAAAATGAGCTCGAGAAGGAAATGGCAAACCACTCTGGTATCTGCCAAGAAAACCCCACATGGGGCCATGAAGAACAAGACATGACTACACAACAAGATGGCAGAACTCAGATACCAACCTGAGTTTTCTGACTCCAGATTCAGTTCTTTCTGTTATGCCATGCCGCCTGTCTCTCCTCTGGTCCAGTCACAGCCTGAATGAGATCCCTTTCTCCAGCCTTGCTTGGGCCTCTGTTTGAAGACCTCCAGGGACTGGAGCCTATTGTTCCTAAGTGTCCTATTGGGCTTTAAGACACTTCGGTTGTAAGGAGTTGTAAAAATGAATTAGAATTGACTTCTAGGGCTTCTGCCACATTGCTCTGAATGGCCAGACTACGGGAAGTCAGAGTGAAAAATCCTTGTCCCATACTGTCCTATGAAAGGACAGAAGAGAGAGGTTAAAATCCTGGGCAGAGAACCAAAGGGATGGGAGGGAAGGGACGGATTTTTCATCCCTTCATTGTGGCTGTTGTTGTTATTAATAAAAAAAACCTCAAAAGTACCAGGGGCCAGCAGGAAGCTTTAAGCTGGCTCTTGGTTCTGGCTGCTCCAGGTGATCAAGGTCTGCCTAGTTGTGTCTGCCCCCACTGTGTCTGGCCCAGTGGAGGTGTTGGCGGCTGTGTTTGGCAGGGGAGCTTCCTTGCTGCTTATAGGCATCATATCATAGACACTCACACACTGGGCCCTTTGGGTATTGGAAACTGTCTGGTGGGCAGAGACTGTTGATAGCCACAGCCTCTTGGTGAACTGAAGACCTCCCTGATGGAATGGGCAGATGAGAACAATCTTCCAACGGCCCAAAGGCGGCTGAAGCAGGCACTCTGGAGCACTTAGGGCTTGGTCAGACATCAAAGATGCCAACGTCAACCTCTGTCTCCTGAGCCATCATCAGGCATCTGGACTCCAGTGGCTGGAAGAGAGAGTGAGGCTGACGACTTGGTTTATCTCCGTCTCATTTCAGCCCATTTCATGTCTGAGTCAAGATGTCACCCCTGATGTCATTACAACAGAAAGTGCCAGATTTGAGGGTTCAGAGACTGGCTGCATACCCCATCAAGTCACATTCCCTCTCTGGATCTTTGTTTTCTCCTTTATCAAATTAGTGTGAAGTAACTGGATTTGAGTCTATGTTCTGTTGCTCAGTGACTCTGTGACATCAGGCAAGTCACCTGTGCCCTCTGGACTCCTGCTCCCTCTTCTGAAAAATAAGGGGGTTGAACCAGAGATCTCCTAAGGCTCTGTGGCAGCTCGATCACTCTCTGTTCCTATGGCCCAAATTGGATGGGACAAAATAAGCCATGTTCTAGTCAATGCAGGTGGGCTTCTTGGGGGAGGTGCTGCTGAAGTTTCAGCAGTGCCTGTTAGTTTTTCCCATAGTAGGGAATTAGAGGAGGAAAAGGAATACCCCGCTCTCCTTGGACCCAGAGCTAAATCCCCAACAGCATACTGGTCATTAAGCTGGAGTTCAAAGTTTTGATTCACACCTTTGCCCTCTGAGGTGCTGGTGAGACCTGGTTCTTCTTACATGGAGCTCAGCAGGATAGACTCTGGCACAGAGTGGGCTTGGCCTAAAGTTACCCAGAAAAGCCTGGCTGTGGCCAGCTCCAGGACCACGTGCATGGGCTCAGGCCCAGCCCTGGAAACAATAGGGTGGAAGGTGTACCCTGTCTTCTCAAATCATGCCCCTTATCAAACCCTGCCTGGAAGTGGAAGCCTGCATGGCTTGTCTCAGATCATGCATTTCTTAATGCCTTCTTTGTGCCAGGCAAGAGGCAACCTGGCTAGGGAATGGACAGCTGACCTCTGAGTCAGGAAGGGGCCCAGCTTCTGAAATATTTACCTCTGAAATATTTTGACAAGGTGACGTTGGCCAAGTTACTGGAGTTCTCAGTGACCCCAGACCATTCTGAAACACTTAAGTTACAGAAAGAGGGCTGGTCTGCATGGGTAAAGGCAGAGTCCTCACCAAGAGCTCCCCAGGCCAATGAAATCACAGGTTCAATCTTTATCTTCTCTCCTATGTGCCTAGACACTGAGCTAGGCCCCAGGGAAGAGCCCCTGCCCTCAAGGAGCTGACACTGCCTGGAGGAGATGTCGTTTATGTTCATAAACGTACCCCAAGTGAATGCAAGGAAACATTGTAGTGTAAGGTTGTCATGAAATTACGTAGGGCACAGTACTTGGCCATGGAGATCGAGTGAAGTATGGTAGCAGGGGATGGTGTGTTGGGTGGGGCTGCATGCGGGAGCTCAGGTGCTCTGGGAAGGGAGCAGGACCAGAGAGGGGAGGCTTTGGGACCAGGCGAGCTCCTTGTACACATCCATGCTCTTAGCTTCCCCCTTCCTGACTTTCTTGTTTACTCCTGTCATCCAAGGCTAGTCTGCCACTGGAGCTCAGACGCCCTTCATTCCCCGTGCGCTGGGCCTAGCATGGCCTCCTCTGCTGATATCCAGGAAAGGCAGTTTCTAGGGCAGCTGGGCCCCCTGATCAGGAGCCTGCTCCCAGTCGCTCCACACTCCTTCTCCCTCCATGGACACCTCCCACCTTACCTGAATTCCCTCCCTTCCTCTCTGGCCAGATTTGCTAAGCCAGCGTCTCTACTGGGTGGACTCCAAACTGCATCAGCTTTCCAGCATTGACTTCAATGGTGGCAACCGGAAGGTTCTTATCTTCTCTGTGGATGCTCTGAGCCACCCCTTTGGGATTGCAGTGTTTGAGGTAAGCTGAACACATCCAATATCAGCACAGGAAGGGACCTTAGAACAGAATATGTCGGCCTGGGGGGGTGGGCCTTGGAACATGAGGTGTCAGACGGGCATATTTTGAAAACCAAGAAAAATCCATCTCATATTTTATAGCTTATAGTAAGTTTGTGAAATGCAATGACTGTCAGAGTTTCACCATTCTTAATACTGGGATGTATTGGGCTCCCTCTGCCTTGGGCCACAGATGCTTACATCATAAAGCAGTCAATGTATGTTTTGGTCTTTTAAAGGGACCCAGGCTTAGCCAACTGAGGAGACACTAGAAACAGATACAACACAACTTCCCTGTGTAAGGGGGGAGATTCTGGGATGGGATATCTGGGACATCTGGAAAAGACCTTTTAGGGAAGGTGACCCTTGAGTGGAGCTTTCAGGGGATCCTGAGTGGAGGGAGAGCAAGGCAGGTCAGGGGGGTGTCCAAAGAGGCTTCAGTCCCTCCCAGCCAATGGTGACTTTGTGTGATGACCTCGAGAGGGCATTAGGAGACAGGCCTGGAGATTTGCTTCCCACTGTGTTCATTCCTCTGCTGGTCCTAGGTAGACAGGGGATGCCTTTAGAGTCTATGATAAAGAAAGGAAAAGAAAAGCAAGGCTTTCACAATCTCTCTTCAACCGTCTTTTCTGGAAGAAAGAATCCTTTAAAGAAACACAAATTAGCATTGTCTGTTCTTTTTTGCTTATTTTGTTACACCTTTCCCAGTTAAGTGTTAATCTGGTTCAGGTTGCACTCAGGAGTTTTGCAGTTGCTTGCGAGCCAGCAGTGAAGAGTTTGACACTTTTAGCCTCACAGATCCCCAAAAGACCCTTCCATCTTTATCTCCCCAGTTCAGTATGTGTGTGTCCTTCTTTAATCTGAGGCTGAGCTCGAGGCTGGGTGGTCTACATGACTCTATCACAGGCATACCCCGATGGGGGCCTCAAGGCCTGCTGCTGCTTCACAGGCATAGCCTGGGGCCAAAGTGTCGGTGCTGTGGGCACAATGGTCCTGTCTTAGCCAAGGATTGGAAAGCAGTGATTCTGCTCTCAGCAAAACAAAACAAAACAAAACAAAACAAAAAAACCATTGGAGACTCACAGAGTGGAGGAAGGGAGAGGCGAGAGGGTGGAAGTGCTGTCACATTTTCAGGCTTAGAAAAGCCTTTATTCACATCATCTCATTTGATTCTCAGTAGACCTGTGAGGTAGGTACAGTGGATTTTAGCATCCCTATTTTCAGAAAATAATGATTGATTCCCTGATCTCAGGGCCCATCACTATCCTAGCTGCCCTCTTCTACATGTACTGAAATGATAAATGTCCTTTCTAAATATGGCACCCAGAGCTGAACTCAGCATCCCAGATGGGATCTGACCAGTGCAGGGGACAGCGGGACCCATCATTATTGTCTAATTCTAGACACAAGGCATTCACTTTGCCAGCTGCCACATTACTTGCTTCCATAGTAATTTTAAATAGAATGTCTCTGTCTTTTCCTGCTAGGTTTGATTGGTTATGCCCAGAAATGCTGGTCATTTTTGTGGCTTTTATTTTATATTCTACAACTTTGGTGAAATTATTGTTTTAATTTTTTTTTAGTTAACTCTCTGGGGTTTTCTAAGTAAACCATTATATCATCTTCAAAAAGCAATCATTTTGTTTCTTCCACTAATTGACTTTTGAATAATATGCTCCAGAATTTTGCCAAAAATCTCTGCAGATTCTTCTCTCTTCTCTTTCTCTGAACTTCAGAACACTTGCCCTTTTCCAATCTTGCTGCACGTTTCCTACCTGCCATGATTTCTCAGACGTCACAGACAGCATCTCAGTCCATTGGTTCTTTTGATCCCGTTGGGTTGGGCCAGATGACTTGGAATTCCAACGAGTACCTAGGCATACTCCCTACTATCTGGGGTGTCTGCTTCCCTTTTGCCATTTGCTCTTTTCCAGTCCAAAGATTTTTCTCTGTGGCAAAGAAAAATAGGAGAAAACTAAGACATTAGTAGCTCTAGCTTCTTTCCTCAGTCCACTCATCTGTGACGATTATCACAGACAATCATCTGTGTCCTTATTGTGTTTTGGAGAACAAACAGCTGCTTCTTCCCCAGGGAGTCAAACTCGAACTCCTCGTGGCTCTTTAGGAAGAGACTCCGATGACTCACCCGTCTTCTGGCATTGATGAGTCCTTTTGCTTATCTCCTTGTTGTCATGGTTTTTCATTCCTCCAACAAAAAGGTCAAGATTCCTCTTGCTCATCTCTGTTTTTATGTTGAAACCCTTCTTTCTTTTAAATTTTTTTATTCTGAACACATTCATTTTTCCCCTACCCGGTGAGTCATTCTTTGTAATAAAGAATTTTAAAAAGAGGAAGAAAGGAAAACAGTTCAGCAAAATAAACTAACAGACTGCGTTTTGTACCTACCGGCCCCAGCTCTGAAACTTAAAAAGGAGAGAGTTACATTTTCTCACCTTTTCTTTGGGCTGACGCCTGGTCGTTATAATCACAGCCTTTAGGCTACTGTTCTACCCATTTATACGATTAGAGTCATGGTTATATTGTTTTCTGGATTCTTCTTGTTTTGCTTTGCATCAGTTGAGATAAATCTTCCCGTTCATCCACCAGGCTGCCAACAGACAGCTCCGTGGAGCCATAGTACACAGAGCACTGGGCCTGGAGTTAGGAAGGCTTGAGTTCTGGCTCCAAACACTAACTGTGTGATGCTGAACAAGTTACTTCATTTGCTGTCTGCCTCAGTTTCCTCCTCTGTAAAGTGGAGATCATAACAGCACCTACTTCGCAGGGTAGTGAATCAGATGGAATCTTATTTTCAAGGAGCCTAGCTTGTCATTTGTTAAGTACTTAAGAAATGAGTATTCCCTTCCTTCCCTATACCAGTGATTTCACAGGTGCAGCCCCTCACCCCAACCTAGATCCCAGGCACTTTGCTCAGAGCTAGAAGTACATTCAATAGTCATTTCATCCTCCTCATTTCACAGAGGACAAAGCTGAGAGCCCAGAGAAAGCTGGAGGTCAGTCATCAAGCATTGACTAAGCACCTGCTATGTTCCAGGTGCTGTGCTAAGTGCCAGGGCTACAAAGAAAGGTAATAAATGACTCTCAAGGAAATCCCAGTCAGACGGAGAGAGTTGGTGGCAGGATGACTGGGAGGCTCTTGGGAAGTTTGAGGTAACACCTCACCTTCTCTGTCTGTGCCTCCCAGGACAAGGTGTTCTGGACGGACCTGGAGAATGAAGCCATCTTCAGTGCCAACCGACTGAATGGCCTTGAGATCTCCGTCCTGGCTGAGAACCTCAACAACCCTCACGACATCGTCATTTTCCATGAACTGAAGCAACCAAAAGGTAGGTGGTGACTCCCCAGATAGGGTGCCCCCCTCATGTTGAGCTTCTCTCTCTGCCTTTAGCACCAGCCTGCCTAGCACGTCATCCTTAGCTTAGAGATCGAGATGGCTACTGTTCTACCCGTTTATATGATTAGGGTTTCCTCTTCAGATTTACATAAGTTTCTTAATCTCTCTAGACCTCAGACATCTATAAAATGGGCATACCAGCCCTTTCACTACCCATCCCCTAGGACTCTTCTGAGCGTCAAATGAAAGACTCCATGTCAGGCATTTTGTAACCAAACTGCCCCACAGAGATGGGAGAGCTATTATAAAGATGTGGGAGCTTCTCCGCCCTGTTTAAGGCTGATCCTTTGAAATTGTCTCCTGGGAGGCTGTGCAGTAATTCTAGACACATTTTTATAGCTTAGATGACTTCCGGTTTCTCTTTGGGAGCCACATTCAGGGTATGCTTTGAGATTATTCTTATAGATCAGTATTTTTTTTCTTTTTTTTTTAAAATAAATATTTATTTATTTAACTTTTTACATTCATTTTCACAAAATTTTGGGTTCCAAATTTTCTCCCCTTTTATCCCCTCCCCCCACCCCAGTACACCGAGCAATCTAATTTTCCCTATCACCAATCTGCCCTCTCTTCTATCATCCCTCCCTTCTCTTGTCCCCATCTTCTCTTTTGTCCTGTAGGGCCAGATGACTTTCTATTCCCCATTAACTGTATTTCTTATTTCCTAGTAGCAAGAACAATACTAAACAGTTGTTCCTAAAACTTTGAGTTCCAAATTCTCCCCATCCCTCCCTCCCCACCCATTCCCTTTGGGAAGGCAGGCAATTCAATATAGGCCCTATCTGTGTAGTTTTGCAAATGACTTCCATAATAGTCGTGTTGTGTAAGTCTAACTGTATTTCCCTCCATCCTATCCTGCGCCTCATTGTTTCTCTTCTGTCTTTTAATCCTGTCCCTCCCTGAGTGTTGACTTCAAATTGCTCCCTCCTCCCATTGCCCTCCCTTCCATCATCTCCCCCCTTGCTTATCTCCTTCTCCCCCACTTTCCTGTATTGTAAGATAGGTTTTCATACCAAAATGAGTGTGCATTTTATTCCTTCCTTTAGTCGAATGTGATGAGGGTAAACTTCTTGTTTTTTTCTCAGCTCTCCTCTTTTTCCCTCCACTAAAAAGTCTCCTGCTTGCCTCTTGAATGAGATATAATTTATCCCATTCCATTTCACCCTCTATCCTCCCACTACATTTCTCTCTCACCATTTACCTTGATTTCTTTTAAGATATGGTCCCATCCTATTCAATTCACTTTGTGCTCTCTGTCTCTGTGTGTGCATGCACGTGTGTACATGTGTGTGTGTGGTCCCACCAACTACCCAGATACTGAAAAGTTTTAAGAGTTACAAATATTGTCTTTCCATGTAGGAATGTTAAACAGTTCACCTTTGGTAAGTCCCTTATGACTTCTCTTTGCTGTTTACTTTTTCATGCTTCTTCTCATTCTTGTGTTTGAAAGTCAAATTTTCTTTTCAGCTCTGGTCTTTTCATCAAGAATGCTTGAAAGTCCTCTATTTCATTGAAAGACCATATTTTCCCCTGAAGTATTATCTTCAGTTTTGCTGGGTAGGTGATTCTTGGTTTGAGTTCTAGTTCCTTTGACTTCTGGAATATCCTATTCCATGCCCTTCGATCCCTTAATGTAGAAGCTGCTAGATCTTGTGTTATCCTGATTGTATTTCCACAATACTGGGATTGTTTCTTTCTAGCTGCTTGCAATATTTTCTCCTTGACCTGGGAATTCTGGAATTTGGCCACAATGTTCCTGGGAGTTTCTCTTTTTGGATCTCTTTCAGGCGGTGATTGATGGATTCTTTCAATACTTATTTTGCCCTCTGGTTGTAGAATATCAGGGCAGTTTTCCTTGATAATTTCATGGAAGATGATGTCTAGGCTCTTTTTTTGATCATGACTTTCAGGTAGTCCCATAATTTTTAAATTGTCTCTCCTGGATCTATTTTCCAGGTCAGTTGTTTTTCCAATGAGATATTTCACATTCTCTTCCATTTTTTCATTCTTTTGGTTTTGTTTGGTGATTTCTTGGTTTCTCAGAAAGTCGTTAGCCTCCATCTGTTCCATTCTAATCTTGAGAGAACTATTCTCTTCAGTGAGCTTTTGAACCTCTTTTTCCATTTGGCTAATTCTGCTTTTGAAGGTATTCTTCTCCTCATTGGCTTTTTGAACCTCTTTTGCCAATTGAGTGAGCCTATTTTTCAAGGTGTTATTTTCTTCAGCATTTTTTGGGGTCTCCTTTACCAAGGTATTGACCCGTTTTTCATGCTTTTCTTGCATCTCTCTCATTTCTCTTCCCAGTTTTTCCTCCACCTGTCTAACTTGCTTTTCAAAATCGTTTTTGAGCTCTTCCATGGCCTGAGCTCACCGGACATCCACCTGGGATGTCTGGGATACAGAGGCCCCAACCTCCACGTCTTTCCCTGATGGTAAGAATTGTTCCTTGTCATCAGAATTGAAAGGCGGGAACATCTGTACCCCATCAAAGTAGCTTTCTATAGTCTTATTTTTCTTCCCTTTTCTGGGCATTTTCCCAGCTAGTTACTTGACTTCTGAGATTCCTCTCTAGCCCCGCCTAGATCCGCCCAGCTAGTGCTTGGGGTCTGAGATTCAAATGGGCTTTCCGCGGCAGGTGCGACTGCTATTCAATGTGAGCGTAAGTTCTGGTGCTCAGGTCGGGGCAGGGCCGCCTCCTAGGCTCAGTTCCCTCAGGGGCTTTATGCAGAGACCTTCAGTAATGGGGCAGGTGGGGGCAGGGCCGTCTCCCGGGCTCAGTTCCCTCGGGGGTTTATGCAGAGAGTTTCGGTTATGGCCCTGAACTTCTGCCTGCTGCTCTGGGGAGTACCGGGCCACCGCCGCTGCCGCTGCCTCTTCCACTCCCTTCCCCCGCTCCCTCCCGAGGGGGCCTGAGTCACAGAGACACCCCGCTCCCCTCTCAGCCAGCTCAGACGTCTCTCTCACTGACCTGTAGCGTCTGTGGGCAGAGGGACCTTCCTGGCCACCAGAGGTTCTGTCCCTGAAGCCTGCTCGGATCTGCTCCTCTGGGGCCACGTGGCCAGGGCAGCGCAGGGATGGACTCCGCTTTCCGGGTCACCACGGACCCCTGGGGACGGCTCTCCAGGGCTTTCTGGAATGGAAATCTTTTCCACTGTGTTTTTGCACGCCTTGCAGTGCTCCAGAATTTGTGGGGAGTTCTTCTTGCAGGAAATATATGGGCTGTGGGTTCAGAGCTAGCATACATGAGTCTTTCTACTCTGCCATCTTGGCTCCACCCCCTATAGATCAGTATTTTGAAGCAAATTTATATCCGCTGAATCTGGGCTTGACTTTTGGAGCCTCTTCTGGGGAATAAGGTGTGGTGTATGAGTGTCTATCTCTGCCTTGTGTTGGAGAGGGACCGGACTAGATCTTTGTGGGGAAATTGAGGGACTGTGGGGGAAGTCTTGGGGAAGTGGATTTCTGCTTCACGTGAGGCAGACGTTGCTAGCAATGAGAACAGTTCCCAGGAAGACTGGACTGCCTGGATGGGGGTGGCTTTCCCTTTCTGAGGAGTCTTCATGCAGAGGTTGGTTGGTCATTTGTTGGGGATGGGCTAGTGAGAATTCTTGTTCAAAGTATGGCTTAAGCCAGGATACCTCTGAAGTCTAGCCCAGCTCAGATATGACAGCCAACATGTATATAGAACATTAGGGTTTGTGAAATGATGTGACATGTATTCTCCCTTGAGCCCCATGATGACTCTGAGAGACAGGTGCTAGTTATCATCCTCATTTTTCGAGGAGAAAACTGAGGCAGACAGAGGTGGACTGAGTTGTCCAGGGTAAAGTGCCTGAGGCTAGATTTGAACTCAGGTGTTCCTGACTTCAGGCCCAGAGTTCTAACCACTGCACCACCTGGCCACCTTGGAGATTCTGGAATGTTATAAATTGGCCTAAGGAATACTGTTTTGCATCAAAAACTAGTTGGGAACAAATAAAATAATAAGACCCCAAAAAACTAGATGGGACTCGAAAGTAAAAAATGCATAAACCATAGAACGCCAACAGTGAAAGAAGCTTTAGCGGTCTAGTCTTACAGCTGAGTAAACTGAGGCCCCAAGTAGGGAAGTGATCTGCCAGTAGTCAGATTTTTTTTTTGTGATCTCTAAATTTTCTTTCTGGTGAGTTCTCAAGTAATACGGTAATATCCTTCATTTATAAGTGAAGAAAGATCCTTGACCTGGGTGTCAGGAGAGCTGGCACCTCTCCCCTCTCCACTGTGTTGTTCATTTACTGTGGAATCTTGGGGAGATCACTACCGCAGTCTGAACCTCAATTTGCTCTTCTCTAAAATGGGGAGGTTGACTCATGGGCGTGAGAATGTTCCTTCCAATCTTAATCTGTGAAAGAGGAAGATGAACTTGCTCAGGCTCTCAGGGCATCTTTTCTCAGAGCCCAAGGTCCTCCTTTTTAGCCATGGCCAAAGTTGTTGGGCTAGGGTCACCCTCCACTATCTCCAAGGGTCTATTGTAGATCATCTAAAGGAGGCCAGGATGGTCCAGGGCCTGGATGCCTGTTATATGGGACTCACTCGAAGGAACCTTGGAGAAGAGAAGACTTGGTGGTGGTGGTGGGGTCCTCCAAGGATCTGGGGAGGAAGGATCAGCTCGTGTTGCCTGGCCCCAGAGGGAGTACTCAGGAATAATTGGGGGGAGGGGAATCTCAGACAGACCAGTTAAGGTTTGATATCAGGAAAGAATTCCTACCAAGGAGAGCTCCCCAAACTGCAGGGGCTTCCTCCTCCTCCTGGGAGGTCTACATCTGAATGGCCACTTGTTGGAGGGGAGTTATGGTGCAGATTCCTTTTGTGAGAGGATTGGACTCACTAGAAGTCTGCGATTCTGCAGGACTCTATAGGGCCCCATGTTGGAATAGAGAAAGTCCAAGGTTGGAGCCGGGATGCCTGTCTCTGGGACCTGGGGTTAATCAGGTGACCTTCCTGAGCCCCAGTATCCCCATCTTCTAAATGCCCCCAGGATTTGAGAGACTATCTAGGAGGAGACTTTCCCCCTGCCCCAGGATCTGGAGCCCCCCTGACCTGAGCTGTCAGCCTCTCTCTCTCCTCAGCTCCCGATGCCTGTGAGCAGAGCTCTCAGCCCAATGGCGGCTGTGAATACCTGTGCCTTCCTGCCCCCCAGATCTCCGTCCACTCCCCCAAGTACACCTGTGCCTGTCCTGACTCCATGTGGCTGGGCCCAGACATGAAGAGGTGCTATCGAGGTAAGAGCGGCCAGAGGCAGCGATGAGATCATTGGCCCCATCTCTCCCCATCCCTTTCCCCATTTGTACCCCTGGTGCATTGGTTAGAACAGGGTGCAGGATGTGAAGTCAGGGACCCAGTTCGGATCCCAGTGCCTGCATGTCATCAGTCTAGTCCTTTCTTGAGCTTCTACTGGGATGAGAACTGGGCTGACCATAATTCTGCACCTTCCCTCCTGTGGGGATCGTGGGGGACAGTTTTGTAAACCGTAAGGTTCTAAAGGGATGGGCATTGTCTTTGCTGAGTGCGGAGTCTCTGCGGCCCCAGCCACGTGAATGGCCCTCCCAGCCTAAGAAAGCCATTCATTCCTATTCATCACTCATGCTGAGGGTCTCCTCTGTCCCAAGCAGCGTGGGTACAGACTGAAAACAGTGCGGTCCCTGCCCTCAGCCAGCATGCAGCCTCCTAGGAAAGGGGTTGGCATGTCACAGGAGGCCAAGTGTGGTTGGGGCAGAGGAGGGAACCAGACAGAGGACCTTGAGGGAGGAATCTTCAGCAGAAGGAGTGGAGGCATGTGGACTCTCCCATCATGGCAGCCTGGGCACATGCCTCGAGGTGGGAGAGGAAATGTTCAGCTCCTATACAGAATGTGTAGAGAAGAGAAGGAAGTAGGGAGGGGAGGAAATAAGCATTTATTAAGTACCTGCTGTGTGCCAGACCCTTTATAAATATTATCTCATTTGGTCAAGTATGCTATAGGGCTATATAAAGGTAGAACCGGGTGGAGTAAGGCCTTGAGTGTCAAGATAAAGAGTTTGTATTTTATCCTGGTTGGCATTGGTCATTGAGATGGATGAAGTGAAATGAATAAAAAGGCATTTATTAAGCACTTACTGTACACCAGCATCTGAGTATCACACAGTTCTAAAATTAGACCTAGAAGAGACCCCCTCAAGTCCAACTGAGGCAAAGGGGGGTTAAGTCACTTGTCCAAGGTGACACAAGTATGGCCCAGGTTTCCCAAAGTCAGAGAAAGCATTCTTTCTTCTCTACCCCAAGGAGCAGAAGGAGCATGGTCCTTGCCCTTGGAGTTTTTATTCTTCTCAAGAAAGAGCATGAGTCTGTCGGTCAGGAAGCTCACATCTATTAAGTGCCTGCTGTATGCAGGGCCTGGAGTGAACCTTAGTAAAGAAGGGCCTGGAGAATTAAGAAATGGAGTGTGGCTGCTTCAACAGCCCTTTCCAGAAGTGATGGTGTATTTAATCACTGGGTCCCTGAGGGAGGGGTGGAAAGCAACAGGGGGCGGTAGGGGAATGCAGCAGGGCAGCTGGCAAGATAGAGAGAGGAGATGGTACAGCCTGGGGCTGGCCCAGTACAGTGTGTGGGGTCAGCTTGTTTTTTCATTCATTCATTCGTGTTACAAGCAATTTACCATCCAACCAGCACTTATTAAATGCTTACTGTATGCCAGGGCTAACTATGTTAGCCCCAAGCTCTAGTTAGCCTGGCTGGGCTTAGTGGTCACTGCAGCCAGGGAGAGGTTGGGCCCAAGAGCCTTGAGCTGGAGCAGGCCGGCTTGGACCATTGACCCTGTCTTCTGCCTTCCCTGCACAGCCCCTCCATCTACCTCAACAACGACGCTGGCCTCCACAACCGTGAGGACCCCTGGCACAAACCTTCTCACCACCAGCCCCACCTCTCTCCCAGACCACATGAAGAATCAGAGCTCGGGAGAACCCTCACAGAGCTCGGGGACGGCTGCTAGTGAGCCCAGCATTAGCGCGTCTCCACCAGGGGTCCCCAGCCCAGGAAACAGCAACCACTCCCAGCACTGTAAGGATACCTGTTCTGGGGCCTTTCGGGTGGGGTGGGGAGAAGAGAGGCCAGGAGGGTGGAGCTTACCCTGTCACTGCAGGACACCCTAACCCAGGCTGAATTGAACCAATGACACAATGTCCTACCTGAGGGAGAGGGCAGGGTGGTGCAGTGGGGAGTGTCCTGGCCTTGCCATTGGAAGGCCTGGGCTGAGGCCCAGCTGTGTCCCTTATGGACGTGACCTTGGGCAAGGCCTATCCCTGCTCTGGGCCCCACTTTGCTCATCTACAAGTCACACAGGCTCCTCCTGCTCTTCTGCCTCCTCCTGGTCTGTGACCTTCCTGGTGATGAGATTCTGAATTATTAAGGACAGCTCACATTCCCATAGCCCTCTAAGGTCTGCCTGGTGCTTATCATGGCATCTCATTGAAGCCTTAGAATGGGGAAGGAAAGGTGGTCTTTAGCCTCCTTTTATAGGTGAGGAAATGGGCTCAGAGACATTACGTGCCTTAGTACTAGTCACATAGCTAGTAAACGTTTGAAACAGGATTTGAGCCCAGGTCTTCCTGACTCCAAGTCTGGTGCTCTTTCATGTCCTGCTATATCTCATGTATTATATGTTCAAAGCTCCCTCCCAGCTCTGATATTCCCTGTTCTCAGACCCCTCCAGCTCTGATATTCCCTGTTCTCAGGCCCTCTGAACTTTCCTTTCCTTACCTGTCAGGTGAAGACGTTGCTCCTGCCGTACCACCTCACCCCAGGGTGGATGTGAGGTGGGGCTAGGAGCTGCAGAAGCACCCAACACTGCCTCCACCACAGGGTACCTGGCTGGGTTCCTGTAAAAACCTGTCCCCCAGATATTTATCCCTATTCCTTCTGTCTGCCCAGGCCTTGGCTCAGTCCATCAGATGAAAATAATTAAGTTCAAAGCTTATTAAAATGTTAGGCACAGTAACTGTCACCATTAGAAATGTTCTGTCTCATTAACTAGTAAATGCCTTTTTAATTGAGTTACCTGCCAAGGAGAATTCATTTAGAAGGATAAATTCTTTTGGAAATCATTTTCCTTGCAACGCTGACCCCCGTCCACAGCTGTGGAGGGAAGGAATGGGAAGGTCCTGGTCTGATGAGGCCCCTCTGGGAACCCACCTCTGCTTCTAGTTCTGCACCAAAGCCCTTAGCCAGGACCTTTGATGTGGGAGGATTCTGACAGCCACCACCCCGGGTTTTATTTGTGTTCCCTTAGCTTCAGAGACAGACATGGTAGCCTCCCTCCCTGGTTTCACCTCACTGAGTTTGTTTTGCATGACTTCATATGTATAATGGGCATAATATTTCTTACTTTCTCAGTGGATGAGAAGGAGGTTGAGGAAGGGGGAATTTGAAACTGAAATTTTCTTAAATTAATTAAAAACAACTCCCCACCCTTCCCCAAAAAAACCCCAGCTCACAGAGTCTGAGTGCTTTGTTACTCCACACACCGGAAAGGAAGACCATCCTCCTTTCCACAAGAAAGGCAGCAGGGTATGGGTGAAAGCGTACTGGGGTCATTTGCAGTGTGTCTCTGGGCAAGGTCATTCCCCTCTCTGGCCCTAAGTTTCTTTATCTATAAAATTGTAATAATCCCTGTACTACTTATTTCCTTGGATTGTTGTGGGGATGCGTTTTATAGGCCTTAACGTGCCATACACATGAGAGCTGTTCACAGGCATGGGATACAGAGTTGGAAAGGATGTTGGAAGTCTTCTGGTCCAGCCCCTTCATTTTACAGATGAGCAAGGGAGAGGACGTGACTTCCCCCAAATCATGTGGCCAGCCAAGGTTATGGTTATTATCATAATTAATTCAATTTCAAGAGAGCTGGGATCTTTTGAGAGCATGCCCATCTTTTTCTGGCCTATCCTTGCCAGGTTTGGGGATTAGAACTATTTTTGCCTCTTGGAAACAATGAAATAAAATGACTTCTTTTTCTATTTTTGAGAAAATTATATAGTATAGGAATGGTTTGCTCTTTTGCTTTTCCATAGATTCTCTTGTGAAATGCATGACAACTTGGCTATCCCTTACTACCTTGTTTAGTTTTTCCTGAGATTGGTTTGTCTGTTTCTTACCTTGTTAATTTGAGTGTTTCAGGTTTTTATAAATATTTATTCTTTGTTCTCTATAAATTTATTCTTTATATTTTATATTCTTTTTCTTTAACTGGCATTGTGTGTGTGTGTGTGTGTGCGTGTGTGTGTGAAGCTGTGGTTCAGTTGGTAAAGTCCATGAATGCAAGTTGGCAAATTATCTGTGATTTATGGCCCAAGAGGGAAGCCTGGGGCATGCTGGAACATATCAAAGATGAGTCTTAAACCCAGGCTGCCTTGGTGGCCCCTCGACTAGCTTTCTTCCTTTCTTGGATTTTCTTTCTGGATTTGGTCATTGGATTCTCCTCTTGCTTTTAAGGGAATTTGCTTAATGGTTTGTCAGTATTATTGGCCTTTTCCAATGACCGAGTTTTGTTTTCTTTATCAATCCAATTATTCTTTTAATTTTTCTTTATTGACTTTGCCTTTTACTGTAAGGATTTCCTGTTGGGTCCTTGCTATTGTGTTATTTTGTTCCTTTTCTGATTTATTTAATGGTTAACTCTACTCATAAATATTCTCTCTTTCCCTTTCTGGTTCAGGGAGTGTGGAGCATGGAAATTTGTCTCTGAATCCTGCTTTGGCTACGTCCCATAAATCTGACTGGGTGTATTTATGTTGTCATTATCTTTAATATTATCTGTTATTGTTTGTATAATTTGTTAACCCAGGAATTACTCAGCAAATCATTTTTTTCAATCTGTGTAAAAACCAGAATTTTTGAGAGCAATTTCCTTCTTAATTATTGTCTTTATTGCTTTATAATTTATGAACAGTTTAAAATTTCTGCCCTTTCGAGTTAAAAATGCACAGAACAGACCCTCTGTTGAGGTCTACTGTTACCCTCTTCAGGTCTGAGTCAGTGGTTTCTTGAACTGTTGTAATTACACACATACACAAAAGAAAAAGCTCCCTTGGGTCCCAGAGTGTTGGTGATGAGCCCCTTGGTACCCACCCATCATTCACAGCCTCTCCAGTCTGGTAAGACCTGCCTGCTTTGGGGTTACAAAGCCAGAGCCTTTAAGAGCCCAGGGTCACTCCCACAACAGGAGAAGGCACTAGAGGGAAGTGCTGGTGTAGACTCCTTCTCCGGGATACTCTTAATATAGGCCCAGCTGACTATCCCTACTGTATATGATCCCTATAAACAGCCTGCCTTCTCTTCTCCCTTCTCTTCCCAGTCTGTCTGTGATGTTCTCTCTCTCCAGTATCTGGGCTGGAAGTGAGCTGCTCATATTTTTAAACTCCTTTTTTGGGAGGCTAGGTTTCCATGAAGTCTAAGTCAGACTTGTATTCTGAAGCCTATTGGCCTGAAATGGGGCTTCTTTGGGGCTGTCTTTTGGGGAGCCAAGCTGGGCAGAGGAGGAACCTGTAAGAGCTTTGATGTTGAAAATGGACGAAACAGCATTTGAAATAAAGAACCAGCCCTTCTCAAAAAAAATAAAATAAAAATAGAGAGATCCCTCAAGGGTGAGAGTTGAGGGGCAAACCTACATAAACCAGAGGCTGTAGAGATTGCTTCTAGATACAGAGCAGGAAAGACCCTAGTCTAACCCCTCCCCTTATTTTCCACATGAGGTAACTGACCTGTCTAAGGTCACACATCAGAGGCAAGATTTGAACCCAGGTCCTATGACTCTCACACCAGAGTATCATGAGGTTGACAACATGGACACTCCCACCAAATGCTCATTCTATATGGGTGCCATGCATCACCACCTATATTACAAAAAAATCACCACAGCAACCAAGGGCATCTAAGTGGTATCAGAAGACCTGAATTCAAATGTGGCCTCAGATACTTACTAGCTGTGTGACATTGGGGGTGAGCCAGATGGCGTCTAAGGTCCTTTTCAGTCCCAAGTCAACCGTCTTTTTTCTTTTTCTGCCACTTTGGAGTGGGAGTGTAGACTTGCACAGGGGCAGTGCTCTGCCAGGGTTTACTGAGTTAATGTGTTTCTACATCTTGCAGATGGGACCATGGGTGGCAAGCTTGTCTCCACAGCCACAGCCGCCATTATCGGCATCATCGTCCCTGTGGGTGAGTGGGGCCATTGAACTGTCTTCTTTGATTTGGAAAGGAGGAAAAAGCCATTATTTCTGGTCCTGACCAGGGAGGAGGACGTGGGGAAATGGGCCCCCCGGAAGACTTCCTTCTCCTTACTCATCTTCTCTTGCTTTCTATGCTAAAGGAGCCGGCAGTAAGCTGGACTCTCTCTAGTGCTGGAGTGAATTCAGTTACCATTGAACCAGCCTCCTGCTCCATGTGGATATGGAGTCTTGGACCATAGGCCAGACCCCTCCCCGAGATGAGAAGGAAAAGTGGTGATGAGGATCCTCACCCACCCACCCAAATCAGTTTACTCCTAGCTGCATGAATAGAAACCCAGGGTTAAGACTTTAGAAGGACATGGTGATGTTTCTGACATAGACCACATTCAGAAGACTGCGTCTGGCTCTGGCTGCCACATTGTAGGAGGGATGTGGGCAGAGCCTAAGAGTGTCCAGAGAAGGCAGACTGAGACAGGGAGAGGAAAACCAGGATAATGAGGTGGAGGGCCTTAGAATGGCCAGTAGAGAGGCAAAGCCCCCAAATGTCTGTGTGCAGAGGAGTGTCCTCAGCAGACCTTGTCTTAAGAAAGGGGGTATTCGGAGGATGGACAGGAACAGTGAAAGACTTAAAGGCAGGGAGGCCGGTTAGATTGTTAGTAAGCATTAAATATCTACTATGGGCTAGACGCTGCGCTCAGTACAAAAAGAGGCAAAAGACAGTCCCTGCCCTCAAGGTGCTCACAATGTATTGGGGGTGGGGGCAACAACATGCAAATATATACAAGCAGCCTGTCTACAGGATAAATAGGGAATGATCCACTTGTGTTAGGAGCGGATGGGAAAGGCTTCCTGTACAAGGTGGGAGTTTTGCTGGGATTAGAAGAGATAGAAAAGTCACTGAGTCAAGAGATGAAGTGTGTGTGTCTGTGTGTGTGTGTGTGTGTCTGTGGGTGTGTCTGTGTGTATCTGTGTGTATTGTGTGTGTCTGTGTGTGTATGTGTGTGGTGCATGTATGTCTGTGTGTGTGTCTGTGTGTATGTGGTGTGTGTATGTGTGTATGTGTGTGTGTGGTTCATGTGTGTCTGTGTGTATGTGTGTGTGTCTGTGTGTGTGTGTCTCTGTATGTGTCTGTGTGTCTGTAAGAAGATTAGAAAGGTAGTTGGGGGTGGGGCTGGCGCTAGGGCTTTGATCACCAAACAGGACTTTTTATTTGGTCCTGGAGGTGATAAGAGCCTCTGTAGTTTATTTTGTAAGGGATAAAGACTCAGCCTGTGCTTTGGCAGCTGAGTAGAGGCTAGGCCAGCGTGGGGGCAACCTGATTGCTGCAGACCCACCAGCGGCTAACTGCAGTGTTGATGATGAGGACCTGAGCCAGGGGATGGCAGAAGAGAGAAAGGGGAAACTCAAGAGATGATACAAAAGTAGAATGACAGGATTTGGAAACAGGGCAGGGAGATGTGAGAGAGTGGGAGGTGTCAAGGATGGTACTGAGGTCAGATGACTGGGAGCAAAGGTGAGTTTAGTTTGGGGGTGGTGGGGGTGATGGTCCAGTTTTGTACAACTTGACTCCGAGGTGCCAATGGGCCTCTACCTATGCAGGGAGAGATGCCACACAAAAAGTTGGCAAGGCTTTGCCCTGGAAGGCAGTTAGGCATCATAGGGAGGTTAATTTCAGCTTAGCCTAAGGAAAGACATCTTACTAGCCTGGAGCTATCCCTTTATGGGACAGGCACCTCCTGAGGCATGAGAGATCTTTGAGGGGAGGCCAGGTGACCCCTTATGGGGAATGTTGTAGGGTCCAGGGTCTCTTCTGGGTCTAGAAAGTTCTGACCCTGAGGCCAAGGTAAGAGCCCCTCAGTGTGCATGGGCTGAAGCATCCACTCTCCACCAATCCACACACACAGGGGTCATCACTTTGCTGGGCATGAGTGGCTACCTGATCTGGAGAAACTGGAAGAGAAAGAACACAAAAAGCATGAACTTTGACAACCCTGTGTACAGGAAGACGACAGAGGAGGAGGATGAAGACGAGATCCACATCGGGAGGACTGCGCAGATTGGGCACGTCTACCCTGCAGTGAGTGTTCTTGGGGAGGAAGAGGGCAGGGGCTCTCATGGGCCCAGCATGCTCCCCACCCTTTGCCCCTGCCTTTCCACTTCACTTCCTTCTCCCCCCGCTCCTTCCCCTCTCTCTTTCCCTATGTCTCCCCCCTTCTCTCCCTCCCTCCTCTCCTTTTTTCCTTTTTTCTCGCCCTTTTCCCTTCACTCTTTCCCTTCTTCCTCCCTTTCTCTCCATCTCTTACTCCAACCCTGTTTCTTCTCTTTCCACTTCTCAATGGTTCTAATTGCTAGTGCAATCCAGACCCCAAAAGAATCCCTATAACAATATGAATGAATGAATGAATTAAAAAAATACTTATTGCATGCATACCACGTGTCATATGCTGGGGATACAAACAGAAAAGGCAGATAATCCCTGTTCTCAAGGAGATGCACCTCTGGGAGGTTTTAGCTGCAGGTCAGATGGAAGGGTCCCATGGTGCCTAGGGTGTAGCAACCAAGCAGATGGCCCAGCCCCTTTTTTATGATAATTTCCATTAATAAAACCATATCCATTTCCGAGACTGGATTGTTTGAAGGTGCCAAGGACTTGATGGTTTTCAGTAGCTGTGTCTACCAAGGAGGTCCCTGGGGGCTTTGACCCCTGAAGTGTCAGTGTTGCCCTGTGCATCTGTTTCCCCTAACTTTGCTTCCCTGGGCTGCTGGACTATGAAGCTTGGAGACCTCCCAGGAGTGGGAGCCCAGCACCTCCTCAAGGCAGCCTAGGCCTCTTTGGGACAGCTGTCATTGCTAGGTAGTATTTCCCATCATCCAGCCTCAGTTGGTCTCATAGCACCTCTCCCCATACTGTTCCTGGTTTTGTCCTTTGGGGCCATTCAAGAAGACTCCTCCTTCTTCTATGCCCCAAGTGTCTGAGAGAGGTACTTGAAGTCAATGGCCTGTCTTTCCCCAGTCTTCTCTCCTCCATACTCAATGTCCCCAGTTCTGTCTTGGATCCTATCATTGCAGCCAGTTTCAGAACCACCTGAATAGATACTTTCTAGCTAAAATCTCTCTATCTTTCCTAAGATGGGGTGCCCAGAACTGAATGGGCTAGAGGACAATGGCATGACCCTTGCCCTCCTTTCAAGCTCTAGGCAGTTCTAAGATCACATTGGGGTTTTGGCCACCATGTTAAGTGTCTACTTCTATTAAGCAAAACACTAAAACCCCTAGATTTTTTCACATATTTGTCTAGGTGCCCCTCCTCCATTTTGTGAGTATGATTTTATTTTTAACCCAAATATAGAACTTTAAATTTATCACTGCTAATTTTATCTTATTAGAATTTGGCCTATTGTTAAAATTTTTTAATATTAGCTTAACAATGATGACCAAAGATGTCAAAGTATTGATTTGTTTTGCTATCTGTTACTACAAGAGAGGGATTTTAATTCAGCCCGGGCTCTAAACTATTGAAGACTATTGAAAACTGCCTCTGTTGACTACCATGTTAACTGTCCCACCCAACTCTGTGCCTTCTGAAAACTGGCCTTATTAAACTCATCAGCCAAGGTCAGATCCCTGGGGCATTCATATCACTAAACCACTTCCAGAGTCACCCAGATAGAAAACATAAGAATGGCATGAACCCAAACATAATTGTATCTCTATTATTTCCTTGGTTTACGTGCGGAAGCCCCCCAGTCTGATGGGACCTGCTCCTGGGCCTCTGATACTGACTTTCTGACTTTGGGTAGGGCATTTCCCACTCCTGGGGATCACTTGTTTCATGCATTAAATGAGAGGGACAGACAAGATGGTCTTTGGAGCTAGGATGCTGTGTTCCTATGGGGAAGGATGTGGTCTTCCTCAGGAAGACAGAGATTGTCTCACTCTCACTCTGCTTTTATCTGTCTCCCCAGAGAGTGGCATTAAGCCTTGAAGATGATGGATTGCCCTGAGGACGAGCACCCCTGCATGCCTGGTGGGATCAAACACATGCACTGGACTCTTTCTGGACGCTGGATGGATGGATGGTTGGATGAGTTTCTTTGCCTGGAGCGTGTGCGTGTGTGAACGAGGGCGTGAGGGTGTGTGTGTGTGTGTGTGTGCGTGCTTGGGATTCTTTTTTAAAATTTATGTTGCGGAAAGGTAACCACAAAGTTATAATGAACTGCAGACATCCAAAGGATGTGAGAGTTTTGTATGTATAATGTTTTATACGCGTCTTACCTGGCTGCACTACCGTAAGGAAAAGCAAAGCAGCCCCTGCTGAGCAACTGACGTGATGGATGGAACCAGACCCAGCCCGGCAGGACAGGAGCTGGCTTACCATTTTAAAATTATATTTATAGAGCGTGTTTAGGGGGGTTTTGTAAATAAAATGAAGATGCTTTGTGGCTATCCATCAACATAAGTTAAAAAAATGATGAGCCCCTTCATGTCCTCCCCACTCCCTGACACCCCATCTAGAATATTTATTAACATATTTCACAGAAAAGAATTGTAAATAATTTAGAGAGGTGAGAGTATTTATTTTGGGGTATTTTGACTTGCTGTATATAGACTGTGTGGGGGCAGTCAGAAGGAATGGACCTTTAAGGACATTGAACGTTGAAACACAGACAGTCCTTCTGCAAAGCTGATGAGTAGGTCAGACATTGGCTAGAAGAGCAGGAGGGTCCTCTTCATGTCTGCTCCATCTCCAGAAGAGCCTAAGATAGCACCATGGAAAACATTCCTTGGGCTGGGCTTCTCTCCCTAAGGCCATTGTGCTCACTTTGTTCAATGCCAGAAACACCTGGGCATCTTGGTTTCTGCATCTGTAAAACCAGGGTTTGGTTAGAAGCAATTAAATAATTACTTAGGTCTCTCCTAGCCTTGATTTTGTGTCCCAGGCCCCCCACCTCTGACATCCCTTGTTTTAAGGTCGTTCCAGCTCTGAGATTCTGTGCTCTGAATTGTGTTTTCTATTCCAAAGTCCCTTGCATCCTTGACATTTTATGTTTTAACATTCTGAGACACTGTCCCACCCTGGCCCTCTCTGAGTCTGATTCTGCTCCTTGGTTGGCAGGGTTGGCACTCTTGCCTGACCCCTCTATCTTCTCTTCCCAGGACCCTTGTACAGATGATCATGTTATTATTGCCAGTTTCATAAAGGAGGAAACCTGGCAGCAATCTGTTGAGAATCGGACAGCTGATTAATCCCCAGGCACTTTTTAGGGGCCAAGCACTGTCCAGTCACTGACCACACAAATACAGAGAGACAGCCCTGCTTTCAGAGGGCTTACTCCCTAGTCAGGCTCGGAGCTAGTGTGAGGTTGGGTCACAGCCTTCTCCATCAGACTCTGAAGCTCTTGAAGGCCAGAGGCCTTGTACAGCCTGGTCCAGCCTGCTCCAATCATCCTGGGGTTTGTTGGAGTCCTCCACTAGGGGTGGACTAGGGGCAGGATGCAGCTAAAGAGAGAACCAAGGATCTATGGGAGCACCTGACCCTTCAGTGATGTACAGCAGCTACTGGAGATCGAGGAGAGCCCTGAGGACTGGTGCTGATACTCCCCACGTGAGCCTTGGTACCCCCTCTGTGAAATGAGGAGAGGGGCCCATGAGTCAGAGCCTCTTTCTAGCTCATAAATTAAGAGCTGGGAGGCATCTCAGAGGCCTAGTCCAACCTTCTCATTTTATAGAGAAGGAAACTGAGGCCTTGGGAGAGGTTAAGTGACTTACATATAAGAGCATAGGTCTAGAACCAGTAGAGAAACAAGCCCTCTTCTCAAGGAGCTGGTAGAGTGAGAGATTGTTTGAAGACCTAGGCTCAAATCCAACTGCTAAAACTTAGGACAGTGCCTGGCACACCCTCTTCCTTACTAGCTGTGCAACCCTGGACAAGCCAGTCACCCTCTCTGAACCTTAGTTTCCTCTAGTATGGTGGTAACAACAAACCCTCCTTCCCTCCTGGAGTGATGTGGGGCTCAGTGTACACCTTGAAATGCTCTAAAGTGGTCAGCCATCATTTCCTAGATGGAGGAACTGAGGCACAGATTACATGGCATGCCCAGTGGCCATACAGCTCAGAGAGGTAGAACTCAAACCCAGGGATTGCATTAGTATAGGGGATTCTCAGGGGAGGGAACTCCCTCTGCCAGTGAAGATCAGTACCTTCTGTTCCATGTTATTGCCTTAAGGAGTGGCCAGGCTGTGCCAAGGAGGGATTTGAACCCTGGCCTTTGCTGGTTCCAAAGCTGACTGCCCACCCCACTACTCTGATGCCTCCTCAAACCCAGGATTTCTAGTTTCTAATCTGTCTCTGTTTCTGCCACATCATGGCAGCAGTGGCTCTGGCTTCTCATCTTTTTCTTTCTGTCCTTTTTTGAGGGGGTGGGCAGGGAGAAGAGAGAAAAAAGTGTTCAAGGGAAAAAATGGTTCCTTCTCCTAATTTAGTTCAGACCGAAGAAACTCCCTTCTGATCCCTGTCAAGAGACAAAAGGGTCGTAATCATAGTCAAGACAATTTCTGAGAAACAAATGAATGGCAATTGTTTATTCCCAGACCTCAGACATTCATGCGTGTGACCACGTGTGGATTACAGTTTTGTGAATAAGATGGGCAAGTCTGAATTTCTATATCTGCACACACACACACACACACACACACACACACACACGAAGTATGGGTCACTTTCTCTGTGGAAGCCCCTCATAGCCCATGGTGGATTATTATTCTCTTTGTGAGATCTCTTATCAACAGCTAGCCCCTCCGCTGCCAAGCCAGTGGAGGGATTAAGCCCCCTATCCCCAGTTCTCTGCAGGGATGGATTTTCTTGACTCCCTGCCGAGCTCCTGCTCACACCGACAATCAGCATCATACCCTCACGTACCTGGGATAGGACACTGCCAGGCACAGCTGGCCCTAGATCTTTCTGCAGCAAGGCTCGATGAGCCTTGAACATCCAGCCATGTGTGGCTATGATGGGCCTAGATCCTTTCACTGTATACCATGCATTTATCATCTTGGCTTTGGGACAGAAACAATGTTGTGCAGTTAACTAGAGGGGCACTTGACAGCTTTGTAGGACAATGAGCATTCCTTTATAAAATACATTACTTAAATCTGCCCTTTATCACCAGCAAAATGTCCAAGGTCAGTAGTAACAAAAAGGGAAGAAGGAGCTTCTGTGGTGTACTTTAGAACCTGGGATTTTACAGCTGGAAGAAAGAACCCCTTCACTTGACACAAAAGGAGCAACATGGGTGGCCACAACCCTTGATTTTAGAGGACCTGGGTTTGAATTCTGCTTCTGTTCTTGGTTTTCTGGTCTTCCACAAGTTCTCTGAACTTCAGTCTCCAACAAAGAGTTGGGCTCAGTGTTTTAAGGTGGCCCCTTCTGGCTCAAGTCCTAGGATCAGATGTATCCTTGATTCTGTCTCTTTCCTCAACATGCTTAGAAAGACTGCACTGACCTCCTCTGGGTGCCATCTCAGCCCTTCCATTTCCTTAGTGATCCATGTCTTTATTGGGAATCTCGGGCAATATCTGATGCATGGTGCCAGCTGAGACTGGAAATCAAGAAAGGGTGGGAAATTCAAATTATGGTGACTCAGACAAAAAAGGCAGAGTTTCAGTTGTTCAATATCCCGACTAGTCATTAAATGCTCATTTCTAATTATTTCTCTGTTCTCATCTTCCAGCATACCGTCTGTAAGTAACTTTTGCCCTTGTAAACTCAGGGCCCTGGCTCAAGGAAGGATGTCCAAATTGTATCCCCAGCCCTGGGTTTGATCCAGAGTTGTATTCATTTTCCCCCAGGGAAATTTTGTAGACATCCTAGTGTCTACCAGAGGAGAGAAAAGACTTCTGAAATCAGAAGGCCTAAATTCAAATCCCTTTGATGCTTAGTATCTGTGTGATCAGGAGAATGCCATTTAAACTCCTTGAGTCTCCTCACTTTGCTTATCTATAAAATGAGAAGTTTGGACAATGTGGCCATTGAGGCATCTTCTAGTCTTGTTCTGTCTCCAGTGTTTTGTAGATGTCCTAGCTGGTACTCTGTCCAAAGCATTGTCCATCCCCAACCTACCACTGTGTAACATCCTAATGCTCTTATCTCCCATGCTTTGTAGACATCCCTGTGTTCAACCAAGAGCTATGTCCACACCATTGGGAGGTCCTCATTACTTTTCAAGTGAATGGACTAAGGTGGGGGTGGGGTCTTCCAATGTTGTAATTGTCCCCCTGGAATTCTTTCTTGAGTATAGAAAAGAAAATGGGGGATCTGTAGCATCATCTGGAGACAGACACCAATCATTGTATACTATGATGGTCAGTGAAGCCACCATCCTCTTACTGCATAGCAATGAGTCAGCCATAATAAGAGAATTCCCTGAGTACATCATCCTGTTCCCCCATCAATGCATGAAGGTAGAATATCTGAAGTGAGGCATTCATCATGTCTTTAGACTTGGGATTCTTTAGAGGCCAGAGGACCTCCAAAGAGGGGCAGACCTGCTTTGGATTTCCCATCCTCATTCTAAATCAAGGAGGTCCTCTGTCCTCTGAGACCATTCACCATGTGCATGGTCCAGGGTCAGCAGGAAACCATGCTTGTACCCATCATTTGACATGAAAAAGAAAGAAAAAAAACACCTGTAAATATGTTTGGAGACGGGAAGGTTTTGATACTTTTCTTTTTACAAAAAAAAAAAAAAATAAAAGACAAAACACAAATCTGTACAGACATGTTTTATGAAACAAAAACAAAGCAAAAATCAATTTTGTTTTCCTTCAAATTACAGATTTCATGCTCAGTCCTGGTTTGAAAACACCATTCTCTAGTAAAAAAAAAAAAAATCATGTCATAAAACAAAAATCATTTTTGTTGTGCTCTGATTTTTTTTCTTGCTTTTCTTTAAAAAACAAAACTGATCCCAGTGTTGAGCACCCTGTCAGACTTTGTTGGAATGTTGTCTAACACTAATTGTTTCTGCCCCCTCCTCGGGTCGCCTCCAGCTCTGTTCACATCCCTGCTCGGTGCCTTTTCCCTTTCGGTTTCTAGCTCATGGGCTGAGGGACTGAGGACGGGTGGGGGAATCTGCTGCATTTTTTTTTGCTGGACTGACATAGATGTGGGGGAACTGAAAACCAAAAGAGGTCATTTGTAAAACAGTGCACTGTTTCTACCATCAGATTAAACTCATTTTTTTTTTAATCTGGGAGAATTGTGCCATTGTGGTCTTTTAATAAGGAACATGCAGTACTAGTCAACCAAAAGACATTTATTAAGCACCTGCTACATATGAGGAACTCTGCTAGGCCCCAGACATACAGAGCCAACAATGAAACATCTTACATTCTATCGGGAGAGACATAAACACCCACAAGTAGCTATAGAAAAGCACAAGGTAATGGTGGGGAGTGGTTCTAATCTGGGGTCGGTGAATCAACCCATGGATAGATTTCAGGAAGTCTGTACTCTGACGGGGGAAAAATTACATCTTTATTTTCACTAACTTTTGGTTTCCTTTGTAATCTATATTTTGTTTTATGCTTTTAAACACATGATTCTGAGAAGGGGTCCATAGATTTCACCAGACTGACCACCAAAGGGGTACAGGAACAGAAACGGCTAAGAACCCTTAGGCTACCATATAGGGGGGTCAGGAAATGCTTATTTTTATATTGACAACCATAGAGTCTTCGGTATTTTATATATTATTGACTCATGGAATCAGATTTAGCCTAGCCCAACCCCCTCACTTAATAGATGAGGACACTAAGCTTGTGTGCAGAAATGCTGAGCTGGGGTGGAATTGGAGCCCAGTTCTTCCTGCCTCCAAGTCCAGCACTCTCTCTGACCGCTCATAGAACGAGAATCTCCACACTGGAAGGGACCACAGTCATCCATCATCTACTTGAAGACCTCCAAGGACCTTCCATCTTTGGACAGCGCCATTTGTTCCCAACAGCGCCTCAATCCGCTCCTGCTTTGGTTCCTCACTGTCCTAGTTCTGGGACCAAGCATGGGAAGTGTAGTCCCCCTACTGAATGATAGTCATTCAGATAATTGAAGATGGCTATTGCCTGTTTTTCCTCTCACTCCACCCTCCAACCTTCTCACCTCCAGGCTGATCATTAATTCACATGTGACCTAGACCTCCCACATGCTGTTTGCCCTCTGGTCACAAGTCTATCCGTGACCTTTCTAAAATGTGATGCCTATCTAAAAATACTTCAGATGGGATCTGACTAGGGCGCATGTTCAGTAATTTCAGTTGTTTCTGACTCTTCATGACCCCTTTTTGGTGTTTTCTTGGCAGACACTGGAGTGGTTTGCCATTTCCTTCTCTAGCTCATTTCACAGATGAAGAAACCAAGGCATATAGGGTTAGATGACTTTGCCTGAGGCTGGATTTAAAATCAGGTCTTCCTGACCTGGGCCTGCTGCTCTATCCACTGCTCCATGGGAGGAACTATTGCCTTATTCCTGGGAGCATTCTTCTCTTAATGTAGTCTCAAAACATCTGTTATGCTATATCCCACTATTGACCCATAATGAGCTTGGGGTCCACCAAAAACCTTAAATTGTTTTCAGAAGAACTTTTCATTATTCCTTCCATCCCTATCTTGTATTAGTGAAGCTAATTCCTTGAACCTAAAGGTAGGGCTTTATATTTGGAGGCAGTATGGAAAGGGGTTAGAATCAGAGGAACCAGGTTTGAATTCTGGCTGTCACTTGTGTTACCTTGGATAAGTCACTTACAAATCACTTAATCTAGCTGAGCCTGTTTTCTGTTCTGCAGTATGAGGAGTTCAAACAAAGGACTTTAAACAAAATGACCTCTTGCATCCTTTCCAGCTCTAAATCCATTATCCCAAGTTACTTTACTTCTCTGGACCTCAGTTTCCTCATTTGCAGAAGTGAGGGAGTTCAGCTAGATGGACTCAGAGGTTCCTTCCAACTTTTAATTTATGGTTCTGTAATATATCCCTGACAGATTTCATCTTCTTATAGTCAATCTAGTTTCCGAGTCTGTCCAAGATCTTTTGACAGCATGGTGCCTAGCACAGGGTAGATGCTTAATAACTGTTAGACTATTGACAATTTGGGGATCCTGTCATCCAGTGGGTTAGCTGTCCTTCAGACATCTGCAGATTGGAGGAGCATGCCACCTCTGCCTTTCTGTAAGTCACTGAGGAATATGTTAAATAGAAAAATGCCCACTGTGTGCACAGGGATGTGATAGTTGTTGGAAGGGGAAAAATTTAGATAACAAACAGTCCTTGGGGCTTAGAATATGGAATATCGAGACAAGTACTAATAGCGGTACTGTAATCAGCTGAGTATACAAGACTACCAATCCTGCTTACTGTAGGAATGTGCTAGTAATTGAACTATCTGAAAGTGGAATGAGCTGCCTTGTTAGGAAGCCAGTTCCCTGTCATCAAGGGTGGTCAAACAAAGGCTGGATAGCCACTTGTTAGGAATATTTTAGAGGGTATTCATCCCCTCTAAATCTAGGCACCAAGTTCGACTAAATGTCCTCTAAAGGGCTCCTAGATCAATGTCTGGAAGGGATCTAAGAGGTCATCTAGTCTGACTCCTTTATTTTACAGATGAGAAAACTGAGTCTTATAAAGGTCAAATGACTTGTCCAAGGTCATGCAGGTCATAAGAATGCAGGAAATAGGATTCTTTCCACTGCTTCCCACTAGCAGTTGAACCAGCTCTAGGGTATCATAATTCTGTTCTTCACAAATGCTAGATTGATTTAACATTTGTTAAGCACTTAATGTTTATAAGGAATTGTCGATTGATGGGTTCATTGTTGTCCTTTGTTCTCAGATAGGACCAAAATGACATCACCGTGATAAAGTGGAATTTCAGTGAGTCCGGCTGTGACTGATCAGTCCAATACATGCTTGGAATGCTCTGTCACAGGTTGGGCGCAGATAGTCCAGGTGAATGTTTGGAGTGGATGTTCCAACTTTGTGCATCCTGTGTTTACTTTGTGCTGTCTCAATTCTTCTTTGCTCATACAGCGCAGCACCCTTTCTGATATGGGCACGCCAGGCTGAGCGGTCCTGTGCCAGTGTCTCCCATGTTACACAGTCAAATGCAAAGTTCTTGAGAGTGTCCTTGTATCGTTTCTTCTGGCCACCATGTGATCACCTCCCCCATGTGAGTTCTCCATAAAATAGTCTTTTTGGCAAGCATATATTTTGCATTCGAACAACATGGCCAGCCCATTGGAGTTGCACTCTGGCAGTTCGAGCAAAGACTCCAGTGTCTGGTACCTTATCCTGCCAGGTGATCCTCAGAATCTTCCTAAGAGTTTGAATGGAAGCGATTCAGTTTCCAGGCATGGCACTGGTAGACTGTCCATGTTGCACAAGCATACAACAGTGAGGTCAGCACAATGGCTCTGTAGACCTTCAGTCTGGTAGTCAGTCTAATACCTCTTGTCTCTCAAACTTTTCCTCAGAGCCTCCCAAGCACTAAGCTAGCTCTGGCAACCATATTGTCAATGTCAACTGACAATTCTTATCCCTGGAAAGTACACTACCAAGGTAAGTGAACTTATGAAGAGCATTCAAAACTTCTCCATTTGTTGTAACCGATGGTTTCACATATGGATAGTGTGTTGGTGGCTGATGGAGCACCTGTTTTTTTGGTGTTAATTATTAGGCCAAAATTAGCACAGGCAGCAGAGAGCTGATTCATAATTTGTTGCATCTCAGCTTCGGAGGCTGCAAAGAAAATCATGCACCAACACTCCCTCCACTGTGGTCTTGGCTTGTAGCCTTTTCAAATGGAAGAACTTACCATCAGTATGGTAGCTGACCTTGATGCTGTGTTCATCCTTATTGAAAGCATTTGTCAACATGGCTGAAAACATCATGCTAAAAAGCATGGGAGCAGACACACAGCCCTGTTTCACCCCACTGGTGACTGGGAAGGCAGGAGAGCATTATTCACTATCCAGAACCCGGGCAAACATGCCATCATGAAATTGACATACAATATTGATGAACTTCTCCAGGCAACCAAATTTTGACATAGTTTTCCATAAGCCCTCACGACTAACAGTGTCAGAGGCCTTAGTCAGATCTACAAACATTGTGTGGAGACCTCTGTTCTGCTCCTGACATTTCTCCTGGAGTTGTCAGGCAGCAAACACCATATCGACTGTTTCTCGGCCCTTTCTGAAGCCACACTGGTTCTCACATATATGACCACCTTCCAGGTGAAGGATCAGCCTATTAAGGAGGACTCTAGCAAGAGTTTTGCCAGCAATGACTAAGAGTGAGATCCCCCTGTGATTGTCACAGGACAATCTATTCTCTTTACCCTTATAGAGATGGACAATGGAGGCATCTTTGAACTCCTGGGGGAATAACCTCCTCTTGGCATATAACCTGTTCCACGTAAGTTCCATATAAGTACAGTTCTATATAAGGAACTGTACTCATTACTGAGAATACAGTTCTGAGTTAAGATCCTTACCAGCCTCAGGAGTTTTTAGGCCAATAAGGGCAGGGGCAGGGGAGAAGAAACATGTACATAGACAATTCTTACACAAGAAAGGGGTTGGTCCATGCACAACAAAAGTCCAGGCAAAGCATTAGGAGGGGAATTTGTGCTGCTTGGGGGACAGGGGAGGCATATTAAGGAAGGACATTGGGGAAAATGTGGTACCTGAACTGGACCTAGGTAAAGATAAAGGTAAACTTGCCAAAAATAATCTTAAGGCAAGGCTGTGAAGAAAATTCATTTAATATGCTCTCTAGGCACTGGACCACACTGCCCCAGTGACTAGCTCCTTTGTGCTTAAGCTATTATTGATCTTGGTCAGATAAACTATCTACCAGGCTATACCAGTTAATCCAGTGTTCTGGGGGCAGCTAGGTGGCAAAGTGAGTAGAACACCTGCCCTGGAGTCAGGAGGACCTGAGTTCCAATTCAGTCTCAGACACTTGACACACTAACTAGCTGTGTGACCTTGGGCAAGTCACTTAACCCCAATTGCCTTGCCTTCCACCCCTCAAAAAAAAAGAAAAAGAAAAAAAATACAGTGTTCTGAGTGCAATCCTGTCAGCAGCAGCCAGGAATCCACAACTTACTTCTTTGGGAGGGCTTAACATTATAATTGAATTTTTCTTTGGAGAAAAACAGAGTCCTGTTTGTCATCACCACCCATTTTAAAACTTGTCAATATAACACACATTTTTAAAATTACCTACTATGTGCAGAGATTGTTATTAGCCAGGAAGAATTTGAAGTATAGAAAGTATAGCACTCAACCCTGGGATCTGCCTCCCTAACTGGGCACTCACAGGCTAGTTCTCAAAAGGATGGTTGCTGCTTGAAGGTTCTAGGGAACCCTGTGGGTCTAGACTCCTAAAACTATGATTCATGAGTCCCCACCAATGAATTTGTCACTAACAATAAGCCAGCAGACATGATTAATTCAAAGTAAAAGCATTTATTAAGATGGCATGGCAAGAACAGATTGTTGTGTTCAGTTGTATCAGTTGTGTCCAGCCACAGTTCACTTTCTTCTCTGGTCCTTGAAGCCACTGTCTCTCTGTGAAGAGAGAGTGTGTTTCTCATCTCTCAGCTGAATGTGTATCAACTATGTCCGGAACTCTTTTGAACTGACTAACTACTGGGTAGGATGTCTCTTACTGGGCAAATAAGACTGGTACTAGTCACAATAGCTAATGGAGAAAAAGGAGAAAAAACCAATCCCTCCTCCTTGATCTGGTGTAGGCGCAATGGTTGCACCACACAAGCTATGTATCCTTTAAAAGCTGGTGAGCTCAGTCTCTTAGGAATCTGATCACCACCTTGTCAATGGCATTTGCATTTCCAGTCTAATCAAAGAAAACTTTCCATACTTTCTAAAGGGATACTGGGTTCACACCTGTGAACTTTGCTAACACCTCAGTATTTCAACACCTTAGTTATCTATGGTGTCTGTATCAAATGAGGGTGGGCTGGTGTGTGGCCTAATGCCGTGGGCTGCTGGGTCCTCTTACCTATTCCAGCCCTTTGGTGGCCAGCCGGATAAATGTATGAGAGAAGAGACCGCCAGAGTGAAGGCTTTATTACGGATACAAGCTACATGTCAGCATGCAGGGTGAGTTCTCCCCGTGGGAGCCTCCTTCTCCTCCTGAGGAGGAGGAAAACCCCCCTCTCAGGCTTTTCTGTCCCCAGTTAAGCTCTCCCAGCTGCATAGTTCACTCGTGGACAGTGTGCTCTCAGCCCCTTGGCCAATTAACAAAACCTGCTCAGACCACGGACCAACCTCAAGGGTGGGATGCTCTCCCCAGCAAGTTCCCACTGAGAAGAGGGGGAAAACAAGATAACTTGTGTCTCACTCCTCTATTCCCAGCTGTTCTCTGGGGGACCTCGTGAGAGCTCAGCGGTTTCAAGAAGCCCTCACCTTTTACCTGACCCGAGACCGTTCACATGAGAACTGAGCTTGTGCCTTAACAGGAGGGGAATTGATTGGTCAGAGACCCATGATCCTCAACATAATACTTCAAATAAAAACACCTTCAATTGTAGTATTCACATTGGGAATAAATTTATAACTGAATTTATTGAATACTAACAGAATGCAGTACGATGGAAAGAACCTGGGCTCTGGAGTCAAGATCTGAGTTCAAATCCTCCCTCTTACTCCCTATATGACCTCAGGCAAGTCATTACGCCTCTCTGAGCCTCAGTTAAATGATAGACTTGGTCTCTTAGGCCCCTTCCAGTCTTAGTTCTATGAGTCTCTTGTTCACATTACAGAATCAGAAAGAACCCTCAGCCCACCAGGGCCCCACTAGCTGAAGGGAGTCCACATCTGATCCATCACAAACAATCAGGAGACATTTAGTTCTAGGACTAACTGCCACTAACAAGTGTTAGTCACCACAGGCAAGTCCCTTTTCCAGTTCTTCCCTCAGTTTCCCCATCTAGAAAAACAAGGGCTTGCACTGGTTGATTCCTAGGCAGTCCTTACATTGCTAACATTTCATCGATGTTAGAGGCAACTGAGTGGATACAGCCTAGACCTGGAGTCAGGAAGACCTGAGTTCAGATCTGGCTTCAAACATTTACTAGCTGTGTGACCCTGGGCAAGTAAGTCACCCAACCTCCCCCTGCCTCAGTTTCCCCAACTATAAAATGAAAATAGTAACAGTACCTACCCTCCCAGAGTTGTGAGGAACAAAGGAGATATGTGTGAAGTGCTTAGCACAGTGATTTGCATCCAGTAGGTGCTTAATCAATGCTTGTTCCATCTACCCAATAATTCTAGTATTAATCAAAACATTTACAAGGCCTGGTGAACACATCTTCAGACGTCACAGGGTGCCTTGGAATCACAGGGTCCTTTGACCTAATGTCCTAAATATCTTTTTTCTGGAGCTTGTAGTGAAGAAAGCACCCCTCCTATCCCGGCATGGGGGAGCTCTGGGGCCAATCCTTGAAGGAAGTTAAAGATTCCAAGGGGCCAAGCTAAGGAAAGGCTTCCGAACAGGCGGCAAAGGTGGGGAGACGACCGATGGAATGATGAATTGGGGGAACCTCAAGTCAGTTGGTTCAGTGGGAAGGTGGAACGTGTCAAGCTGCTCAGGAGGAAAAGCCCCACTTAGATTACAAAGGCCATATTGCTCCAAGTTTTCTTTCTGCAAGTCGCTAGTCAAGCTTGGGGGGCACGATGTTCTTCTAAGAAGCGTCTCTCCCCCTTAAATGACTGAAGCATCTTCCTGATGAACTGGAAAAAAGAAGGTGAATTGGAGCCCTACTGTGAGGAGATTAAGATAGCTGTCTGACTGAAGAGTTTGGATAGCATCCACCAGGCAGTAGGGAGCCACTGAACATAGGCAGAGTGGGCATTCGGCAGCTACATGGGGGCAGGGAGGGAAAAGGAACAGCCTTAAGTGCCTACTATGTTCCAAGTGAGGTGCTAAGTACTTTGCAAATATGAAGAGGATGACATGCAAAGGATGAGAATGTAGACAGGGAGGTCAATTAAGAGGTAATTACAGAAGTGCAAACGACTGCAAACACATTACAACTTACTGCCAATGGATTTTTAAATAGAGGTAATGCATCATATTCTCCCTTCTATACACCTACATATTTTCTCCCTACTAATATATTTATCTTAGGAAACCATCTGAGACTTGGATAAATATGGGACTCATGATAAAGGGACTAATTATTGTCTGCTGTAGCTCTTGTGATGACTGTAACTGCCTGCTGAGGCATTTAAGGACCACAGAATTTCAGAGTTGCAATGTTAATTAATTCTGTTTTCACTGGTTTATATTATTGATAATTACCTCATCAGTCCGATTACTGAGAAGAAATTTTCTTCAAAAAGGGCATTAAAAAAGGCATTTAAGTTCCTTATGTAACAATATCAATAGAATATATATAAATATACATATACACACTATATATACACATACATACATAAACAAACACATATATATGTATAATATATAATATACACACAATATGTGTATACATACATATTTACATATGTATGTATGTGTATATATATATATACATTTCCCTTAATAATAAGTTTATAATTTATGTAACATTTTAAGGTTTGCAAAGAGCTTTACAATATAATTTAATCCTCATAATCTCTCATTGGGAAGCAGATGCTATTATTATCCCCCTTGATTTTACAGCAGAAGAAACTGAGGCACAGAGAGGTGAAGTGACTTGTCCAGGATCACACAGCTAGCATGCCTCTGGTGTCAGATTTGAATTTGTGTTCCTCACACTCAGGTCCAGTGTTCTGCCCACTGTGCAATCTGCCCACCTGAATGTTATCTGATAGCAGTGTTTCTGAGAAAGTGTATCCAGATCTAGTTGGTGTACATTGACTTCTTTACATGTGCTTGGATACTGCAGTCTTTGAAGAAATTTTATTGAGAAGTTTTTTAGAAAATGAACCCTTAGAGTCTCCTTTGGACAAAAGTGACCTCAACCCTCTGGACCTCAGTTTCCTCCTCTGCTAAATGAGGGAGGTAGACTAGAGGGCCTCCGAGGACTCTTCCAGGTCTAAACCTGTGAGTCTGTGGATGACCTTGTTTCGTTTTCTTTTTAATGATGGATTCTAAGTTCTCTCCTACCTCTGGCTCTGTGGTCAGTGGTGTGCTGATAAATTTTTAACAACCGCCTCAGACGGCATGTGTGGGTAAGGGGAGTATGAATACACTTGACATACTTTTAAGTTGAATCGGAATTTTTATCGTGTTCTGCCTCACTTTCTAAAGAAAAGACACTCGACCGAACAATAAATCTAGTCCCAATCTGTAGCATTTACCAATTTCCAAAGTGTAAATGCTCACAATGCACATTTAATCATCAGCTCTCTGACCTGGTTTCAGCTGACTCTGGCTTACCTGTATGTGGGATCCTCTGGGATCCAGTGGATCTTCAAACACCATCGGTTTTGCTGACTGAAAACCAAGTGTCCAAATTCACTGTAGGTAGGAGTTGAGCAATAGCGCAGAAAGAACACCAGGGGGCAGTGTTTCCACAGACAAGTCCTTTCTCCTAAGCATCTTGGAGGGTGCTTGAGTGACAAGGCCTACTGTGTATGCCAATCATTCAAATAAACATTTATTAAGCACTTAGGGGCAGCTAGGTGGTGCAATGGATAGAGCACCAGTGCAGGAGTCAGGAGGACCTGAGTTCAAATCTCACCTCAGACACTTGACACTAGCTGTGTGACCTTAGGAAAGTCACTTAACCCCAATTTTCTCATCCTGGGTCATCTTCAGTCATTCTGGTGAATATCAGGTCACTGGATTCAGATGGCTCTGAAGAAGTGAGGCTGGTGACCTGCACAGCCCTCACTCACTCAAAACAAAGTCAAGTGCAAGTCATGTCATCATTTCTCTGATGGCATGGTCTTTTTCGGCAATGAAGGGCGAACACACATATTAAGCACTTATTGTGTGCCAAGCACTTTGCTAAGGGCTGCCACTTCTTTGGTCCTGACCCACCTGCTTCACTCTCGCCTTTGTCGAGCTAAGGCAATCATCTCTTAACCTGATTGCAACACACACAGCAGCCCATTGGAATCTGAATTCCTTTGGCTGCATTTACTGAGACATCTTCTAGGATGATGGGGGTAGGGAGAGGGAAGCTAGGGTGCCATAGTGCACAGAGTACCAGATTGGAAGTCAAGATGCCTCAAGTTCAATTCCAGCCTCAGACACTTACTGTGCGACCCTGGCCAAGTCACTGAACCCTGTTTGCCTTGATTTCCTCCTCTATAAAATGAGGTGGAGAACAAAATGGCCAACCACTCCAGTATATCAGCCAAAAAACCCCAAATGGGGTCACAAAGAATCAAGACCCGACTGAACTACAACAAACTTCCCAAGATGACTCTGTAGCGACCACCCTTTTTTCTGCTGCCCTCTCTCCTGTTTCACCTGACCCCGGGTTACTCTATGGGGGTATCCCACTATTATCTGCTTCTAACCCTCTAACCTTGACTCTTGGTGCCAAGGCTGAGAAGTGAGTGTAAGCAACTGGAGGACAGGGATTGTTTGAGATTTTTCATTGTCATCACTCACCATTTAATATAGTACTCTACTCTTAGTGGTCACACAAAACTCTATGTGGATCACTGAAAGAATAAACATCCCAGAAGATTTTCTAACTCTCAATTCACAGCCCCCATTCCAGATTCCTGAGAAAACAGGTGCCCGGTGACCCCCATGTATACTGAGAGGGACAACAGCTCACTTAAAAGCACATAGGTTAATGTATTAGTGGGGAATTTTTTATTAAAGAGAGAAAAAACACTATATGCATCCTAGAATGATCAACCATATAACAGTTATTTTAGTTTAGTGTCCCTGACCACCTGTAGCTTATTTGAGAAACTAGTCAGTCATTCAAAAAACTAGGCATTGTGCTAAACACTGAGGATACAGAGAAAGGTGAAAACATGGTCCTTGACTCTTCAAAAGAAGGAGATGAGATGAAAATAACTATGTACATAGAAGAGATATAACCAGTGTAAATGCCCAAGTGACATCTGTAAAGCATTTAGTACAGTGACTGGCACACAACAGGTACTTAGTAAATGTTTGTTCCTTTTCCTAAATGGAAGGTAATCTTGGAGAGAAAGTACTGGAGGATTGAGAAGGGCTTCTTGTAGAAGGTGGGATCTGAATTGAGTCTCAAGGGAAGCCAGGAGAGCCAAGAGACAGAGAGGGAGAGGGAAGCACTTCAAGTATTGGAGACAGGCAGTGGAAATGCAAGAGATGTGATAAGGGGGCCAGTGTCCCTGAACCATAGACACAAAGTACAAGGAAGGGGGCAAGGTACAAGGGGTCTCAAATAGCAAGGAGCTGGATTGTGAAGGGCTTTGAACACTAAACCCAATGTTCTATATTTGATCCTAGGGGTGAGAGGGAATCAGTAGGGTTTATTGAGAATGAATGAGAGCCTCTTTCAGGAGGCTCTAAAGGAAAATTGGAGAGGAGGTATTAAGGTGCCCACCAAACTGAAGGTCTACAGAGCCATTGTGCTGACCTCACTGGTGTATGCCATAAAACCTGGAGAGTCTACCAGCGCCATGCCAGTAAAGTAGATCACTTCCATTTCAATTGTCTTGGGAAGATTCTGAAGATCACCCATCAAGATAAGGCACTGGACACTGAACTGCCAAACATGCAAACTCTACTGCAGAGAACTCAGTTTGGATGGTCTGGCCACTGTTGTCCAAATGCCAAATGGATATTTGCCTAAAAGACTATTTTACAGAGAACTTGCGCAAACCAAGTACTTATATAGAGGCCAGAAGTGGTACAATGGCACTCTCAAGATCTCTGAAGAACTTTGGAATCAATTGTGAAACATGTAAGATGTTGGCAAAGGACTGTCCAGCCTGGCATGTCCCCATCAAAGACGATGCTGTGCTCTATGAGCAAAGCCAAATTGTAGTAGCTCAAAAGAAACATGAAATGCATAAATTTAGAGCCATCTCCACTCCTGATGTGTAGCAGAGCCTTCTTAGCTTGTGTTGGTCTGATTGGCCACAGTCAGACACACCACACCTTGACCCAACATAGTGATGTCATTTTGATCCTGTTAGAAAATGAAGGACAAAGACTACAACTAATTTTGCCCAGACTGCTAGAGGGAACAGTACATGTTGGAGGATGCACCTTGACTGGAAGGGAATGTGATGGGGGCAGGGAATAGGAACCATTATCATTTCACAACATCTTAATGGACTAACAATGTAGAAATCCCTCAACCATCTGATATCCTTCTAAAAGAAAGTAAGGAGAATTAAATTATAGCAAATCATATAAAGTGGATGATCATATCCACTGCTGTAAAAATTACTTGCTGTCCTTGGACAAGAGACATCTGCCCTCTGCTCTGAATGCTTATTTCAACCCCACAGTTTTGTCTACTTGGACGTTTTTCACAAAAGTATTTGGTCACTTGCCCTTGAACAGGTAAATGTCTCTCATTTCAGTAAATATTCCTTCAGAAAGTTCCCCTTTTCTCCCTTGAATGATTCCCCATTCCTCTGTTTTTCTATCTCCTGATAGAAACCCCTTTCTGTTAAAGGTGTTATTTCTCAGTTGCAACAGAATGTTGCTGTTTGAATTTGTATGCTAAGCAAACCTGAACATTATGAAAACCAAATCTGCACCCCAGAAAACTGAAGCTGTGGTTAGCAGTTTCTTTAGCATGCTAATACATTTCTTTGCTTTTGGTTTGGCCTCCTATCTTTGCCCTTGTGCAGTCATCAGACCCTCCTGTCCCTTGGGTATGTCTCTCCCAAAAGGTCCATTCCTTTTACCAACAGGGCAACGATGCTAAGTAATGACATGTCCTCTGTTTCAATATTGTCATATGTAAGGAAGAGCCTTTCTTCCTCTCCTCCTTTAATCTCTATCTGTATCCCCCCCCAAAATAATTCTTACAGATAAGTGTTCTTCCTGACTCTCAAATATTAGCGTTTGTTTTTAAGAATAAATAGGATCATCATAAAGCCAGAAACACAATGCTGCTATGACTATTAGGAGGTGACATAAGAGCTAGAGTGAAAACCTGGGAGTCAGGAAGACCTGGGTTCATAGTCTGCCTTTGAGACAGGCTAGCTAGTTAGAGGTAGCTAGGTGGCACAGTAGATAAAGCACTTCTGGAGTCTGGAAGATCTGAGTTCAAATCCAGCATCACACAATGACTATGTGACCCTAGGCAAGTCAAATCACTTCTCTTTGTCTCAGTTTCCCCAATTGTAAGATGGGAATCACAATGGTGCTTACCTCCCAGGGTTGTTGAGAGGATTACATAATAGTTGTAAATTGCTTGGTACAGTGCCTGGCACATAGAGATTGCTGCATAAATATTCATTCCTTTCTCTAGCTGAGAATGTCTCCCCATTTTACAGCTGGTCAAACTGAGGCCCAGAGAAGGGACTTGGGGTGTCACACAGGCATTGCTCCAATGAAATGTACACAAAAGGGGTGGGATGAGTGTTCTTAGGAGAGATCTCAAGCAGAGAGCCCCAAGGAATTGTGCTTGGTCCTGACACGTTCTAACCAAGTCCCTAGTATCAGAAGGGTTAGGACAGATTTGTAGATGATACAAAGCTAGAAAGGGGACACTGAATGTATCCTATGCCAAAAGTCCTCCAGAGGCTATAACATTACAATGGAGAAAAATGGAACCTCAGGATTGGTTTGGAGGCTGTGATTTCATTGGTGCTAACGCAGGTTAGAACCTTAAGTTGTCTGAGGAGTTAAGTGATTTTCCCAGAGTCCCACAGCCAGGATGTGTCAGAATGGGATTTGAATCAGTTTTCCTGGTGATGAGGCTGGCTCTATTATGTCAAGCGTAAGACGGGGATACCTATACCACACCTATGTTACAGCACTGTCATGACCTGATCTTCAAGTAAGTGATCAGTGCCAGCTACGATTATCGTATGTATCAAATGAGATCATATTTATAAAAGCATAGGGACTGGCACATAGCAGGTGCTTAACACATGTTTATTCTCTCCCCTTATGTAGACATCTACTACAGTCTTAGTAAGAGATTTCTGCAGATTTCTGAATGAATGGAATGGAGGTGAAGGAGGATCCAGTTAGTTTTTGAAGGAGAGATCTTGTAATCTTTGCAGAACAATATGTTTAAATGATGCCCTTGGATCCCACAAGACTAAGGCTGAGTGGGAAGAGATAGCCAAAGGCTGCCTGGAATGGAAAGTGAAAGGCCAGCTTCAAGCTGGGGGACACAGATGGCATCCTCACCAGTCCGGTTCCCCTTCTCCTGGGGCAGCGAAGACAACATATATTTAACGGACATCGGTAATCCGCGTGCCCAGGCTGTGCTGAGTGCGTTACCAACATGATCTCAGTCTACTGCTCCAAGGCCAGCACTTCTTTGCCCTCTGCCAGGGTCGAGAAGACCCGCGCTCCAAAGCTCCCGAAGGAGCCCAGTGGGTGTCTCGGTCTGTGCCCCCTGCACCTCGGCGGCACCACCCCCCTTCTTACGCCTCGGTGGGGTCTCCCTGGCTCTTTATTCAGGTGGGCTCGGCCAGGATGCTTTGAAATTCACTCACTAAAAAGCCCCTCGCCCGACTTCTATCGGGACACAACACGCGTACGTACATACATACATACAACAACACGCATACAAGCAGGCACAACAGGGTACACGTGGAAGATAAGGGTGGGCATCTCCAAGGCAAGGCAGCGGCGTGAAGGAAAGGGGAGTCTTCTCGCAAAGGGCCGGATGCAGATGGCACTGAGCGGGGACGGCCCGGGAGAGGCCCGAGCGGGCACTCGGGGCAGGGGAGGCGGGGTACGCGGACTGCCCGGTCCGTTCGGGCGCTGTCCGGCTCTGCCCACGCAGCCCCATCGGCTCGGGGCCGGCGGGAGAGCCGTCACCCCCCAGCTGGGAAGCCAAGGCGGCCTCGGGAAGGGCACGGGCCGGAGCCGTCCGCGGGCCGCGCAGGGCACACCCAGGGCTGGGGGCATCCCACCCGGCGGCCGCGGGGCGGGGGGGAGCCTGGGGCAGGCCCGGCCCCGGGGCGGGCTCGGGGGACAGACGCGGGCGGCCGGAGCGGGATCCCACGAGCGGGGTTCGGCCGCGGGCCACGGAGGCCGGGGTGAGGCCCAGGGGCCGGACGCGGGCGGCGCGCGTGGGCGCAGCGGGGGAGGGACGGCGCCACCGGGAACGGCGGCGGACGTGTCCACGGGCTGTCCAGTTCCAGTTGGAGACCCAGGACTGGACAGCAGGGAAAGGCCGCTACCCCCGGGGGAAGGAGCGGCGGGGGATGCTCCGCCCACAGCGGCGCTAGGTTTCCCGGGAGATAGAGAAAGCCCAAGTTGAGATGGCCTGCCGCGCATGCGCATCCTCGCGCCTCGCTCGCGGGGCGGGGCCAGACCGGTGACGCAAAGGGGAAGGCGGGGCCTGCCGGCGGGCGGAAGAGAGTGGGCGCGGCCTCGTGACGTCAGTGCCGCGCGCCCAGCGGCCTAGGCCAAAAAGCGGCGCCCGGGTGGTTGGTGGAGGCGATCGTGCGGCCCCTCGTCGTCCGCGCGCCCCGCAGGTTCAGGCCCAGCAAGGCTCGGCCATGGCCAGCGACTTCTACCTGCGCTACTACGTGGGGCACAAGGGCAAGTTCGGCCACGAGTTCCTGGAGTTCGAGTTTCGGCCGGACGGTGAGCGGCGGGGCGGCGTGGTCGGGGCGGGGGGGTGCCCGAACCGAGGGGCACACGGGGAGGGCGGGGACCCCACGCTTGGGTTCTCTGGGTGCTGCCAGCACCCCCATGCTGGCTCCTGAGGAGGGCTCCTGTAAAGTGGGGCAGTGCCCCCCGCCAGCGTGGCTGCGGTGGGGGCTCGCGTTTGGCCGGTGGGACCGGGGCGAGGGGCGAGCGAGGCCGCGCGTGCCCGGGGACCGGCCGCGGATGGGCGGGGGCGTCAGCTCAGCCAGCTGCCCCGTGCGGCTCCCGGATTGTCACAGCCTGGCCACCCGTGGTGTCTGCTGGGGATGGGGCAGCAGGGAGCCAAACGCTGGTCGGGTCCGGAGCCTTGGGGCTGACCGAGCCGGCCCAGGCAGTCAGTGGGACCCTGAATCTGGTGCCCTCGGGCCGCCAGCCGGCGTCACTGGGCACCCACCGTGCGGGTCACCGCCGCCCCCGGGGCTGTCCTCCAGCTCTGCTCCGAGAGAGCCTTGAGGCCGGAGCGCGCGTGAGTAAGGAGGTCCTGCCCACACCCGACCGAGCGTCGTCGGCCTTCGCTAGGCTAACTCTCGGCAGCAGACCCGTGGCCTTAGATTTTTAAAACGTGGAATTTACCTCCCCCTCATCCAGCCCTTGGAAGTCAGCTCACCTGGAATCCGGGTGGCCTGTCAGCCCGAGCTCAGATTCCCTCATCTGTAGAGTCACATTTTCTCAAGGCTTCTCCCATTTTTACTCCATCAACCTGCTCCTTGTTGTTGAACATCAGGTTAAGAGTGTACTGGCTTCCTTTGTCTTTTGAAGGATGAAATGATCATTAAGGCAAGTCAGGAAATGATTAGCCCTTCTGCTTGGGCAGGATATCTTGATAAGGGAATTCCCCCATCAGTACCATAGAATTCCACTGCACTAGGCTGCTGCTCCATTTCTTATATTTCTCAGCCTGCTCAGGTGGGCTGGCGATTCACCAGTGACACCTGTTGGTTACTTCCTGAGTATGGCCATGTGAAGCATGGTCATCTGGTAGAGCAGCGGCAGAGATATTCGGAAATTGCAGGAGATAGAAATCCAGGGAGCTGACATTCAACCCAGAGCCCTCAGCTGCCCACACGTAGGGGGCCCCTTAGCTTATCTTCACTGGAACCCACTTCTGACTCTAGGTGTCTTTGTAGCATACAAAGCTGTTGCTCACAACTGCCCTGCTTCATGGCTGGACAGCTGGCTGTGGAGGTGGAGAGAAGCTATCTGCTTTGGAGGAGGGAGCTCTTGATCCCCAGGAAATCACAGGTTTAATATAGACCAGCCAGGAAATGGACTTGTCTTGCTCCTCTCCATCCATTTCTGCACTGTTTCTTTGAGATTATTCAGGCTTTTGCAGGCAGTGTCATTTTGTAAGCTCAAGCTCAGTTCCTCTTGCCTGTCAGCTGTTTCTTTGGCATTTGTGTGCAGGCAGCTGAGGCTGAGGGTTCAAGGGGCACCTCCTCTTTCATCTCATGAAATATCTGAGCATCTTGGTAGGTAGTTCACTCTTCTTGGGGCTTCGTCAGAGCCCAACCCGTGCAACCCTGAGAATCTTCTAATTGCCACATGCCCACCCAGTGGCCCTGCCCCCACCCTGTCCCCTATATATTGGAACCAAAGTCTCTCACCTGGCAGCTCCCCTGATTGCTCTGGGGTCATTCCTTCTCCCTGTGAGAGGGAGAAATGTACCTGTTGTACATTTTGTTACATAGTTTGCTGTACTCACTTTCACACCACAAGTTTTTTCCTCTGAGTGTCAGCCTTGACAGTCCTAAACATTTATTAAGCCTCACCTACTCTGTGGCAGGCACTGTGCTGAGTGCTGGAGGTACAAAGATAGGTAAAAGACTGTCCCTGCTTGCAAGGTGCTCTCAGCATCCGTGGGGGAGACGATATGTAGATGTTGTGTACAAAGCCTACAAAATCAGTAGAAAATAATTAGCAGATGGAAGGTGGCAGAAGTCAGAAGGGATAGAGAAGACTTCCTGTAGAAGGTAGGACTTTTAGTTGGGACTTAAAGGAAGCCAGGGAGGTCAGCAGTCAGTGGAAGAGAGACAACCTGCAGGCAGGGGAGAAAGCCAGAGAAAATGCCCAGAGCTGAGGGATGGAGGGTCTTATTTGTAACAGCCTGGAGGCCAGAGTCACATCTGAAGAGGATGAGGTGGGGAGTGGAGGAAGGCGGAAGAAGTCTTGAAAGTGGGGCAAGTTTGTGAGGCATTTTGAATGGCAAATGGGATTTTATAATTGGTTCTGGAAGTGTTGTCAGTCCCCTGGACCAGGAGTTTGGGGGTGTGGAGGAACATGGTCAGGCCTGTGTTTGAGTAAGACTGCTTTGGCAGCCACATTTGACCAGATTGTTTTTTGTAAACTGAATGTGATTTTTACTCTGTATAGGAAAACTGAGATACGCCAACAACAGCAATTACAAAAATGACGTCATGATCAGAAAAGAGGTGAGAGCTTTGGGAGGGTCCTCCAGCTTCCAGGTGGGAGGGAGCATTCTCAGGAGGCAACGGGAGGTTTCACTGGGAGAGGTGAGAACCCCGGGGGAAGTCCTCCCTCTGTAGCCAATGGCTGTCTTCTAGGCTTACGTCCACAAGAGTGTGATGGAGGAACTAAAGAGAATCATTGATGACAGTGAGATTACAAAGGAAGACGATGCTTTGTGGCCTCCGCCGGACAGGGTGGGCCGGCAGGTGAGTGGGGGCCAGGGTGGGCAGGAAGGGGCCTGTCTTCGGTTAACTTGTCTTTCTCAGTGCTGCAAGTGAAGCAACCCTCCTTGCAAGAAGCTTATGTTTTAACTTTGAGTCAGAGTCCAACGGGGTGATGACAAATGTGCGTGTTGGTGTAAAGAGAATGAATACAAGTAAACACAGGTGGTTTGTGTACAGGGGAGTTTGAGAAGCAAGACGACATAGTAGCCGGGGGTCTAGAAGCTGGTACTTGAGCTGAAGGGAGAGAGGAGCTGAGGAGGGGCAGCATTTGAGGCATGGAGAGGAGGCGGGATTCCTCCCTCGTTCTCGAATCCAGCTTTGTCGTGTCTGCTTCCATGGCATCTCCTCCCAGTGCCTGGAGTGCCTCTCTCCTCACCTCTGCTTCACAGACACGCTCTCTCCCTTCATGCCAGCTCAAGTACCCAGGACAGCTGGGCCCAGAGCCCCGGTCCCTCTGCACTGTGAGTCTCTAGAAGAGCTGAGCTTCTCTGTGTGTCGATTTTGTAGATGTGATTAGGCAGGACCTGGACGCAGGATAATTAATTTTCTGATAACTTTTTTTGTTAAACTATTCCTTTTCAGGAGCTTGAAATTGTTATTGGAGACGAACACATTTCTTTTACCACATCTAAAATTGGATCCCTTATTGATGTGAATCAGTCCAAGTAAGTCCGTGCTTGTGCAGTCCACGCTCAGGCTGCTGAGACTGGCTGGGCAGCAGGTAGGGCTCAGAGTAACATCAGGGGTCTTTCCTGGTCCTGTGATATTCCCACATCCTCAGCTAGGAAAAACACCTGGGAGAAATCAGAGGTGTTAGGTGACCCTGTGAACCCATCCTGAGCCAGGGCCTGAAGACAGGCCTGCCAGGGGAGGATGTGGGCTGCCTGACCAGTGGGATGAGGCTCATCCTGCCCCCAGGCCAGGCTCCAGGCTTCTTGCCCTACAGAGCCTAGGTACAGCCTTTAACAGAACTGCAGCTGGCTTCATCAGAGGTCCTGGGATGAATGGAGATGGTGCTTGGGGGCTCTTTTCCCTCCTCCCACATTTGCCTTTCTGTGAAGTGTTACTGTAGATCTTAGGCCCCTCTTCTCTAGGAGCAATCCCAGACCATTTATATGGATAGCATCACTATAGAAAACCTATCAGCTAAGTGTTAAACATAAGATGGGGGAGAGGAGCATACATTCAGATCAGCATGGGGATATTTTTCCTGCAACAGCCTCAGTAGCTCTGGGTGGCACTCTGCTCTAGCCAGTGGGTCAGAGAACACTCACTTTTGTCCCTTGGATACAGTTTTAACATATCTTTCCTTGTGTTTTAGGGATCCTGAAGGTCTGCGAGTGTTTTATTACCTGGTCCAGGACCTGAAGTGTTTAGTCTTCAGTCTTATCGGCTTACATTTCAAGATTAAGCCCATCTAGGCTGAGGGTTTTTAACTTTTTCTGTGTGCATGGTGACATTTTTCATTCCCAATCTCAGAAGACTTTTGCGTAAGCTAGGAAGATATTTTTTTATATGCTATGTAAGTGATTGTCTTTAATAAATATATGGTGAACAGTTTGTTTCCTTCCAAAGTTCTTCGCCAGAGTCGCCTTCCAGGCTTGCTTTTGGGGGGCCTTGAGTCCGACAGCCTGCAGCTTTTTTTGAATCTGCCCTGCTTTGGGCTGGAAGCAACTGGCAGTTTGGGGACTTGCCCTATGAAATGAGGGCTGGGTGGCTTGTGTTCCTTACCCAAGCAGTCTGCACAGAACAGCTGACATCAGGGAGTGAGTCTGAACAGTCAGCCGATACTGTGTGCCTGCTGTATACAGCCTGCTGTGCTGGGCACAGGGAGGCACAAGACAAAGGGTGCTCTGAGGACCTTTAGATGTGCATAGTGCAGTGGGAGAAGAGAAGGCACCAACATAGACTCCTGATGATGCTCCTTCTTCTGCTTTCACAGGGTCCTGGTCCTTCCTCTCTGGGAGCCCTGCCCCTTCTCCCCTCCTAAACACCCCCTAGGGTCTTCCCCTGGCCTTAAAGACTCTTCCTCTGACCCTGCCTGTGGCACTTTCAGTGTGGAGGCCTCCTCCCTGCTCCCTCCTCAGCTTGGGCAGTCTGCTTTCCACTAAAACTTCTTGGAAAAGGCCCCTAAAGGAATCTAAGTGGTGAAGTACAGTGGTCTTTTAGGTCCTCGTTTTTCTACCCTGATAGTCGTTGCTGGCCCCTCACCCCTGATGTGCTCTTGGGCTTCCCCTTCTACCTGACCAGCTGTTCCTTCTTTTGTCTTCTGTTGCTTCCTGGCAATAGGCTCCCTTTGGCTGGTCCCTAGGCCTCCCCTTTAGCCCGGATGGAGGCGTGGCCCAGGGACAGGGTCCTTCAGGTACTTTGGTCACTCCTCCAGAAGTTCCTCCTATCTGTGTGACCCACTGTCCTAAACTGAAGGCCCCCAAGCACATGCTGGGCATTGGCACCAGGTCATCCTGCGAGCAGGTCTGACTTCACCCTGAACTGACCACATTCTACTTCCCCAAATCTGCCCTCCCCACCTTGGGCTCACCTGGTCTCAAAGTGATCTTTCACTCTTCCACCTCCCCAAACTAATCCTGCAGATGCTGTGCGTCATCTCTGGAGTTTTCTCTCAGAAAAACTGCTCCCAGCTGAGCTCATCTCCTCTCATCTAGTAAGTGCTGCAGTGACGTCCCTCTGCCTCGAGTCGCCCTCGTCCAACCTGTGCAGTGCACACAGCTGCTAAAACCACGGGTCTGACCTTCCCTGGCCCTCAAGAGTCCAGACACCCCGCCTTGGCTCTGACTGCCCAGAGGCTATTTCGATTGCACGCCCCCGCTGAGAGGGATCTTTCCCTTCTCCCACCTCCTAGAGCCTTTACAATCCATTCTCAGGGGCAGGGAACTTGGGGTCCAAGGGCAGAACCAGGAGTAGTGGGGCAAAAGGGGGGGGTTGGGTCCTGGCAGTGACTCGTCCTTAAGTTTAAACACCAGCCCGATAAGCGCTTCTGGGGCGCCTCGCTTACCCACGTATCCCCAACTCCAGGCACTTGATCTTTCTGGGCCTCAGTTTCCCCATGTGTAAAGTGAGGCACCGGAGGGACCGCGGAGAGCCGGCGCCTTCCGCTCCCGCTGCGTCCAAGTGCGTGACAAACTCCGGATGTCTGAGGGCGCTAGAATTACCCCATGACTGGTGGACCCCGGAGACCTGGACCTGACAGCTTCCTTCCCCCTACCGGGACGCCTCTCGGTTACCGGGGCAACAGGCCCCGCCTCCCGTCCTACGCACATGCGTGTAGGCGCAACGTGCGCGGGCAGGGCGGCACTTTTTCGGCAGGCCGGAAAGCAGCGCGCCCGCAGCGGCCATCGCGGTTTCGGCCAGCCATGGGGGTGAGCGAAGGGCTTGCGCTGGAGGGGTGGGGGTGCGGGCCGGGGAACGGAGAAGAGGGAGGACCGGGGGGCGGGAGGCACGGCCGGGACCGAGCCTCGTATCTCCCGCCCTGCACAGAGGATCGGGCTGCAGCTCAGGGCCACCCTGGAGAACGTGACACACCTGCGACCCGTGGGTGACGACTTCCGCTGGTACCTTAAGGTGGGGCCCCTAGGGGCGGGGCCTAAGGCAGAGGGCGGGGCCAGAGGGCCGCTGGTGCCCTTCTGAGGGGCGGAGTGGGGCTGGAGGGGAGGAGCCGAAGGTGGGGTCTGGGTGTGGGGCGGGGCCAGAGGGCTGCTGGTGCTCTTCTGAGGGGCGGAGTGGGGCTGGAGGGGAGGAGCCGAAGGTGGGGGTCTGGCTGTGGGGCGGGGCCAGAGGGCTGCTGGTGCTCTTCTGAGGGGCGGAGTGGGGCTGGAGGGGAGGAGCCGAAGGTGGGGTCTGGCTGTGGGGCGGGGCCAGAGGGCTGCTGGTGCTCTTCTGAGGGGCGGAGTGGGGCTGGAGGGGAGGAGCCGAAGGTGGGGTCTGGGTGTGGGGCGGGGCCAGAGGGCTGCTGGTGCTCTTCTGAGGGGCGCAGTGGGGCTGGAGGGGAGGAGCCGAAGGTGGGGGTCTGGCTGTGGGGCGGGGCCAGAGGGCCGCTGGTGCTCTTCTGAGGGGCGGAGTGGGACTGGAGGGGAGGAGCCGAAGGTGGGAGCTGGGCAGAGCCTCTGGACCACTGCCCGCCACACTGAGCTGCCGCCCTCTCCCCCTCTTCCCCCAGATGAAATGCGGCAATTGCGGGGAGGTGTCGGACAAGTGGCAGTACATCCGGCTGATGGTGAGACCTCCAGCACCCCACGCCGGGAGGCAGGGGCAGCCCCAGCCCAGTGGGAGGGGGGAGGGGCAGCCATCACCCCCCCTGGCTGGGGTGGGGGCTCCCATGGGACGGGAGCTGGACTCTTCTCCTTGTGTCCCCTGGAGAAGCCTCCGGCTGGGCTCAGCAGTAACTCGTGGGCGCAGATCCGGACTTCTGATGCCCACTGAGCCCATTGAGACCCCCAAGGTCTCAATCTCCCCATCTTTGCTTTGACCTGAGCAAGGGGCTAGTGCCCTGTACAAGGCTGGCTTTGGAAACCCCCAAGAAGGTAGAACCAAGCCTTCCCCCCAGTCCCCAAGAACGTCATCTGAGGGTTCCCTGCACCCCTGGCACGGCGAAGTCACTGCCAAAAAGCTTGGGCTGATCTTCCATCATGGGAATTTCCCCCAGAGAGACCCTGTAGATCTGGTCCAGCCCCTGCATTTCATAGTTAGCCTCTCAGTCCTGGGCAGGCACATCTGGAAGCTTTGTTGTGGTCAGTTCCACACATTGCGCTGGGACTTGAATGAGCTACAGAACGTCCAGAAAAGAGGCACAGGATAGGAATTCATACAATAGGAATTCCAGCTCAGAGACCTTGGGATGTTAATGGGGAAGATCAAACCATGATGGGGTGGGGGTGGGGAAAGCTTTTCATGGACAGACTAGGAGTGATCCCGGAGAGTTCCCAGGACGTAGTTTTCAGCTGGAATGAGGTGTCTTGTACGCTAGTGAGCCTCCTCGTTGTGGAGATGCTCCAGGATGGACCTGCTGGGACCTGCTGAGGATGCTGGGGCCTAGATGCCCCAAGGGCCTTTCTGACTCTCTCAGGTTCTCTGCTTTGCCCCATGGGAATCTTGCTTGGTAGTTTACAAAGCACACTTTGGGGGAGGGGGAGTAGTAGTACAGTCAGGGACTGACCTCTTCACTTGTAAGTAATTGATAAACTGAATGTGAAATCAGACCCAGAAGGGGGTTAGGGAATCTGGGCCTAACATGGAAGAGACTTCAGGGTTTTTTCTTCGAAGCTGCCCAAGGTGTCGGGCTAGAAAGGAGAACATTGAGTGGCTTGGAAAGTCTGGAGCAGCTGCTTAGGGGCCCTTGGCCAGGCAGTTTGGGAAACCACTGAAGAAAGGTTCTTGACTCTTCTTCTGTCCTAGACCCTTTGACTAGTGTTGTCATGTAGCCAACAGACCCTTCTCAGAATTGTTTTTAAACGCATCAAGTAAAATATGTAAGATTGATTATAAAGGAAGCCAGTTATATTGAAATACAGTTGTCAGAACCTTTTTAAAACAAGCTCACAGGCACCAGGTTTAGATCCCTGCCATCAATTTCTCTGAGGAGATTTGTTTTGGGATTTTAAAGCCAAGGTTGAGAGCAGATTGTTGAGGTCTGATGCACTTGGCACACTACCAGGATGCCCATGAAAGCCCCTACGGTGTTGCTTCCCCCAGCCCTCCCTGGCTCCTCTTGCTCCTTTGCTTCTGAACCCGCTAAATGGCTTTCTTTGTAACTTTGCAGGACAGTGTTCCCCTGAAGGGAGGCCGGGGCTCTGCCACCATGGTGCAGAAATGTAAGCTCTGCTCCCGGGACAACTCCATTGGTAGGTGCTTGGCGGGGCCCTGCTAGGCTCCTCCCAAAGCTAGGTTGCCCCTCCTGAAACTGATAGACTGCCTGCCCACCCTTCCTTCATCAAGCCTCTGGCCTAGGGTGTGGGAGCTCCAGAGGTCAATTAGACACTGTCCCTGCCCTCAAGGGGCTTCTAGTCCAGGTGGAGACATGAAACAGCAAACAGTGCGGAACCCTGAATGCCCCAGCTCTTGAAAACATCTGGACCAACCATGTCCAAAAGTGACCTTGGCGTCTTTGCTTCGAAGCCCGTTCCTGAATTCCCTGTTACCACCTCAACTCTTCAGTCACACTCCTTGTCCAGTCTGGCACCAAATCCCTTATTCCCCATAGATGCCTCCTTCTCTTGTCTGACCCTGCTCCCAAGCTGGGGCAGGCCCTCATCCCCTCCCCCCTTTAATGCTGCAGTACAGTAATGCTGTCCCATCACACAGCCCATCCTCCCCTGGGGTCCCTGGCTGTAGGAGTTAAGTAAAACCCATTTGGTCTTCTGCCTCCAGCCTCTTCCCACACCTCCACAAAGGGATCCTAAAGCCCTTGGGTAACCAGGTGTCACCTGTCTGCTCTCCAAGCCCCCAGGTTTTCCACTGCTTCTAGGATCAAATAGAGAGTCTTCAGCATTGCCCCCCAAAGCCTTTCCTGGGGGGGGGTTCCTTTTCCACACTGATCCCATGCCCTTCCTGCCCATACCATCTACATTGACACATCTTCCCACTGGATTTGGTGAGAGCCGCCCCCCACCTACAGCACAAGCCCCTTCGCCATGTAGTGTGACTTTCTCTGGGCTCTGTGCGGTGTTTGTGGCCTGTCTGGAAGGCATGAATGAATTGGCTTTTGTCTTTGTGTCTCTGGTGCCTAGCGCAGAGCCTGGCACATTGGACATACTCCATAGTGCTGGCTGAAGGAAGCCAGGGCCTGGTTCTGCCTGTTAATAATCAGTGCTGATCCCAGGAGAGGAGAGGAGAGTGGAATCTGTCTCCTCCTTCTGGAGCCCTAAAAGGAGGCCAGAGGGTCTATGGTGGTGGTCTTCCAACTGCCTGGGCAAAGAGAAACAAGGCCATCAGGGCCTTGGGGAACTTTGAAGCTTAGGGTCCAGACCCATTTTCCGGGGCAACGTCAGTGGCCAGCAGATGTTTGCTGTCTGTCGAGCTGGGAGGATGCTCACCATGTCCTTTTGTTTCAGACATTCTGAGCAACAGCATCAAGCCTTATGACGTGAGTCCAGGGGGTAGGGGCGACTGTGGGGGAGGGGCAGCTGTGGCTGCTGTGCCCACTCTGCTGGGCATTCAGTGTGGGCCTGCTCATTCCCTTCCCTTCTCCTCAGTCTTCTCACCTGCAAAATGGGGATAATGCTGATGCCTACCTGGAGGACTGACACAGTTAGGTCAGGATGGATGAGAGGGCACTTGGATGAATCATGGGGCCCTCCCCAGGGAAGGGGAGGTTCTCCAGCAGCATTGGACCCCAAGCCAGCCAGAAGCAGGTGGTTCATTCTGCCTTAGGACTCACTGTGCCCAGAGCAAAGATAAGAGAAAGGAGGGGCCTTAGGAAAGCACTTTGGAGGGTGATGACCTGCAGGGAGGAGGTGTTAGAGGGGAGGGGAAGGGATCCTGAGTCTGGAACTGTGATCTGGCTTCAAAACCTACTTCTGCTGCTTCCTGCCTGTGTAACCTGACAAATCAGTCATCCTCTAGGCCTCAGTTTCCTCATCTGTAAAATGAATGGGCTGGGGTTTCAGTCACCTCTCCAGTCCCTTCTGCCTCCAAGTCCCTCCGAGTTTCCCTGGGAGAGTCAATGCCTAAGGGTGGCCCTGCTGACCAGGGTGGGAGATGATTTCTTGCCAAGCTCAGGCAGCTGAGAAAGGGCTAACTCCCTTCTCTCAACCTCTCCCTTGCCCAGGCTGAAGACAGTGAGAAATTCAAGACGATTGTGGAGTTTGAATGTCGCGGTCTGGAGCCCGTGGACTTCCAACCCCAAGTAGGTGGTGCCCCACCCAGGTCCCTCCTGTCCTTGCTCCCTTGGCGCTGGAGGCCCGAGGCATGGCAACCCCAACACCCATGGGCACAGCAGGGCAGCTGTCTGGGCACAGCCAACCCAGATGGCATCCATAGATCCCCAGCTTCCCCCTCCTACAGGGAGAACAAAAGAGCCCCTGCTTGTGATGACAAGTGGAATTCAGCTTTTATTAAGCACGTCCTGTGTGCAGGGAATTATACTAGGTGCTGGGGGCATGGACTTTATAGAACAGAGCAGGCCAGGATAAAAGGTCCAGCCCTGGCCCAGCGTCTGGGTCCGAGCTGAATGGAACAGGAGCCAGTGGCGCCCCACCAGGTTCTCAGGCTGGCACATGGCATGGCTCTTGTAGTGTTAGAGGATATTTGGGAGCCAGAGAGGTGGGAGGGGGGGAGATCTCGGAACTAGGGACAGTTCTGACCTCAGTTTCCCCTTCTGTAAAATGACAGGCTTGAGCTAGATGGTTTCTAGTGTTCCTTCTGGCTTTCCCATTGAAAGACTGTGGCTCTGTGACCAGGACCATGTCCTGAAGGGCCCTGACCCAAACTCATCAGCTGTTTGCTGGTTCCACCCAGGCTGGCTTTGCTGCTGAGGGTGCAGAGACCGGGACAGTTTTCGGTGACATCAATCTGCTTGAAAAGGTACAGTCCACAAGGATAGTGCCTTGTACAGAGGGCTCTTGCATGAGGGCAGAAGCTCTTGGGGGAGGCAGTGCTGCTGGTCTTTGTGGGCAAGTCTGCTGTGATGGCTGAGTATGAGGCTGGGCATCACAGAGAGCTGGGGTCTGGGCCCAGCTCTGCCTCTCACCTTGGCATGGTCCCCCAGGACATTGCTTCACAAGATGCTACCCCTTGGCAGATTGATGGACTATGGGAATGAGATATGTCATACTCCATTAGGCATGGCCCACCTATCCTTTTGGGGAGGGGGGTGTCAGTGATATGAAAGAATACAGAAACTGGGGAGTTGGGGGGACCCCCAAAAGCCTCTCCTGGCTCTCTGTGTTCCTGTGAGCACTATAGTCCTGACTCCTGTGACCACCCTAGGTGAGGGGAGATGGGGATGTGAAAGGACTGACCCTGGGTCACCTTGCTGGGAAAATGCAGGTTCAGGGCCTGCTTCCTTCTCCCCCTGCTTGGACTCAGGCTTTGAGCAGATGGCGGATTCACTATTAACCTGCCTGTGTGGCCTGGCAGGAAGGCCACAGCACCATGTGTGCAGAGGCCAAAGGATGGGATAAGTCTCGTGACCTCAGATCCGAGGCCTTCCCACTGTGAGCCAGGCTGTGGAGAAGGGGTTGAAAAGCCCTGGAGGGTCCTTGCTACCTTATGCTCCTCCTCTCCTTTCTCAGGACTGGACAGACTACGATGAAAAAGCCCAGGAATCGGTGGGAATCTACGAGGTCACTCATCAGTTTGTGAAATGCTGAAAGAAACTGCCCCTTAGTCGCTGGTGACTGCCATGCACAGGCTGGCCTCTGGCCCATCCTGTCCTGTCCTTGTAGCCCCCCCTGACTGTGCCAATAAAGACTCGTGTTCCCCAAGCCTGTGTGATTCTGCAGCCCAGGGTCAGGTGCTGAGGCAGATGGGGGACAGGGGCTGCCCTGAAGCCTGCTCAGCTCTTCATCCTCCAGAGCTCACTAGGTATCCACAGGTCTAGTTGACTGGGGGTGGGATTGGGGGGATTCAGAACAGATGCCCAAAAGGCCTCCATCTAGCAGCTGTGGTGATATCATGTACCAGGGGGTCAGATGCTGAAAGGGACCTCCCAGGTCATTGTGTCCAACTGAGGCACCTGAAGCCCAGAGGTTGTGACTTGTCCTGGTTCATAAAAGTAGTGAATATTGGCACCAGGCCCCTTACACCCCCACCAGAGACAAGGGCCAACCACTTCCCAGGCAGTCAGGCAGACAAGCCAACTGTTAGCTGAAGGCCTGGGTCAGAGGGCAGTCCAGGTCAGCAAAGAGCCCTGAGTAAACAAAGAGCTGGTTGGAGGCTCTGAGTTTGGAGCAGATGGCCTTGGGTGCTTGTTCTGATGACCAGCAGGTGAGCAGGCAGCTGAGATCCGAGCTCTGGGGAAGGAGGTCCGTGGACAAAGCGAGTCAGAGCAGAAATGATGCCAGCAGTGCTCAGGCCAAGCAGAAGATGGCCATGTCACGTTGGAAGGAGGAACCTCCAGACAAGCTTGTTCAGCTGCCCCCACCAGGCATTCACAAGCCCTGAGCACCTGTGCTGGGCCCAGGAAAGATAGGCACCTTAGAGCTTGCTGAGTCCAGCCTCCTCATTTTACATAAGTGGGGAAACTGAGACCCAGAGATGTGAAATGACCCCCCAGCATCGTGTGACTAGTGTCAGGTAGAATTTAGACCACGTTGTCCTTGCCTCTATCCCCTCTACCACACTGCTCTTCATGATCAATTCAGACCATGAGGAAAATTGGGACCAAGAAGTGGCTGGTGACGTAGGAGGATGCTACAGAAGGCTAACAGTAGGCTTCAGACCTTCTGAGAGGTGATCGGGAAGGTGTGCATCCTAGGCCTGGGACCCTGGAGGCAGGGGGTGGACTGGAGCCCAGTGAAAGGCTCAGGTCAGGCTGGGGCCATTGTAGAGAGATGGCTGTTTTCTCCTGGAAACGTGAATTGACGGTGCCCAGAAAGAGACTGGAAACAGGTCAGATGATGAAACCATGATGCATGGATGGTAGCCCAGGCAAGGACCAGTGGTACCCCAAGTGCAGAGGAGGGAGAATCAGGGCAGGAGGCAGAGCAAATGCTCAAGGCTGACCCAGATTTGGAATGTGGGTGAACGAAGGGTGGTGATGGGAATGGGCTGCCGTGTGTCAGGGGGCCTCAGTGGGAGCTGAAGTTGGGGGAGGGGGAAGGAAGGGGAGATACCCCTCCCCCAGAAGCCATAGCTTCCCTCCAGATTCAGCTCAGGTCAGATCCTCTAGAAACTCTTCCTGATCTCCGGGGATAATGTAGTGGTTAGTGCGCTCCTCGCACAAATTGTGGGGGAGAGACTCAGCTGTTTGCCCAGAAGAATGCAGCCCCTTGAGTTCAGGGTCTGTTTTCCATTTGTATTTGAATCTCCAGCACCTAAGCATATGTGTTGCATATACCTGGTGCTTAATAAGTGCTTGAGATTGGCCTGAAGTAGGCCCAACTGAGATTCCTTTTGACTCTGAAATGCTATGATGTCACCTTCTCTAACTCAGTGGACAAGGCCTAGTGAATACAGAGTCAAAGGCAAAGAAAGCGAGGCCTGTGAACTACTGAAGGGAGTAGTGACTCCCAGAGGGAACGGCCCTCTCCCCGCCACCCTTTCTCCTATGTGGGCGGTTGTGCCCAGCTGTTCTGTGCTCAGAAGTGCGGAAGTGAATCTCAGAAACCAGTGATTTGCCCAGGGTCACGTCTGGGCTCAGGACCTGGTGTCTCGCCTGTAGATCCTATGGGGGTTTCCTGACACCCACTAACTCCTCCACCTTGGTCGTGGCTCCCCATGGGGCCTGTGTATCCCAAACCTCATGTCTGTGCTTGACCTTCATGGTTCCTGTGGTCTCTGAGAACTAGCACCGTTTAGCTGTGTGATTTTCTGTTAGCTCTGTGCTCCTTGCCCAGCCCTGCCATCGTTTGGCACAATGCAGGAGGGAAGTTGGAAGTGGGGTGGGAAAAGGGTGATGGTATGGGTCTTCCTTCCACTATCTTAAGGGTTATCCTGTGAAGAGGGAGTGGACCCCTGGGGCTCTAAAGCACCCTATAGAATGGAAGGAGCCTAGAAGGAGTCAGGAGCTGCAGGTTTTGGTCTGACTGCCTAAGGCAAGTCACTCCCCATCTCTGCCTTTCTCATCCCTGGGGAGAAGCTTAACCAGATGGGGGCGGGGAGGTGTGGGTTCAGAGAACCAGTTAGAGGCGCTCAGCCCTCGGCCCTTGAATCGACCTCTCTGTTTGCCAGCTTTGTGGCTGAGGCCTCCCAGGGCCTAGGGCTGGTGGTAGCTGAAGACATTAGGTTAATCCTTCGGCTTGTCTTTGTATTTTTTTACATGTTAGCTATTGTTAACAACTGGAGTTGCTGATGACCTCTGAGGCAGTGAGGAATGGGGTGCTGCCAGCAGAGGCTGTCCTTGCCCTAGGTAGACAACTGGCTTAGCTCTGCCAGCCCTGAGAGGTCCCTGCTAACCCAGGGGCCCCTCATTCTACAGAGACTGACAGTCTTACATTCACTTGGCTCAGCCAGATGTTAGAGAAAAGATAGCCTTGAGCTCCTGTCTGCTGCTCCCTGGTGTTTCCTGCGCCTGTTGGGAATGTGAACCATTTTATCTGCATCACCTCCCCAAACCTTGAAATTGCAGGGAGTGAGCCTCCCGCAGTTCCTGGGGCTGAGGGCTACTCACCCCCCCTTTTGAGCTCTCTGCAGGTAGCCCTTGTACTAAAAGATACTGAACAATGTTCCTATGAGTCAGAAGTTTGTCTCTTTTAAATAACAAGGTGTGAAGCTCTCTATGGTTTTTTAAACTTATTTTTAAGGTTATAACCTTCGAGCTAGAAGTGACCTTAGGAAGCATTTAATCCAGGGTTCTCATTTTACAGATCAGGAAACTGAGGCCCAGTGAAATGGAGTATCCAATGGGCAGCTGGGATTGAGCCCAAGGCCTCGGATTCCCAGCCACCATCTTCACATTCACATTCAGCCACATGGGTACTTAATACAAAAGGAAAACCAATGCAAGCAATGGGAAAATAAGATTCCCTGGATGGAAAGTGCGCCTGGTGCCATCTTAGATCTGGATGCAGCTCACATTAACAGAGCAGTGCTGTGTGCCAGGCCCTGCACCAAGCACCTTACAAAGATCTCATGTGGTCCTCACCTCCCTCGGAGGGGGGTGCTCTTGCTATCCCCATTTTACAATTGAGGAAACTGAGGCAGACCCTAAGTGACTTGCCCAGGGTCACACAGCTAGTGGAACTTGACCGTGGCTCTTCCTGATGCCAGATTTCCTGCTCTCCCCTGCACTGCCAGCTTCCTCATCTGGAATCAGGAGGTACAGGTTCCAGGCTGGCTCCAGACTTGCTTCAGCAATACCTTTAATCCAGGGTTCTCATTTTACAGATCAGGAAACTGAGGCCCAGTGAAATGGAGTATCCAATGGGCAGCTGGGATTGAGCCCAATAAGGGCTCCATTAGTAAAAAAAACAAATACCCACGATATGCCAATACCTCAGTTTCCTCATCTTTAAAACAGGCCTCCTAGCACCTGCCCTGCTTGCCTCCCCAGGGGTGATCAAGGCCTTCCCCCATCTTCTTTGTCACATCACAGAACCAAATGCCATGGTTTACAGTGGAATCTGGGCCCAGAGAGGGCAAAGGTCTTGCTTGAGGTCATCCAAGGAGAGTCAGGGTTGGCATCACTAAGCCTCCTGGTGCCAACAGGCATGCCAGTCCCCTTCTCTCATTCAGTGACCCCAACACACCCCAGGGTCTCCTTATAGGCCTGGACTTAGGCACCTACCTACCGCTCTTGGTTTTCAAACATATAGATGGACTCTGACCTCAGGAAAATCAGAAATTTCCTGCGCCTCCTTTTCCTCATCCTTAAGGTGAGAGGTTCAGCACAAACCTGTGGTGAGTATGTGAATCTGTGATCCCAGGGATCAGAAGGTAGGGGAAAGACTCCTGGCCTTGGAGTCCATTGTCCTAAATTCTAATCCTAACCTTGGGCACATCACTTGGCCCCTCGAGGCCAGTTTCCTCCTCTGTAAAAAGGGAGGGCAAGTTTTAGCATGCATGAGCTCCGAGATCTCCCCATTTCTGAGGCCCCCAATGGGACATCCCAACCCAGATGAGCAGAAAAGGCTGAGGATGCTAGATGTAAACAGAGCTCAGCTCAATCCCTGGTTCTGACACTGATGAATTGCTTTCAGGTGACAGCAAGTTCATGTATCTGGGGGTGTTTCCTTCAGGTACTCTGGGGCTTCAGGACTAGCATCTCCAGGGAAGCTGACAGTTTAAAGCACACAAGAGGGTTAGAGGTAGAGCTGAGAGAAGTCTCTATAGGCGACCCTGGGTTTCCAAGAAAAATGAACTGCCAACCTTGCCCTTAGACAATGATGTGTGCCTTCCTTCTTGACTGACTGTCTATGCCTTGGTCCCATCTCTAAGTCTCTAGCTCTTCCTGCTACAGATTGAAACTTTTTTCCCATCTCTTTGCCTCCTCTGACCCTCCCTCTACCTTTGCCAAGAAGTTCCAAAGAACATTGGCCCATTATAGGTGCAAAAGAGATGCTGAAATGGAAAGATTCAAGAATGGACACAAGTTATGTGCTGTGACCATGAATACAAAGGGAGGAAGCCTGGCTTGGGACTCAGGAGGCCTAAGTGCTTGTCCTGGGCTTGCCAGAGACTCACTGTCTGGCCCTGGGCAAGTGCCTCCCCTTAGCTGGGCCTTGTCTTCCTGCAAATGGAAGGGTGGGCCCTGGCAGGCTGGAACGTCCCTGATAGCTCTAACATGCAACCTAGCAGAGATGGACAGTTGGGAAAGCAGAGTCCGACACTGATGAGGCTGCGAAGTTACCTCATCTCTCTGAGCCTTGGTTCTCCTTAGTCACATGGTAAGAGCAGCCACAAGTAGCTCCCACCTTCTAGACTTTCACAGAAAATACTTATTCCATTTTCCAATGCTAGGAATTCAATGGAGGGGCAGCCTGGGCCTCTCTGGGTCTGTCAGTTCTCACTGCCCTCAGACAACTCTGGAAGCTCCTTGGTGGCTGATCAATATTGAGAGAAGGTATCTCCTCCCTGGGATCTCAGACACTGATGGAATCACAGGTCCAGGCACCACATAATAAGGGCTCCATTAGTAAAAAAACAAATACCCACGATATGCCAGCCTGTCCTGGGGGAAAGAAGTAGCCAGTACAGTCCCTGGTTTTAAGAGGAGAGTATTTATTGAAGGAGAATCAATGTCCAACACCCAGCAGGTCACCTCTGATTCAGAGCGCACAGGATTCTCAACAAGAGACTGAGATGGTTTTTCTGGAATGACCCTAACCTGTGGGGCCCCTCCCACACTAATCAGGCAGGAGCCAGAGGCCTCCTCAAGGATGTCTCTTCTGTTCAGCTCAAATCCGACCCCCAAAGAAGCTTCCAGAAGTCATGATTCACTATCTAACTTGTACAATCCACCCTATTTTAAATCACCCATTAATTTTGTCAGATTCATGATTTTAAAGTTAAAACATGATCGTTTCAGTTACTTGGGCATTTCATGATTCTAAAACTCACAGGACACTCCCCACCAATCCCTTCCCACCCTATCACTAGAGAGGTGCTTTGTGCTTAAAGAACTCATACCTTCCCTGCTAACTTCTGATAGGTTTACCTTCTAGGACATCAAAAATATCTCCCAAGGACTTATTCACACACTGCAGAAACCCCCTGACATCCCGGGCCGGGTAGGAGGAGACATTGCAGCCAATCCAGTCATCATGGACCCCATAGCCGACACCAAAGCCATCAGGGACAACAGGGGCAAAGCCCCCAATGTTCACAGCAGGGCTGGTCAGGGTGCTTGTGGACAGGATGTTGTGATTGATCTGCCCATACGCTGGGTCCTGGTACAACTCGGGCAGTTTGTGGCCTTCAGCTGCTGCCAGATATTTCAAGGCAAACAAGTGTCTGTCAAATCCTTGACCTATGGGACAGAAGGCAAACAGTGACAGATGCATCCACCACCTGACTCTCCAATAAAATCACCTGTCTGCAACTTTGAGCCTCTGTCTTAGCTAGCAGGGCCACAAAAGCCCAGCTCAAAAACCTGAACCTGAAAAAGTGTTTAAAGCAATTAGTAACAGGAAGGAACCTGTTGAGAGGCCTTCAGATATCGTGCATCCCACTGCAGCCTGGACATGCCCTGACTCCAGCCCATCTCCATTGAGTTATCCTCTAGCGATGGAAAGCTCTTGCAGCAAAGGCCACCCACTCCTGTGTTGGACAGCTCCAGCATGAAGGCCTTTCTCAACCTGGCCATTTCCCTGTCCCTCCCAGGGCATTGTGGGAGACACTTACCCATTGCAGCCTCCTTTGTCAGCTGGTTGTGGTACTTGGAGCACTGGGCAATCATCTCCTTCAACTGGTCTGCGCCGTACTGGGAAGACTGCCTGACAAACGCCTCTGAACACTTCTTGGTGAACACGGAAGCCGGCCGGACGGTCTCAGTGCGGCCGTGTTTGAATGCTGCTGTGCTGCAGGACTCATAGGTGGCCACTGTCTGCCCATACTGCCGGAGGAAGGCCATCTGGAAGGAGAGCTGCGCCACTGCATCAGGACTGAACTTGTGCTTCTTCAAGAACTCTTTGCCTCCTCTCTGAAACTGGATGCTGTCGACAGTGAGGGTCTGCATGGTGGAGTCAAATTTCTCTTTGGCTCTGCTGATTCCAGCTTTTAAGGTATCATTCAATCTGAAATTGAGTTTCTGCACAGCCCTTGATGAGTCGATAGGCGCGGGCTGAGCCTGGGGTGTGATGGCAGGGGTCTGGGTGCTGTCTTTAAACACATCATTGAAGACTCTAAGCACGGCAACGCCATCTCCCCAAGAGTGCTCAAAGTTGATGGCTGAGTTCCCATCTTTGGCTATGATGAGGTTGAACGATTTGTCAAACCATCGGTTCACCCCATCTCCATGCAGCATGGTATGGGACAAATGAACCAGGTCTGTGATGGGGAAGTCATCTAGACACAGACAGAACACGGCTGAGTCCACTTTCCCAAGTGCTTCCTTGTTCCCATTATTCAGCAGCTCCTGCCTCAGCCCTGCCCAGGTGTCTCGGTTTTCAGTGGTCAGATATGCCAGCGGGAACTCGGGAGTGGGGCTGTTGTCAGAGAGAATGTACTTCAGGTGAGCATGGACCTCTGCTGCTTTGAGTATGTTCCCATCTTGATCCAGGACATCAAAGACATAAAAATTCCCATTCCTCAGCACTAGTAGGTGCTTCTCCTTTTCATCGGTAAAAAGCTCATCTCGACCAGGCTTGGGCAGCCGAGTTGAATTGAAAAGTCTAAAATACTGTGACATATCCAAGGGATAGGCATTGACCATGTAAGCCCCATACCAGGCCAGGGCGGAAGGCACAAAGCGGATAACTCTCTTGAAGGCATCAGTGTCGCTTTTGGCAGGGTTGAGGTGGAACACCTCTGGCTCAAGGAGGCCAGCCCTAAGACTCTTCATAAACCGCATGGCTGACATCGTTAAGTTAGTTGCCCGTGTGAGCTGGTCATTATAATCAGGCTTCGGGTCAGGGTTGAAAGACATGAATGGATTAAAATTCAGAACGACAGAGTCTCGGGCAGACAGGTACATATCAAACCAGGGACCTAAAAAGACACTGAAAGTAATAAGTCACAAGCACAAAAGGTTCATTCTAGAAAACTCACACACTTATTTATGAAGCATTCACTATGTGCAGACAATGGTACTTAGCACTGGGAAAAAGGATTCCCTCCTATCATGGAGAAGGGAGACAAAATTATCACAAAGGGGTACAAAGACCTGCCACACATACGAGGACTACCACTGAGAAGGCTTCCCTGAGTGCTACATGCAGTCGGCTTGCTCTGCAGGCTACTGTCCAATGACCAGTAAACAACTGTCTGACAACACACATGTTGGGAGAAAACCAATCAGTTTCTTTCCTGCACATGGCAAGCCCTAATGTGCAAAGGTGACTGAAAAGGTCCCTAAGGGTCCTGGATGACAACAAGCCCAAACGTTATGACTCTAAAGTCAACTTAAGCAAACCTCATATGTGAAAAATCCTTATAAAGTACACCACATAATGGCACTTTTGTAAGGTCTAAGGTCCAGGCAGGGGCTCCTCAGCAACTTGTAAGAGCGTCTAAATTATTAATCAGCTGAGATAATGAAGTCAATGGGTGAACCACTGGTGTCAGAATAACTGTTAGAGACCAAACAGGAATGGAAGAATAGTGTGTCTGTAGTGATAGAAAATTAGGGAAGTTGTATGTGATCAAAGCAGCCTCCCCTGCGTACTCTCAGGGTGCATCCTGTTGGGGTGGTTCCTGGGGCATCTGCAATCCATGGCAGAGGTGCTGACACCTGGCAGATCAAGCCCAGCGATGGACTGTAGGTCTGCTTTCTGAGGATCATCCAAGCCACAGGGAGGATGTGAGCTTTGCCCATGGTAATTCAACCAGAGGCAGCTCAGTGGCACAGTGGATAGAGTGTCAGCTTTGGAGTCAGGAAGACTCTCATATTTCTGAGTTCAAATCTGACCCCTGACACTTACTAGTTGTGTGACCCTAAGCAAGTCACTTAACCCTATTTGCCTCAGTTTCCTCACTTGTAAAATGAGGTGGAGAAGGAAATGACAAACCACTGGCATCTTTGCCAAGAAAAGCCTAAATGGAGTCACAGAATTGGACACATCTGAAAATGACTGTATGCACACAATTCAACCAGTGATCTACATCAGTTAAGAAAGGTCAATCCTGACAAAAGCCCGTCTGAAAAAACTGAACAATTTTCTATTACTTAACAAGGCACATCTGTGTAAAATGTCAGCTAAATTCAGAAAACAGTGTGGATTCAGAAAACAACTTGTACTCCTCAGATCACTGCACTGATTATTAGCACTGAAGACAGATGTGCTCCTGAAAGAAGGTGCTTCTGTGGTAATCTTGGAGGGTGGAACCAAAGGCAGGCTGTGTTCCAATCTCCCATCCCTTTCTGGGTGACCTGAGCAAAGTTTCCTCCCCTTCTCTGGGCTCCAATTTTCCTATCTATAAAATGGGGTGGGGGGAGGGTTTGAACTAAATTTATGTCCAACTCTTAAAAAAACACACCATAAATTTTAAAAGAGAAATAGCTCCTGTACCTGACTGGCAATGGGAAACTGCCCTCCTCACAGGGTAGCCTAAGCCCATTCCAGAACCCAGCAGTCAAGAAAAGCCCAATGTTGTGGGATTGCTGCACAGAGGCTGACAAAACCTGCCTGATGCCCTGTGGAGAGCCTGTGAGAACAGGGCTTTGGGCATAATGTTCTGTGGTCGCTGTGTGATCACCCTGAGTCACAGTTGATGAGCCCTGGTTTCCAGGTGGCCCAGCTGCTCCACTGCCCCAGGGCTGCTGAGGGAAGGGCCAGCCTGCCTCTGGTCTCTGCTGGGAGATCTCCATCTTCCTTGGGGTGAAAAGATTAGGAAGCTGAACCATCAGAATTCTGGGCTCTGAACCCCAACTCTGACACTGACTCACTGTGTAACCCCTAGGCAGGTCACTGTCCTCACTTGACCTCAGTTTTTGCATCTGTAAAATGAGAAAATGTTAAACTTTGTATTTCATGGGTCTATTGTGGAAAGTGCAGCACTATAGAAATGGGAACTAGAGATACTTGAGCATTGACTGGAACCCATCCAAGTTGTGATTTTTTGGCAGTTTTGTTCCTGTCTTTCAGTTTTGTGCCCTCCTATGTCCACTAAAGCCAGGATCCCTGCCCCACCCTCATCCTCAGATGCCCACTAAAGGCTCTGGGAACAGGACATGTAGGCAATGTAGCCACTTAAAGGGGTCACGAGAACCGAATGGGGGTCCTTAGTGTGGCCAGTGTGCAGGCTAGCGATGACCCCTGACCTTCAGGGTGTAACTGCTCACTGGTTGGACGCCAGGGACTGAATTAAAACAGAGGAAGCTGCAGGTCAGCCACATGAAAGACACTTGGCTGGCGGTGGGGCTTAAAGGAAGAGCAATGAACCTGTACTTAGAAGAAATGGGTTTGAGTCCAGCTCTGCATTGCCTGAAGCCTCAATTTCCTCATCTGTAAAATGGGGACAGTAAAACACACACCACCTCCCTCAGGTTTGTTGGGAGAGAAACTGTAAAGTGCTCTAAAAGGAAGGGCTTCCCCTACAGTGCCAACCTGATGCCTCCTGGAGGGGGAGGAGGGAGCAAGCCCCATCAGATCCTTCCAGACCTGCTGCCAGAGGACCTGCCTCATCACCAGGGAGACCAAAGCAGTGATGCCCCTGTTCCCAATGATGGAGGTGCACCCACTAGGGCATCAAGCCTCACTGGCTCAGGGCCAGGGACTCCGCTCTGCTGAGGTGCAGGCCCATCCTCCTTAAGGGGAGTCCATCTGGTCACTGCCTGAGGATGGGATACCCTGAGAATACTATTGGATTTGGAGCTAGTGGGTGAAGGGAGCTTGGGCAGGGTGGCAAAGGGGAGAAAATGGGTTTGAGTCTGTGACGTTGGAGAAGTCGGCCCACTCTGAGCCTCATTCCCACCCTCCTTGCCCCCTAGGGCTGCTGCCCCCAAGAGGTCCTGTGAGCTCGGAGGATGTTATCAGGAGGTGCCATACCTACATGCTGGGGTCCTGGCTGGTGCGGCCTTCCTGTTCTCCAGGCCTCACTTGATGCTCTCCCTCTCTCTCTGCACTCATCCTTTTTCTCCTGCCTCATCTTTCTGTTCTGCCTCTTCTCCTGTCCATTTCTTTTCCATCCTCCTTGTTTCCTTCCCTGGTTCTTGAGAGAGCAGAATTAGCACAGGTAATGCCCCACTTGGCCTCTAGAAGTCACCCCAGGGCCACACTAGCAGTGGCTACAGCAAAACCACAGACTCTCCGTCAGAGGTGACGAGGAGTGAGCAGCTTTGTGGGCAGAGGGCAAAGGGCCCGACAAGCAGCTGGAAGTCTTGGATTCCTCACCCAGACACAAAGGCCCAGGTCTCCAACTCCTGACCAAGTCACAGTGCCCACTTGGGGAGTATCACCCCTCTCGTTCACAGGACTGCAATGAAAAGCAGGGTAGTGGCAGGCAGAATGGATTCAAATACTGGCTCTCACACCTGCTAGATACCTGGCACAGAGCAGTCACTGTCTCTAAGCCTCAGTTTCTTTGTCTGTGGTACCCAAGGCACACTCCCATTTTTCCAAGAGGCAGGCCCTGGTGAAAGGAGTGCTGGAGGGAGAGTGCGGAGACCTTGGCATGGTCACTGAACTATCTGCAGGCCCTGGGTTCAGTGCCTCCCTTTCTTGGGCCCTCAGCTGCCCTTGTGTAAGATCAAGGGCCCTCACAGGAATGGTGTCGTAGGTCCCTTTCAGGCTGGACGTTCCATTTTTTTTTAAGTACAGAAAAACTGCCAAAAGGGGTCACAGCTCTAAACTAAGGGACAATATTTATTTGCACACAAACACACATAGAATGCTGAGCCCAAATCCATTTTCCCGGTTATAACCATGCCCAGACAGAGCCCCTCCTTTGGAAGCAGGGATGCCAACAGTAAATGCCTCGATGGTGACCTTGGCTCATCAACACTGCCAGGCTTGCTACTGATCTCTCTGCTGTCCTTCTTTGCAATGCTTTTGGAACCAGAATTCCACTGCCCTCAGGTCACAAGATCCCGAGGGCAAGATGAATTTGTTATAGGGCATATTCCCAGTCAGGTTTCACTTGAGCCTACCTGAAATGTAACTTGTGTGTTTATTCTGTTTGTCCCGTGCAACCAGCTGTTCGTGGAGTTCTTTGCCAAGTCCACTTTCAAAGGTCCTGCAGAGCTGCTCTGTTCTCCTGAGACAATCAAGAAGGAAGCGTCAGACCACAGAACAGTGAGGGCAGAGGAGAGGCTGCAGACCTCACTTGGGCTAGATGCATTACCCAAGACCATTATTACCCCCATTTCTGGGATAACGTGCACACCTTAAGGTCTGCAAGCCACTTTACACAGGCTCTCACTGGAGGTGAACTGCCTTGCCAGGGTCACCGAGTTAGTGACCAGAAGGGGGTTCTCAGTCAGGCCCCTCCTGCCTCGAAGTCCAGAGTTCCATCCACCAGCCTCCCTGCCTCTAACCTGGGCTCTCTCTGGTTCTGAGCTTGTCACCCAGACCCAGAGCACTAAGTGAGCGGGTGAAAGGGACTCTTCACTTCTCACTGACTGAACTTCTGGACTTCATCCTAATCCCATCATCCTGCAAGACCACATCAACCCCGCACCCCACCTTTTCCAACTTCTCTTTATGCGCCAGTTAATGTCCCTGCTAAACTGAGTTCCATGAGGGCAGGGACTGTCCTTTGCCTTTCTTTGTCTGTCCAGCGCTTAGCATGGTGCTGGGTGCCCAGAAGATGCTTAATAAGTATTTATTGGATGCTGGAGCTGCTGCTGATCTTGGGAAGGCCCAGAGAAAAGGAGAGGTGCTCTAGGACTGGGGAGCAGACATCGTCCTGATTTTCCAGGAGGTGAAGCATGTGGGTGTCTATGGACTATAGACCAGTGAACTAATCTGTAAACCTTGGCAACATCTGAGCAGACATTATTAAGGAGATGCTTATGGTCACCAAAGGGCAACATGATATCACCAAGCCCAGGCCACAGAGGCTTCATTCATGTCTCCTTTTTGCCAGGGAAGGCCTGGCAGAGCAGCATCGATAAAGTGAAGACATGGGCTCGATGACAGTACAGTTTGGTGGATCTGGGAGAGAAATGAGCTGAAGACCTGGCCCCAAGTGTTCCTTAAAGTCATGATATTAACCTGGAGTAAAGTCTCCAGTGGGAGTTCCAAGTGCCTGTCCCTGGTGCATCCTCTCCAACATTTTGATCAGAGACTTGAGTCTAGGAACAGATCACACACGTGTCAAACTGGTATGACTGGAGGCTTGAGAGAACAGGTAACACACATATGCAATGAAGCTGAAGCATACGGACTACAACGTGAGCCAAACCAAGATGACAGTTAATAGAAGTCAAAATAAAGATTCACATGGAGATTCAAAAAATCACCTTCACAAATGCAAGGCTAGAGGAGACATGGCTTTTTCTTGTAAAAAATGATCTGGCAGGTCCAGTGAACAGGAAACTCAAGAGGGGTGTAGAGGGAGATATGGTGGCTGAAAAATTTCATACTGCCCTGGGCTCCATTCAAAGAGACAATACCCAGAACAAGTAGGTGACAGTGTCCCTAAACTCTGTCCTGGCTGGGCCATAGCCAGTGACTGTTGGATTCTGGGTAGCATGTGTTAAAGGGCGTAGATATGCTGAGGTGAATGCTGGTGGATCCTCTAAGATACCCACCATACTAGGATCCCTCTAACTTGAGAGGTGTGCCTGGAGAAGGCCCAAGAGGCCATGGTTCACCTGATGCCAATAATCTTGTCTACTCCACTGATGAGAGAAGCCCACCAAGCAGCACCTCCTGAAGTGACCACCCCTTGTCAGGGACTCTCTGCAAGCAGGGTCTGTGCTGCAGGTGGGCCATAAAGAGGCTGTTACCTCAAGGATTTTTCAAGCCTAAGTCAAGTCTATGATTGCTGGTAATTTGATTAAAAAGTTAAAAATTTATTTTCTAAATTGGCAAAGCCCAGGACCATCCCCTGGACACCTCGTTACCTCACCCAGTACAAAAATACCTCTAAGGTTCAGCTTCACCTGACCCCACTGGCCTCTCTGGCCCTCTTAACCATTTCATATACATTAAGTACCTACTGTGTACAAGGTACTCTCCTGGGTGATGGAGATGCAAAGTGAAAGGAGTGGTCCCTGCCCAAAGAGCTGGTGTTCTCCTGGGACATGACATCTACAGGGGAAGTAGAGTACAAAGGAAAGAACGCTGGAACCTTCCTCTAGGGACCCTGGAGGACAGACAGAACTGGAGATCAGGCAAGGCCACACAGTGACAGCTCCTGAGAGGTGGGAGTGAGGAAAAGGGTGCCTGGGTCACACATGCAGCTGGAGAGGCAGTCCTTCTCTTGTGGGCAGAGATGGGGGATTCCTTAAAAGCCTTCATGAGTACTGAACCACAGGGAAGCAGCCCCCAGGTAGCAAGTGTTCAAGGTTTGTGCTGACCCCATTCTGGCCATGGACGGATGAGGGCATAAAATGTACATTCCCCTGGTGGAGCTTCAGGCTAGCCAGCCAGGTTGTGCCAGAGAATGCACTCTGAGAGAAGGCAGCTTTCTCTCTCTCATTTTTGGCTTGGTAGCCCTGTGTCACCTTCAGGTTGGACCAGTTCTATCCCACAGCATCCTCTGGGTCATTGGTCTTTACCTGAACTGGTCATCATCCAAAAGAGGTCTCTGGGCACTGAGGTATCTCTTCATGGTGTCTTCAAGTTTGGGAATAGGCAGTCTGAAGGAAAGAATTCCAGTCAGCCAGGTGGCATTGAGATAGAGAAGAATCAGTGCACCCACCACCCATAGTAACCAGCAGATAACTGGCACATCAATTTCTTTGCAAAAACTGAAAAAAAAGTTCCATGAAGACTTTTGTCTTGACGGACCTCCATGAGCCAGGCTACCTACCAAACTCAACGTGGCCAAAATAAACCCAGCAGCTTCTCCCTTAGAACAGCCCATCCCCACCACCCTCCTGGGCACCTCCCAGGCATTTCCTCCCCTCACCCAATGACTAGTTCATTCCTGTGGATTATAATGCCATGTACAGTCACCCCTCACCTGCAGTTATCCTCCTCACTGGATTCAGCTGCCTTGCTTTCAGCCTCTCCCCTCATCCTTCCTGTGATAACTGAAGCATGACTTTTTTTGGTAGCTCCCTATTGTTTCTGGGCTACACATGCTCTTGCATATAAGGGCCCTGAAAGTCTGAGTGCAGGTGATGGCTCCTGCTTTACCTCGGATTCCTTCCTCTGCCTCCTCCTACTCCAGGCCCTTGGCTCAGTCAGAACTGGAATACACTGTCCCACTTCTTGGCCTCACCAAGCCATCATCTTCTTTCAAGACTGAGCTCAGATCTCACTTCCTTTGTATAGCATTGCTTGATGGGTGCTGGTGTTCCTTCTCTCCCTTTGATCTGCCTCCTTCATTCCCTAGCCTGTACCCCTATCTTGAACACAGCATATGCTCTCCACAGAAGGTAAGCTCCTCGATAGCAGGGACTGTTTCATTTCTGTCTCTGTTCTCAGTACCTAAAGCTGGGCACAGAACCTAAAGGCGCTCAATGAATACTTGCTGGATTGAATTGGACTTGAGATCCGGAGGCCTGGGTTCAAATTACGACCTCCAACCTGCAAGTCGTTTTATTTCTCTCCCTATAAATGTTCTCTTTGTCCACACAACTGGCCCAACACCAGGTGCCAAGGGTTCTTGGTACCTAAGTCAAAGGGGCCTCTTGAGAGAACAGTTTGTTGTGGACATGGCACAGTAACAGATTTGTTTTATTTCCAGATCTAGATGATTACTTTCAACCACAGCAGAGAAGCACAAAGTGTCTGCCAAGCAGTCTCTCCTTCTAGAAATTACTTTGTATAGACATTATAGTTACTTGTATCCATATCGTATACTCCCGCCACCCCCTACCCCAGTCCTGTAGAAGGTAACCTACTAGGGAATAGTAACCATTTGGTGGTTATCTTTGTATCTCTAGAGCTTGGCACATAGTAGGTGTTTAAAGTTGGCTGAATTCTAGTACCTGTGTCCTTGACTGGATTGTCACTGGTTTTATTCTTTCCAGACTGGACAATGGATATCCCACTCAGTTTTCTAAGTTTTATTATCAGCCTAATGTTAGGAAAAGGGCTGCTTCACAATCACCAGTTGGAGATGCTATAAACCTTGTGTCCCATGTAACTCTGGCAGTTCTCAATCTAGAAAGCCAGCTGGCTCTGCTTTGCTCAGCTGGGTTCCCACAGTACAGGGCATGTTCATCCAAGTCCCTGGAAGCTGTGATTAGCCACAAAGATGGCCCTGAACCTGACAAACATGAATGCTACCTCTCCCACCCTCCCAACTTATGAAGCAGCAGCTCTTCATAGAAAAAAAGAAGGCTGGACTTTGGAAACAAAGGGCCTGGGTTGGCATCTTGACTTGGCTGCTTAGTTTGCTGTGGTGTAAAACAAGGGAGTTAACCTAGACCTTTGAGCTTCCTTCTGGCTCTGGAACCATGACCATTATCAGTCATCTTCCTCTTTTGTGCCCTACCTTGTATACCCTTCCCTTCTGTAGACCCCAGGAAAAGACAAAGCCCTCAGAGGCAGGGCCGGCTTTGCTTTCAGACCCACATTCCCACTGGAAACAAGTTAAACTCCCTGCCCTCTGAGGTTCCTTCCAGCAATGTAATTCTGGAAAGTGGGGGCAGGGAGGCACTCAAGAGAAGACAGTGGCATTAGTTTTGAAGACTTTTATCAGGCTTATAATCTACTAACATCTCAAGACCTCTTTTTTTGGACAAACTGTTGTCCAGTCATGCCTCACCTATGCTCATCTGCCCCCACCCCCTCATTTTCCAGATGATCAAATTCAGATGAGACAAGTGAAGTACCTTCCTTGCCAGGATCCCAGGGGTGGTGACAGGGTGGAGCCCATATTTGAATCTGGGTCTCCTGAGTCAAATCCAGTGCTTTTCCCAATTTTGCCTCAAACAGAGAGTAAGTCATAAATCAAAAGCTCTATGGTCACAGTGGCCTAAGGTGATCACCTTATAGTCTGGGCTGACCTCAAAAAGGTAAGAATGGCTTCATTGCCAGTACTTAGGGTTGGACTGTTTGGCCAACCCCAGATCGGGCTCAGTCTTATCCCACATGCTTCTGCCGCTGCCACGGGTATAGAGAGAAGGCTGCTAATAAACAGCATGGTTTTTAAGGCCATCAGCGTTTTAATATTCACTTAGCTGTTGGCACCCTGTATGGAGGAGCCTTGGTCAAAGACCCCCAACCTCAATATGTTGGTCAAACTTAGGGAAGGACACTGAAGCAAGCTTCAGGTACCGGAAGCAATACCCAAATGCTTGAAATTACAGAACTATTGGAGTGATGCAATAGGATTTTTTTTTAAAAGAAAAGAGAGTGGAAGTGAGAATGGTACAGAACAGTACAGTTACCATGGTGATAGAAAAACAAAAGGTAGCTAGGGATGGAGTGCCATGGGGGTCTGCAGAAAGCTAAGCAGGCTCAGGGTCGAGAAGGTGGGGACACTGTGTGCCCCAGTGAGAGGGTTAGAGATCAGCAAAGATTTAGAAGCTAGCAGAGTGAAAGCCCACAGTGTGTCTCGTTAGAAATGTAACAAAAAGGTAAACTGAGGCAATTCTCCAAGCAAGATATTTATTAACAAGATCATGTGAACTGATAATAAAAGATGACTGCCACGACAGACAGACGATCAATCTATTAGGCTAGTAGTGACCAACAGATTGGGTCAGTGGTCTCTCTTGATGACCAAACACCAAGAGGGTTGACAGGGCTTTTTAAACCAAGAAGTGTCTTCCTTCTGACTGCTCCCCACCGGACCTCCCCTGGCCAAGGAAAGCAACCCCAAAGGGTGGATATTTTAATGAGGAGGGGGCTGAGTTTTCAGCTCATTACTTATTGCGGTAAAAGATCAAGGTTTTATCATTATGCTTAGATTCAGGTCTCATAGAAAACCTGAATCCTGGTTAAGACTAACAAGGCTTCTCCCAGCCAAAATTCTGCCCAAGAGAGCCGCTTCTGGACCCTCCCAAAGCCCGCGGGGCACCTTTGGGGAAGGAGAGTCCAGGGTCCGCAAACGCGGCAGAGCAATAAAGGGGCCTGCGGGGGGAGTGGGGGAGCTCGCACCCTTTGCCCTTTCATTTTTCCACCCGTTTCCAAAGGCAGGAGTCCGTGCACTTGACCTTTCACCCACTTAGGACCCCGCCCTGCCCCAAGGTCGGACACTGGTGGCCAGACAAGGGGCCCGGGGGGCAGCCCAGGCGCGGGGGTGGGGAGAGGGGGCGCCAAAGCAGAGCCACAGACCCCTCCCCCGGACCCCCCGCGCCGGGCGCACACAGAAGGCGCCTCACGCTGGCAGCCCGCGGTACCTGGGCAGGCTCGGCTGGAAGTGCAGTGTGGGCACGACACTACGCTGCAGGTACTGCCGCCCGGCCTCGGCCCCGAGCCGCCTCCGCCCGCAGCCTCCGCCTGGCATCCAGAGCGGCCGCGGCCCGAACCTCAGGCGCGCCACCAGCGGCCCCATGGCGGCTCCTCCCGACGGGCCCCGTGCCCGGCCCAAGCCTCTCCTCGCTGTGGCCCGCAGCGCCCAGCCCGAAGGACTCGGCAGTGTGGGCAGCTCCAGCCCCGGGCCGCTGCGAGCCAAGCCGGACGTCCGGTTCGGACCGAAGAGGGAGCAGGGGCAGGAAGGGGCGGGTTCTGTGCCAAGGGTGCGGCTCCGCGGGGGCGGGAGATCTTGGACCCGGCTGGGGACCTCCGAGGTGGGGGGAAGGGAAGGAAATCTGGGGTAACGTACAAGGAGATGGGGCAAGTCGGGGGGCGGGGGCAAGCCGTGAAGGGCTCCGATATTGATCCTGGGGGTGCCCGCCGGGAGGGTCCGAGCGACCCTTTAGGAAGGTGGGTGGGGTGGGCTGGAGCAGGGAGAGACCGGAGACTGGAACACCCAACCGGGGGTCCAAGTCGGAGGGGCTGAGGAGCGGCCCAAGAGTTGGGGCGGGGCGGAGGGGAGAAAGATCCTGAAGGTGGAAGAGAGGTGATCGCTGGAGCAGGAGCCCGGGCGCTGGCGGTGCTTTGGCAGTGATGGGCAAGTCAGGACAAGGCAGGGTTTGGGGCAAAGTTCAGTTTGGGACACGTTGAGTTAAATGTGGACGCAGTAGGGCGGGGGAGAGCAGGAGGGGACTTTGGGGGAGGGCTGTTGCTCCCTCCCCTCCCCTACCTCATCTGTAAAATAGGGATAATTATAGCCGCTCTCTCAGGGCTGTTGCCCAGACCAAATGAGATTCTACTTGTAAAGTGCTTTGCCCAGTGCCCGGCACATAGTAAGGACGTAACAAATGCTTGAGGAATGAATGATGAAGGAAAGAGTTTGTTAATGAAATCTTTTTACGTTGTTTCTATTTTTTCATCTATTTTTGTTATCTTAGAAGTTTCAATCATTTCATTTAGTCATTCAGTTGTGGTATAGGATTGTGATGGAATACAATTGCGCTATATAAGAAATGACCAAGGGGATGATTTCAGAAAAAAAACATTGGAAGATTCGGATGCAGCGAGCAGAACCAGAACACTGTAACAGTGTTGCTGGACACAGTAACAATATTGTAACAATGATTATTGTAACAAGTGAAAGACTTGGCTACTCTGATCGATACAATGATCCGAGACAATCCCAAAGGACACATGATGAAAACTGCTCTCCACCTCCTGACAGAACTGAGCAAGTCTTGAGTGCCGACTGAAGTATACTTTTTTCTTTATTTTCTTGCTTTTCTTGTTGCAACATGGCTAATTTAGAAGTATGTCTTGCATGATTTCACATGTTTTATGGATGAGGGAGGGAGAGAATTTGGAACTCAAAGTTTTTTTAAATATTACATTTATTTTTTAAAAAAGAAATTTCATCCCTAGTGCCCTTGGGGTATTACACATTGGAAAAAGTACTAACTGGAGTCGGAGAGGCTGGGTTCAAGGCCTTCCTCTCCTACTTAAGGCCTGTGTGACAAGCATTAGGTCACTTCCTCTCCCAAGGTCTTAGTTTCCTTTTCTGTGGAATGAGAGGGCTTGGACCAGACACTTCTGAGGCTCTTTTCAACTCCACATTTAACTTAGTGGAGTCTTTTGTCATGCTTTTCATAAAATTGTTTCCCTTCTATTGGTTTTTATTATTTTTATGAGGAGATACTCTTCATAATCTTCTACCATCCTCTTCCATAAGATTTTATAAATGATTTAACATAATAAATCGGCTTTGTCCAAGCAGATCTAGTGTATGCTGACAGAAGGAATTTCTAGGTTCTTTTTGATCTCCTCACTGTGGCAATTAATTTGTTAGTGAGAAAATGCTGATAGCCTGTGCTGATATCTGTTCTTTTGTCCCTTTCTCACTACTGGCCTCAGTAGTTTGTTTAAAATGGTCTGGTTGAAAATTTCTTAATTATACAAAATATTTTCTTCTTATTTCACTCTTTCTTCAAATTTTGTGTTGTTTTCGATCTTTGCTCTAGCATGTTGGAGATCTGACTGTACAAAGACACCAGATTCAGAAATGACTCCCTTTATGATAATCAGTAATTTCCTTTCTGTCAAAATACAGTCAATTTAAAGTTTTGTGACTTTATTTTTTCTTTGCTGGTCCCAAACCTCCCAACACTCTTTTTGAAGAAAATGTTCATGATTTATAGGCATGAGACTTCTGTACCACCTACAGGGCTCTCTTGTTTCTGAACTTATTCAAGTCCATCTGAGCCATATTCAATATTTTTTGGTATTGCCCCATAGTCAAAACTTTTCTAGCATAACAGAACTGGTTAGAGCTTTTGTGTCCCAACTGTTGAGTACTTCCCATGGCCCACTATATCTACAAGACCCAAGCCATGCTTCATTTTACTCCTGAGCCTCCTACCCTAACCCCCAGTTTTCCAATTCTGGAACCCAAATCAGACCCTTACTACCACTGCTCCTGGAAAGAATGTGTCAATATTATTTTTTCCATAGTTCTATTTCTGTTTTTATAGCTTTATATTTTCTATAACTTTACAAAGCAAAACACTCCTCCCTGACCACAATGCCCACATGTACATTGTTTCCCTCCCGTTAGAATATAATCTTCTTGTGACAGGAGGTTTACTTTTGTATATGTAACTCCAGCATATTTAATAAATGCTTCTTTTTTTCATTCATTAACTGAAGTAGTTTTTGAAAACCCAAGGGGACCCCCATGAATGAGAATTTAATTAATTTATTTTGTTGCAACTCTTGGCTTAAAAGGCCAATTGCATAAGATTCTCTCCTCATTGGTGGAGATTGATTACTTAAGGCTCTGTGCCTTCATGAGAGCTGGTGAGTGCTGGAGGGAAAAAGAAAGCCTGGTCTTCTGGCTGCCAGCTTCCAGAGAGAGAAAGAAGTTATACAATACAGAAGACACAGTCAGGGCCCTCCTGACCTGGCCAAGATTGCTTAGCACCAGCACAAAATAATCTCCCCCAAATGGAAATGAAAAGTAGTAGACAAGCATGAACAGCTGGTTATGTTGACTATTAGCTAGAAGGGGCATATTTTTTCTAGGAGATGAAAGAGTTTCCTGGTTCCCACTAGAATGGCTTCTCCCAGAATAGACAGAGAAGAGGGGATGGCTGGATGCCACTAACCCACTGTCTTGCCTGCTTTCCCCAGCCTAGGTGTTGCAGATCAACAGTTTTCCTAGACTCCCATTGACCAAGAGCTACCCCCATTGGTCCTATCCTGTGTCTTTCTTCTGTTCTTTCCTCTTCTCCTGGTCATTGATCTACTTCACCACTATCTTCTCTAGTATCCTTTGCCTTCTCTTTCCCTTTAAGGTTAAGTCCAAGGGAACCATGAGTTGTCTCTCCCAGGTTAAGTCCAAAGCCAAAGGAGTTTAGGGAATGATGGAGAAGTTGACTGGGGCCAGTTCCCTAGGTCCAAATCCATGACTGAGACTCTGAAGAGGACCCCAAAGTGAGTTATAGTTACAATTTTTATATTTCACATAATCTCCCATCTATTTCAATTTATAGCTTACCAAGAATTTCGGCCCCAGTAAGTGGCTATCCAGCTTTTGTGTGAAGACTTCCAGTAAGGGGAAAGGCATTTTTTCTTGAGTCAGTCTATTTCACTTTTACACATCTTCAGGTGGTAGGAAGGTTTCCCTCATGTATAGCCATGTACACAATAAGTCAAATCTTTTCAAATACTTGAAGATAGATCCATCACTTTTAAATCTCTTCTCCTTCAGAATTAAAAGTGTTGACCCTTGCTTCTAATTCTCCAATAACATATTCTCTTGGCCTTTCACTTTCCTTATTGCTCTCCTCTAGAAGTCTCCAGGTGATCAATGTACTTCCCAAAAAGTAGCTTCTGGAACTGAACACTAGACACTGGGTGTGTCTGACTAAGGCAGAGTCTATCTACCACTTCCTATGCTCAGGACCAGCATTAGCTTTTGCATCTGTTAGAGTTCCTTTTTGGTTCACATTGAGTTTGCAGCCCACTCTAACCCACAGATCTTTTTCACACAGGACTGTTTTCTGGCCATGCTATCCCCATCTCGTACTGGTAAAGAGGATTATTTTGTAACCCAAGTGTAGTGTAGGACCAGGCTCTGACCAGGCTCATTGAGCAGAGGCTCAATAAACTCCAGTGGCTCCCTAATGCTACTGAGCACAGACTTCTCTGTTTGGCATCAAAAGACCCTGGTTCATATGCAATGGGGATACACTAGAACCTATTCCAATAAATAGAGAGGGAAGCAGGATGCTCACTCTTTCTCATCTAATTTGATGTAGTTCTAGAAATGTTAACAATAAGACAAGAGAAATAAATCAATGCCATAAAGAAGGTAAAGAGGAGACAAAATTATCCCTATTTGCTTATGAAATGATAGTTTATTTGGAAAACCCTAGAGAATTAGCTAAGATATTAATGGAGACAACTAAAAGCTTTAGTAAAGTTGCAGGCTACAAAATAAACCCTCAAAAATCAACAGTATTTCTATATAATAATAAAACAAAAAGTAATAATAGAAAGGGAAATCTCATAATTACAAAATGTGTAAAATATCTAGAGATTGACCAACAAAAGAATATAAAAGTCTTGCATAGATTCAATTACAAAGTTCTCCTAAAAGAAATAAAGAAAAACTTAAACAACTGGAGGAATATTCAACGATTGGGGGTAGGCCATGCCAATGTAATAAAAGTAACAATGCTACCAAAGTTAAGTTGTATATTTAACACCATACCAATCAAATTACCATGGAGAAATTTATAAAACTTGACAATAATAAAACTCATTTGGAAAAAGAAAAGATCTAGAATATCAAAGGAAATGATGAAAAGAAATGGGACAAGGGAAACTAGAACTTTCAGATCTCTAACTGTTATAAAGCAGGAGTCATCAAAACCATCTGGTATTGGTGAAAGAACAGAGTGAGATCAATGGAACAGTCTAGACAAAGGGAGATTTACAAACAATAGAACTCTATAACCCAGTGTTTGATAAAGTGAAAAACAAATTATCTAGAAGGAAAATCTCTCTCAAATAAAAAGCTGCTGGGAGAACTAGAAAGTAGTCTGGCAGAAATTAGGCTTAGACCAACATGTTACACCATGCTCCATAACACATTTTAAATGCATGTTGTTATTTTTGAATCATTTCAGTCATGTCCAACTCCTCCTGATTCCATTATGAGGTTTCTTGGCAAAGATACTGAAGTGTTTTGCCATTTCTTTCTCCAACTCATTTTAAAAGTGAGAAGCTGGAGCAAGCAGGGTTAAATGGTTTGCTTAGAATCATGCAACTAAGTAAGTATCTGAGACCTGATTGGAACTCATGAAGAAGAGTCTCCTGAATTCCAAACCCAGGGCTCTATTTACTGCACCACCATAGCTGTCCCTTTAGATGTATACATGACCTTAATGTTAAAGATCATAAGGTTAAAAAAAAAATAAGAGAAACATATCATATACTTCTCATAGCTATGGCTAGGAGTCTTAACCAAACACAAAATGGAGGCAATTACAAAAGATAACTTTGATTATGTAAATTTGAAAATCTTTTGTATCAATATTAGTGCATCTAGGATAAGAAGGGAAGTGGTCAAATGGGGAAAAAATTCTTTTGATAAGGGTTGTAGTATAGTATATATGTGTATATACTATATATATATATGTGTGCATATACTATATATATGTGTGTAGTATAGTATATATATAATATATATAGTATATATGAAGTATAAACAATATATATGTATGCATGTATGTATGTGTGTATATGTATACACACATATGCATATACATACATTTACACACACACACACACACACACACATATATATATATATATATATATATATATATATATATATATATATATATATATACCTAATAGTAATTTCCCAATAGATAAATGATCAAAGAATATGAACCAACAATTCTCAAAATTGTAGCAGACGGCCTGCGTCCCTACATGGCTCGGTGATGTGGTGAAGAAGAAAGATACAGGAGGTGGGAGAAGATAGACCAACTCCGTTTACTGATCTGAGGGTCAGGGTATTTATAGACAGAAACTGCAAGCCTACATGACATTCTGCTTGTCTCCTGCCCTAGTGATTTAATCAGTCTTATCTTAAAGACTGTGAAGTCTAGAGTCTATTTTACATATCCCTTGTTTTCTGTAATTCTCTTATTTGTCTCGCAGAGACAGCAACATCCAGGCGGCATGGAGAGCCATTCCAGATGCTAATAAGCACAGTCTCAAAGAAGGTCTATCCTGATCTTATCAGCTACACTCCACCTGGCCCTCAACATTACAAATTATTCACAACCACATGAAAGAATGCTCCAAATCAATAATAAAAAGGGAAATATCCAACAGGCAAGTGGTGATGTGGCACTGAAGCTCCTGAGACTGGGGCTATGTATATAAAATTGGGATTCATCTGGATAGTAATGATAATGAAACCCACAAGAACTGAAAAAATCACCAACTGAGAAAATATATAGAGAGAAGAAGGTCCAAGATAGAGCCTTGGGGTACACCCACTATGGGAGGGTATGACATGGCTGATGATTTTGAAAAGTAAACAGAGAAGGAGCAGTCTGACAGGTAGGAGGAGAGTCAGGAGAGAACAGGGAGAACTCAGAAGGGGAGAATGTCCAGGATGAGGTGGTCAGCAGTACGGAAGCCTAGAGAGGGGTCAAAAAGGGTGAGGAATCAAAAAAAGACCAGCAGATGTGGCAGGAAGGTAGCTTTGCCATGAGCAGTTTCCATTGAGTGATGAGACCAGAAGCCATATGGCAGAGATCTGACCTGCAATGGGGAGACACCCCAAAACAACATTACATGATTTCCTGTGACTGGAACGGCCACTGCTGGAGGAGAGATCAAGGATGGAGCAGGATGATTTGAGAAGAACCTCACCCGAGTGATAATATTTAATATAAATTTTGGACTTTAATAAGGGCCAAAGCTTGAATTAAAAAGAGTCTGGACCTAATAGTCTCCTTTGTTGTCTTAAGTAAGCTTAGATAATGCCTTTTGGTGTCAGGGAAGCAAGGGGCTGACTTAGTAACTTCCTTACCAGATCCTTCTCCTGGCATCTTAGTGATAAGGAAAAACACAGATGTCCTGGGTTGTAATTTCAATTGAAACTTTATTTATCTTTTCCTGTGTCAGCTATTTCAAGTACCGGTTTAGGAGAGGAAGCCTGGTGGGATTTTCTTCTTATCGTATGTCACAGAGACATATGTTCACACAGCCTGGAATTGCAAGACCCAACTGACACTACTTTTTTAATTGTCTTGTCTTACTTAATTTATGATTTGTTCAGCTAAGAGAGTTCCTTTCTCATGGTAAAATGTATATAAGCCAGAAGATTTCTGTACCGAGTAGCTAGAATGTTTTTCTGACTCTATAATGCATTATGTTACCGTTTTCTTTAATAGGGAACTGATTAATTAATTAAATCATAAAATGTATGCATTTAGCCTGTTGCCTTTTCTTTAACCAAGTTTTCTGGTCAACATGAGGTATGGCCGTCTGGGCAGGGGAGAAGCTTGCCATCTGGTAGCTCCTTTTTAGAATGATTGTTCTTGCTAATGTGGCTATGAGTTTAACTGTTTTTGCTTGCAGGAAAGTGCTATCAGGAGCCTTTAAATTTTGACACCCTGGGTGCAGCCCCTCTCACTGTTCAGTGCAGCCCCTCTCACTGTTCAGACCTAGTTGGGGCCCTCCATGTTCATCTGTTCAGGAGGATTCAAGATACAGTTGAGGGAGTAGTCAAAGGTCTCTGGATTCTTTAATTGCACTGAATTTTTCTTTAGCCAAACACCCTTGAAATAAGAAAGCCCCTATAGGACGTAGAAGTCCTCCTTATTTAGAGACCAACTATAATCTCCTAGCTACAAGAGGATTTGTCATAGAGAGGAATGACCAATGTATTTATAACTGAGAAAATGCCACCTCCTGAAAGAAAATCGCCTCTAGGGGATTTGTTCTATAAAGTTGGGATTCAGTCAAAGGCTGCACTTGAGGGTCTAGAGTGCCACATGTGGCCTGGAGGCCACAAGTTGCCACCCCTGCCTTAGACACTGATTGTAATCACTGTGTTACTTTGGATTTATTTTTGGAAGGGAGAAGTAATATCCTTAATAATTGTAATCAAATGCTAGCTCACGCGCACCCTTGGGATCTGATAATAGTGGCAGCTATCAGAACACTCAATAATGAAATTGCTTGACTCCTCAGCCTCTAAAATATACCGCTTCGAGGTATCTTAAAATGTTTCTCAAACTATCTTTTATGTACTTAAAAGAATTGAGTTGCATTCTGTTCTATCCATTTGGGTCTGTAAAGTCTAGGAAAATAAAAGTAACCCACCAAAAAATCATGGATGATTTTATTAGTTGCTGGTGCCCTGAACTACACTGGAAAATACACTTCAGAGGATCCATGACTTCCCTCATGTGGGTATTTTTTCCACTGCAAAAGTCTAACCCATCCATGACTTCTCATCTTGTGTGATTCCTGCCTGTGCTTACTCACAAATCCTCTGCAGAAGACAAAGCGAGTGGGTGCTGCTCTAATGTTCTGTGTGGGGCAATTTGATACAAAGGCTCTTCATATATTAGATCTTATTCCCACTACATGACTGGTCTGCCTCCTTTCTCGATTATACATCTTGAATTCTTTTAAACCAATTCTCCATGCAATTTTTCTTTGGTAGTATGCTATAGCCCAGAGAGGTCAAACTCATACCTACCTGTATCCCACAAAATTCCCAAGTGCCACCCAAACCAAATTAAAATGAATTTTAGAAATGTTTAGCAAAATAAGTAAAAATACTCCATAGAGAGTATTCATCTGTGCTTTTCTAAGTCAGCGTGGCCTGCAGGGATCCATCTGTATTTGAGTTTCATACCATTGCTGTGGCCAATTTGAACCCATTCGGGTTTCTCCATTACCCTTTGAGTGTCTCACTATTTTGATTCCTTGGATATTGTGACCCATGATTCACAGTCATATAGCATCATTTGAATAATGCTGGTGTTAAAAAAAAAAAAAAAGATGAGTTTTGGTTTTGGGGGAAAACCCAGTGGTTCAGTATCTTTCTCTCTTAGATATTCTGAAAAATCAGTCCCTCAGTGCTTCCAAAATTATGTCACCTAAGGTACAACGAACCATGATCTTACAGACATCTTATGTTTGCACATAGTATGTATGACTCAGCCGCTCTCCCCATCTATCTTCTTTATCTTTGCATGTTTGGTGCTGGGTGTATACACTGCACATAGTAGGTCCTAATTGAATTAACTGAATTGCTGGACTGTGGACTAAGGTTTTAGAGGTTTTTTTAAACATTGTTATGATGAATCCAATATAACTGATGATGAAAAAAGATTAATAGAGAAATGTTGAAAAATTTTTATTCCAGTTTTCATTTATTGTCCTGTTTCATCTGTGAATGGTCCTGGGGTAGTCTATGTAGGCTCTCATGCCAAGCTTTTGGACATGTTTTCTCCTCTGTAGTTTCTTGGTGTTTTATGAGACTCTGCTCAGAAGATTCTGCCACCATCCTCCAGCATTATACAGCCAGCGGGAGGGGTTCAAAATGGGGGTGATTAGGAAGGAAGGACAAAGAACCATGAACTCTGCATTAGGCTTCAATTCCAACCTGGGTATGTGATCTCCAACCCTGGGCTAGGCTTTTAGGAATTAAATGGAGTTGACAAGGGATACAGAGGGGAGCTGGATCTTGGTGAGCCCTAGGGCCCTCTCTCCCCTTGAGAAAAGGGAAACATGGTTGGAGAGGGCTGTACTACAGGCAGAGAGCACCTAGAAAATGAGGAACATAGAAGGTAATGACTTGGGTGCAGCACAGCCACCTGATTTAATGCAGAAAGATTGGGATTCCAGTTGACTGAACGCTGGTCAATTTCTACTGGCAAATATCATGAGAAGACGACATCTCAAAGCAGTCCTGTCAAAGATGCCTCCACCTTCACATATTCCCAGCATTAGTATGAATGATTTTTCTTTAGTGTTAGCTAAGTACGAACCATCTAATAGTTTATCAACTGGGACTCCAAGGGCTGTGGTGACATGACTCACCCAGTTCCTGCCAAGGAGAAGCTGTAGGAACTATACCTCCAAGTTATTACCCATGTGACAGGTGGGCCTAATGTCAGGGAAGCATGTGAGCCATGTTATTAGGGTGTTTGTAAGGGAGTCCTGAGACTCAGAGGCAATTGAGGTAAAGGTGCCCACCATCCTGGATTCCCAAGTGAGAAAAGCCCTCAGAACCACAGGGCTCTGAACTCTGGGCTTCTCCTATAAGCAAATGAGGCTCCTCAAGTTTCACCAGACCCTCTACTGTGAGGAGGCAGGGGGGTGGGATTCCCTTCTCCCTCCATTCTCCTGAACTTGGGATCAGATGATATAACCAGGGTATGTGATGAAGGAGATGGTTCACTCAGATGGTGACTTTTGTTCTCATCTGTGGATGAGCTTGAGCTCTCTGAGACCTGGACAGAGTGGGGCCTCCTCTGAACCACATTGGAAGGAGAAGGAAAACTCCCAAAGGCAAGCATGGCCTAGCCAAGGGGGACCCGGTGACGAGGAGGGCTTGCTTATAAACTAACATATGGCACCAACTCCTTCTTTCTGGATCTCCTCTCTTACCTTGTTCATCTTGTAATGAGAGAGGAGTGGTGGAGCTAGTGACAACTATGGTGGAAAAAGGAGACCCTCGGGTATCTAGGGCCCCCAGAACAAACAAATCCACAATTAACTAGAATTCTAATGAGCAAGAATCTAAGTAAAAGTATCAACCTTTCAAAATATTTTCAGTACTCCACTGGGAAAAAAAAATAGACAAATGACCAATTCAGCTGACATCAGAGATTTATTTAAAAAAAAACCAAGACAGAATGACGAGGATGTGTCTGGGTTTCCTTTCCATTCAGCTCAATCCTTGACACTATAAGTTACACTATGATGTTCAGAGAGTTCCCATAATGTCCACACTCAAACTGTTTGCTATTGTGAAAGGATTCTGTTCAGTGGGCTCTGTAGGGCAGCCAGTAAGCTGACAGGTTTGAGAAGTCTTTGAGTAAGAATTAAAAGAAAAGTGTTGATGGTTAGGCCAAGCATCCCAGCTAAATTCAAGTTTTATGGTAAGAAGATAGATTTATAGATCGACAGATACAAAGATGGTTGCATAATATATAAAGGTACAGATGCAAGGATGGGGAGATATAAGTAGATAAAAATGGTGAAATCTCAATAGATAGAGATGATGTAGATGGATAGAGACAGATACTGATGGATAGATACATACACAGATGATAGGTGGATGGATGTAAAGAGGGAGATACAGAAATAGGTAGGTGATAAATTAGTAGCTGATATAGACAGATAATTGATAGGTGATAAATGTTACCATAAATTGGTATATTAATAGTTTAACGTAGATTAACATAGATGATAGAGTGTTGGATAGAAACTGATGGTAAATGACTGAGCTAGACAGACAGACAAATAGAGAAGCCACAGTTAGGAAGTAATAGGGAGGCACAACCCCAAATATATGAGCCCTTTCTTAGATGACCATGTATACAGTCAAATATCTATTCTTGAAAGGTTGGGAAACCTTGGAATATTATATGACCACTGAGTTGCAGACAAGGTTTCACTAACTCCCAACCGAGGCTTTTGGTCTTTGTAGACCTAAGGAAAAGCTTCAATTCCTTTTTTATCCTATTAGCTCCCATGGTTCATTCTGTGGGAAGTCAGGAAGTGCTAATGTGTAATGGGCTCACCTTTTAAAACAACCACAATCTTTTCTAGGCTCATTTTGAGGCTCCGAATAAAGTCCTGGAGATTGTAATCAGAGCAACTGGTGATATTAAAGGTGATGCTGTCATCTTGAACAAAGTAAGTGATCCCAAAGCCATCAGGCACTATGGGCATACATGCCCCAAAATTCAATGTTGGGTTGAACAGATGCCTTGAGAAGATGAAGCTGTGATTGAGCTGATTGTAGGCAGAGTCAAAGAAGATATTAGGCAAACAGCCCTTCTTGGTATCAGCCAAGATCTGAAGAGCAAGTAGGTGTCTGTCAAACCCTTGACCTGTGAAAATGACCAAAATTGTGGTGGCATTTTAGCTTGGGAATAACTCTGGGACTAGCCCCACCCATCTCTTGGGGTAGCTGTTTGATCTCAGGCAAGGCTCTCCCTCTCTCTGGGCCTCAGGTGCTCAAGGTCTAAAAATGCAATGAAAGTGTTGTACTGGATGATCTCAAAGGCCCTTCTGGCTCCAGGTACCATGGTCCATGATCTAACCTCAGAATTACCAAGTCTTAGAGGTGAGCCAGCCCTCCGAGACCATCTGGCCCAATTCACACCTGAATGAGAATTTTCCTGACAATGTGCTGCAAGAGTAGTCGCACAACGTTTACTTGGGGGAGCCTGTCACCTCCCAAGGCAACCAGTCCTATTTTGGTTTAGAGCAGCAGAATTTTATTTCCCTCCCTACTATATGCAAGGCCTTGTGTTAGCAGCTTGGGTACACAAACAAAGTGACAAATATTCATTGTCAAAAAACCTCGCATTCTTCTGCGCTGGGGGTGAGGTGTGTATAAAACACAACATGTAAAGAGGTAAATAGAGAGAGACAATGCTAGCGCAAGGATGAGGTCTCTGAGTTGAGCCATGAAGAGGCAAAGAAAGAAGCGAGAAGTGGTTGGATTGCAGCTGTCAGGGCACAGAACCTTGATAGAACTAGAATACTGAGTTTGAGAAACACCAAGTGTGACTGAATTACCAAGTGTGTGGAGAAGAGTAAAGTTTGGATGCACATCCTGGAGTTGGACTGAAGGGCTTTGAATGCCAAGTTTCTCTTTTATCCTAGAGGCAATAGGGAGCCCCTGAAGTTCTTGGCAGCATGTATGGACCTAGACTTTTGGAAGACTATTTTGGCCTCTATATGGAGGCTGGATGGAAGCAGAGAGTCCAAGGACACTGTTGTGGTCACCCAGGCAAGGAGGGCATGTGCACAGGGAGAAGAGACTAAACGTGAGGAAGTAGAATATACCAGGTTTGCCAACTGACTGAATCTGACAGATGGGAGAGAGAGTCAAGTATAACCCTGTGATTGTGAGCCAGGGGGAAAAGATGTGGGAAGGGCTGGCTAGCCTGGGGGAAGAGAATGAGAAACTCTGCTATAAGCTTTGCCTACATCTGTGGAACTTCCTTGACCTGTTAGTCTGGTAACCCTTTCCAAAAAGGAAGTCAGGTTAGTCTGGCACGGTCTGTTCTTAATGAGACTGGGCCAACTCTTTGTGATCACTGCCTCCTCCTTTTCTAGGTCCTCAGTGACCCTCGCTTTGATGATCGCTTCAATAATCCTGGCATCAATCATCATCAAGTTCACTGTTCCCACCTTGGCAGATTCCATTCCTTCATTTTTAAAACAATGCATTAATCTCCAGCCTTCCTGTGATTCCCTTATTCTCTGTGATCTTTGAAAGATCACTGCCAGAAGCTGGGGAATCACATCTGCTGCTGTTCTAAGATGTCGTTTATCTGAGGCTGGGTATAAACTCATTAAGGGAAGTGAGGTGGTGTTCTTTCCTTACGTGCTTATTTATCTTGTGTCTCAGACCCGTGGAGGTTTCCATTTCCAGGGCCATTGTCCTTGGCCCACAAAGTAAGCACTGCCAGTATTTAGAAGTCTCCATTCCTCCTATCCTTGGTGTGGAGCAGGCCGGCCCAGAGTTGCAGGAGGGGTGAGAGTCATAACCAGCTACAAAACTCCTTGGAGATTCTGGGAGCATCCCAGTTCATCCACAAACTCCCACAACTCTTCCTCTCTCAGTTGTACGGGGGAATCTCCTATGGTTTCCTAGGAGTAGACTACTACTGTCCTCCCCACCCTCCCCAGCTCTTTTCCACATCCCATTACAACCTTTCCCACTTTATTGTTCTCTCTTGGATGCCCATTCCTTCTGGACCTCTTCCTTCCATGCTCCTTCCATTAACTTTCTTTTATTGAGACTCAGCTTTCCCCAGGTGACACCCAATTGCTAGCCATCCTCTGCCACACTGGCTGTGTTTCCCCTTGGGCCTCCAACACACAGGTCCTGAAAGGGGATTCAGAATCCTCCCTGCTCCCTACTACCACTTTCAGATGTTTCTTTTCATGGCATCCCTCAGCAACCTCTTCTCCTTTAAAGTTCACTCAATTATAATTTTTCTCTTTATTCAAATCATGGTGGTTGTTGATATTAATGCCCAGAACATTCTCCCTTGTTTCTCAAGGACCTTACACCCTGGCTCAGCCCCTTCCTTACAGCCCCTCTCCAGCTCTTTCCGCTATACCAGGGGCTTTTACCATCCATGCTGATGTTCTTTTAAGCTCCTAGTGCCTCAGTTTCTTTAAATTCAATGATCCTGGCCACCTTAGCCACCCACAGGGATGGTCATCATGTATCCCACCGTTACCTGAAAGCACTTCCTTAATCAGAAACTGGGACATTCCCCTATCTGGCCATAACCTCCTAGAATTCTAACTGCCTCTATGCCTCACCCTCCTTTGCCCCTGCTGCAACCTTCAGTCTCCTTTTACTTCAATTGCCCCTCAGTAATTTCTCACTTCCATTCCTTTTACTTCCTGTCTCAATCTTCATCCTACAGTTAACCAACTCACCTTCACACAGTCTCTCACACTCTTGTCCTCTTGCCCTTTAAGCCTTGCCAGCCCCAGCCCTGAGGTACTCTCCTCATCTGCCTCCTCTGCTTCTGCTCCCATGGGGTGTACACCTGGGACGGAAGGGCCAGACCTTCCAGGAGCACAGGAATATGGCACTGAATTCCCTTCTCTGGATCTGGAATCAAGGCATGATGGTCCTACCATCTGCAGTGCTTCCGTTGTCATCCTGGCTGACTGCCTGCAGCCTAAAGGAAGCACAAGCTCTCTGCAATGCACCACCTCCAACTCGGAGATTCCACTTCTTTCAAAGCTGGAGTCAAAGCACCGCATCCTATGAGAAGCTTTTCCGGACTGCTTTCCCTCCTGTTGGCCACTGAAATTTCCTGGCATCTACTTGGTCTATATTTTGTATCTACTTGAATGAATGAATGAATGAAACATTACAACATCTGTCACATGTGAAGCACTGTACTAGTACAGGCCCTCCCTTCTCTCAAATAGCTCCTGTTGGAGTTCCATGTGTGTGCGCGACTGCCCCACTGGAACGGTGGCTCTGAAGGCAGAGAGCTGCATTTTTTACCTTTGTATTCCTAGTATTTGGTACAGTACCTGGCATACAGTAGGTGCCAAATAAATAAAAAACTTTCTTGTAAGGGTTGATATTAGATGCTAGAAAGCCAGTGGATCCCATCAAGATTCCATCAATCAAAATGTGTGTGCACAGGCTAGCCTGGGCCAGAACCTGGTAACCAATGGCCAGGGGTTCTGCACAGCTGACAGGAGGGGCTGTTCCAAAGCTCTGGTGTTTGACAGGGCTGTGGGGCTAGCAGGAGGTGTCAGAGGCTCTGATGGGTGGAGGAAGTGGCCTGAAGGATAGGGTTCAGAAGAGAAGAAGGAAGAAGAAGGAGAGGAAGAGGAGGAGGAGGCCAGAGCAGTGTTCCAGGGAGCACACTTTGAGGTTCAGCTGCCCCTTCCATGAGAACAAGCATTAGGGAAGGGGTGACCCTGGTGGTCTGATCAAAATCAAGTTGGGGAAAGGGGCAGATGCTTTGTTTCCCAGTGAGAACTCTCTTCTTACTGAGTGAAAAAGTCTCTTAGGAGACTCCGAACTTGAGACCATTCTGCCCCTGAAGGGTCCGGGCTCTGCCCAGTACACCCATCTGACTCTCTCTCTGGGCCAGGGTCCTGGTTTCTTTCTTCATGCTCTTGGGAGATGAGGACTCCCTGGAAGGTCTTAGCTGTTCTGCATGTGTCTGGGCTGGGGGTGGGATGGAGGAACTAGGGGGAGCTGATTGGGTAGTCAAAGACAGATTCATGGGTGAGAGCTCCCCATTCTAGGAGTGGGACTCTCTCAGCCCTTTCTCCCTCATTCCTCCTCTCTTTCATCTCTAGATCAAGGAAAAGAAACCCGAGGGCTGGGCTGGAGGTCAGAGAGGGGTAGGGTGGGAGTTTGAGGATCTGCTCGCGACAGAGTTGCCCAGCACAGCAACCCTCCAGGAAGGTAACTTGCATCAACACTCACCTCCGGTGGCTTCCTTGATCAGCTGGATGTGGTAGGTAGAGCACTTGTGCAGCATGTCTTTGAGCTCCGCCACACTGTGCTTGGAGGGCTCCTGGAAAGCCAGGGAGCATTTCTTGGTATGAATGGAGGTGGGGCGGATAACTTCTGTCCGGCCATGCTTGAAGGCAGCTGTGCTACACGGCTCATAGGAGGGCACCACTTGGCCATAGAGGCCAAGGAACGCCATCTGAAAGGCAAGCTGGATCATGGCATCAGGGCTCACTCCCTCCTTCTTCAGAAAGTTCTTGCCCTCCTTGAACTGCACCAACTTGACAGAGAAGGCCCGCACGGCTGTATCATAGTTGACTCTGGCATTTGTGATGCCTGCCCTCAAGGAGTCGTTCAGATGGAATTGGAGCTTCTTCACGGAGCTGGAGGCATCTGTGGTCACAGAGTCCTCATCAGGCTGGACAGCGCGGGCTACCGTGCTGTCTTGGAACACCTCCTTCATGAAGCGCAGTACGGTCATGCCATCACCCCACGAGTGCTCAAAGTTGATGGCCGCTGAGCCGTCTTTGGTTAGAATCAGGTTGAAGGATTTATCGTACCAGCGGTTATGCCCATTGCCATAGAGCATGATCTGGGAAAAATGGTCAATATCCTGCACCACCAGGTCGTCCAGGCACAGGCTGAAGATTGCCGTCTCCACCTTCTTTAAAGCTTCTCGGTTGCCATTGGCCAGGAGCTCTTGCCTCAGCTGTGCCCATGTGTCCCGTTTCTCAGTTGTCAGATATGCCAAAGGGAAGTCAGGTATGGGGCTCTTGTCAGAGAGTATGTACTTGAGGTTGGAGTGGATTTCTGAGGTCTGGATCATGGTCCCATTGCTCTGTAAGATGTTAAAGATATAAAAGTTCCCATTCCTTAGCACCAAGAGGTGCTTGGCCCGTTCATCCGTGAGAAGTGTATCCCGAGCAAACTTGGGCAGCCGGCTTGTGCTGAAAAGCCTGAAGTTCTGTGACATGTCCATGGGGTAGACGTTAAAAATGGCGGCCATCTGGCACACATAGGACTTGGGGATCCAGCGGATGAAATTCTTGAAGAACTCAGTGTCAGTCTTTTCTGGATAGAGGTGCAGTACCTCGGGCTCAAGTGTGTGAGTTCTGAAGGCCCTCAGGAACCGGATGATTGAGATGGTCATGTTGGTGGCACGCGTGAGCTGATCGTTACACTGTGCTTCGGGGTCTGGTTGGAAAGCCAAGCCTACATTCATGTTAAATGCAGGTGGATTGCGACGGCCTAGGTAAGAATTCAACCATATATCTAGAGAAAAAGGAGTGTTGAGAAGTAAAAAGATACATAGTAAAGTATAGTAAAGAAGTAAAAAGACACACATCATGGGAAGCAGTGGGAAGAAAGCTGGACTGGGGGAGAACTGGGCTTTAGCCTCAGTTTTACTCAGTTTTACCACATAACCTCAGACAAGTTGGTGACCTCTCAGGGTCTTGGTTTCTTCCTCTGCAAAAACAGGAATTTGAACTCAGGAACACTGGATTTGAGGTGAGAGAATCTGAATTCAAATCCCTACTCTATCACTTACTACCTGGATTGACTCAGGCAAGTCAATTTCTGTCTCTGGGCCTCAATTTTCTCATCTGTAAAATGAGGGGAATTGGATGAGACCTTCCTTTAAGGTCTCTCCTATGATCTCTGAGATGCCTTCCATATCTACATATTTTGTGTGGATTCACACTCAGTGGGATGTAATCCCAAAGGCAATTGGAGGGGAAATCTTTCCTTATAGGTGGAGATGAAGGTCTGGCACTATGGGAGGGGCTCTGCCAGTAACCTTCCAGACACTTCAGGCATCTTCTCCCCATCTCTTCAAGCATGCAGTTGCTTCAGGACCTTCTTGCTTTCAGCATCTAAGAGGCCAAACAGGAATGGAAACCAGGTGTGTTCAGGCAGGGCCCTCATCTCCACCAATAAAGAGAAGGACTCATATCCATGGGCTTTTGGAGGGGTCATGTGAAATACTCAAGAGCAGAAAACACTCTGTTGTGTTCGTGGTATCCCCAAATGCCCAGCACGGAGGCAGCCTAGCATGGAAATGAAAGCACTACTGTATGGTCTGCAAAGTTCTTTATAAACACTATCTCATTTGAGCTGTTCCCTCTCTCCACCATGCAGGGATTGACTCCTGCGGAGATGGATACCACTGACAGCTTCCTCTTTAGGTGCTGCAGGCTGTCCCGCCCTCCTGCCTCAGCAGCCACAGCCACTGAAGACTAAAGACCCTGACCCCACCAAGTGACAACAATGGAACCCCACGTGGTTATTCTCAGTGGCAGTGATGCCCAAGAGGACACCTGCTGTCTGCTTTTTCATTGTACCCCGCCAACCACTGGGCCTTCCATCTGACTCATGAAGAGTGTGGTCCTCAAGGCATGGCCTCCTACTTCAGAACAGGAGCTCCCTGAGGGTAGGGATTGTCTTGCTTTTCTGTGCACTTACTATAGTGCTGTGCACACAGCTTCATAAATGCTTTTTCAAAACTTCATTTATTCTAGTGATGGACACAAGTCAGTTTAGAACAGGGGTGATTCAGTCATGAGCCTCCAGTCTAGTCTGTGGTCACTTCTCATCCCTGGTCTCTGATCGCCAAGGTCAAGACCACCCTCCAAAAGTCTCCAGCCCCCTAAGATAAATACAAACCAGCAGAACGACTCACAGAATTCCTATTGCTTTGGGGACAGAACACAAAAAAATAAGACCCCTTTTCCAAGCCCAGGCTTTGGCCAAGAGCAGGACATTCACCCCTCAAATAACCCTAATAGGGAGAAGGAAGATAAGGCTGTTGTACTTCACAAAGAACACTTTTCTGACAACCACCTGGGAGATAGGTTTTGTAATTGTTTTCACTTGATCCGGGTTCTAACTGTCAGCCCTAGGACTCAAACTGAAATCTAAGAGATTGGACAGGAGATGCTGCGGGGTGGGGCAGGCAGGCCTAGCAGCCTTGAGCTGCTTCTGGTTGCTGGGTCTCCTTCCCCGAGGACATCCAGGGGAGTAAAGAGGCCCAGAGAGGGGTCTGTGGTGAAGGCTTTAAAAGTCAAACAGGGTTTTCTATTTGGTCCTGGGGATGACAGACAGGAAGTCACTGGAGTTCATAAACAATTGGGAGGGGAGGTCAGATCTGGACAGCAGGAGATCCCTTTTGGTGGTTGGATGGAGGATGAGATGGAGTGGGGGAAGTGGTGCAGGCAGACCCACCAGAGATATGGGGGTAGTTGTCCAGGGGTCAGAGGATGAGTGCCTGGGGGCTGAAGGGGCACATCTCAGTATCTCTGACTGGCCACCAGACAGTGGGTGACAGTAAGGGAGGAGAGGGTTGATGACAGCTATGGCAGGAAGGTCACCCCGTCAATGATCCTTATTTTCAGTTTTCTTGAGGGCTGGCCCTTGTTATGAACAAAATTTTCATTCAACTCTAGGACATACAGAGGAACCAGTGGGCCTCATTTACTGCTGAATAAACAGTAGTAAACAGCACTGGGTTAGGAAGGTTCTGGATACAGGCACAGCCCAGGTTTCCAGACTCAAATTCAGGTAGGTAGAGGGGCCACAGAGCCCTGGGTCAGAGTCGGAAAGATCTGAGCTCAAATCCAGCCTCAGACACTTACTAGCTGTGTGACCCTGGGCAAATCACTTCACTTCTGTTTGCCTCACTTTCCTCAAGTACAAAATGAGGATGATAGCAGCATCGACCTTGCAGAGTTGTGAGGATCCAACACTTAGCACAGGGCCTGGCACATAGTAGGTGCTTCCTTCCTCACCCCACCCCTAAGTCCAGGGCTCCATCCCTGGAGACAGAGGGCACCAGTCACAAGTGGTTGAGGGGAGACTGGAGTGCAGGTCTCCTGACTTCCAGGCTTGCTTTACCCTCTTTGTAAAGTCAGGAAAAGTGGTGTTGGGCAGGTGAATGGGTCAAGGCAGGGTCCCATCTAGCAGGGGTGGGCCCCACCTGCTCTGACATCCTGGAAAAGGGTTTCTTGGGTGAAGAAGAGGGACAAAAGCTTCGGAGCATGGCCCCTGCTACAAAACTATGATTTCCTTAGATTCCATCCTCCAGGGCTGCCTCATCCCCCCACCACGTCATTGCCTCCTACCTGAAATGTAACTAGTATGCTGACTGTGCTGGTCCTGAAAGATCAGCATGTCATGCAGCTCTCTGCCGAGGCCGTGCTGAAAATCTCTTGCAAATTTTACTGTTCTCCTGCAATAACAGAGCAGAGTTTTGGTCTGGGCACCAGCCTTCAGCTTCCTCTGTCTCTCCTCTCTCTCCTCCTCCTTTCCCTGCTCCTAGACTAGCAGCCCATCCTCTTGCTTCCCCTTCCTGGGGCTCTTCTTAGGAGGAATCAATGAGTGGAAAAGAAAGAGGACACACTGGATATTCTCCAGGCATTCTTCTGTTCTGTTTCTGACTGGTTGAGCTGTCAACCAATATAACCTCAGGTAACTCTAAAAATAATCCATCAAAACCATCACTAATCAATCTCTGGTTAGCCTGGAGTTGACCAATGGTTAAGCCAGCCAAAGACATTGTTAGAAAGGAGGCATGTGGTGTCCTCTCCTGCCCCTATAATTTCTGCTGAGCCCCTGAACACACAGTTTTCTGCACTCAGGCCTGGTCCTTACATAACATGGAGAGTTTCGTACTTCCTGATCTTTCTCATCTATACCTGAATTGATCCTCAATTAAGAGAGGTTTCTGTGCTCTTAGGTATCTTGTGATGGTGTCTTCAAGTCTGGGAATGGGTAATCTGAAAAAAAAAAAACCAGTCACATTAGTCTGTGTCCATCCTGTCCCCAGGCTCTGATGAGGAAGGGGGCTCACCTGCCATCACACCTGCCACAGGGAGAAAAAGGTCCAGGGGTGAAAAGGATCTAGGAGATCTGCTAAGAAAACCCTCTCATTGTGTTTTACAGCACTGGCATGTCCCCTCATACCTTTCTCCATCCAATGAACCAGCCATCCTTTATATCCAAGAAGACAAAATACAGTCAGTCAAACTCCCCAACTCTTCAATCAGGACCAGCATACAGTGCCCAACCTCTTCATTCCAAGAATGGGAGGTAATCTGTGCAAAGACTTGGAGGCTGGAGATGGAATGGAAAGTCTGCAGAACACCAAGGAGGCTGAGAGGTAATGAGGGAAGAACATTCTCATCTCTTCTTTCTATCCATGCCTGGTCATTGCGAGCACCATTAAAATTGTACAGCATTTTGTTGTGCTTTCCATTTGTGTTCCAATCACTCCATTTTACAACCAAAGAAATTGAATCCAAGAAAGCGGAAATGACTTGACCACCATCATACAGACTGAACCTCTTGATCACACCTCAAAGCAGGTGCAATAATCGCCCTTTCAACGCCCTACTGACCAAATGAGTAAAGTTCCTCCTAGCTGATGGGCCAGGTAACAACTGAAGCTCAGCTGCCAGACTCCAAGGATGGAATTGCTGCTGAGTCTTTGCCTGCAGATGACATCTTTCCCCAGTACTATGATCTGTAACAGAATTCTCCTAAATCTGGAATGGGCCATACTGCATGTCCCTGCAAGGTGGAGGTGGAGGAGCCCCTTCTCTCCATCACCTCCAAGATCACAAGCGTTTTTTGTCCAACACTCTGACTTGAAAAAGGAAGCAGCTGAAGCTAGGATGAGCAGTGACTTGGCTTGGTGGCAGAGTTGGCTGAAGAACTTGGTTCTCCTGACCCCAGGTTCAGGGCTCTCATCAGAACTAGCTTTGGGTTACAAGTGTCAAACCCCAGCCACCCTGAGCATCAGAGAAGAGGATCTCAAGAGCCCTGGGAGAAAGAAAGTGGTTTCTAGAAGCTCCTTGTAGCAAGCTGCATTTGGCCAGGAATGGTCAAGAGCCAAACAAAAAGCTATGCATAGGCATGGAGGTTAGAGATAGAAGGAAGAGTTTGGAGAACCAAAGGATCTTATTCTGTGGCCAGTCCTGTGCCCTTTCTAAAGATGCTGGATTGTTAGTCATTTCATTAAGAAATATCATATCAGTCACATTAATCAGTATTGCTTTGGATTTTTTAAATAACCAGACAGTATAATGGAATATTCCTGTGGTATAGGAAACGATGAATTGATGGACTTAGAAAAATATGGTGACTTGGACCTCTGAAGGAAGATGGTATCTACCTTCAGAGAAACAGAATAAGTATAGTACAGTCTTATAAAGAGATATATGAATGTATCTTTATATGAGAATAACTACAGGTATTTAAGTATATGTATGTATGTATGTGTATAGGAATGTATGTATGTATATAATATATATGTATATCTGCACTTAACTGTAGCCTTCTTGGGGTTGGGGAGGAAGGAAGGGGGAAAAATAACCAAGTACAGGGGCAGAGCCAAGATGGCTGAGTAGAACAGACCTACTCTAGCTCTCCCCCATAGACCTTAAAATACCTGTAAAAATTACTCTAAACAAATTCTAAAGCCATAGAAGCCACAAAATGACAGAGTGAAACAGATTTCTAGCCCAAGACAGCCTGGAAGGCCAACAGGAAAGGTCTACTGCACTGGGCTCAGAGTGCAATGCAGTGGACAGGAACTAAGCAGATTTCAGGGCACTGAAACCAGGGTAGCTGCTGTAGTTTCCAGATTTCTCAACCCACAAATGCCAAAGACAGCTTAAAAGGTATGTAAGAAAGCTCTTTCACCCAGGTGAGAAGGGACCACGGTCAGGCCCCGGCCCCAGCCCTGACCCCAATCCCAGCCCCAGGGTGGCAGATGCCACTTTTGGAGCCCTCAGCTTAAAGACCCTGGGGGATTCAAGCAGCTGATCTGGGTCTTAGTCCTGAGTGTAGGTCCTGAGGTGAGGAGGAGTGCTGGTGTGGTGGAGCTGGTGGCTGCTGTGGAGAAGAAATCCTACTCGCAGTTGCAGGGCAGAGAAGAGTGCTTTTGTTTGTTCAAAGACCAGAGTGCAGGCCAGGAGAGGAATGAACTCCTCTCTCTTGAGTGTGCCTCCTGGGAGAAACTGAGAACTTACAGCTTCCTAGAGATATCTCAGAGAACACCTGCACAAACCCTCTGAAGCCTATAGTAATATACTGTCCACTTGATAAAGAACTCAAAAGTCAAGTAACTGGCTGGGAAAATGCCTCAAAAGGGGAAAAGATAAGAATATAGATGGTTACTTTCTCAGTAAAAAGGCATTTTCTTCCATTATTTTGAATAAGAAAGGACAAAATATATAATCAGAGGAAGACAGAAAGGTAAAGGCTTCTACATCCAAAGCCTCCAAAAAAAATGTGCAATGGTCTCAGGTCACAGAAGAGTTCAAAAAGGATTTTGAAAATCAAGTAACAGAGAAGGAGAAAAAATTGGGAAGAGAAATGGGAGTGATGCAAGAAAATCATGAATAGAGAGTCAACAGCTTGCTAAAGGAGATCCAAAAAAATTCTATAGAAAATAGCACCTTCAAAAATAGACTAACCCAAATGGCAAAAAAGGTCCAAAAAGCCAATGAGGAGAAGAATGCTTTAAAAAGCAGAATTGGCCAAATGGAAAAGTAGTTTCAAAAGTTCATTGAAGAAAATAGTTCTTTAAAAATTGGAATGAAGCAGATGGAAGCTAATGACTTTATGAGAAACCAAGAAATTATAAAACCAAACCAAAAGAATGAAAAAATAGAATGAAATGTGAAATATCTCATTGGAAAAATAACTGACCTGGAAAATAGATCCAGGAGAGGTAATTTAAAAATTATTGGTCTACCTGAAAACAATGACCTAAAAAAGAGCCTAGACATCATCTTCCAAGAAATTATCAAGGAAAATTGCCCTCATATTCTAGAATCAGGGAGTAAAAGGAAAGAATTCATTGATTATCTCCTAAAAGAGATGCCCAAAGGAAAACTCCTAGGAATATTGTAGTCAAATTCCAGAGTTTCCAGGTCAAGGAGGAAATATTTCAAGCAGCCAGAAAGAAACAATTCAAGTATTGTAGAAATACAATCAGCATAACACAGAATCTAGCAGCTTCACACTAAGGGATCGAAGGACTTGGAATATGATAATCCAGAGGTCAAAGGAGATAGGATTAAAACCAAGAATCACCTACTCAGCAAAAATGAGTAAAATACTTCAGGGAAAAAAAATGGAATTTCAATGAAATAGAGGACTTCCAAGCATTCTTGTTGAGAAGACCAGAGATGAATAGAAAATTTGACTTTCAAATACAATAATCAAGAGAAACATGAAAAGGTAAATAGGAAAGAGAAGCCTTTAAGGAACTCATTAATGTTGAACTGTTTACATTCCTACACAGAAAGTATAGGTATACACACACACACACACACACACACACACACACACACAGACAGAGGGCACAGGGTGAGCTGAATATGAAGGGAGAATACCTAAAAAATAAAATTTACTGTTGAGGAGAATGTACTAGGAGTAAGAGAAAGGGGGAGGTAGAATGTAGCAAAAAATTTCACATAAAAGTGACAAGAAAGAGCTTTTACAATGGAAGGGAAGAGGCAAGAGATGAATGGAAATAAGTAAGTCTTACTCTCATGGGATTTGGCTTAAGGAGGGAATAACACACATTCAATTGGATATGGAAATCTATTTTACCCTGCAGAAAGGCAGGGGGGAAAGAGGATAGGAGAGGGAAGATCATAGAAGGGACAGCAAACTAGGGAAAGGTATAATCAGAAGCAAACATTATTGTGGGAGGACAGGTCAAAGGAGAGAATGGAATAAATGGAGGGCAGGATAGGACAGAAGGAAATGTGCTTAGTCTTTCCCAACATAACTACTATGGAAATATTTTGCATGGTTACACATATATGACCTATATTGAATTATTTTCTCAATAAGGGTGAATGAGGAGGGAGGAAGGGAGAGAATGTGGAGCTCAAAGCTCTAATAATGAATGTTAAAAATTGTTTTAGCATGCATCTAGAAAATAAGATATACAGGCAATGGATACAGAAATCTATTTTGCCCTACAGAGGGGAGGGGGAAGGAAGAAAGAAGTGGGGGAGGGGGGTAATAGAAGGGAGGACAGACCGGAGGAAAGGATGGATGGGGTGCATGCCATCCTGGTGTGGGGGGGTGGGGAGAGATGGAGAGAAACGTTTGAATTCAAATTATTGTGGAAATGAAGGTTGAGAACTGAAAAATAAATAAATTATATTTTTTAAAAAATAACAAAGTAAAAGGGGTACATCAGAGAACAAAAGAAAACGTATAGGAAGCAAAGTCTCATCCATCCTTCCCCATCTGCTTTCTGCTGACAGTGCCTAGCACAGAGCACACAGTTAATAAATACCAGTTGACTGACTTCCCACCTGACTTCCTGGACCTCTCTGAATAGTCTAACAATTGGACTCCAATCTTGGTTGCACCCAAGCTGAACTCTGAAACCAATTTCCATCCTACCAGTTAGGAATTGTCCCTGGCAGATGCCCCTTCCAATGAATGGCTCCCCCTAGCTGGGCCTCTGATTGCCTCAGCTCTGCTTTGGGGGGGATCTCATCTGGCAGCCAGACCTCAGAAAGCAAGTGGCTAGTGCTTAGCCAAATCTGAACCAGACACTGTCAACCTTATGTGGCAATTCTCAATGAATTCATGACCTCGATGATGGGGGCATCCATTAAATGCCTCCTTCGGTGCAGGGACATTAAGAATCTTAATTCTATATCTTAGACATGTATGTATATATCCAATAGATTTGTAGAAACTCTTCAAAGTTACCAAAGTTTTTTTTTTCTTCCCTCCCTCTCCCCCCATTAAAAAAAGAAAGAAAAACAAACCCCTTGTAACAAGTAACCTTGGCTGGTTATGCCCACAAGTGCTTCATTTGGCATCTCTCTGTCCTCAGGTGGTGTCCTCTGGAGGCGCAGATGGTCATCTTACTGATCCAAGTTTTGGCATCATTCTAAGTGGTTCCTTTTCTGGTCCTGATGTTGCAGCCCACGCTGATCTAGCTGTCCCCCAATCACTGCATTGGCTCAGGCAGAGACTACCATCTTTCTCAGATCTTCATTTCTTATAGGGTGCCATCATGTGTTCAGTCATTTTGTGTTGGACAACATTTGACCAAAAGTTGTTCTTTGTTGCCTTTGGAAGGGAAGCCTAGAGACAGGACAGACTGGGATGGGATGGTGAAGGCTTCCAAAAATCCAAAGTGGGGCTTGCCAGGTCCCTTAAGGAGAGGTCAGTGAGGAAAATGGCCCTGGGTAGCTGGCCTTAGTCAGCTGAACAATAGCTGGAGGGGACCAAGAGGAGGAAATATGTCCACTGGCTAGGGATAACTCAGAAGGTAAATTGGGTGAGAGGGATGAGTGGAACACTCTCAGCTCAGTTGCTGTAAGTCTCAGCCTGATCTTCCTAGGAACAAAGGCAGTAAAGAGAAAAATTTGACTCCTGGAAGCTAGGAGTGGAAGAGGGACAGCGTTCCAGGTAGGGGGACAGCTAGAGAAAATGCCCAGAGTCTGGAGATAGAGGGTCCAGTGTTGCTGGATCCAAGCGTAGAGGTGGAACAGAGTTGGGATAGATGCTTCTGGGTCCTTTGGCATAAATATGTGGTGGGGAAAGGACAGCTAGGTGCAGATGTGGATACAGCTCCAGGCCTGGAGTTAGGAAGAACTGAGTTCAAATATAATGTCAGAGCTGTGTGACCCCAGGCAAGTCACTTCACCCTGTCTCAATTTCCTCATCTGTAAAATGAGCTGCAGAAGGAAATGGCAAACCACTTACTCCAGGGTCTTGGCCAAGAAAACACCAACATGGGGGTCATGAAGGATCAGACAGAACTGATAAAAACCCCGACTAAACAGCAACGGGGAGGGCTTCTAGGAAGTGTCCCCTCCTCCCTTGGCCACGCCATCTCTGGCCCCACCCCCGACTGCTCCTCCCAGGGTAAGCAGTTCATTTAAGTCAGTAGTGAAGGGTGAACACACCGAGCACTGGATCAAGCCCCGCCCTCCAGGTCACGCCCATCACGACCACGCCCCCTTCATGGTCCCGCGGCCCCGCCCCTGTCATGGCCACGCCCCCTCATCACCTGGGCAGGCTGTCCTGGTAGTGCAGGGTGGGCACGATACTGGGCACCAGGCCCACGTCTTTGCTGCCTCCCTTGCCCTCTGTGTCTCGGCTGATGTCCCCGGTGACCATGAGACTTCTGCGTGGGGGGCGGCCGAGACGACAGAGGACGAACCTGAGCAGGCCGGGGCCCCGGGACAGCTCCATGGGGCCCGGCCTCTGGGTCCCTGCCCGTCGGCTAGGGAACCCGGGCGCCTGCGCGGTGGCACCCAGCCCCTGCCCCCACCGCCACGTGCTGTCTGCGACGGTTCCGACGAAGAACCGCTCCTTTTCGCTAGGCTCAGGCTGTAGCAGTTCTCCCGCCACGTCCGCTGAGCTTGTGGCCCACTGGACACCGGATCTTTCTCGGAACTCCTCTTGTCCCACCGCCTTTGCTCTTGGGGAGCACAAGACCTGGCACTTGTCCTTGCTGCATTTTTCCACCTTAGGCTGAGTAAATATGAAAAGCGCTTGCTATGAAAATAGAAAAACCAGGGCCCCGGCTCTTCAGCAGTCCCTACAAGAGAGTCCAGCTGCAGGCAGATGCCCAGGCCCTGGAGTCCTGGGGGAGCGGGGCAAGGGCTAAATCAGATGGTAGAGGGTTCTCATCTTCTCTAGCCCGGGGACCTTAACGTGGGGACCCATAAACTTAACCGTGTGATGACGATTTCCATCGCGTCAGTTTCCTTCATATGTATCTTATTTTGTTGCTCCAAAGCCAACTTAACTGTTCTTGTGGAGTGGCCCCGTTTTGCAGACACGCTGGACCCGGAGAATGCCAGGGACCTCGGACGGGCCAAGGCTGAAGCCCCTCCTGCCAGATATGATTTGTGGTTTGCAATTTCATTTGTCTGAAAACATTCTTGGTGCGTGCCATCTTAGGGTGGGGGGAGGGGAGAGATGGGGTGAAAATTTGGGACTCAAAATCTTGTGGAAAAGAATGTTGAAAACTAAAAATAAATTAATTAAAATATGAACAACAAGAAAATCATTCTTGGGAGAAGGGGTCTGTTAGGGACCCCGGGGGAGTCTGAGCCCGATCTCTCGGGCCCATAGGCTTATTTGACCACCAGAGGCCTGTAGGCCCTGGTGGAGTTTAGCTGTAAGCAATGACTGAGGCGGGAGACAAGATAGTAAGAATTCCGTTTATTCAAGCAGTGAGCCGTGCTTTTATCTCTTCTCTGACACAAGTGCTCTAACTGAACCTATCACCAATTAGTTTGCCCTTATCAGGAAGTAATTTACCTTAAGCCAGGACTGCCCAGGGTGGACACATAGCCCCTAGAAAGAAAAATATTTTGGGCTTCTTTGTTCTCTGGAAAGCCTGGGAAAATAGCCTTGAGCAAAACAGGGACAGAACCCTTCCTCCAGCACCATCTTGTTCATGCCTTACCAGTCTCCCCTCAGTTTACCTGAGTCATGACCAGTGAATGCCGTCCAAGAGGCTGGGGGTTGGCAATTCCCTTACAATCTTATATTATTTTGTTTATATGTGTTCAGTCTTTACATGTTCTGTGTGTGTGTTTGTGAGTTATTACGGTCAGCTCCATTGCAGCTGGAATTTGGAATGTTATCTCTTTTCCTCCCCCTCCTTCCTTCTCTCTGATGGCTGCAGCATCAGGGAGAAGTATGGGAGAGAGAAAGAGAGGAACTAATCTTATATTATTTTGTTTATATGATTGCTAAATGCAGTTTTAGATAAGAAATGCAAGGGAATAATATATGTGCAGTTTTAAAGGGGTTTTAATCAAAGCCCACTAGGAGAACAACATGGATATGAAGTTTAAGGAAAGCATAAAAGTTTTGGAAATTATTGGAAAGTTTTTGGTAAAACTCTCTCTCTTTACTTTCTAATCCTGACCAGATTGTGAAAGTGGAGAGAAAGACAAGAGGAGATCAGAGGCAGGCTGATTAGCATTTTCATTATCTCATGCCTCACCTGAAAGAAAAGTTTTTTGTATAATGAGAAATAACCAAAAGGTAGTTATTCTGGTCATATTTTAAGTGAAACATGTCACTCCTAATCGGATGTTTAAAACAGATCAGGATTTGTTATATTATTTGGCACTAAGGCAAATTGGAAAAATGCATAAATCTTAAAGAGACACCTCAGCAGAGATAAAGTTTTTGAACTCTCCAGGAGAACAGGGAAGACTCGGTGCCAAGTCTCCCTCCCTTCAGCTGAGGAATTCAAAAACCCTCTCATTCAAGAAAGTTTTTAAGGAGTGGACACAGAAGTAAAATTTACTTGAGTAAAGGTTGGAATCATTAAGATTTTTTTTTTTTGCCCTGCAGTCCCAACTTATCATTCAACTGGGTCTACAGTGAATTGTAACTCTTATCATTCCAGATTAGATCAAGAGAAGAGAACTATTATTTTGAAGGTTTTCAACTAATTTTTTTTTTATTATAAAAGTTTAGTGACTGTTAACAACGGGACAAATTTTAAACAGTTTTAAATTTTCATTTTCAAGACAATGTATTGATAAATTAATATGTAATGGTCTATGAAGCAGAAAAGATCTTGCTCTTTTAATCTGAACTTGTAGTCATTCCTTGGCTTAAGCAAAAGCTAAATTTAGTGTTTGAACTTATTAACAACTTAATTTTTAAAAGGTTTTCTTCCACAGTAAATGTAATCAGAGAAGGAGAAACTAGCCTATGAAACAATGATGTACATCTATTCAGTGGTAAGGTTTAAATCTGAAGTCACCTATCATAGATTCTACAAAGGTTACAAATTTAAATGACTTTCAGAAATTGATAGGAGAAATTCAGTGGTGTAGGCCACAGTTGGGAATTACAACTGATCAAATGAAACCATTATATGATTTATTGAAAGGTCCTTCTCAATTAAACTCACGCAGAGAATGGACAGATGAAGCACTGGAATGTTTGAAATTAGTGCAGAAAAAGATTATGGAGTGCACTGCTAGCGGGATATTAGAATCACAGGACTTGGAAGTAACAATTTTATTCACTGAGAAATACGCACTGGAGTTTTACATCAGAAACAAGGGATTATTGAGTGGGTACATTTGGCTCAGATAAAGAACAGAGCTTGTGTGCCTTATGCTGTGCTGGTAGCCCAAGTCATACATAAGGCAGTAAAGAGAGTAAGGATGTTAATAGGACAGGAAACTCACACAATATATACTATGTATACAAGTCAACAAATAGAGAATTGCATACAAGAGTTTGTGGAGTGGCAAATATTGATTAATCAGAAGCAGTGTGTACAATGTGTTCCATTTTTACCCCCACCTTCTTGTCACCCTGTAAACCCTAAGGGTGGTGGTCCAAATTCTATATGGGAAATGGATGTTACTCATTATCCATCATTTGGAAGAGCAAAATATATTCATGTTACTGTTGACACATTTTCAGGTTTTATAATGGCAACAGCCAGGTGCAGAGAAGCTGTTAAGGATGTGAGAGCACATCTCTTACATTGCTTCGCACATCATGGAGTACCAAAATGCATTAAAACAGAAAATGGTCCAGCTTATATCAGTAAAGCCATTGAACAATTCATGGCAGAATTTTCAATTTTACACATTACTGGGATCCCCCATAATCCCACTGGTCAAGCTATAGTGAAACAAGCAAATCGCTCCCTGAAAACTTACTTGCAAAAACAAAAAGGGGGAGTAGTTGGACCAGGAGTTGATGATAAATTACAGTTAGCTGTTTATACTCTAAATTATTTAAAATTTGAAAATGATGGCTTATCAGCTGCTATGAAATTCTTAATAATTCCCAATAAGGAGTCTGCAAAGACTGAATCAGCAATAACAAGTGCCCTGAAAGCAGCCAGTAAAGTAATATGGCACAATGAGAATAAAAAACTGGTTTGGTCCTCATACAGTGTTAGCGTGGGGAAAAGGGCATGTTTGTGTTTTAACAGATGATAATAAAGAAGTTTGGGTTCCAGTGAAAAGGATAACAGTGATAGAGGACAACCGCCAAGGTGAAGCGGTCACAGGGAGCGAGGAGGCGCTATCAGTGGTGGATGAAAAAATTTCTGGAGAAGCTTAATCAACTAGGTCATGATGATTCCTTTCATTCTTCTCGTACTTATCATGACACTCAAGAACACTGCATCCATCAACCCAGCACCGAAGGAACAACAGAGATGGACGTTCATCACCAATCCACCATGGTTAAGGGTGATGTCATGGAGTGAGACGATGCCTAAGTTTATCATCCAAGGCAATATTTCTCACATGTTTAAAGATGATGGACTAGACTATGATAATAATGGGACTCTCTTTCAGAGACACTTTAACTTTTCAGGACTAGTCGCAGGTTTCCCACTTTGTCTACAGAAGGGTATTTCTGGGAATTGGAATGGGTTTGGTTTTAAATACACACAGGTGAATGGAACAGAGGGGTATCCTTGGTGTGCCACTATTGTGGACAGACAAGAGACATTGGATGAGAAAGATACACAACACACTTATAATCTATTCACCTGGAGGATAAATGGGACAATAGTAGTTTGGTCAGACAAGGACTTTGTGGGACATATTCGTGGGATGAAATTTAGGCCATTTTGTAACTTACAAAAGAAGAGAGATATAACCCTTTGGCATCTGTATACGGGGTTTTTACCATTTGAGAATTGTCATACACATACTTGTCAGGAGACAGAATTGATTATGGGAAACTACACAGAAATGTTACATTCATGTCACAATCTTACATACTTACTTGAGGAAAAATATGCACCAAACTTTCCTAGACAAATGTACATCAATTATAAAGGGTCTCCTGAGGATGGAAGACCTGTTCAGGGACTAGACAAAGTTATTCTAGCAATGGGAGGACAGACAGTGCAGGGAATGCCTGCTGCAGCATCACCAAAGAAAGCTAACAACATTACTTTAATGGGTGAAGTGTGTCTAGGGAACACACATATATTTCTATGGGACAGAGACAACAGATCTAAATTAGAGGCATATCGGAACATGACAGGAATTTTCAATTTTACATGCCAGAATTGTTCTGAACAAGCATGTATAGGATCAAAGACAATAGGGAGAGTGTTTATTCTAACAAGACCTCAATATGCCATGACAGTGATTAAGGCTAATGGGTGGTATAGAACACGTAGTGATGAAGTTCTACATATTATAGACAAGCATTTAACTCCTATCACTACTAGGGTGCGTAGATGTGTTTCCAGTGTTGTGTTAGGAATCACTTTATTAGTAGAAGCTATTCTAGCATCCACTGCATTAGCTGTATCTATCTCTAATACACAAAACACAGTAGTTCAAGCTTCTGAATTGCATGCTCTTATGAAAAATGTATCCGCAGGCTTTAAGCAACAAGCTAAAACAGATAAAGAGTTTTATGAAGCCATTCATACACTCCTAAAGGTAACTGAATTCATTGGTGAAGAAGTGTCCATGTTACAGTTACAACACAAATTGCATTGTGATTATAGATATAGTGCCTTTTGCTTGACTAAGAAATTGTATAATGAATCACAAGTCCAATGGGAAGAAATCAGAGCTCAATTGCACGGGTTAATTCCAGATAATGTCACCCTGGAAATCCAGAGATTAATCAATTTGGCTGTAGAATTAGATGAGGAGGCAGACACTGATTTTGTAACTGAAAAAACTGCTACAAAAATAACTCAGTTCTTTGATAGTTTAAGTTCATGGGGTCATGTAAAGACCTGGTTTTCACCTTTACTGATAGGTTTCTTAGTAGTACTGCTGATATTGCTGCTTGTGCCAATATGTATCAAATTTGCTTTGCGTAGTGTCCAGGACTCCCTGATATCCAGTAGGCAGAACATCATCGTCCTGAGGGAAAGATTGAGTCAAAACAAAAAGGGGGAATTGTAAGGGAATTGCCAACCCCCAGCCTCTTGGATGGCATTCACTGGTCATGACTCAGGTAAACTGAGGGGAGACTGGTAAGGCATGAACAAGATGGTGCTGGAGGAAGGGTTCTGCCCCTGTTTTGCTCAAGACTGTTTTCCCAGGCTTTCCAGAGAACAAAGAAGCCCAAAATGTTTTTCTTTCTAGGGGCTATGTGTCCACCCTGGGCAGTCCTGGCCTAAGGTAAATTACTTCCTGATAAGGGCAAACCAATTGGTGATAGGTTCACTTAGAGCACTTGTGTCAGAGAAGAGATAAAAGCAGGGCCCACTGCTTGAATAAACGGAGTTCTTACTATCTTGTCTCCCGCCTCAGTCATTGCTTACAGCTAAACTCCACCAGGGCCTACAGGCCTCTGGTGGTCAAATAAGCCTGTGGGCCCAAGAGATCGGGCTCAGACTTCCGGGGTCCCTAACAGGGGTCCACCAGGGGACTGCCAAAGGTGTCTGTGCTACCATGATGCTGGAGCCCCTGGCCCAGCCCTAGTCCTCTCCATATCTGATTCTGAGCATTGTCACTGGCCTGGTGCCACGCCTGGATCTGTCTCCCTCCTCTTTGCCTCTGGTTGCCCTGGCTTCCTCCAAGTCCTGGTTAAAATCCCCACTGCCTCCCAATCTCTCTTAATGTGAAGTGCTTTCTCTCAGTTTTTCCATTGATCTGGAATATATCCCACTTATACCTAGCTGTTTGTAGGACGTCGGACAGTCTTTTACCTATCCCCCGCATCTAGCACAGTGCCAAGCACACATTCAAAAATGCTCGTTGAGTGACTAGAACATAGTAGGCACTTAATGAATCCTTCTCCACTGATTAGCCCTTGAGAATATAACTTCCCTAGGAATCAGAACTGCTTTTGCCTTTTTTAAAATTCCCAGTGAGAAAAGAAGCAAGTATTAGTGGATAGAGAAAGCTGGCCTCAGAATTAGGAAGACCTGGGTTCTAGTTCCACTTTGACCCATCCTTGCTGTGTGACCCTGGCTAAGGGCTCAGGACAACTCTGTAAGACTTTCAGTTGCAGGGAGAGTGCCAACTTGCAGTGGTAGAAGTGGTAGAGTAACCCATCCCAAGGGGATCACAAGAAGAGTCCATGTCTGACTCTTTGTGACCTCGTGGACCATGGCACCCCTGGCCCTTATCTCCTCCACTATCTCTGAGTCTGTCCAAGTTCACATTCATTGTTTCCATGCCACAATCTATCCATCTTATCCTCTGCTGTCCACATTTCCTTTCACCTTCAATCTTTCCTAACACCAGGGTCTTACCCAAGGAGTCCCATTTTATTATTACATGGCCAAAGTATTTAAGTATTTAGGCTTCAGCTTCAGTAGTTGACTTTCCAGTATTAATTTAAGTACTGACCAATTTGACCTCCCCTTGATGTCTAAGGGATTCTCAAAAGTCTTCTCCATCACCTTGATTCAAAGGCGTTGATTCTATGGGGTTAGGCTTTCAATGCAGGCTCCTCTTCCTTGGTGCCTTGGCAATTTTACCTGTGTGTCCTCTTGGAAAAAACTGCCCAACATCTACCTGAGTGACACCACATGTATCTAGCAGGCTGAGGGTGGAAATTGGGAATGAGGATAACATTCTACATTCAGATTCAGTGAACAAGAGAAAGGATGAGAAACCATGCCACAACCAGGGATCTTGTTTTTAAAAAGCAGATCACACACATGCAGCCTGGTCTCTCCATAGTCCTGCTCAATGAACCTCATTGTTCACTGTGAAGTTTCTTGAGATGCCAAAGAGCAGCTGGAGTCAACAAATACACTTTCAACAATGTGGATACAGAATTTCTCTGATCACAGTCAATTGTCTGAACACTGGCCATCTAAGTGTGACCTGCCGGGTGACCCTCAATGGCCAGAGGTCAGCTACTCACTTCCTCTCCTTTACAGCCAAAGAAATTGAGCTATAATTAGTCTTTGGTTTGCTTGCATCTAGGTGAACCAGGAGTTGATGAAGTTCTTTTCTAACCTATTTTCAAAATCAAAGCAAAGTTTTTTTGTTGTTCTGAAATGGTAGGAAAATGAGTCCATGAATTAGCTGAGTTAAATTTTGATTTTTGAGTTCACTGACATCGGAAGTAATGACTAAATGTTGAATAGGGCAGTAGATTGCCAGGTCAGTCTAGATTTCTTTATTCTCTATCATGTTTGAGTTCTGAGTAAAGGACTGGACTAGCAAATAACCAGTCTCATATTACCTGTGACTTTGGTGAATGACCAGTGATAGTAATCCATTTGAATGTGCAGGTGAGATAAAGCTGGGAGGAATGGTTCACATACTGGATAACAGAGTCAGATTCCAAAAAGTATGGGCCTTTGACTGAATCCAAACTTTACAGAACAAATCTCCTTAATAAAAAGGTTTGTTCTATAAAACTTGGACTCAGTCAAAAGGCCACACCCAAGGACCTAGAGGGCCACATGCGGCCCCAAGGCCTCTAGTTCCCACCCCTGGTAGATGTTGAGCCAAACTGAACAAGAGAGAATTTAACAGAGACAAATATAAACTTTTGGTTCAAAAAATCAATTCCACAAATTCAGAATGGGGAAGACAGGATGGACAACAGTTTGTGTGAAAGAGACTAAGGATTTTAGAGACCACATGATCAATATGAACCCACATTTTGATGGAGTCGTCGAAAAGCCTTGTCACTTTCCCAAGGCCTCAATGAATCCACCCCACCTCCCCTTTGCCTACTGCTACCCGGTGCCATGGACCAATCCAAAAGTGGCAAGAGGGGCTGGCTCTCTGGCTCTGTTATTTTCTCCTTACTCTCTATGGGCAGATGGTGGTCAGCAGTAGCTGCATTTCTTTTTTTCTTTTTTTTTTAGAGTAGAACATTTATTATGTAATAATTGTACCAGGTTGAGCTGTACAGAGTTTGTATGTGATCTTTTTTAAAATAATTATTTTACTTGTTTTCAGTGTTCTACAATCACTTACATGTATCTTAGATTTTCCCCTCCCTCTCCCTCTTTCCCCCCTCTCTCCTCCCTCCCTCTCTAAGATGGCATGCAATCCAGGTTCTACACACACATTCCTATTAAATACAATTTTATTTTAGTCATGTTGATTAGAAGAATTAAAATGAACGGGAGAAATCATAAAACAAAACAAAGCATAACACAAAAGAAAATGGTCTGCAATTCAATTCCATAGTTCTTTCTTTGGATGCAGAAGGTGTTTTGCCTTAAAAGTCCACTGGGAATTTTTTAGGTCCCTGTATTGCTATGAAATACTAAGTCTACCAGAAAAATTCCTCACACACTGTGGTTATTCCTGTGTACAAAGTTCTCCTGGTTCTCCTCCTTTCACTCAACATCAGTCTTTTCAGACCTCTCCGAAGTCTTCCTGTTCATCACTTCTTACAGCACAATAGTATTCTATTACATTGATATACCACAACTTGTTCAACCATTCCCCAATTGATGGGCATCCCCTTGATTTCCAGTTTTTGGCTGCCACAAAGACAGCTGCTATAAATATTTTTGGACATGTAGGACCCTTTCCCATTTTTATCATCTCTTTGGGATACAGTCCTAGAAGTGATATTTCTGAGTCAAAGGATATGCGCATTTTTGTAGCCCTTTGGGCATAGTTCCAAATTGCTCTCCAGAATGGTTGGATCAGCTCACAGCTCCACCAACAATGAATTAGTGTTCTAACTCTCCCCCATCTTCTCCAACGTTTATGATCTTTCTGTTTTATTATGTTAGTCAATCTGATAGGTATGATATGGTACCTCAGAGCTGTTTTTATTTGCATCTGTCTAATCAATAGCGATTTAGAGCTTTTTTTCATATGACTATAGAAAGCTTTAATTTCTTCTTCTGAAAACTGTGTGTTCATATTCTTTGACCATTTGTCAATTGGGGAATGACTTGTATTCTTGTACATTTGACTCAGTTCTCTATATATTTTAGAAATGAGGCCTTTATCACAGACACTAGTTGCAAAATTCTTTTCCAGTTTTCTACTTTCCTCCTAATCTTGGTTGCATTGAGTTTGTTTGTGCAAAAACTTTTTAATTTAATGTAATCAAGATTATCCATTTTGCACTTTATAATGTTTTCTCTCTCTTGTTTAGTCAAAAATTTCTCCATTCTCCATAAATCTGACAAACACACTATTCCTTGCTCCCCTAATTTGTTTATAGTATCAATCTTTATACCTAGATAATGTATCCATTTGGACTTTATTCTTGTGTATGGTGTCAGGCATTGGTCTATGCCCAATTTCTGCCACACTCTTATCTAGTCTTCCAAGCAGTTTTTGCCAAACAGTGAGTTCTTATCCTAGAAGCTGGGGTCCTTGGATTTATTAAACAGTACATTGCTATAGTCATTGACCACTGTGTCTTGAGTACCTAACCTATTCCACTGGTCTACTCCTCTATTTCTTAGCCAGTTCCAAGTGGTTTTGATGATTGCTGCTTTATAATACAATTTGAGATCTAGTAGGGCTAGGCCACCTTCCCTAGCATTTCTTTTCATTAATTCCTGACTATTCTGGACCTTTTGTTCTTCCAGGTGAATTTTGATATTATTTTTTCTAGCTCTAGAAAATAATTATCTGTTAGTTTGATTGGTATGGCACTGAATAAGTAAATTAATTTAGGTAGAATTATCATTTTTATTATATTGGCTCAGCCTGCCCATAAGCAGCTGCATTTCTGCCTTCATGTCTGATGCCTTCCTTACCTCCTTGATAGGTCTGGTTTTTTTTTCTGGTTCCAGGAGCCAAGATGGCAGAGTGATCATTAACGACTATCTTCTTCCCCTTGTTGACCTTGACTAGCCCAGAGATTATTTCCCTGGAAAAAACCCTGGAACAGTGGGAGCAACAGAAGGAGTAAACAGACTCAGCCCAGGAGACTAGGAAGATCGCTAAGGAGGGTTCCTCTTGTTGTGGCAAAAGGCAACCAGTACAGGAACAGAGCTGTCCCAGACATCCCCACCTCAAGAAACTGGGTGAATATCCTGAACCTCTTGGGGGAGTGAAGCCAGCAACTGCCAACACCAGGACTGCAGGTGTGCCTCAGCACCCCAGTGGAATTGGGAAGACACTAGCATAGAAAGGTGAGCTTGCCCATGCTCTAGCTCAGCAGAGGAGCCTCCAGCATCCAGACCACCCCTTGCTCACACTTAATGAGCTACCTGCAGGGTAGTTGCAGAGAAACCCAAAAAGATCTACACGGCCTCTGCTTTCAAACACCAGCCAGCTCAGCACCAGATAAACTGCAGCATTTAATTTCTAGTGAAAGAGTCAGAGGCCACAACACAAGTCAGAGACACAAGAACTGTGGGACAGAGTACCCTGTGCCACAGACGCAGAGATCTATCTTAAAAGTCAGGCAAAGGGTGATTATTATGAGTAAAAAGCAAAGCAAAAAAGAAAAGACCATAGAATCTTGCTATGGGGACAAGGACCAAAACACAAATACCAAAGAGGTCAGCATTGAGACTATACTCCCATCTGAAACTTCAAAAGGGAATATGAACTGGTCAGAATAACAAAGAACCTTCTTGGAAGTGCTCTGGAAGAATTTAAAGCCCAAGTTAGAGAAATAAAAGAAAAATTGACCAATGATTTTAAAAATATGCAAAAAAGAATTCACTGAAGAGAACAGTTTCTTAAAAAGGAAAATTGGACAAATGGAAAAACCTAACTGGTGAAAATAACTCTTTAAAAGGAACAATTGGACAGATGGAAAAGGAGATGCAAAAGTTAAGTGAAGAAAACAATTTGATAAAAAATAGAATTGGGCAAGTGGAAGCTAATGAATCTATGAGACATCAAGAATCAGTCAAAAAGAATCTAAAGAATGAAAAGATAGAAGAAACTGTAAAATATCTAATTGGAAAAACAACCGACCTGGAAAATAGAACCAGGAGAGAAAAATCTAAGAATTATTGGTCTACCTGAAAGCCATGATGAAAAAAAGAGCCTGGACAGTATCATCCAAGCAATTATCAAGGAAAATTGCCCAGAAATCCTAGATCCAGAGGGCAAAATAGTCACTGAAAGAATCCACTGTTCACCTCCTGAAAGGGACTCCAAACTAAAAACAAGGAATATCGTTGCCAAATTCCTCCTTGATTGGTCCAATAGAACCTAAGGTGGACATATCATTCAGAAATGGCTGTTGGGTTTACAGATATCTCCTCATTGAATCTTCCAGAGTGGGAATGGGCAACCTGATACAAAGAAAGCATTTCCTACTAAGGTCAGGGAGGACTGGGGGCGTACCCTGAGCCCAGACCCTGTGCCACAAGGAAGAGGTGGGTCACCTCATGCTATGAGTCCCCCTTATCTGACTGTGACCTTCCTGGAGATTGTGAATGAAACCAGGAATTGTGTTTCAGTGCATGGTTCTCTTGACTCGCTGCCATTAAGACTTAACGTCTGAACTGCGTCTTTGCTGATTCTTCTGGATCTGAGGCTCCCACTGGTGTTGAGTGGAACACAAAACTTCCCTTCTGAATGCGAATTTGTTTGATGCCTGGTTCTCAACGGTTAGCACCAACTAAGGGGAAACAGTACCACCTAGTGGCGAGAATAGGAAATAACAATCCTTTCCAGTATCTTTACCAAGAAAATCCCAAATGCAGTCACCAAGAGCCAGATGTGACTGAACAGCTGCATACGTAAAGCCCACTAAGAGGGTTCTTACTCTGAGGTCCACGGGGCCCCAAATGGTCTGTAAACAGATCTCAGACGGTGCAGAAACTTGGATGGAAGAACAGTTACAACTATATTTCGATTGAATTCGGTCCCCTTACAATAGAATTCTTCTATTTTATACATTTAAAAACATTCTAAGGAGGGTTCCTGTCAAATGCATCCAGGACAAAAGGGCAAAAGTTAAGAACTCTTACATCGTCTCGTCTATTAGTAACAGCAACCCTCTGAGGCAACCAGAAAAAAAGGGTTATTATCTTCATTTTACAGATGAGGAAGATGGCACATATCAAAGCTTTATCTACTACCAGTCATTTATACTTGAATGTAAAGGATTTTCAAAACCTGTCTGAGTTGAGTTGCTGGAGGCCTATCTGTAGAAACTGCTAGACCCCAAGAATCTGATGACATATGGGTGTTCTGTGCTAGGGATGTTTTCTACCACTTTTCGTAGCAGCCTTATCTGAGATGGACCAGCCTGAGAATTCACACTCCATTTATAACATTGTGTGCTATCCTAGAAACTTAAACATCTTTTATCATCATCACCATTATTGTTGTCGTCATCATCATCATCATCATCATCACCATATTGTGGTTTAGCTGGAACCTAAGCTCTATTTGAAAGATTATGAGGTAGCTGGTCAATCTAAACACGACTTATAATATTGTGGGCTAGCCTGGGAACCTTATAACATTATAGGATAGCCTGGGAAACTAAATTCTATTTATACTACTGTGGGTTGGACTATGAACCAATAAAAATTTAAATCATATTTCTAAGATACTAACAATGGTTAATAGCCCTTATTATGTGCCAGACTAAGTGCTTTACAGATACGCCATTTGATCCTCACAACATCTTTGGGAGAGAGGTGTTATTAAAATCCCCATTTAACAGATAAGGAAATTGAGGCAAAGAGAAGCTAAGTGATTTGCCCAGGATCACACGACTCTAAGACTAAATTTGAACTCAGATCTTTCTTACTCTAGGTATGGTGCTTTATCTTCTAGGAGAGAGCAAGCATCCAATTTACATGTCAACTTTTTACAAATACAGCTTGAAGCACTTTTTTAAAATTTTATGCAGAATTTTCAAATTATATGACTCAAAACATTTAAAGAGTTAAGGAAGACTATTCTTGAGGAAGATAAATATCTTATTCTCTTTATTTAGTATTTTGTTTTTCCCCAGTTACATGTAAAAACAATTTTTAACATTCATTTTTTAAAATTTGAGTTCAAAATTCTCTTCCTTTCTCCTTCTTCCCCAGCCCCCGCTGAGAAGACAAACAATTCAATATAGGTTGTATATGTGTAGTCATGCAAAACGTTTCCATAACAGTCATCTTGTAAAAGAAAACAGACAAAAAAACCTCAAGGACACTAAGGAAAATTTTTAAAAATCAGTATACTTAGATCTGTGTTCAGGCACTGTCAGTTCTTTCTCTGCGGATAGATAACATTTTTCATCATAAGTCCTTCAGAATTATCTTGGATCATTGTATTGCTAGAGTTGTATTCACAGTGGATCATCTTATAATATTGCCATTACTTTGTCACAGTACATTTCACTTTACAATAAAGTTCATACAAGTCTCGTCAGGCTTTTCTGAGAGCGTCCTGCTCATCATTTCTCATAGCACAATAGTATTCCATCATAATCACACACCATGACTTGTCCAACCATTCCCCAATTTTGTTCTGTTTTTAAATTAATTCATTTATTTTTAGTTTTCAGCATTCACTTCCATAGGATTGGAATTCCAAATTTTCTCTCCTTACTCCTCCCTCTCCTCAAGACAGCATGCAATCTGACATAGGCTCTCTATATACATTCATATTAAGCATATTTTCACATTAGTCATGTTGTAAAGAAGAATTAGAACCAATGGGAGGAACCAAGAGAAAGAGGAAACAAATACCAACAAAAAAGAGAGCAAATAGTCTGCTTCAATTTGCATTCTGACTCCATAGTTCTTCCTCTGGCTGTGGGTAGCATTTCCCATCATTGCATTGTTGAGAAGAGCTAAATCTATCAAAGCTGATCATTACACAATGTGGCTAATACTGTGCATAATGTTTTCCTGATTTTGCTCACTTCACTTGGCATCAGTTCATGTAAATCTTTCCAGGTTTTTCTGAAGTCCAACTGTTCATCATTTCTTATAGCATAATAGTATTCTTTTACATTCATATACCACAGCTTGTTCAGCCATTCCCCAGTTGATGGGTATCTCCTTATGCGAAAAGAGCTGCTATAAATATTTTTGTATATACAGATTCTTTTCATTTTTGATTTTTATCTCTTTTGGGATTCAGGCATAATAGGGGTATTGCTAGGTCAAAGGATATACATGATTTTATAGTCTTTTGGGAATAGTTTCAAAATGAATCAGTTCACAACTGTGCATTAATGCCCCATTTTTTCCCACATCTCCTTCATCATTTGTCATTTTCTTTTTCTGTCCCATTAGCCAATCTAGGCATGAGGTAGTACTTCAGAATTGTTTTTATTTGCATTTCTCCAATCAATAGTGAGTTAGACCATTTTTTTCATATGTCAATAGATAGCTTTGGTTACTTCATCTGAAAACTGTTCATATATTTTGATCATTTATAAATTGGGGAATGGCTCTTTTATAAATTTGACTCAGTTCATTATATGTTTGAGAAATGAGGACTTTATCAGAGAAACTTTCTTGAATTTTTTTTCAGTTACCATTTATAACTGCATTTCCCTCCATCTTATTTTCCCCACTCCTTTGTTTATTCTGTTTTCCCTCTACTTGCACCCTGTCTTGCCTCATTTTTTTTTTAAAAAGCATGTATATCAATGCAAAAGTTTCCTGGATCTGTTTTATGTACTTAAAGATAATCAGACATATATTATCATTCCTTAATGATAAACATTTACAAAATAGTTTTCAGGTTAATATAAAATAAGGGAATTTCAAAGTATCTAAGTAAATAGAGTTACTTACCTCAAAATGTTCACAGATGCTGATTTAAGAATATTTGATTTAGGGGGCAGAGCCAAGATGGTGGAATAACAGCATGGACTTTCTAGAGTGCTTCCACTAAGTCCAGCCAAATACATTCCCAGGTCAGGGAGAAAATATTGCAAGCAGCCAGAAAGAAACAATTCAAGTGTTGTGGAAATAACAACCAGGATAACACAAAATCTAGCAGCTTCTATATTAAGGGATCAAAGGGCTTGGAATATAATATTCCAGAAGTCAAAGGAGCTGGATTAAAACCAAGAATCACCTACCCAGCAAAACTGAGTGTAATACATCAGGGGAAAAAATGGTCATTCTATGAAATAGAGGGCTGTCAAGCATTCTTGATAAAATGACTAGAACTGAATAGAAAATTTGACTTTCAAACACAAGAATCAAAAGAGGCATGGAAAGGTAAACAGGAAAGAGAAATCATAAGGGATTTACTAAAGTTGAACTATTTGCATTCCTACATGGAAAGATAATATTTGTAACTCTTGAGAGTTTTCTCAGTATTTGGGTAGTTGGAGGGATTACACATACACACACACACACACACAGAGACAGAGATAGAGACAGAGTCAGAGAGCACAGGGTAAGTTGAATAGGAAGGGATAGTATCTAAAAAAGTAAAATTAAGGGGTGGGAGAGGAACATATTGGGAGGAGAAAGGGAGAGGTTGAATGGGGCAAATTATCTCTCACAGGATAGGCAAGAAAAAGCTCTTGCAATGGAGGGGAAAAGAGGGGAGGCGAGAGGGAAAAAGTGAAACCTATTCTCATCACATTTGGCTCAAGGAAGGAACAACATGCACACTCAATTTGGTATGAAAATCTATCTTACACTACAGGAAAGTAGGGAAGAAGGGGATAAGCAGGGTGGGGGGATGATGGAAGGGAGGGCAAATGGGAGGAGGGAGCAATTAGAAGTGAGCACTCTTGGGGAGGGACAAGGTCAAAAGAGAGAATAGAAGAAATGGGGGGCAGGATAGGATGGAGGAAAATGTAGTTAGTCTTATACAACATGACTATCATGGAAGCCATTTGCAAAATAGCCTATATTGAATTGCTTGCTTTCTTAGTGGGGATGGGTGGGGAGGGAGAAAGGAAGAGAAGTTGGAATTCAAAGTTTTAGGAACAAATGTTGAGAATATTTTTGTGTGCAACTGGGAACTAATAAATACAAGTAATGAGATATAGAAATTCATCTTGCCCTACAGGACAAGAGAGAATATGGGGATAAGGGAAGGGAGGGGTGTTAGAAGGGAGGGCACATTGGTGGAAGGGGCAATCAGAATGCAAGGCGTTTTGGGGTGGAGGGAGGGGAGAGATGGGGAGAAAATTTAGAACTTAAAATTTAGTGGAAATGAATGTAATGTAGAAAACTTAAAATAAATAAATAAATGAATAAAAAATTGTTTTTGCATGCAACTGGGAAATAAGATATACAGGCAATGGAGTATAGAAATCAATCTTGCCCTACAAGAAAATAGAGGAGATGGGGATAAGGGAAAGGAGGGGTATGATGGAAGGGAGGGCAGATTGGGGTAAGGGGTAATCGGAATGCATAGTGTCTTAGGGTTGGGGGAAGGGAGAGATGGGGAGAAAATTTGGAACTCAAAATCTTGTGGAAATGAATGTTGAAAACTAAAAATAAAAAAAACAAATTTAAAAAAAGAATATTTGGTTTAGAGGTAGTTGGGGCACAGTGGATAGAGCACTGGTCCTGGAATCAGGAGGACCTGAGTTCAAACCTGGCCTCAGACATTTTTTTTTAAAGAAACAATTTTTTAATTCCAAAAAGGAAATGTTTAGTCAATATTTTATTATGGAGCAAGTTCTAATTTCTAATTTTATTTTCCTTTTTATGTACAATTACATATATATATACACATACATACACACAGACACACACATAGACACACACGTGTGCACGCACACACACACATATATATGAAGGTATGTGTGTATGTGTATTTGATGTAGTTAATTATTTTCTGTGAGTCTCCCATCATAGTAACTTGGGTCCTTGGGAACAGCAAGAACTTAATAAATATTTGTAGACTGACTGACAGATAATAATTCTATTCTTTCAGACTTGTTAAAATAATAATCTAATTTAATTTCATCATAAGAAAAGTTAGGAAAGAATATAAACTCTCTAAAGAAAATATTTTTTCTTCTTTTTATTTATGCCTGCAGTTCAACTTTCTAAGCCATGGTACGATTTAACTGGCATTGTTGATTTGTTTCGGTTACCTTCAACTCTTTGTGATCCCATTTGGGTTTTTCTTGGGAAAGATACTGGGATGGTTTGCCATTTCATTCTCCAGCCCTTTTTACAGATAAAGAAACTGAGGTAAACAAGACTAAGTGACTTGCCCAGGATTACACAGCTAGAAAGTGGCCTCAGACACATTTCAGCTGTGTAACCCTGGGCAAGTCACTTAACCCTGATTGCCTCCAAAAAAAAAAACCAAAAACAAAACAAATAATGACTGGTTTACACCTAGGTTCCATCTTAGTTCTGATACTCACTGGTTGCTTCATCTTGGAAGGGTCACTTCATGCCTCAGCCTCAATTTTCCTCATCTGTAAAAAGGACAAAAATGCCTGGACAGTCAACCTACTAGGATCATCTTGGTGCTGAAGATACTTTTGAAACCATAATGGACTCCAGAAATTCCCTTCTCTTTGCTCCACAGGTCTCTCTCACCCTAACCTATCCTACTGCAGTAATCTCCTAACTGGTTTCCCTGCCTCATATAGGGATGGTTGTGGAAAGATATTAGATGTGAAGTAAATCTGGGTTCAAATCCTAGCTTTGCCATTCGATATGTCTGTGATCTTCACTCAGTCACTTTATAGTTGTGAGGTTATTTCTTTATCTGTAAAATGACAGAGGATCCCAAGAGGCATATAATTAATATAATATAGTATAGTATAGTATAGTATAGTATAATATAATATAAATAATACATGCAGACCACCAGACTGATAGGGAATGTCAGAGCTGGGAGGGGACTTAGAACAGGGAATCTCAGAGCTAGCCAAGATCTAGAACACAGAAGGTCAGAGCTGGGAGGGACCTAGAACAGGGAACGTCAGAGCTCAGAGTGGCCATAAGAATTATCTACTTAACCAAAACCTGGACAAGGATCTTCACTACAACATTCTCCAGCCTCTCTCCTTGAAGACCTCCAGTGAGAAAGATCTCCCTTTTTCTTGAGGTAAGCTGTTCTACTTTGGAATAATTCTAGCCACTGGAAATATTTCCTCACACTGAGCTTAGCTCTTTTGCACCTTCCAGCCATTGCCTCTGGTGCCAACTAGAACCAAGAGACTTCCTTTCCTATGGAGCAACCTTTCTGTTCACTTAAAGCAGAGCTCAGTTTCTTTCTGAATCTTCTCTTCACTGACTCAGCCATGCCCACCCCCCACCCATAAGTAGCATGGCCCCTCATTCCCTCATCATTCTGGCTGCCTCTGGCCACCTGCCAGCTTATCAGTGCCCTTTCCAAAGTGTGGCACCCAGACTCAAACTCCCCCCTTCTATGGCTGGTTTGGCAGTGGGGTTGTCACCTTGCTTGTCCTAGACACTGCGCCTCCCTTCATGCAAAGGCTTTTTTCCACTTTTTATTAAGTTTATGAGATTTGCTCTGTGGAGGACAAATAAAAGATATCTTGCTCAAGATGTGGTAAATAAAGGGTGAACCACTGAGCCAAGTGGGACCAGGGAATAGCTCTGAATAATCCAGTGAAGGAAGCCTGAAAGAGAGTTCCTCTGGAACCTAAACCTCCATTATCTTGTGGGGGAATGGACACCAGATGAAGAAGACATGGTGTAACTGGGAAGGAATGAGACAGATTTCCATAAAACAGACCAGAAAATCCATTGCACAAGGCAAGTGTGGACTTCTGCCAATGACATGCATGGGAAGGCGGCGTGAGGTGGTGGAAAGACCTTGGACTGAAATTGGAAGCTCTGGGTTCCCATTGAAAGCCTGAACCTTCTTGGCTGTGGGATCCTGGGCAAAGAAACCACATCAGAAAATTCATTTCCACATGAAAATCATGTGGTGGAAACATGGAATTTTTCCCATAGAAAGCATGGGATCATAGGATGCTGGATTCTGAACTGGAAGAGACTTCAAAGACCATCTTGTCTGATTTCTCCCATTTTGTAGATGAAGAAACAGAGATCTAGAGGTGTTACATGACTTGTTTAAGGTCACCCAACCAGAAAGTGTTCTAGGAAATATGTTTCTGATCCCAGAGTCAGAAGATGACTTTGAGTCCTGACTTTGAACAGACTCTCCCTCACTTAAATCCAGCTCACTGGAACGTTACAGCATCACCTTCCTGATACCAAGGCCCTCTTCAGAGAACAACGATAGGATCCCTATCCCTAGGATCCTTTCAGTCTGGTTAAGGACTTTCACACCTGGTTTACTTTTGATTGACTCAAGATGTCTGGGCCTTTGGTGTCATTCATTGGGATGGATATGGAAACTTGCAGGAATTCAGTGGCCTCCTGATTTCTCTCTCCTGCAGCAGCTCAGCTCTCCTCTCTCTTTAGTCACCCATTACCCCTCAGCTGCTGATTCCCTTTCTAGCTCAGCTTGTTAAATCCTGGGAAGGATCTAAGGGCACCCTCTCTCCCCAAGAGTTCATGTGGCCCTTTTCTCCTACTGTTCTCCCTTGCAGACTCTTTTCCAAGAAGCCCCAGAATCCCTCAGAGCTGTGATGCAATGCTTGTCCCTATGAACTATATATCCCAGAAGGCCATTCAGTTCTCAAACCAAGGATACCACCTTTGGGGAAGGTGCTTCAGTCCACCCTCTTATGCTTCCACTCAAATTCCCCATGATGTTCTCAACCAAAATGCTCCTCTCTCCAAGGGTCGTTGTGAGGACCAAATGAAATAGTATTTGGAAAGATTTAGTGAGGGCCTGGTGCATGGTAGATGCTTAACAAGCACTTATTCCTCATGAGAACATAAGCTCCTTGAGGTCATTGACGACCTCGCTTTTCTATTTGTATACCCTTTAGCACAGTGCTTTGTACTCATGGCTCTTCCATTCATTCAAATGCGATATTCGTGTTGTGTTTAGCACAGTGCTTATGTAATGTTTTTCATCATCACCATCATCATCATCATTCACAGAAAAGCAAATTCCATTTTATAATCTATGCACAACTAACCCAGGGGAATTCTGTATTCTCTACATCTATCTTTTGGTCAATTATGCAACGGTAAAGATGACATTATGTTGAAGAAAATCGTTTAAGAAAACTTGACTGTTCCCTTCACATATTTTCCTCAAGAATATAATATAACTTCAGAGTTCAGCACCATGCCTGGCATATCAGTGATGGTCGAGCTACGTTTGTTGACTGACTATGAATATGTGGGTAGATTTTTCTGACAATTTTGTTTAAAAGATAAGAAAGTACGTGAGTACTTAACCATGTGTTGGGCCCTTTGTTAAGAAAGTTGGCATGTAATTCAATGACTGGCTACTAATAGTAATTCTTTATAATATAATATATATGTATATACACATGTATGTATGTGTGTTTGGACACATACATATATATATATACACATATACACACATTATATATATATATATATATATATATATATATATATATATATATATATATATATATATATATATATAGTTTAAACCAGTTTCATGAGAAGTCACCTTCACAACCTCCTCCTCCTCTTGGTCTTTCTCATCCTCATGGTTCCTGGGGACCTGTCACTGGATGAGTGGAGTCTCGGATCTGAGCCAGGAGAGGGAACCATGGAGATTCATCAGTCCAGGATTCAAGGCTGGATTGTATAGACAGCTGAGCATCAATGCCCTGAGGATCAAGGGTCCTAGCTTGGCAGAAACTGATAGTGATTCTGCCTCTGGATGTAAACTAAGCAGACCAATGCTCTGTAGGAAGTATGAGCCTAATACCTCCTATACCTGAGATCACAGAGGTGTAGAAGAGATTGTGCCCCCAAGGTGTCAAGGGAAAATGTGTGTTTATTCTTGCTATGTCTATGGAGTTAATGTCAGACCAGTTTATAGTTCTACCAACAGTGCATTAATGTGCCTGTTTTCCCACATGCCCTCCAACATTTGTAATATTCCCTTTTCCTCAACTTTGCCAATCTAATGGGTAAAAGGAAGAACCCCAGAGTTGCTTCAATTTACATTTCTCTAATAATTTATGATATGAACCATTTTTTCATATATACACACATTATGTTATCTGATGTTATATTATATTAAATTATATTAATTATATATTAATCATATTTATTATATTCCTCACAGATTTCTTTCTTAAAGAGCCTCCTCATATCCTTTGATATCTTTTTTTACATTTGAATGTTTGTTTCTTAAACATCTTGGAAATGAAATCTACCACAAACTTTTTCCTCCACTAATATTTCCCTTCTAATTTTAGCTGCACTTTTTGTGTGCAAAAACTTTTATGTATTATGTAATTATTTATGTAAAATTGTCTTGCTTACCATCTGTGATCCCTTTTATCCCTTGTTTGGTCTTGAACTCTTCCCCTATCCATAGATCTGGAAGGTAATTTCTTCCTTGACTCTCTGTTCATAACGTCACCCTTTATCCTTGTAAGTCATATATCCATTGGGAACTTATCTTGATACATGGTGCAAGATGTTTGTCTAGACTTAACTTTCTTCCAGATAAGTTTCTGGTGTTCTTAGCAGTTTTGGTTTGTTCTTATCCTAGTAGCTAGCATCTTGGGTTTATGAAACACTAGGTTATTGTGTTCATTTGCTTTTATATATTTTGTATTTAATCTATGCCACTGTAAACTGTTTCTTAACCATACCAAATTATTTTGATGATTATATTTTTGTAGTATAGTTTGAGTTCTGGTATTACTAGGTCCCCTTCTCACTTTTTTTCACTTACTTCCCTTGAAATTCTTGACCTTTGGATTCTGCAGATAAAATTTATTATCATTTTTTTCTTGCTTTGTAATGTATTCCTTTCATGATTTGATTGGCATGACACTGTAAGTTACTTTTGGTACTTGTATCATTTTTATTATATTGGCTTGGCTGACCCATGAGCAATTAATATTTTCCCAATTATTTAACTTTATCTTTATGTAAAATTGTAGTTATATTCATGTAGTTCCTGTGTATGTTGGAAGGTAGGCTACCAAGTATTTTATATATTTGGTATTTTAACTGGAATTTTTCTCTTTCCCCACTGTGTTATTTATATACATACATTATGTGGGTTTATTTTGATTTTCAATTTTAATTTTATTTCAATTGTGTCATTATTTCAATTAAATTTTTAGTTGACTCTCTAGGGTTCTCTGAGTAAACCATCATATCATCTTTAAAAAGCATTAATTGTCTTTCCTTTTTTACCCATGATTATTCCCTTAATTTCTTTTTCTTGTCTTATTATTAGAACTAACATTTCGAGCATTGTATCAATTAGTGATATTGGACATCCTTGCTTTGCCCCCATCTTACTGGAAAGTCCTCTAGCTTTATCCCAATTTACATATACTATGGGCTCTTGGTTTTAGATATTATCATATTAAATATCTGCTTATTCCTATGTTTTCTAGATTTTTTAAAAATCAGGAATATATCTAAGAGCAGTGTTTAAGTGCTTAAGAGCAGGGTCACTTTCCCCATTACCATAAAGGTGATGATCAGACCAAGAGAAGGAAGAAGTCTGATTTTTTTTCAGTTTAATGAAAGTATCTCTTAAGGTCATTTTTGACCACCTGGAAACGAAAATCCTTAAAGCAGTTGAAGAAACTGGTGGGAAGGTTTTAGAAAAGTGCTTCTCTAGGGTATGCCCCAAACTGAAAGGTTATTGTTTGATGAAGGAAAAGTTAACTAAGCTTTCACCCGGGATTTTTAACCATGAGAGCATCTTATTGTGAAATTTTGTTTATTGTCCAGAAATGCTATAAATTGTGAACTCCAGACTGGCTTATGTTAGAGAAATTTCTAAGGCTCTGGACTTTTAAATAGAAAAAAGTGTTTAGTTAGAATAATTTAAATGAATCACGAATGTTCGGCAGGTTTTTGTTTCAAGGACAGAGTTTTCTTTCATACTAGAAATGCCAGAGTGAAGCCATTGCAAGCTTTCCACTGCTGTTTGTGCAGTACTGTTACCTTCCCCTAAACTTGGTCAGTTGGACAATGGCACACCAGTGTTACAGTTCAGACCTCACTGGAAAACCCCCTTTTCCATGACACAGACCAGAAAAGACCCACTGTGATGCTATATTCAAACTGTAGGCCCCTTCCCCCTAGTTGTCAGGTAGAAAGGAGTGGAACAGCTTACAGTGTGAATGAATTGTTGAGGAATTCAATGTTTATGCAAAATCCATTAGATTTTGATGGAAGTAGAGTAAATCTTGGAAAATGGAGAAGAAAGCAGGAGTACAGGTGTACCAAGGGGAGATGGAGGTAGAAAGGTGGGCCTATGGGGATTAAGGAAAGGCACTAAAGATCAGCTTCACTTGGTCTTCACCTAAAATACCTTAACCTGATGAGTGTGACTTGGGGGATAGTGATTTTTATTTTACATTTGTGGGATTTATCTATTCCTTTTATTGTGCCTGGGGATTTCAAGAATTCCAAATGCTTAAGGAATATGTTACCTGAGCCAGGACAGGTGTGACTGGACTCCAGGAATGCTAAGAACCTATGATCTGCAGATGACTGCAGCCCCTCCATGTATTCCCATGCTAATAGTAAATATTCAATGTCAATCGAAGTAAAAATCCCCAGAGAAAAGACAAGAGACTTCATGTTTGACTCAAAGTAAAATTCTTATTCAAATTCAAACTTTACTCTAAAACATGGGGGGAAAAAATTAACAGAAGGAATCACATTTCAGCTATCAAGTGAATCCTGCTTAGACTCAAATTTTTCTAAAATGCTACGGGGAGGCAGCCAATACTGTCAAGTGTCCGGAACACAGAAGTCCTCACTCCCAAAGGAGAAACAAGATTCACATGCAGCAAATGGTAGGTTAGGAGTTTTTTTTTTCTTTGTCTTTAAATCTTAGTGATTCAGAAACTTTCAAAACACAGCAATAAAAGATTCTTGTAAAATCAGCGCTTACGAGGGTGGAGCCAAGATGGCGGAGTAGAAAGACTCACGTATGCTAGCTCTGAACCCACAGCCCACATATTTCCTGCAAAAAGAACTCCCCACAAATTCTGGAGCACTACAAGGCACACAGAAACACAGTGGAAAAGATTTCCATTCCAGAAAGCCCTGGAGAGCCATCCCCAGGGGTTCATCACGCTCCGGACAGTGGAGTCCACCCCTGCGCTGCCCTGGCCACGCGGCCCCAGAGGAGCAGATCTGAGCAGGCTTCAGGAATGGAACCTCCGGTGGCCGAGAAGGTCCCTCCACCCACAGAAGCTACAGGTCAGTGAAAGAGACTTCTGGGCTGGCCGAAAGTGGAGTGGGGTGTCTCCGTGACTTGGGCCCCCTTGGGAGGCAGAGGCAGAGGCAGCAGCAGCGGCCCGGGACTCCCAGAGCAGCAGGCAGAAGTTTAGGGCCATTACTGAAGGTCTCTGAGCCTGGGAGACGGCCCTGCCCCCACCCACCCCATTACTGAAGGTCTCTGCATAAAGCCCCTGAGGGAACTGAGCCTGGGAGGCGGCCCTGCCCCCACCCAAGCACCAGAACTTAAGCTCACATTGAATAGCAGCCGCACCTGCCGCAGAAAGCCCATTTGAATCTCAGACCCCAAGCACTAGCTGGGCAGATCTAGGCAGGTGTGGACAGGAATCTCAGAAGTCAAGTAACTGGCTGGGAAAATGCCCAGAAAAGGGAAGAAAAATAAGACTATAGAAAGCACTTTGATGGGGTACAGATGTTCCCACCTTTCAATTCTGATGACGAGGAACAATTCTTACCATCAGGGAAAGACGTGGAGGTCGGGGCCTCTGTATCCCAAACATCCCAGGTGGAGGTCCGGTGGGCTCAGGCCATGGAAGAGCTCAAAAAGGATTTTGAAAATCAAGTTAGACAGGTGGAGGAAAAACTGGGAAGAGAAATGAGAGAGATGCAAGAAAAGCATGAAAAGCAGGTCAACACCTTGCTAAAGGAGACCCCAAAAAATGCTGAAGAAAATAACACCTTGAAAAATAGGCTAACTCAATTGGCAAAAGAGGTTCAAAAAGCCAATGAGGAGAAGAATGTTTTCAAAAGCAGAATTAGCCAAATGGAAAAAGAGGTTCAAAAGCTCACTGAAGAGAATAGTTCTCTCAAAATTAGAATGGAACAGATGGAGTCTAATGACTTTCTGAGAAACCAAGAAATCACAAAACAAAACCAAAAGAATGAAAAAATGGAAAAGAATGTGAAATATCTCATTGGAAAAACAACTGACCTGGAAAATAGATCCAGGAGAGACAATTTAAAAATTATGGGACTACCTGAAAGTCATGATCAAAAAACGAGCCTAGACATCATCTTTCATGAAATTATCAAGGAAAACTGCCCTGATAATTCTACAACCAGAGGGCAAAATAAGTATTGAAAGAATCCATTGATCACCACCTGAAAGAGATCCAAAAAGAGAAACTCCTAGGAACATTGTGGCCAACTTCCAGAGTTCCCAGGTCAAGGAGAAAATATTGCAAGCAGCTAGAAAGAAACAATTCCAGTATTGTGGAAATACAATCAGGATAACTCAAGATCTAGCAGCTTCTACATTAAGGGATCGAAGGGCGTGGAACAGGATATTCCAGAAGTCAAAGGAACTAGGACTCAAATCAAGAATCACCCACCCAGCAAAACTGAGGATAATACTTCAGTAGAAAATATAGTTTTTCAATGAAATAGAGGACTTTCAAGCATTCTTAATGAAAAGACCAGAGCTGAAAAGAAAATTTGACTTTCAAACACAAGAATGAGAAGAAGCATGAAAAAGTAAACAGCAAAGAGAAGTCATAAGGGACTTACCAAAAGTGAACTGTTTACATTCCTACATGGAAAGACAATATTTGTAACTCTTAAAACTTTTCAGTATCTGCGTAGTTGGTGGGACCACACACACACATACATGTACACACATGCACACACACACATACACACATGTACGCACATACAGAGACAGAGAGCACAGAGTGAATTGAATAGGATGGGATCATATCTTAAAAGAAATCAAGGTAAATGGTGAGAGAGAAATGTAGTGGGAGGAAAGAGGGTGAAATGGAATGGGATAAATTATATCTCATTCAAGAGGCAAGCAGGAGACTTTTTAGTGGAGGGAAAAAGAGGAGAGCTGAGAAAAAAACAGGAAGTTTACCCTCATCACATTCTACTAAAGGAAGGAATAAAATGCACACTCATTTTGGTATGAAAACCTATCTTACAATACAGGAAAGTGGGGGAGAAGGAGATAAGCAGGGTGGGGGAGGATGATGGAAGGGAGGGCAATGGGAGGAGGGAGCAATTTGAAGTCAACACTTGGGGAGGGACAGGATCAAAAGACATAATAGAAACAATGGGGGGCAGGATAGGATGGAGGGAAATACAGTTAGTCTTACGCAACACAACTATTATCAAAGTCATTTGCAAAACTACACAGATAGGGCCTATATTGAATTGCCTGCCTTCCCAAAGGGAATGGGTGGGGAGGGAGGGATGGGGATAATTTGAAACTCAAAGTTTTAGGAACAACTGTTTAGTATTGTTGTTGCTACTAGAAAATAAGAAATACAGTTAATGGGGAATAAAAAGTCATCTGGCCCTACAGGACCAAAGAGAAGATGGGGACAAGAGAAGGGAGGGATGATAGAAAAGAGGGCAGATTGGTGATAGGGAAAATTAGAATGCTGGGTGTATTGGGGTGGGGGGGGGATAAAAGGGGAGAAAATTTGGAACCCAAAATTTTGTGAAAATGAATGTAAAAAGTTAAATAAATAAATTTATATTAAAAAAAATTGAAAAAAAAAAAGAAAAGAAAAGAAAGAAAAGAAAAGCCAGACAAAAAAAAAAATCAGCACTTACAAGTCATTCCTTATGTTTTGGATTCCTTACCAGACCGGAATATTTTGTTGCTGTGTCTCTTAGGGGAAAAATCCATTCAAGATTCCATTCAGAGGGGGCTCCCTTTGACTACTTGTGAAAGCGACTTGGAAAGTCACTCTAAATTTCTCAGGACTAATAAGCTACATTCAAAAGGTGTGGCCAAGCTCTATTAACACGACCCAACTTTTTCTTCAGGGACATATAATTAAGAGACTTGTAAGTGGCAGAGTAAAGAGAGAAGAGTAATGTTCCTGACCCAAGCCCCATAGCTATAACCACTGGATAAGGCCCAACCAACGTCATTCAAACAGCGCAACTCAGTCTTGGTCAGTTACCTCAGAAAAAAAGGGCTGTCCTATGTTATTCTCCCCTTTCTTCCTCTTATCTAGTACAACCACCTCCAAACAGGGAGAACTTGTTTACTCTTGTAGCTGCTTGTAAAAATCATTTCTGATACCCAGGAAGGTTTCCAGGGCTTGTGCACATTATTAAGAGCTGTAGCCACATGGTTCTCCCTTATGTTGGTGGTAGAGCCATCTGTGAGACTCTCAGAAGGGTAACAAAGACACACTTATGAATGGAAGCATGGTGGAGCAAGAAGTTGCTTCCCTTATTAGGAATATATTTAGAAGGTGGCACAGCTGAGCACCAACATGTGAATGAATGGATAGTGGGCATAGGATTGGTCACTTAGCTCTAGAGAGAGATCCCCCTTTTCTCCCTCCATTTTCAGGCTCTCTGGGGGAAAAGTGGAAGGCCTAGAACAAAGAAAACAATTGGCCTTTAAATAATGCTGGTTCCAAGCCTGGCTGTTGAGTCTTCTGACTTATCCTCACTCAGTTGTTTTATGGGCCTTCCTTAGCTATGAATGGGTCTGCCTTCTAGAACATTGAAAATATTTTCCAAGCACTTTGTCACTCCCTGATTGAACTCGCCAACATTTCGGCTACAGTGGGAGGAGACTGAATTTCAGATAGTCTTGATGAACCAAATACCCAACTGCAATGCCATCTAACACCACTGGTGCAAAAGTGATGTTGGCCACCAAGGGGCTGCTCAGTGTGTTTGTCAAAAGGATATTTTCATTGAGATATGAATATGCAGGATCCTGGAAGAAGTCTGGAATCATGGGGCCTCTCTTCGATGCTGCCAGGAACCTCAGGGCAAACAAGTGCCTATCGAATCCCTGACCTGGGGAACAGACAAAGGTGGTGGTTATGGCTGATAAGTTACCCTATGGCAGGGAAAAAACAAGATGGCATCAGGGAGGCTGTGGCTCCTGGGGAACTGATGACAACTCTCTACAAAAGTATGGCCCCAGGGACTAGTCTTCAGGATCCTGGGATTTCAAAGCTAGAAGGGTAAATTTTAAAACATTTTAAAAACAAGCTATAGAACAGGGAATGTCAGAGCTGGGAGGAACCTGAGGACAGGGGATGTCAGGGCTGGGAGGGGCCTGAGAACAGGGGATGTCAGAGCTGAAAGAAACCCTATAACCCAGAGCATAGAATATTAGGGATGTAAGCACTTAGCTTAGTACCTGGATCATATAATGTTAGTTGACTGCCTTTGAGGAACCTCAAAGACCACTGAGTCACACACTCCCTCTTCCCCCTGACAGCACCACACACACTAGTTCTACAATGTGAGGGACACTGGGGGCCTTGCAGAGCATGGAGCACAGAGAAGCAGTGATTAGCTGAAGGTCCTACAGAGCAAGTTGACAGCACAGTCCGCTCTAGGTCTGGGATCTAGGGGTGACTTGGTGAAGTGGCTGGCCCTCAGTTTCCTCAGCAATGTCTGAGGTCCCTTCCAACTTAAGGTCAGCAGTCTGTGACTCTGTGACAGACACTCAGCTCATCCCCAGGTCTTTCTAGCTTGGCAGGTCTGTGGTGTTCTTGCACTCTCTTAGCCTTCAGGAAGACAGGGTCATCTCCGTGTCTCCATGAGGCATAGGAGGGGGCCCCAACGAAGGGTAAAAGTGTCTCTCATCTATAAAATGCTTTGTATTGCTGTTTGAATCAGTAAAAATTGGGCTGTCTTTCCTCTAGAAAGAGTCCTCAGGAAGAAACTTATATAGACCAACATTCCTACTCACGCATGGCCTCTTCTCGGATCAGTCAGACGTGGTATTCTGAGCAGTCAGGCAGCATATTCCGAAGGTCCCTCACTTTGTATTGGAAAGCCTCTCTTATGAAAGCCTTAGAGCATCTCTTGGTGTAAACAGAGGCAGGCCGGATAATTTCTGTGCGGCCATGCTTGAAGGTCCCGGTGCTGCAGGCCTCATACGTGGGTACTGTCTGCCCATAAAGGGAAAGGAAAGCCACCTGGAAAGAGAGCTGGATCATGGTGTTGGGGCTCACCTTCTGTCTCTTGAGAAAGGCCTTCCCTCCTTTCTCAAAGCGGAAATACTGAAAAGTCAAGGACTTCCTTATAGCTTCAAAGGTTTCCTTGGCTTCAGAAATTCCTTCTCTTAAGGTGTCATTAAGGTGGAAGTCTAGCTTCCTCACCAAGTGAGAGGAATCCACATTGGTGACTTGAGAGTGAGGCGTGACCAGGGGCTCCTGGGTGCTGTCTTTAAAGACTTCATTCATGAAATGGATCACAGCCACACCATCCCCCCAAGAGGTCTCCAGATTGACACCTGCAGACCCATCTTTGGTGATGATCAAGTTGAAAGACTTGTCAAACCAGCGGTTCATCCCCTCCCCATGGTGGAGGGTCTGAACTAACTGGTCAATATCTGTAACAGAAAAGTCATCTAGACACAGGCTGAAGATGGCTGTTTCCACAAGGCTCATGGCCTTCTCATTACCATTATGCAACAGCTCATTCCGCAGCTTGGCCCAGGTGTTTCTGTTTTCACTGGTCAGGTATCCCACGGGGAATTCAGAGGTGGGACTTTCATCTGAAAGAATGTACTTCAGGTGGGCATGGATTTCTGAGACCTTCACAATATTTCCATCACCATCCAGAACATTAAAAACATAAAAATTCCCATTTCGTAGCACCAAAATGTGCATCCCACTTTCATTGGTGACCAAGTCATCCTTCTTGTTTAGGGGAATGTGGGTTGTATTAAAGAGCCTGTAGAACTGAGACATATCCAGAGGATAGGCACTGACCAAGGAGGCTGCAGTACATACAATATCTGGAGATATGAACTGAATGAGTTTCTTAAACTGTTCATTGTTGGTCTTTTCTGGGTACAGGTGCATGACCTCTGGCTCAACGTATCCAACCCTGAAGGTCTTCAGGAACCTAATTGCTGATATGGTCAGGTTGGTCGCAGGGGTGAGCTGGTCATTCTGCTCAGGGTTTGGATCTGCTTGGAAGGCAAGAGCTGCATTACTATGGAAAGCTATAGAATCCTGAAGAGCTGAAAATGCATCAATCCATATGGCTAAAAAGAAGAAAAAGTGAAAAAAAAAAAAGAATTCTTGATAAGCATTCAAATCCAACAATTTCATCTGGTTCAATTCAAAACAAAATTTTTAAAGAGCTGGTTGTATTATGCATCAAGAGTTAGGTAAGATAGACAGGTCCCTGCCTTTGTAGAGTTGATAAATATTCCAATTTATATCATTCTTAAAGAAGTGATGGAAAAATATAATACCAATGTCCATCATAGAGTGCATAGGGAGAATTCATGCCCTGTTCTAGGAGTCCTTGGGATGAGACCAGCTGTGGTCTAGTCCAGAGGCAAGAAAAACAGTTAAGAACAAGCACCCAATAGGGTGTTTGTATCTGACCATGGATGCATATTCTGCCCCTTAAAGCCTTCAGGGAATCACAGTAGATGTGCAGCATTATCTGGTCCCAAGCCTGAGGGGGGGAGGAGTTTTAATTATTTCCTAATTCATCTGTATCTAGCTTGTTTTGTATATATTTGTTTGCATGTTGTCTTCCCTACTAGACTGTAAGTTTCTTGAGGCCAGGGACTGTCTTTTAATTCTTTTTGGGTCCCCAGTGCTAACTGGAACATAATACTTAATAAATGTTTACTGAATCCATGAATAAAGACCCTGGTGTTGAAATGTGGTGTATAGACATCTGCTCAACACCAATATGTAACAACCAAGTAGAGGGAATGAGCTTTCTAAGCCAAGTGATGATGGCATATCCCTATTAGCCCAACTCTCTGCTGTCCTAGGATACAGGGAAAGGGAAGGATCCATGGGACTTACTATGAGCTAGAGGTATGAACAGACATGGAGTCTTGGATTGACCTGGTTGCCTACCCTAACTCAGGGTAGTGTAATGGTCAGTCATAGTTAGTTACAGGATGAGGAGAACTCCCACCCTCTTGGTTTGCCAGGTGATGTGATTTAGGAATCCCAGAATGGTGGCCCTCCCTAACCCTAGTGAGGCCACCTCCTTCTCCCCTGTTAGGCCGTAGAAAAGGAAAGCTTCAAGCTTCCACACTCTTGGACCTGAGCTGAGTTCAATAAGGGATCACCTGAGTGCAGATTCAGAGAGAATCCTGACAATCTCCTTTCTCCCTGGGTTGACATTGATATTTCCCAGGCATGATGGTCATCTCTATAACAGGGAAGGCCAAATGTGAGTGCACAGAACACATCAGCGGCACAGAAAGAGAGCCTCTGCATCTCTAGGTTGTGCCATTTTGAGTCAAGGTCTTAAGAGCCAGAATGAGCTTTAGAGATCACTATTCAATCCTATTGTTTATACAAAATAAATCTGAGGCCTTGAGTCTCACCATGTTGGCAACAAGGGAATTTCCAGGACTGGAAGTCACTGAGTCAACAACCTCTTATTTGAACAAATCACTTCCCCCACTCCCAGTCTCAGTTTCCTTATCTGTACTAGGTGGGGAGACCTCTGGGACTTGGACACTCCCCTCTGTCTCTCCTTTTACCTGAAATGTAGCTGGTATCCTGATGGAGTTCATCTACGGCCACCAGCTCTTCATGCAGGTCTTTTCCAATACCATATTTAAAACAATGACTCAGGAGTTCTGTTTTCCTAAGAAGAGAAAACAGAGAGTTATAACCATTGCAGGCAAAGCTGCTTCTACACAATAAAAGATGAAATGGGGAACTGAGGGGAAGACACCTCTCTGCTAGGAAAAGGGGGGGAGGAAAGATCACCAGCCTAGAATGGGAGACACCACCTAGTCTCAGGAGCTCTATGACTTTGGGCAAATGGTAACTCCTCTGTTTTCTCATGTGTTCAATGGGGCTGGAAGAAGGACCTATGTGCTACATACAAGGTTCTTCCTGAAGAGAAGGCTACTGGACCATCAGAAGAGGAAGTAGCTGCTCACACTCTATGATGTAGGTTATTCACAGGACAGAGAGAGAGAAATAGAGAAAAAGACAGAGAGAAGATAGACACACAGAGAACCAGAGAGACACATACAGATAGAGAGATACACACAGAGAGAGACAGAGAGGCTGACAGAGACAGAGATAGAGAAAAAGACAGAGACACAGAGAGAGACAGAGACACAGAGAGGCAGATACAGATAGACACACACAGAGAGACTGACAGAGACATAGAGACAGAAAAGACAGACACAGAGAGTCAGAGAGACAGATACAGATAGAGAGACACACACAGAGAGAGAGAGAGAGAGAGAGAGAGAGAGAGAGAGAATCATCAGAAGAACACTGCAGAAAAAGAACTAAGTAGTGATGGGGAGCTCCTTGGGGAGGGGGCACTGAGGTCGTTTTTTGGCCAGCAGAGGTGAGCCATGGGAAGATCTACTGTCACAGTCTTTGTGGAACATCTCATGAACATATTTACCCAGTCTTAGCTATAGCTTGTTTGTACGTAGTTGTCTGCATGTTGTTTCCCCCTTTAGACTATGAGCTCCATGAGGGCAAGGACTGTATTTTGCCTTTCTTTTTACCCATAGTGCTTAGCACCATTTGAGGGAACATAGTATTTAAGAACTGCTAATTAGCTGACTCACCCAGTCTGACTCTGATACTTTATTTTACATAGACTACAGAATTTAGGAGTCTCCTGACTAAGAATATAAATTATAGCATGTTATTTTATGAAGTTTTTGAAGGCATCATACCACTATATAGAACCTAGGGAAACTCAGTAATGTAGCATTTTAAACCAATGTGACAATTGCCCTTAATTATCTCAGATGGGGTTTCCTTTGAAAATTTTACTTTATAAAGTTAAAGACAGTCTTATGAATAAATTCTATAAATAGATATAAACAAGGATTATAAATAAATATATATTATAAATAGTCAATAAAAAAAGAAAGATTTATTGCCATTTTAGAGGTGTGTCTCTGGGATGTTCAGGTAAACCTCCCATGACATTGTTTAACCTGACATACTCCCCACTTTGGGTAACTCACATGGGAACAATTAATGCTATTGGAGTTATCTAAGGAAGGAACTCATGCTATCATAAGTTATATGATAAAAGCCTCCACATTTATAATAAAACTGCAAAATTAAACAGCTCTTGAGATTTGACTTCGTACCCATTAGATTGGTGAAATTGACAAAAAAGGAAAATTGTAAATGTTGGAGGGGCTGTGGGCAAACAGGCACGTTAATGCGCTGTTATGGGACTGTAACCTGGCCAAGTCATTCTGGAAAGCAATTTGGAATGTGCTTAGAAAATTCCCAAACTATGCATACCCTTTGACCCAGCAGTACCAGTAGTAGGTATCTACTCCCAAAAAAGGCAAAAGGGTACAAAAAGTACAAAAAAAATAACAACTCTTTTTTTAAATGCCAACAAAATTGAAACATCAACTGGGAAATGGATGAACAAATTGTGGCATATAAATGGAATTTAGAATGAAATACTATTTTGCTGTATGAGATGACAAAAGGGATGGGTTAAAAACGTAAGTGGGAGAAGCTGTATAAGCTAACGCAGTGTGATGTGAGCAGGACCAGGATGATTACTCACACAGTAACAACAATACAACTTGGAAAGACTTAAGAATATTGATTAACACGATGACCACCCATAACGTCAGAGGACCGATAATGAGGCATCTGCCTCCCTCCTAACAGACAGGGGATGGACTTGCTCCAGAATGAGACAAGACCAATGTGGGAATTTGTTCTGCTTTGTTATGTAGATTTCTTACAAGGGTTTTGTTTATTTTCTTTTCTAAATGAAGGTAAGGTGAGGATAGAAAACAGATTTTTGTCAAATAAAACTTAAATGAAATTTAAAAATAAAATTTTGCCAGAAGAAATTTAGAAAGCATTGCTAAGAATTATGATGAAACTAGGTAAGAAACTGAAAAGCTTAGGGGTACAGGTGGTGTTTACATCAAGGCTACCAACTGAATAGAAAGGCTTTGGAAGAGTGGACACTTGGGGGAAGCAAACAGCTGGTTAATAAGAAAGCATCTGAGAATATGATTTGAATTTCTAGACTGCTGCTTAAAATATTGGAATATAAGTTCTTGGCAATGAAAGGAGCATATCTAAGAAGGTCTAGTTTTTAAAATTACATATATAATATGCATAAATATCATATATATGTAATATGACTGAAATGACTGATAAACCACAAAACACACATATACCTTTCTTTGTTCAGTCATTAAAGTCATTTCCATTAAAGTCATTTCCATTAAAGTCATTTCCTCGTGACCCCATTTGGGTTTTCTTGGCAGAGATGCTAGAGTGATTTGCCATTTCCTTCTCCAGTTCATTTCACAGATAAGGAAACTGAAGGAAATAGGGTAGAGTGACTTGCCCAGGGTCACACAGCTTGTAAGTGTCTGAGGCCAGATCTGAACTCAGGAAGGTGAAGCTTCCTGACTCTAGGCCCAGCACTCTATGCTCTGCACCACCTAGCTGCCCCCACTTATCCATATGTGTGTGTAAACCCATATACATGCTCATACATGCATATATACATACATATGTGGAAACATACTATATGTACAAATACAGGTATGTGCATACATGCACACATGTGTATCTATTTGTGTGTGTGTTTGTCTGGAGTCTTGTTCATCTAATCTAATTTCTTTAAACTGATGAAGGAAGGGGAAAGGAGAAAAGGACTTCTGTGCCCTTGCCAAGCTGGCTCCCATACAGACCAGAACAGCGGGTGACATGTCCAGGAGTAAGCAAGAGACCAAAGCTGACAAAGGAGCCACAGTAAAATCCATGCCTTCTGACATCTTCTACACCATGAGTAACAAGCGAGGCGCCTCCTAACGCAAGAAGGCCTCATGGAACCCTGTGGAGTGGAAGGCTCTGGAAGGGCCCACCTCTTTCCAAAGGGCCAGAAAGGAGGAAGCAGATGTTGTAGGTGGAACAAGCACTGTGAGTTAGTGAGAGAGACCTGTGTGAGCAAATAGGAGAACCAGAGAAGGAGGCACACTGGGGAGCCCTTGGGGGAAGGTCAAACCAGAAGGGATGTTGTGGGAATACCCCTGCTACCACTTTCACAGAAGGCAGAAGGAGGTGAAGAGTTTGGAAAATGGATGTGGGTGTCTGTTACCCAGTTTTCTCTCTCTACAAAGCACAGCAGCTGATCGCTCCATGGCCTGACTTTCCAATAATTTCGTCCTTTCAGAGGAGAAGGAAGAGGAGGAAATCACAAGGGTCTCACTCTTCTGGACCTGATTTTCACCAGTAGGAAGAACCTGGTTACTAAAGCCAACATGATAGAAAGCTTAGGGGCAAGTGGCCAGTCCATCTTTGCCTTTGTCACAGTGGAGGAAAGGCAATTTGAGTGTAGACTGGTATGTGTGTAGGCCTCTGGGCTTGGGGAGAAGCATGAGCAGGATCCCATAGACTGAAATCCCTTAGGAAGGGTAGGTCTAAGAGGGGAATGGTAAGTTCTCAAGACTGAAATTCTGAAAACCAAAAAGGATCCATTTGGATGAAGAGAATGGGGAAGAGTTGTTCAGGGAGATCCAGGTGGACACAGAGTGAACTCATTGACTTGGGATTTTTAACTTCATGCAGAGAGAATAGGAGAGCCAAGGAAGGCTGGTCCTGTTCAGTTCAAGATGGTGCAAGGCTGGCAAGGAATGCGAAGGATAACAAACAGGGTCTGTGTATTTGGTTTGCTTATGTTTGGGGAGTTTTCTCCTATGGTAGAGAAGAGACTCAAGGAAGAGGTATCCAAGATCCCCTGGGATTGGATGATGATAAAAATAAAGTCAGAAATCCTCAACATACTCATTATTCTGTTTTCTTGTTTCTATGCCAAGAAGAATTACCTTTAGAGTGGAAAGAACAGAACAAAATTGGCTCAAAGAGAGTTGAAATACAAGATTTGACCAAGTCTTTCATACCATTGTAATTGCCAACACGGAGATATAGGAACTGGATGGATTTGGAGCTAGTTAAATGATTGGCCCAGGGATGAGAAGCCTATGGCCTCAAGGCCACATGTGGCTCTTTCTAGGTCCTCAAGTTCAGCCCTTTGACTGAATCCAGACTTCTTTGTTCTGTGAAATCTGGATTCAGTCAAAAACCACACCCAAGGACCTAGAAGGCCACATGTGGCCTTGAGGCAGTTCTCTACCCCGGGCTAGACTCAAAGATGTCATCACTGATGAGTTGACTTGACACCCTCTTGGAGGGTGAGGTTGAAGAGCCAGAGGTTTACTGGAGGGCATCTCCCTGCCATACCCCTCTCCCACATACCCTACCCCCCAGAGTTTTCATGAACCTCAGAGAAGAGGGTGTGAGGATGGTTGTGAATCCAAACATGGATTCCCCAAATGACTTGGGTCAGGAGATTTCCTGTTGACCAGTCTGTACCTGAATTGATCATCATCTAAAATGGGCTTTTGGGCATTGAGGTATCTTCTCACCGAGTCTACCAGATCCGGAATAGGTAGCCTGAAAGGGAAAAGAAAAAGTGAATTCCAATCTGTGTATACATGTGCTGCCTCTCCCACTAGAATGTTATACCTCAGAGCTTAGAGGTGTTCAACAAATAATAATAGTTGACATGTTGATAATGCTTTAAGGTTTGCAAAAGGTTTGATGGGTATTATTTCGTTTTATCCTCACAGCAACCTTGGGAGGTAGGTGTTATTCTTATCCTTTTTTTTCAGTTAAGGAAACTAAGGCAATGAAAGGTTGTGACTTGCCTGGGGTCACAAAGCAGATATGTCTGAAACAGGATTTGAACTTAGATCTGTCTTGATCCTCAATGCCACACTATCCACTACCCCACCTTGTTGCCTCTAGGTGCTCAATACATGGTTGTTGATTCTTTATGGTTTCTAAAGTGAATGTATAACACAATACTATGAACAAGATCTATTTTTTAAGGCTATTTTGGGATGGTCTAATTAACTCCCATGGCTTCATTTATCCACTCTACACAGCAGTTTTTACATCTGTATGTCCAGCTATTGTTTCTTTCCCAAGTGCCAGGCCCCTACATATCCAGCTACCTGCTGAATGTGGCCCCCTCAATGTCCCATTGACCTCTCCAGTGCACCATGACCAAAATGGAATTAGACATTTTCCTCCCTACACCTAGCCCTGTGACAAAGATGGATTTTATCCCTATGCTTCATTTAGCATAATGCCTGGCACATAGTAGACACTTAATTCTTATCAACTCGACAGGATTTGAGAAATGAGAGACAAGGAGGTAGCTGGGAGGGCTGCTGTTTCCCTATCACCACTGGTATGGCTCCTGACAGCACCATTGTCTTCCCCTCCCTCAGGCTTCCCTTTCTTTTCCCTTTTCTCAATCAGTTGGTTGCCAAGTTGTATTGATTCTGCCTCTGCCTCTTACACCGACCCTCTACTCTTCCCTCTTTCTGCCTCCATCCCAAGTTCAAGTTGTCATCCCTGCTCCCTTTGATTATGGTAACAACCTCATGAGATTATAGCCTATAGGGAACATTTTTTCTAACAGGCGCTCTGAGCCTTAATTTCCTATTTGGGAAACGAGGATACCAATACTTTCCAACACTTACAAGGCCCTACCTCACAAGTTTACAATGAACAAATGTGGTTATGTTGGAAAAAGAGCTTTGGAAACTGGGAACGTGACCCAGAAGCAGCCAGGGATTATCCTGGATGCTTCCAAACCTGCCTGCACCGCAGCAATGTCACCGGCTCTTACTTGGGCAGATGACGACCTGGACAAGAGCATGCCCAGACAGGAGCTGACTCAGTTGGGGCTGATCTGGTCAGACTTTTGTTAATTAGATGTTTTCTGGGCAGGCCCTTATGTGACCAAGAGCTTAGGTGGGCAGGCATTTACCTGGACAGCAGCTTACTTAGACATTTAGTTGGTAAGAGCTTACCTAGGTCAGCATTTATCTGTGAATGTTCTTACCTGGACTGGGCACTTACCTTGGCAGAATTTTACCTGGTCAGGAGTCTGACAAGGAGCTTACTGGGTTAGAATCTTAGTTGAGAAGGTGATTACCAGGTCAGGAGCTTACCTAGGCAGGTACTTATCCAGACAGGCTCTGTTCACCAGGACAAAAACTTGTGTGGTTAGGAGTTTGTTAGGTGCTTGTCTGATCAGGAGCTTACCTGGCCAAGCATTTACCTGGGAAGGAGTTTACCTAGGGAGCCACTTCTCAGGGCAGGCTCTTACCTGGCCGTACCCTTAACTGACTATATCCTTACCTGGGCAGGCTTTCCTGATGGTGTCCACAGTGCTGTAATGTAGGTATTCTGTGTGCTTTAATGGACAAGTTTGGAAGGCTCGAAGGTCCCTGGAGGGAACTGAACGCCTCAAAGTGCCCTTCTGGCAGGTTATAAGCTTCCTTAAGGCTCTCTTGGCTGCCCCCTGCCCAGGGGCTAGTGCCAGGCACAGAACCATGGGCCCTGGAAGCTTGGCAACCCCTCCCTAATAATTTAGCCTCTGCAGCAGGGGGCCTCTAGTTACATCTGATTAAGAAGCTTGGTTTCCACCCCCAAGAATTGTACTGGAGTAAAGATGGGGTGAGGGTGCTTGCTTAATGCTGCCCCCAAACACGTTTCCCCTCAGGTTCAGTGGGACAAGGGTGCCTAGCCTTATGGAGAGGCACCTGTGGGTGATTTTTGGCCTCCAGAAAGCATCAAAACATCTTCTACTCCAAGAAGGAAAGTGCCCACCCCAGAAAAGGACTGGTGGGCGATCAGAAAGCTGCAGGGCACTGCCATGGTCCTCCTTGGACTGGCATAAGCATCTTTACTTAGAAAGAGCAGGCTTCGCCTCCATCCCCTTCTGTTTGACTGAGTTCCTTCAAGGTGGCTTCATGTACAAGGATTTCCCCCGGCTTCTCGGTAGATCTGTTCTGATTGCATTCCAGCTCCATCTGGCTCAGTACCCTGGTGGGGTCCAAAGAGACAGAGCAGCTGCTGGGGCCTCCCCCTCCTCCACCCCCAGGTGGACCATCACAGCTTGGGCTTAGGTAGCATATGGGTGGCTCTCTTCCATTCCTCCAGTCCCACTTCCTATCCCTCCAACATGGAAGCCCCTTGAGGAGAGAGGCTGATCCATTGTTGTCTTCATGGCTTTGGTGTGAGCACGTGATAAAATGCTTGTCCGTTGTTTGGGTCTCATTTCTAGAGCTGTACTGAAGTCAATTTGTCCTTTGAGACAGCTCTCTCTCTGTCTCTGTCTCTGCCTGTCTCTGTCTCTCTGTGTGTCTGTCTCTCTTGGTCTCTGTCTCTCTCTGTCTCTGTCTCTGCCTGTCTCTGTCTCTCTCTGTCTCTGTCTCTGCCTGTCTGTCTCTCTGCGTGTCTGTCTCTCTCTGTCTCTGTCTCTGTGTCTCTCTCCTTTGCTGTAAAGCAAAGATTGGATTCTCCCTTCCTCTGCTCAATTCCTATAATACGTTTTGTTTGGGTGACTAATCTGACCTCTAAATACAATTTTATATCGTTAGACGGCCCAGTGGAGAGAGAGCTGGACCTGGAGCCAGGAAGTCCTGAATTCAAATCCAGCTTCTTACTAGCTTACTGTGACTAGTGTGGCAAGCGACTTCACCTCACTGTTTGCTCATCTGTCAAATGGGGATAATAACAGCGCTTCATTCCCAAGGTTGTGAAGCTCGAGGTAGTATTTGTAAAGCTCTTTGCAAACTTGAAAATGCTAGCTGTTATTAGCTTACTTATTATTATCCTAATTAGTGCCCTAAGGGCACGAACTAAGTTTTCAGTCACTGGAAGGCCCTTAGAGACCATCTGGGAGTATAGTGTCTTGAGGACTGGGTTCAAATCCCACCCTGATGATTACCTGCTGTATGACCTTGGGTAAATCAATTCCCCTCCTCACTGGTAAAATGAAGGAATCAGACTCTAAGGTCCCTTCCAGCTTAGATTAGAGAATCTCCTCTCCTGACATCCCCAACTAGTGGCAAACAATTCTCTGCGTGACAGGAAGCTCACTACTTCACCTGGCAGCTCACGTTGTTAAGAAGTCTTTCCTGGCTGGCATCAAGCGCAGAGAGTGATGAGGCCCTGATCCCCTCCCGCAGCCTGGCAGAGCCCAGGGTCAAGCTTTCCTCCTCCCTTCTCATCTCCCTCAGTGCAACACCTGACTCTATGACCTCATTCCCTCATCCATGATTTACACATCCCCACGAGACCAAGCGTAGTGTTACATATGCTTCAAGCATCCTGGCTCTAAAGCTGAATGGGAACCAGAATCCCTTTAGTCTAATTCTCTCCATTTTACAGATGAGAAAACTGAGGTTAAGTAGCTTAAATTCACTGGATCATAGATCTAGAGTTGAAAGAGACCGCAGGGCCCTAATCATTTTAATCATCACAGTAATAACAGGCTATTTATAGGCCTTTAAGGTTGGCAAAGTGCTTTACAAATATTTCATTTTATCCTCATGGAAACCCTGGGAAGTTTGTGGTACCATTATCCCCATCCTATAGATGAGGAAACAAAGGTAAATACAGGTGAGGACACTTGCCCCCATCACAAGATGAAGCATTTGAACTCAGATCCTTGGACACCTGGACCTGTGTTCCTTCCATGGTCTCACATTGAGAGCTGGGATTTTGGGGGTGTTTGTCTTCCCTTCACTGAAACATATTGCAAACCCTCTCCATGTTCAGGGGGAGTCTCCATGAATACATCCCTTGCAGGTAGGCACCATTTGTGATCTACCTCTGCCCACACCAAGGCTGGTCCTGAGGCAGGGAAGATCTCCAGAACTGTCCGCGCTGAAGATATAGTTTTATGAGATTTTCTATTTAAAAGGAACAGAAATCTACCCCCTGCAAAGAACAGGCAGGCACCTTTGGCCAAAGAAAAGTCAGGAGAGCTTGAAATTTAGCATGAATTAAAAAGAAAAGAGAAAAGAAGAACCGCTAGCTTACTCACAGACCTGAGACACTGGCCCACAGAGATGTTTGGGAGCCCTTGAAATCCATTCTCCTAGGAAGCAATGTCACCTTGAAGATCCACATTCACTGACATCCCCACAGTCCTTCAGACTGGGGGGCCAGGAGCCCCCATGAGCGGCCTTGGGAGCTCGAGCCTCACAACTCTCGCCACACCTCACGGTTGCCAGTTGCCTATGTTCAGCTGCCCAGCCAACTGACACCAGCTTCTGCAACCTTCTTGGGGAAGGCAGCGAATGGGGGTTGGGGCCCACCTGCCCACGCCCCATCTCTATAGAAGGAGGCTGATGTTTCAGAATCCCTCCCAGTCTCTTGAGCGTACTCACCTCCCCATTTCCTTTTTTATCATGAGACCTATCGGGCATGAATGGTCTAGATCCTCCTGCTCCCACCTAGCTGAGGCTGCCAGCAAGTCTCCCTAACCCTAATCCTACAATCAGTTTCCTTATATGTAAAATGAAGGAGTTGGATGAGATGAAACCTCTGTTTCCTTCCATGTCTGCATGCTGTGACATGACAGTCACTTACAGGTCTGTGCCTGGGGTCAAACTGGCCTGGAAAATGCCCTTATTCCAACGAAGCAGAGGAAAAGCTCCCTGTGGAGTTCTGTTCGTGTAATCCGCAACACCAGGAGAAGAACTGAAGTCGGATATTTAGCTTAATATTTTCCCTGAATTTTCTCATTTAATTCAGTTCTTTTCTTTTTCCCAATCCACTCTTAGACTTCACCACCTATGATTGAATTGTTTTGTTTTTATTTTATGTTGCCAGAATCAGGGAGAAGCTCTTCATGTTTGCCAGCTCTCTCCCCAGAGGAAAAATCACTTCACCTTGAAGTTTCATTCACCCAGGAAATGAATGTTTCTACCCATTGATGGTGACAAGAACCTGGATCCTGTTAGCTGAGGAGGTGAAGGATGCCTCCTGATGAGTGCCTCATCGAGTGCCTCAGATTGTAGACTTGGAGCAGGAAGGGACTCTTTGGAGGTCCTCTCCTCACCCGAAAATGAAGGAGCCTGACTTGGCCAAGGTCCCACATGCTTGTCAGAACGAGAATTCCGCGGCAGGTTCTTTGATTCTGAAGCCAAGACCCTTTCCTCTACGTGGACATGTTTGTGCTTAGGGCACAGCAGAGGTATCAACCCCTCAGAAATATCTGGGTAATAGTTAACAAAATAAGCAAAATACAATAAACCAGACACAACATTGCATTTTAAAGTCTAGAGGGATCCTTACATAAAGAGTGTTCAGTCATTTCAGCCGTGTCCAACTCTTTATGACCCCATTTGGGGTTCTCTTGGCAGAGATAGTGGAGGGGTTGGCCATTTCTTTCTCCAGCTCATTTTGCAGATAAGGAAACTGAGACAAACAGGGTCAAGTGATTTGCCCAATTTGAACTCAGGTCCTCCTGACTCTAGGTCTGGCACTCTGTGCACTTTGGCACCACCTATGTGCCTCTCCTGAACCGCTACAATATGCTGTTGTTGGTTCCTCTTCCTCCAGCATCTCCCAGTTACAGCTAAGGAACACAGCCAAGCTCCTTGGGCCACAAGGGAATCATACCCACGACTGCGACTTCACTGGTGCCAAACTCTAAACAACTCAGCTAAATTTCATTCTTGACATTCTTTCCAGGCTCGGTCTTGCTTGGCGGAGGGGCTTGTTTTCTGTTTGTTTCTGTCTTTTCTGAAGCGTCAGAGCCCAGCTGTTTCCATCTTTGAGGACAAGACAACTCTGGTGGGCTCCTCCCTCCTGGCCCAAGAAATCATAGAGCTAGACACAGGTCTGTAGACTTTGGGAACTGGCAGCTCCCCTGGTCCTCTCTTCTCATTTTGCAGATGGGGAAACTGAGCCCCAGAGAGAGGGAGAGATGTGCCATAGATCCCCCTTCCCAGAGAACAGGGCTTGGCACTCAGTAGGAACTGTTTGTGGAATGATAAATGAGGGAATGATCTGTGCAGCAGAAGGACTGCTGCCAGGCCTGGAGGAGTGGTTGACAGACTAGCACTCTTAAAGTAATAAAAATAATAACTAATATTTACATAGCCCCTACTATAAGGCAACTGGGTGGCACAGTAGAGTGCTGGATCTAGAGTCAGAAAGATCTGAGTTCAAATCCAGCCTCAGATAGTTACAAGCTGTGTGATCCTGGACCTGTCTGCCTCAGTTTCCTCATCTGCAAAATGAACTGGAAAAAGAAATGGCAAACCCCTTCAGTATCTCTGCCAAGAAGACCCCATGAACAGTATTGTCATGCTATGGTCCTTGGAGTCAGTAAGAGTTAGATACAACAACAACATGTTCCTGGCATCTGATCTTCGTAACTCTCGGAGGCAGGTGCTATTATTATCTTCATTTTACAGATGAAGAAGCTGAAGCAAACTGGTGAAGTGACTTGCCCAGGGTCACACAGCTCAAGTATCTGAGGCTGAATTTGAACACAGGTCTTCCTGACTCCAAGTCTAGTCCTCTATCCACTACACCACCAGCTTCCCTGGTATATAATGTGAGTCATTAGGGGGAAAGAGAGCATGACTGAAAGTCCAAACCTTGACCTAGACCTGGCCCAGTTGTTATCAGGATCTGTAACTGGACAAATCACTTGCCCTGAGGGTCGCAGCTATAACTGGCAGTTTGGGGCCCTGGGGCAAGCAGCCCAATCATATAAGAAATTAGGCAAAGTCTGAGCTTAGGGCAGGGCTGTGCTGAGGAGAATTAATGGTGAAATGCATCTCTCCTCTCAGCAGAAAAGTGGAATACTACAGTTGTGGAATGAGGCATACACCACTGGATGAGACCACCGCTCCTATTGATTTTCCTTACATGTTTCGTTTTGTTTTTTTACAAATGAGGGCGTGTGTGTGTGTGTGTGTGTGTGTGTGTGTGTGTGTGTGTGTACCACCTACAGCTTAGCCAGATCCAGAGAGGCACATGACCAGATTGGCCACTGACCACATTAACCCATAAAGATGGTCAATAAGGCTGGGAAGGGTCAAATTGGCATCCGAGGAGGGCCTAGACACACTAGGAACATCATGAATCTTTGAAACGTAGCACCTAGTCTTTACCACAAGCCTCTTTCCCATTCTGGGCCTCCTGCCCCTTGACTGTAAAATGAGGGCGCTGCACCAGATGACTTCTTGTGACCTCCTCTGTTCCAAAGTTCTTCCCTTCTCCAAAATCCTAACATAGCACTTCTAGGATTCATACCTTGTCCTGCTTGTTGTGATAGCCAGAGGGTTGATCTGCAGGAGAAGCCAAGGGCCAAGTAGAAGGGTAGAGGTAGGGCGGGATGCTGGGCTGGCCACATTTCTATAGTTTACAAAATAACTGCAGCAGCTCTAGTTCACATTTAGAACAACTTAATCACATCTGTTACTTTATTTACTTAACTGTTTTTTATTCCTTACCCTTCAAAGCATTTTATCCCAAGAAATACAGATGACAATGGGGATCTCTAGAGTGAACATCGGCAGCAGGAGGGGGACCACAGCTGAGGCACCAAGATACGCAAGTGAAGTAAGCCAGTGAGCAGGATGACAGGGGAACCTGGAACTTGACTTGATAGTAATGAGGGTAGGAGATAGAAGAAGGGGATCATTCTGGGTTGTTCTTTGAGTGACTCTTGGGAAAGTGAGCATATTAGGGAGAGGAACAGTTTTAGTGAATCTGGAGTCATTTATATCTCCATGTTATTACCTGTATATGCCCCCTTCTCTCTACTCACACAGTCCCCATCCTAGTTATATACCTCATCACCTTACATATGGACTGAGGCAGTAATCTCCTTGCTGTCAAGTATCTCCTCACTCTTATCCCTCTTCCACTTAGATGTCAAAGTGAACTTCCTACTGCTCATACCCAACCTTACTCTATTAGTTCTGGTGGTCCTTCATGACTTGTATACTTTGCGGGTCCACTTATACTTTACTTCCTCCCTTCTATGTACCCTATGATCCAGTGACACTAGCCTTTTTGCTCTTTCTCACACAATACATCTATCTCCAGTCTCTATGCCTTTGCAATGACTGTGCTCCATGCCTGGTATGCTCTCCCTCCTCACCTCTATCTCCTGACTTCCTTCAAGTCTCCACTCAAATCTCACTTTCTGTAGGAAGCCTTTCCTGGTCCTACCCCACCCCTCGTCTACTAGTGCCTTCCCTCTGAGATGACCTTCCATCTAGCCTTGTATCTATCTAGTTATTTTCATGTTACCTTCTCCAACAGAGTATAAGATCCTTGAGAGTAAGAATGATATTTTTAAATTTTTTTCTTGGTATCCCCACTCCTGGCCCTTAGCCACAATAAATACCTGTTTACTGACTGGCTGACTGGAATCCATAGGACCTCACAGCTGATTGAATTCAAGAGGTGAGGGGTAGGACAGCATTGCTAACAATCCCAGGATTGCAAAGCCAAGGTGCTGGATAAATGAAGATATTATGGAAACAAAAAATGAAAAGCAGAGAGAGGAGAAGGTTTAGGAATAATAAAGGAGGATCTGATGAGACATCAAAGTGGAGACAGCCTGCAGGCACTTGGAGATGGACTTCAGAATAGAGGTCAGGGATGGAGCATATCAGGGGCAGGGAACAGAGAGCCTAAGTCACTTTCCCAGGTCACACAGCAGAACCAGAATTAGAACCCAGATCTCCTCTCTTAGAAGACTTAGAGTCTTTCTCTAGACCTATGTTTCCCCACATCTCACCTACAAAGTTCCAGATCATGGCTGGCCCTATATAAATCTACTTTATCCTCTTCTGACTTTTCCAATCCCCCTTTCCCAGAAGTGTAAGGCTTGAGGCCAGGATTGTATTTTTTTCTTATGTTTTGCTTTCCTGAGCTCCCCTGGGTACCTAACACCTGAAATTTGAGGTCATTGAGAACTTGGATTCCCCCAAAAGGCATCATTTCATAGGCCCCAGAGAGAAGGCGCAGCCTCATAGTTGTATCCGCAAAGTTTCCTGGCCTGGGACACCAGCTGTTTGTTGATCCCAGCTTCCGTTCACAGGAGTGGAGTGTTGGAGAGCCAGAAATGGCAGGTGGCGATGGAACAAATCCCAGAGTCGTCCAGGAAACAGAGGGAAGTGGGAGTGGGCCTGGGGGCTGGCTACAGGAAAGGACCACAGTAACAGAGGACACCTCAGAGACTATAGTCACACTCATAGATAGGCAAGAATTCTCTTAACATTCTCCACAAGTAGACATCAAACCTCTCTGTCTGAAACCCTCCAGTGATGGGGCAGCCGCCCCTCCCAAAGCAGTCCTTCCATCTTTGAGACAGCTCTGTTGGTTAATCAGTGTTTCAGCCTTTTGAGCAGAAATCTGCCTGTCTGCAATTTCTATCATTTCACCTAGTTCCTTACGTCACAGATGAAGAAATGAGATCAAAGACTCCTGTGATCCCAGGGTCACACAGCTAGGAAATTTCTGAATGTGGAGTTTTGAACACAAATGTCCTGTCTCCAGGGTCAGAGTACTTTCCAATATAGCACAGCTGTCCATGCTCTTTGGAAAATCTCAGAGGGAGGGAGAGCAGTCTCAGGGCTGGAGGTGGGCAAATGTTGGATCAATTTTCAGAAAGTATAAGAAAGTATAACCCTTTTGTGTGTGCCTTATCCTTCTGTGGCAGTCAGTTTCTTAACTCTCCTTATAATAATGTTTTTAAATGCATAAAGTAATAAAAAATAAAACAAATGTATAAAGTAAAATACATAACATGGAGAAGAAAACCAATAATAGTGAAATACAGCTAAAAATTTTTTAAGTTCATAGACCTTATATTAAGAACCCATGCATTAGATTCTATAGGAAGGATGAATTTTATTTGAATTTCTGGCAAAATGCTTGAATATTATTAAATTGGCATTATCATAAGGACTTGGAAAGAGAATGATCATCCTGCTATAATAATTAACTCATCTTAAGCCTAGGAGAAATTTAATGATCACTAGGGTCGCTGTAATTTCCCCCTCTTTGACTTTAGGGAGTTTTTTTGAGATAAAAAAAGTTATGAATTCATTCACAACTGTTCCAAGCCCCCAGCCATGGAAGATTCCTGATACCTAGGCAGAGGTTGGGTTCTCCACTTTTATGTCTGTCTCTGTGGTATTTTTGTAGTTGAGGCAAAGTTCTGAAATTTGGGTTTTTGAGCTTAGTGACAAGCACTGGAATGGGGTCGATTGGGGAAACAGTTGACCTTTTGGAGACTTCCCTCAGTCCAGGTTCTTGTCTCTGAGAAATCTATGGAGCCAGTAATTCTGCTCAGTATTCCCCATCTCTGCCACAGCTCAGACCTCCCTTTATTCCAACTTTTCAAATACAGATATGGGTTTTTTATGTCTGACTAATAGAATTTGGTTGTTTTTTTTACCCTTGTCACCAGATTGTTGCATCAGGGAAATGCCATGACTAAGGTATACTTGGATTTAAGCAAAGCATTTACCAAAGTCTTTCAGATTCTTCTTGTGGACAAGATGGAGAAATGTGGTCTAGTCTATAGGAGTACACAGATTTAGAAATAGAAGGGATCTTAGAATCTACAGAGAATTTAAGTGACTTGTCCAGGGTCACATAAGTAGTATACGATAGTGCTGGAATGTGAACCAACTCACCAAGCATTTATTGAACTGCTACCAGGCCTAGGCACTGCGCTAAGTCATGGGTTTGCAAAGAATGGCAAATACAATCCCTGCCCTCAGGAAGCTCACATTCTAATGGGGGAAACAACACGCAAACAACTATGTACAAACCCGCTGTCTAGAAGATAAATTTGAGATAATCAGTAGAGTGAAGGCAGTAGCATTATGAGGGATCTGTAGAAGGTGGGATTTTAGGTGGGACCTGAAAAAGCCAAGGAAACCAGGAGACAGAGATGAGGAGGGAAAGCATTGGAGGCAAAGACCTGGAGGCAGGAGCTGTTGTGTGTGATCAGCAACAAAGGGTCGTGGATTGCAAATTATGAGAAGATTGGGTAGATCGGTAGGGACCAGGTTATGCAGGACTTTAAATACCAAATAGCACTTAATTTTTTTATCCTGGAGGTGAAAAGAAGCCATTAAAGTTTATTGGGAATGAGAGGGAGAGAACATAGATTGGCAATTTAGGAAAATCTCTTTGGTGGCTGAATGGAGGCTGGACTGGAGTGAGGAGAGTCTTGAGCCACCCCACCCCTAGTCCGCCCCAGCAGCCATTACATGGGAGGTGATGAAGACAGTGTCCAAGGAGAGAAGGGAGCGTATATGAGAAAGGTTATGAAGGCCATCGACACTTTCCTTTCCTGGGTTTGCCTGAGAGAGCTTCCTGGCCTCCCAAGCACCAGATCCTCCATCACCAGTTTTACCAGTTGCTTTGCTCCAGCCCAGGATCTTTCCTCCAAGTTGCCAAGTGCCATCTCTACCTTCATATCATCTCTTCAATACACCCCTTTCTCTGGTCTGACACTGCCACCCCTCCAGTAACCACCCCCATACCTCACTCCTGTCCTATTGAAATAACCTGCTGGTTCATCCGCCCACCTTAGGTCTCTCCAGACTCCAATCCATCCTCCATGCAGCCATCAGATTAATCTTACTAAAGCCCTTGTCTAGGTCATCTCCCTATTTAATAAACTTCAGTAGTTCCCTGTAACCTCCAGGAGCAAATATAAAATTTCTAATTTGTCTTTTAGAACCCCCAAACCCCGACCCTTTCCTCCCTTTCCTCTCTTTCTTCCTTCTGGGTCCTGTGATCTAGGACTGGCTTCCTCTAAGTCCCAACTAAAGTCCTACCTTCTACAGGAAGCCTTCCCCAACCCCTCTTCCTTCCAGTGCCTTCTGTCCAGTAATTATTTCCCATTTATTCTGTATATAACTTGCTTTGTATGTATTTGTTTGCATGTTGTCTCCTCCATTTGACTATAAGCTCCTCCTGGGCAAGGACTGTTTTTCGCCTCTCTTTGTAGCCTCAGAGCTTAGCAATCTTGGCTCTCCTCCATGCGTGGCATGCTCTCCCGCCTCATCTCCACTTCCTGGCTTCCCTGGCTTTCTTCAAGTTCCAGTTAAAATTCTGCCTTCCCCAGGAAGCCTATTCTACTTTCCATTAATGCTAGCGCTTTCCCTCTGTTGATGATCTCAAGTTTTTCCCATCTACATCGTGTTTTCCCTGGGGCTTCCCTTTTTCCCAGGCCTCCAGAGCTTGCCAGGTCTGCTCCAGTACACAATGGCTACAAAGTTCATCCTGTTATTTCGTTGGACTGAACAGGGGGCCCTGTGGGATGGGAGGAGGTCACCAAAAATTAAAGAGAATTAAAAGTGTACCACTGTGTGCATTTAGGAACACTGTGGAATTCAGTGAAATCTCTTGTACAAACAGTTGGCAGAGGAGGCCTGCTCAGATCATATCAAGATGGTACTTAGGCCCCATAAAGGTTTTTAACATCATTTGAACAGCTGTAAGTCCCAGATTGGGAGAGATCTGATCCCCTTCCTTAGTACCTGGGGCAAAACTCACATGGGGCAAGCGATCAAATGGTGATCAGAAGAAACCCATAAGGACACTCTCAAGAACTTTGGATTTGATTGCACAACGTGTGTGACATGGGGGTATTATGCCTGCACTCTTATGTCATCTGGGAACAAGCTAGATCCTCAACCCCTTCCTCTACTGAAAGTGCCAGAGATGGAAGTGGAGAGAGAAATAGAAAGATAACACACACTATCTCATTTTCCCATCACCCAGAAAACAGAAAAATTTCACCCAGGTCACCCCCAATTTTCATAAAAGACAATATTTGCCTTATAAAACCCAACTTAAAAACCACAGAGCAAGGCTCTTTTCCTCATAGGTCCTTTGTATAGTTCTACTAGCTAAGACCACTTAATTTAATTGGGCAGGGGGAGGGAGGAAATTGGGGTTAAATGACTTGCCCAGGTTCACACTGCTAGTAAATGTCTGAAGCTGGATTTGAACTCAGGTCCTTTTAAAAAAATATATTAGTCATGTTATAAGAAAGAATTAGAACCAATGGGAGGAACCATGAGAAAGGAGAAACAAAACAAAACAAAAAGAGAGAGAGAGCAAGTAGTCTACTTCCATCTGCATTCAGACTCCATACTTCTTTCTCTGGATGTGGATGGCATTTTCCATCATGAGTCTTTTGGAATTGTCTTAGATCCTTGCAATGCTGAGAAGAGCTAAGTTTATCAGAGTCAATCATTGCACAATGTTGCTGTTACTGTTACAATGTTGCTGTCAGTGTGTACGATGTTTTCCTGGTTCTTCTCACCTCACTCAACATCAGTTCATGGAAGTCTTTCCAGGTTTTTCTGAAATCTGCCTACTCATCATTTCTTAAAGCACAATTATATCACATTCATGTACCACAATTAGTTTAGCAATTCCACAGTTGATGGGCATCCCCTCAGTCTCCAATTCATGCCCAACACAAAAAGAGCTACTATAAATATTTTTGTACATGTGGGTCCTTTTCCCATTTTTATGATCTTTTTGGAATACAGACCTAGAAGTGGTATTGCTGGGTCAAAGAATATGCACAGTTTTATAGCCCTTTGACCATAGTTCCAAATTGTTCTCCAGAATGGTTGGACCAGTTCACAACTCCACCAACAATGCATTAGTTGAACTCAGGTCCTCTTGGCTCCAGGGCTGGTGCTCTATTCACTGTGCCACTAAACTGCCCCTCACTTAATTTAATTTTAATTTAATTCTACAAGCATTTTAAAAAACCATTAGTCACCCTCCTAGGCACTGAGGACACAAAGACATAAGTGAAAAAGTCCCTAATCTCAGGAAACTTATAGTCTACTTTGGGATGGGGGAGCAGGGGAGGCAAGGCAGAGGAATGACAATGTGGGCAAAGATGAGTAAATATAAGTACAACATACACAAAGTTACTTTGGGGTGGGGAGCATCAACATCTGGAGGGAATTGATAGAATAGAAATTAACAAGCCTATTTGAGGAAACTGAGGCTCAGTGAAGAGAAAATGTGTCTTTTGGAATCCACTGAACTCTATATACTTCTCTCTGCCTGCCAAGGTCCATCACAGTCAACTACATTATGTTTTCATTTGGTCTTTATTTTTGTATATGTTTTTCCTTCCTTCTTCCCTTACTCAGAGAATCATCCTTTGCAACAAAGAATGAAAAATAAAGGGACAGGAGGGAGGGGAGGCACTTCAGCAAAAGTAACATGTCAGTTACATCTGAGAAGATAGCACATGTTCCACATCTGTAGTCCCCCACTTCTTCAAAGAATGGATGGAGGTCAATCTTTTCACTTTTCTTTGGGGTCAAGCTTGGCCATTATAATTATCATATAGCTTTCTTTACATGAACTAGGTGCCATCTGCCATGGTAGGTGTCATACTTTAATTTGGAAACCAGGCCCAGGATTTCAAAGTCTGTTCCTCCTTTTTCTTAGAAACAGAAATCAAGGATGTTGCAACACAAAACAAATATTGCCATCACAATCACCTCCCTAACACCAACAATGCTTGGAGGATCAGTCTATTCCCTCAATTTCTCAAGAGCAACAGTTGTCTATTACCCCTTAACTCTGCCCCTGAGCGGGTGGTGCCCATTTCTCAGGTCTGTGTTTGAGGCAATGTGTGTGAGTGTGTCTGTCTGTGGTACTCTTTGGCCAGTCTCCCCATTCTGTTAACCACTCTCATTCTGTCCATTTAAGCTGTGCCTTCACTGAATCCCATTTGATAAGGTCATTATTTTAGAAAAGCATTTAATCACACATATGCACATTAATTTCAAAGATGAGCTACGTATCTATCTATTCTATGAGTCCACACTCCAAGACCTCAAGCCCCAGACAAAGTGAAAACCTAGGTTTTCATTTCAGTAACTGGCAGTAAGTAAGCCAGCTGAGCAATGACAATCTGCTGACTTCTGCTTTATTGTGTTGTTTTCATTTACATCGTTGTAGCTACTTTCTATCTGTTTTTTAATTGTTGTCTCCGTGTATAAGTTCCTTGCGGGAAGGTATTGTCTTTCTCTTTAAAATGTGTGTCCCCAGTGACTGGCACACAAATATTTAATAGAAGTCTATTGAATTGAATTGAATTGCTCTAGACCTGATACTTACAGGGAGTGAGAATGCCTGCCTCTTTGAATCAGTCTATCAAAGGCACAAGCTGGGTTTGAATGTCTTTAGTCATTTGGGGACGTGGAATGATTTTGATCCATTAGATGGATGATAGATGATGCTGCACAAGAAATGTATTAGGTTTAATTGGAAGAATAAGGCACCACATCTCTGAGCCTCTGGACAGTAGGAAAGGAGATTCAAGCGGGAACATTCCGGTGACATCTTGGGGATCATAGAGTTAGAATGGTCCTGAGAGATCACTGAGTTCAATCCCTCTGCCCCCATTTTACAGAGAAATGAGTCAATTCCCCCAAAGTCACACACAGTAGGAGGCAGAACCAAGATTTAACTTGTACCGTCTGATACCAAATCTAACACTCACTTCTTCCGCTGTACCAAAATTTGTTAATGTATTTCTTTTTGTGGTCGATAGGTGATGTCATGGTGCACAGAGCTCCTGACCTAGAGTGAGGAAGATTTGTTTTTCTGTGTTCAAATCTATCCTCAGACACTTACTAGCTGTGTAACCTTGGGTGAGTCATTTAACCCTGCTTGCCTCAGTTTCCCCAACTATAAAATGAGCTGGAGAAGAAAATGATAAGCTCCTCCAGTATCTTTGTCAAGAAAACTTCAAATGAGGTCACAAAGCATTGGACATGACTAAACAACAACAAATTTCTCTCTACATAAAAAAAGAAGGCTTACCCATTGGTTAAAAAAATATTTTTTGATTATAGTCCCTTGGTAAATGAAGGCTGTTCTCACTTCCCAAGAATGTCTGATTTTCTGAAATCTTGCACGTCCCACCAGGAAGTCAGACTTACATAACTCTTCCCTCTGTTCCAACCAGAAGGCTTTAGTTAAACAAATAAACAATTATCTTTGAGATTAGAATTATAGCAAAAAGGCTGAATTCATTCATTAGTGGACTGCTGTCCGTGGTGGATGTTAGCCCGACTCCTGACTTCAGCCTGGCTTAGAGCATTATGGCTTTGGAGCTCTCTCATGACACCCAGTCCGTCCCTGGTTCCAACTTGGTAGGACCCCCCTAGAGCTCAGCTTTAGGAAACACTGGGGAGCAGGTGGGGCCACATTGACCTTATTACCGTTACGATAATTATTAGTACTATGATGATGGGATCCCAGAAGGATGGAGTGCTAGGACCAGAAGGATGCTTAGTAACCATTTAGCCTGATTGGCCAGAGGTGCACAGTAGAAATGGAATCTGAACCCAAGTTGGCCGCCCCTTGTCATGCATGGGTCCTATTGAAATTGGCACCATCCTCAAACCAGAGGGGACTGGTTTTGCATCATGTATTCCTGGAATCTGAGAGCCAGAAGGGAGCTGGGGGTCATCAGCTCCTATCCCCTGCCCCCATCCCTCCTAGCCAATGCTTCTGGCACCCTTCCGTGCTTTACTCTAATTTCCCAGGGCTCCCTAAGCTGCTCCCAGGCTCTTAATGATGTAGTTGATAATAGGATTGCGGGCATTCATTTGGAGCAGTAATAATGCTGGAGGGAGCCCTTGTGGGGCCTGGCTGTGGGGGGGAAGGGTGACCTCACAGGCTAAGCAGCCAGGGCTGGGAGCTCAGAGTTGTTCTTCCCAGACCCCAGACGGCCTGGGGAGCCCGGATCAGGAGGGTGGCTCCATGGGAGGCTGATCTCATGCCAGGACCCTGCCTCCAGGGCAGAGGGCATCATGGCTTTGGATGCTCTGCTGACTCGGGTGAAGGATGTGTGCCGGAGGAATGGGCTGCTCATCCTGTCGGTGCTCTCTGTCATCATAGGCTGCCTCCTGGGCTTCTTCCTGAGGACCCAGCACCTCTCACCCCAGGTCAGTCCCTCACAGCCTTGGCCCAGGCTGTGCCTCCCATCCCCCATCCCGCTGACCTGAGGTGCTCTCCCCCTCACCTCGTAGAATCCTCAGGCTCCTTCCAGACATGGCTCACGTGCCCCCTGGAGCTCAAGACTGTTCTTCCCCCACTCTCAGTGGGTCAGACTCTCCAAGTCCTCACGTTATCGACTATGCGCCTGTGTGGATACTTGTGGGGACCCTCCCTCTCCCCCCAAATGTAAGCTCCGGGATAGCCTTGTCCTCAGTTCTCAGTACAGTACCTGGCACACAGTAGGTGCTCAAGAAATATTTGTTGAATCGAGTCAAATTGAATAATGAAGGTGATAATAACGTTCCTAATCACAAGAGATGGCCCTTGGAAGTCTGTTCCTTCTCTTACTGAATCTGAATGGCCCGCTGGTGTGGGCAGCAGGTCTGGGGCTGGTGTCCCCATGTGGCAGATAGGAAACTGAGGAAGCTGCTCTCCCAGGGTCATGCTGTTCCTATGTCAGAGATAGGATTGGAATCCAGGTCTCTTCTGACTCCAAGGTCAGGGGGATTTCATGCCCTCCATGGGTAAAGATCTCAACCCATACAGGCCTTCCCATCCTGGGACAATCTAGTCCTATTCCTCCCATAAATCCAGTGCATGAAAGGTCTTAAAAATTCTTGTATTTTTGTTAGATAGGAATCTGTGGAACTCCAGCTATTTCTCTGTATCTGTCTCCTTCTGCCATCTCTCCTCTGTCTCTGTCTCTCTCTTTGTCTCTGCCTCTGTCTCTGTCTCCTCCTGCCATCTCTCCTCTGTCTCTGTCTCTGCCTCTGTTTCTGTATCCTCGTGCCATCTCTGCTCTGTCTCTGCCTCTGTCTCTGCCTCTGTCTCTGTCTTTGTCTCTGCCTATGTCTCTGTCTCCTCCTGCCATCTCTCCTCTGTCTCTGCCTCTGTCTCTATCTCCTCCTGCCATCTCTCCTCTGTCTCTGCCTCTGTCTCTGACTCCTCCTGCCATCTCTCCTCTGTCTCTGCCTCTGTCTCTGACTCCTCCTGCCATCTCTCCTCTGTCTCTGCCTCTGTCTCTATCTCCTCCTGCCATCTCTCCTCTGTCTCTGCCTCTGTCTCTGTCTCCTCCTGCCATCTCTCCTCTGTCTCTGCCTCTGTCTCTATCTCCTCCTGCCATCTCTCCTCTGTCTCTGCCTCTGTCTCTGCCTCTGTCTCTGCCTCTGTCTCTGACTCCTCCTGCCATCTCTCCTCTGTCTCTGCCTCTGTCTCTGTCTCCTCCTGCCATCTCTCCTCTGTCTCTGCCTCTGTCTCTGTCTCCTCCTGCCATCTCTCCTCTGTCTCTGCCTCTGTCTCTGTCTCCTCCTGCCATCCCTCCTCTGTCTCTGCCTCTGTCTCTATCTCCTCCTGCCATCTCTCCTCTGTCTCTGCCTCTGTCTCTGTCTCCTCCTGCCATCTCTCCTCTGTCTCTCCCATTTCCTTTTCCAGTGATGATTACTCCTTTATCTCTGGTACGAAGCCCTGTCTTCCTAAGAGTTTTGTGAGGAAGGCAAATGCAAGGATTATTATAACCACTTTACAGGGGAAAAAAATGGAGAGTCAGAGAGACTGACTTCTCCAAATGACTTCCCCAAGGGAACAAATCTCAGGAGCATCAGAGGCTGGATGTGAAGTCAGGTAGCAACAGGTTTTGTGATACCTAGAACGCCTTAGGGAACTAGACTGACCCAGAGGCCAAGAGTCTTAGGGGGGCCAGGAGAACCTGACCATATGACAACATAGACAGCAAGCCAAGGAGGGTGATTTCAGGGTTTCTCTTTCCCTCAATATATCTTTCTCACTGGTGTAAAAACAGTCTCTACTATTAGACATTCATTCCTTTGACTTAGAGAGCATTAAGAGAAATACCTTCCAGGAAGTGAGAGATAGTCAGACTTCACCTGCTCCCATAAGTGCCCTGAGCCCTTCTCTTCTCTGTGACAGACATTTCCAGTTCCTTTGATCTGTCCTGGACTTGAGGGTCCCTCACTCTCCCTATTCCTGTTGTCCAGTCATTTCAGTCACATCTGACTCTTTGTTACCCCATTTGGAATTTTCTTGGCAAAGACACTAGAGAAATTTTCCATTTTACAGATGAAGAAATAGAGGCAAACAGGGTGAAGTGACTTGCCTAGGATCACATAGCTAGTAAATGCCTAGACAGGATTTGAACTCAGGTCTTTCTGATTCCAAGTCTAGGGCTCTATGCACTATAGCACCACAAACTGCTAGCTGAGGTCCTTGTTTCAGGTCACTTCCCTTCTAGAGGCATCAGTTGTCTTGTCTATAGCATGGATTCTGTGGTATCTGAGATCCCTTTGGCCCCCTACTCCATGTCTAGGGCCCTCTTCTCAGACCCTGGGCAGCAGGGAGGGAGCTGGCCGTTGCAAGCTGGGGGCCAGCTCTTCCCCTGAGTTAACACAGGACCAAACATTTCCTTGTGCTAGGGCTTCACTTGAGAACAAATCTGGAATTCCTGTGTGTTCCTGGCCCAGTCTGGGGGGCCCTTCTCATCCCTCTCCATCTGTTTGGATCAGTCTGCAGTTCCCAAGCCAGAGAGATAACAGGAAGGATGTGGACGTTAGAACAAGCTCTTGGCTGGAGATGGGGAGCTCAGTGTCTCCCTTTGAAATAGAATCCCCCAGGGGCTGTCTGAAGTCTCAGCCAGTGACTTGAGCCCTGAATCTCTGTTTCCCTAAACGCTCTGGTGTGCAATGGGGAAGGCATGCAAGGTCGGAAACAGCCCAGAGCCGTCCCAGGAGCTCACCCCTCCCAGCTCTGACCCTTACTGACCCAGAGTGCTAGCCTGGGGTCACCTTCTGGGCCTGAGTTTGTGGGCCCATGTGAGGCAGAACAATTAGAATAGATGAGCCCTGCCCCTCAGATCTGAATTTAGCCCCGATGCTGGCTGGCAATGACTTCTCTGAGCCTCAGTTTTCTCTTCTGTAAAAAGGGCACAAGAGTAGAACCTCCCTCCCAGGGCTGCTGTTAGATAAAGGGAGATATCCAATTGAAGAAACAAGTGTTTATCGATTGATTGTATCACTTGGCACACTTCAAAATCCTATATCAACATCAGTGAATATTGTAGCTGTTATCATCATCGCAATCTGAGGAGGGATTAGAACTGTGATTTCACTGGCACAAGGAGTTCCTGGTGAGGAAGGTCCCTTCACCAAAGCAGATTGGCACTCTCTCTTCAATTTATCATCTTACAGAATTTCCTGATACAGTCTTATGTAGTAACCATTATATGTCAAAGGCAGGTCCTGAACCCAACTCTACCTGAACTCTGATGTCAGCTCTCCGGGCACTAGTTTATATGCTCCACTTTGTTTTCCATCATCACCATTATATTCTAAGTCTCTTTCCAGCTCTGACATTCTGGGAAAGTCATGACTTCCCCTTTAAGAGCCTTAGTTCCCCCATCTGTAAGATGTGGATGATTTTACTTGTACTTCTGCCTCACAGGATGGCTAAATGGAAAAAAAAAGTTATAAAGTGCCTTGTAAAGTAATGTTTGGATACAGTTTGTTTTTATTTTAACTTGCTATTTTCTCATGGTGTGCTAGAAAAAAAATGAGGCTAGGAATTAGAAGACCTCAATTCTGGTTTCAGTTCTGCCACTGTCATTTTATGACTTTGGTTAAGTCAATTTCTCTCTCTGATACTCAGTTTCTCCATCTGCAAAATAGTTGAAAGGGTTAGATAGTACCAAGGTGTAGTCTTAGCTCCAGCTGGGCAGACTTGGGGAACTTCCAGTCTCTGTTTTCCTTACCTAATGAATGAAGCTAGATCAGATGATCTTTTAAGGTCATCATGGTCCAGCCCTGGGAACAGGGATGAATCAAACAGCTGGAAACAACTTTAAAGGACTATCTTTTCCAATCTCCCATTTTTTAATGGGTGAGAAAAAGAAAGCTCAGAAAGGAGTGTTTTGCTGAAGGTCACACAGCAGAACAGGGATGAGAACCCAGGAACCCTGACCGGAGGGCTTAGATCTTTTCTCACTTCCCATGAAGCCTCTAGAGAAGCCTCTTTCCCATGAAAAGATTGTGATAAGTATAAGAGCATTAGGTTAACACAAGTGAGTGAGGGCCTGCTAGAAATCCATATTTCTTTCTGTGCTTCTAGGAAATTAGTTACTTCCAATTCCCTGGAGAGTTGCTGATGAGGATGCTAAAGATGCTGATACTGCCCCTTGTTGTTTCAAGGTGAGTGACTACAAGATGTTTGCCAACGTTTGGTATAAAGTATGTATATGGTATGTGTGTGTGTGTGTGCGTATGCTGAGGAGAGTCTGTGGTCATCTGGTTCCCATTGCTCTTTCTTGTTTCTTCAATCAAATTATATAATGGCTCATCTATTTTGTTGTATTTAAAAAAAAAACCCTTATTTTATCTATTAAACCAAAGGAAGTTTTTTGTTTGCAAATTTTTATAATTTCCTCTTTGATTTTCAGAATTTATGTTTTGGTGTTTAAATGGTTTTTAAAAAATTGTTGGTTTTCTAGTTTTTAAGTTGGTTGCCCAATTTCTTGATCTGTTTTTCTCTCTTGTGTTGATAAAAGTATTTAGAGATATACATTTTCCTCTAAAGAATTTCCATCTAAATTTTTTTTGCTGTTTTGTCTCATTGTTGTCATCTTTAATAAAATTATTTATTGTTTTTATGATTTGTTCTTTTTATCTATCTATTTAGGATTAAGTCACTTAGTCTCTATTTACTTTTTACTTCTTTCTCCATTGGGCTTTTACTTAATATAATTTTGTTGCACTGTAGTTAGTAAAAGATTAATTTAATATTTCTGCTTTTCTATAAGTGCCTTTTGAGGTTTTTAATGCTCTAATTCATGGTTAATGTTTGTAAAGAGACAATAGACAGTTGAGAAATTAAAATAGAGTCCTTTCAATTCTCAATCAATATCTAACTTTAAAAAAAATACTATTCTAGTGCTTAATTTTCTTTTTTGTTAGATTTGTCTATATCTGAAAGAGGTACATTGGAGTTCTCCTCTATTATAGTTTTATTGTGCATTTCTCCATGCAACTCATTTAGTTTTTCTTTTAAGTATTGAAATTCTATGTCATCAGGTGCTTATATGTTAAGTATTAATATTTCATTCAATGTCTATACTACCTTTCAACACAATGTAATTTCTTTGTTTATTTCTTTTATTTAAACAATTATTGCTGTTGCCTTATCTGAGATCATGTTTGCTATCCCTGCCTTTTTTAGTTCAGAGGAACCATAATGGATTCTGCCCTATCCTGTAACTTAAACTGTGTAAATTCTTAAATTTCAAGTGTGTTTCTTATAAACAACATATTGTTGGATTCTGTTTTGTAATCTAAACTGCTATTTTCTTCCATTTTCTTAGTTTTTCCTACTAACATTCACAAAAATGATTGTTAATTGTGTATTTCTCTCCAATTCATCTTATTGAACAGTTTCCTTTTCTTGTTCCCTCCCTCCTCTTAACAAAGAAGATGGTAGAGAGGAATGTGCTTAAGCACCAGTGTTGGATGTTCCATGCAATTTGCTTCTAATCCCCAGCCCCTTTTCTTTTTCCCTTGCCCAGATTTTTAATTAGAGGTTTCCCTTTTTTTCCTTTCCTTTTAAATCCCTCTTCACAATCCATCCTCCAAGGTTAGAGTTTGTTTTGCTTATGACTAATCCCTCCCCAATCTGTCTTCCCCCTTATTTCCCATTCTTCCTTCTCCTCTCTCCTTTCTGCTCATTTCCTCCTGTTTCCCTATTGAGTCAAGTATATTTCTACACTCAACTCTGTATGAAAATTCTACTCTCCTCTACCAGATTCAATTGTTTCACTTGCTACCCCATCTCTTCTTCCCCATTTATATTATCTTCTACCTATTCATCCCAATTATATGAGACAACAAACTCCCTGAACACTTCTTTCCCCTTTCTTCATTAATGTATTTCTTTTCCCCTTCCTTTTCTTTCCTCTTTTAATATAATTAAAACATAGTAAAACAAAACCATTCCCAGGTCTTATTGAATTCCGTTTATGATCCGTGATGACATTAGGGTTCAGAGGGGAACTTGTATTATCTCAGGTAGCCAGTGAAAAAGCATTTATTAAGTTCCTGCTATGTGTCAGATACTCTGCTAAGCACTGTTGATACAAGGAAAGGCAAAAGACAGCCCTTGCTCTAAAAAAACAAAAACCAAAACCTTCATAGTGTAATGAGGAAGACAACACAAAATAGATATAAATAAGATAGTATAAATAAGTATATTTATATATTATATAAATAAATAATATATAATATAAATATAAATAAGACATTCCAAATGTTTTAGTGCAGCTTTGAACTTTTAAGACCTAAAACTATGCTAAAAAATTTTTGGGTCACCCTGTACAAGATATATTAGAAATAATTTCCAGATTAAGACACTAACATTAAGGGAAAATGAAAACGCCTTCCTTTAATTGGTGGGATCTTAGCTGCGACTTGAAGGAAACCAGGAAGGCAAAGAGTAGAGAAGAGGAGGGAGGGAATTTCAGACATGAGAGATAGTAAATGAAAATGTCCATAGTCAGGAGAGAGAGGGTCCTGCATGAGCACTAGCAAGGAGGTCAATGTTGCTGAATTACAGAGGTTGGGGTGAGTGATGTGTAAGAAGACTGGAAAGGTGGGAAGATAGTAGGTTTTGAAGGGCTTTGAAGGTGAAACAGAGGGTTTTATGTTTGATCTTAGAGGAGACAGTAGGCACTGGAGTTCATTGGATAGCGAGATAGTCAGACCTATACTTTGGGAAGATTAATTTGACAGCTTAATGGAGATATTTCTTGTTGTCTCATGGATGATAAATTGGAGAGAAGGACACAAATGGCAATTCACTTCTGTTTAGTTCATTCTAATTTTCAAGGAGTCTGTTGCTCAGGTAAGAATTTTTATTATTCCAAACTATCAATCCTCCTTCCAAGTCTTTCCTTCAAAGATCTCATGTTTTTATAACTATTCCTTCTCATGCCCTAATTTCATCTAGAAAATAATTTTAAGACTTAAAAAAATTACCTTTAAATTCTAATTGATCATTGTCAAAGTGAATTTTTTAGACTTTTCTTGTAGATGTTTTGGAATAATTCCTTCATATGGGTTTCTATCTTGGGCATTTCTGGCACTGTAATATTCTTTATTTTACTCATTGTTTCAACCTTATTTCCCCAAATAGGATTTCATGTTAGGGCCAGGCTCTAAACACTTCTGGTGGGAACATCTGGACCTTATTCAGTCTTGATTTGTATTCTGTGGGGTTTTACTGCTATTTTTGTTGGGTAGTGAATTCTGTTTTTCAAGGACCTTAGAGGCAGCTGAGGCTTCAAACTTCAAACTTTCAGTGTACTCAAAGTAGTCTGATCTAGGGCAAAATTTGGCTGCTGGCCACTTGGGCTGAGCTTTGCAAGCTCTTGACCCTCGTTTGAGTCTGAGCAACATGATTGTAGGTTTACCCCGATTGGAGTTCCAGTAGACTGCTGCAGGCATTAGCCACTCCCAGACAGTTGGAAGGCTTTGTAGGTTTGGAGTGACAGAACTGGGGCTTATCCTTGGTCTGAGTTCCCTGACTTAGCTGCAGGACTCAGACTGGGCTGAATACAAGACCCCACTCAGAGGTCAGAGCCTCCCAGCAGCTATTTGATTCTGTTCCTATCTCAGGTCCATAGCCATTCCTTGCCCTAGACAGTCTCTCTCAGGTGCAGGTCTTCATTGGATGTTCAACCCAGACAATGGTACAAACAACAGAGCTGCCAGTTGGCTACTCTTGTACCCCTTTCGCATTATCAGACCTGTCTCTACGGGATCTGGGACATCTTTTTGCCCATGTTTTCTCTCCCTTTAAATTGCAAACTCCTTGAGGACAGGATCTGTCTTCACCTCTTTTTTGTATCCTCAGGACTTAGCTCAATGCCTGGCACTTAATAAAATTATATTTGTTGATCGATTGATCATACACAACCACAGACTCCAGTTTAGCACCAGTGTAGAAGGCACTGCATGGGGAACCTCCCAAGATAGACCTCTTCTACAGTGTCCACAGACTTCTGTCTACCTTTGCTGACCTGGGCTAGAAAAATAACTCATTGTGATTTTTTTCTTTTCATTTCCCAGTCACAACTCTGATGCTTTTCCTAGGTCTTTGCTGGAGTAGTTACCAGAGAAAGCTGAACTGTACAGCTTCCCCCTCCTCTGCTGTCTTTGCTGGTCCCTCCCACTCTCTTGCTTTCTCCTGATGGGAAAACTGTCATCTATAGCATGTGCTTAAGGTTCTAGGGATGTTCCAGGGACATCTGGAACTTGTGATATGTGGGAAGAGCTCTGGACCAGAGAACAGGAGATAACTTAATACAAATAAATATGTGTGTGTCAAGAAGACTGGGTCTCCAATCCCAGCTCTGACATAAAAGCCTGTGACCTTGAATGATCCTGTAACCCTATGAGCCTTATCGTATGAGTTTCTTCATCTGAAAAAAGGAATAATAATATTTACATTCCCTACCTCACAGTATCCCTATGAAGACAGTGGTTTGTAAACTCTAGAGCTCCATAAAAATGATTTCTTTCCTGAGGTGACCTCCCAGACCAAAGTTTCCTTCCCTCCCTGCTTTTGGCTTCCAGCCTCTCACCATTTCTACCTGAACCCCTATGACACTTTCCCTGAGGAATGGTTTTGCTTAGAGGGGGATTTCCTGGGGCTTAAGAGGAGGTCATGGTGTGCAGTAGAAAGGACTCTGGTATTTTATTCAGATAAACTGAGTCTGAGGCTTGGCTCTGTGTGACTTGTCCTCTGTGTGACCCTGGACAAGTCAATTCCACTTTATGAATCTCAGTTTCCCCATCTGTAAAATCAGGATAATTAATATTTCATTGTCTACAACTTTAGATTGAACTAGAGAAATGAGAAACTTTAATAGCAGATACTTAATAAATAAAACAATTATGATAATTAGCACATTTTAAACTAAAGTCCCAAAGATCCACTTGGTTCCCTCCTCTTCGTATTTATGGAATTCATTTTAGATGAAAAACTATAAGTTCACAGTTGCTTTAAGCCTCTAATTAGGCAAATTTCTAACACTTAGACAGACAGAGGCTGAGCTCCCTACCTAACTGTACAATTCTGGCTAATTGAAATTGAGAGTAACAGAAAGTCTTCAAAGCTGTTGGTGAATTAGGGGGATGTTTACCCCAAGCTTGCGAAGACTTCCTCTGGTGCAATGGGTGGATGAGAACAATTTGCTCCAATGACCACGAAAGTGGCTAAGGCAGGCACTGTGGAGCACTTGCAGCTTGGTCAGACATCGAAAATGCCAAGGTCATTCACTGCATTCTGGGCCATCACTAGTCATCACGACTTTTGTCATGCCACTGGAAGACTCTGGAAGGGAGAGTGAGGCAGATGACTTTGTACAACTCTGCCTCACTTAAATCTGATCAATGAGAAAGTCAAGACATCACCTGTGATGTTACTGGTCCTTTTTGAAACAAAGGACAAACAACAGTAATTCTATCTATTTCTAGTTAACCCTTTGCTTCTTTGAGGATGAGGCAAAATTCACTTTCCTGGAAATGTTTGGGTAATGAAACTGAAGATTATGTTGTAATGTCTGTGGACAGATAGCATCTGGAGGGAAAAGCAGGGGGAAACTGATTTTTTCTCAGGATTTCTTTCAGGCAAGATCTACTTTGAGGTGCCTATAGAGCTGATGACTCTCCTCAGTATCTTTTATTTGCTATAACCTTGCCCCTCAGAGATATGTTGAATCTTGCCCTTGCTCCAAGTTTACTCCAATCTCTCTGTTTCCAGAGTCTTCTCTGAGAATCACTCCAGTTTTAAATTAGCTTCTTCTAGCTGTGACTCTCAACAAGTCACTTTTCCCTGTTTATCTCAGTTTCCTCAACTGTAAAATGAGCTAGAGTAGGAAATGGCAAACCACTCCAGTATCTTTGCCAAAAAAACCGTAAGTGGAGTCATGAAAATGAGGCACAACTGAAAAGTGACTGAGCAACAGCTGCTTCCAAATTTCTTACAACATAACTACATCTCTCACACTAGCTTTGATTGATTTGAGGAGGTGTACAGGTCCTGTTCACACTTGGTCCTGATTAACTAAATCTAACAAAATCAATTTTAAAGGAGTAGAATAATCAATGGAGTCTCACTCTCATACAAATGTTGAATTGAGCTGTCCTATCAGGTTAGGAAATATTCCCATTTTACTGCTAGTGGAAACAAAAGCTCCTGATGTGAGTAAGTAGCTAGGACAGGATTTAAGCTCAGAGATTTTCTGTCTGAGTCTAGTGTTCTTTGTTCTATACTACGAAATATTGGTGTGAAATTTGATAATTTCTCTTCCCTCCCCAAAGGTATCTTGATCTGCTTTTGAATGTGTTTGATATGTATTTACAAATGTACATTTAATTTTGTGTATGCATAAACATACATGTGCTTCCTTTGTTAGCATAAACTCCCTGAGGGCAAGGATTGCTTTGGTTTTGTCTTTGAGTCTTCACTGTCTCTAGCACACAGTAAGAAGTTGGTACAAGGTTCCTGATTAACGAATGGGTTGATTTCCTCCTACAAAGGCATCCAGCCAGTTGCCAATGCTTTCTGACTCTGCTTCCACAATATCGCTTGCCTTTGTCCCCTCCTTTATTCCTTCTTCCAGCAAATACCTTTCCATCCTCATCTCAGTCTTCTCTGCTCCAGTTAAAATGAATGATTCACTCTACCCTGTCTGCATCCTACATTCTCTTACCTCCTTGCCTTTGCTCAGGCTATTTCCTATGTCTATATTATTATGCTAACTCCTCAGCCATTGATATCTTCCTTATCCTTGTCCCATTCAAATGATTCTCCTCAGATTACCACATCATTTTGTTTGCCTCTCACTTATCCGCCATTTTATATTATAGCTATTTTCATATGTGTTATGCTGTGAATCTCAGTTACATTATGATCTCCATGAGGGCAAGGATTACATATTATTTCACACTGGTGCCTCCCTTAGCACTGCTCATGTGACTCTGTACATGAGAGTAGCTTAATAAGAACTTAACCACTGAGAGTGGTCATCGTTTTCCACCTGGCTGATCTCCTGAATTTCGTAATTTCCCCAAACATCCTTCTGCGAGAGGAATCCAACTGTGTAATTCATACTCTCTAAGGTCATTTCTTACCCCAGCTGTAGGACTCACCACACCCCTGTGATGAGCATTCTTTCCCCCCACCCCATCAGATTGTGATCTTCCCATCTTCCAGGACAGAGATTGTCAGACCTTCCTTTGTGTCCCAAGCATTTAGCATGCTGCCTGACTCAGAGCTGGCACTAATAAATGTTTATTGGCCGACTCTGAATGCAAAGATCATTGCAAGTAACAAAGTTATCACAAAGCATATGCATAAGTCCCCTTTATAAAAGGGGCTTTGAGCCACTTGAGGAAGCTTTTCAACTGTAAATATATGATTTCATGATCTCATGAACTAGTGAAGAGGGCATTAGGGCTAAGAGACTGAGGACAGGCTTACCAAAAATACCAGGCTCATGGATAGTGGAAATGCTGTGGTTATAATTTGCCCAGATTTTGCAAAGCCTCTGCTTATGGATAAGGCGGTGAGAGGAAGACAAGATGATAGTTCATTTAGATGCACTAAGAGCTTGTTGAATGACTAGACTCAAAGAGAAGTCATGAATGGTTTGATATCAGCTTAGAGACACATTCAGGGTACAAAGATTGCCTCCAGTACAAAGGGCATGCTGGAGGGATTAGAACAGAAGACCAGGAGAAAAGGTTGGGCAGGGCAGTGGCAAGGTGTTTAAGAAGTTGTCAGGATAGACTGGACCAGGGAAAGACCTTCGTTAGACCAATGCATCCATCCAGTCAAGTCATGATGAAGATCTGAACTGGGGTGTTGGCACTGAGAGTAGAATCTATTCCACATGACAGACTGTTAAATACTTGAAAACAGTTGCTTGTCCCCAGAACGTTCTCTTCTCTATGCTAAATATCCTTAGTTCTTATTCAGCTTTATGTCATTTGCAAATATGACAAGCATGCTATCTAGAAGATGGTACAGGGGGTCAAGTGCTAGATGTGGAGTCCAGAAGACCTGAGTTCAAATCCTACCTCATGCATTTCTGAACTATCTGAATCTGTTTGCCTCAATTTCCTCATTTGTAAAGTAGAGATTAAAAAAAACAACTACTTCCCAGAGTTGTGAGAATTAAATGATATGATTTATGAAAAGTGCTTTGCAAACCCTGAAGCACTTTATAAATTCTAGCTATTATTCCTTCTCCTCCCCATCCTCCTCTCCCTCCCTCCCTCCTCTTCCCTCCTCCTTGGACTCCTCTTCCTAATACTACTACTTGAGCCTTTATCCAAGTTAAAAAATATGAAATCTGACAGGACTAAGCATAGATCCCTGGGACATTCCATTGGAGATGTCCTGGTAAACTGACATCAAACCATTCGTGATTTCTCTTTGTTGTGGTTGTTTAGTCATTTTTCAGTCACGTCCAACTCTTTGTAAGCCCATTTGGGGTTTTGTTGACAAAGACACTGCAGTGGTTTGTCATGTCCTTTTTAGTTCATTTTACAGTTAAGGCAACTGAGACAAACAGAGTTAAGTGACTTGCCCAAGGTCACATAGCTAGTAAGTGTCTGAGGCTAGATTTGAACTTAGGAAGGTAAGTCTTCCTGATTCTAGATTTGGTGCTCTATCCACTGAACCACCTAGCTGCTTTTCGTTTTGGGTCTGGCCATTAATCAACTCTTGTTTGGTTGTCTACACCCATAATTTAAGGGAATGCTAAATTTCAGTTAGAGGTAGGTAAAAATGAAGATGTCATTTTTTTTTTTCCATCTAAGTTCACACACACTCTGAAATTAACCCACAAAGACCAGGTCAAGAACCAGCCCCTGGTCCAGTGTAACTTCCTTCTTTCATTACTGAAGAAACAGGCTGGGGAGTGAGGAGTGGGATAGGGAAACGACCTGTCCAAGGTTGCACATGCAGTAAGGAGGAGCACTGGAATGTGAACTCTGAGATATTAGAAGACATTTGAACCTTGGTTCTCTGCCTCTAACACCAGGACACTTTCCAGGACGTGTAACTCCTTGCTTTCATTCCCCTACAGAGTCCTGGAGCTAAATGACTCGCAGAGACATTGTAAAGATGAAGCAATTTTCAGGGTCATCTTCTCTAGGTACACCCAGAGTCAGCAAGGATACACAGTGAGGAGGGACCCTTCAGGGCTTGGCTTTGCAAATAACTTGCTGTGTGACCTTGGACAGGTCACTGCCCATCTCTGGGCCTTGGACTAATCCCATGTTCCATGAGTGGGGCTGCACAGCTGCAAGCTTTAACAGGTTTTTCTTCTTTGTCCCAGGTATTATCCCTCTCTTTCTTGAAATTACTTTGTCTACACTTCAGAGATACATGTCATGGTCCCCTCCCCCCATCCCAGTTGAACATTAGCTCCTCGAGAGCAGGGGCTGTTTTGTTTTTTACTTCATATCCATATATTATTAACTTAATAAATGCTTATTGAATTAAATTACACTAGATAACTCACTAACTGTGTGACTTTAGGCAAATCATGTCACCTCCCTGGGACTCAGTTTCCCCATCTGTAAAATGAGAGGGTTGCCCTTGAAGGCATCTGGGGTCACTTGCTGCTCTAGCTGGAGGATGGTCTGACCCCCTGAGAGGCTTTCTGCCACCCCCTTCCAGCTCTGAGATTCTCCCAGTCTCTGACATCCACTCCAGGCCTTGGGAACCCCCAACTCCCACCGCCAGTCTTGTTTTTACAAATCCTCAGAAGAGAATGAAGGGGAAGCTAGGGGTGTCTCCCACAGACTGCTTCCAACATCTGGAACCAGACTGGGACCTGTAGGCCTCTGATCCTCCTCTCCTTGCCAAGTGTCCTCTCCTCTGCTCTCCCACCCCCCCTCCCCTCTCCTGGGCCCATGTTCTCAAGAAAACTGGGTCCATGTGTTTCTGATTCAGCTTGTGCTGAACTCATCAGAATGTTTGGCGAACCTACTTTCCGTGCCAAGAGTCATGTGTGTCTTTCTTCTTTTCTTTCTCTCCTAAGCCTTCAAAATCCACTTTTCCTAGAATCAGGATGTTTGGGTGGAGAAACTCACCCCCTTCCCATACTCCCCATCCCCACCCTCCCTCTGAAGTCTTCAGGCTGGTGGGATGGAGTTGTCCCCTCACTGCAACCACACTTGACCCAGGGCAGAGGATGGGGGTGGGGGTGGAGAAGAATTCTGTTACTCAGAGGGGACTACCCCAGTGTGGGGGGCCCCTGAGATGCTATGGTGAATAGCTGGTGAGGGGAGGAGGAGGACGAGAGGGAGAAGACACAGATTCTGGAGTGGATGGAGCCCAGGCCTCACTCTCCTCTCTCAGTTCTCCTTCTCTTTCTGACTTTTATTGGGTCTTCAGCCAGGCCCTGCTGCCTTTGCTGGGCTGCCCCGCCTTCCTCTTTTTCTCTTCCTCTTGAACTCTGTCTCTCCCCGTCTGTATCCTTCCTCATCAGCTCCCTTGGACTCAGCTTTCGTCTTTAAGCAGATGACTTTCAGCATATCCTACCTCTGTCTCGAGCTCCAGTTGGCCAACAAGCATTTGTGAATTGCCTTCTAGGTGTCAGACGCTGCCCCACATCCAGGTCTCCATTGGATGTCTCCATCTAAATGACCGATAAACTCCTCAGATTCATCGTCTAAAACAAAATTCAGGGTCTTTCCTCTGAAACCCACTTTGCCTCATTTTCCTCTGTATTAAAAGTGCCATCCTTCAGATCACTCAGATTCCCAACTCAGATTCTTTCCTCTTCCTTGGTCCAAAGATCTAATCAGTTGCCAAGGCTTATTGATTCTACCTCCTTGATGTGTCTCATGAAAAATGTCTTCCGGTTTGTGGAAGAGAAACTGTCCTTCCTTATGAGGAAGAGAAGTGTGTATGAAGGCAGGACCAGCAAGTTTGGAACCCAGGATTCCAAGAGCCAGTCAGCCATGCCCTTTTACTCTACTCCTGTAGTCACTGCCCAGTGCAAGCTTTAATCACCTCTCACCTGGACTGTTCATTAACCTCCCAAATGGTCTCCTCACATTCAGTCCCTCCCACTCTAATCCATCCTCCACTCAGCCACCAAACTGATATAACTAAAATGTGATCTGACCATGTCACTTACCTGCTCAAAAAGCTTCAGTGACCGCTAACTGCCTCTGAGATAAAACACAAACTCCCCCATTTAGCCCCTCACAGTCTGGTCCCCAACTAACTTTCCATATGCCGCAACACACACGCTATGTTCTAACTACATCAGTCAAATTCCTAGCTCTGCCCATAGATGAAATTCTGTCTTCCACCTCAGAGCCTTCTCACAGACCAAGCTCAGGCTTGGAATGTCCTTTCTTTTTGCCCACCCCATTTCCTTCAAAGCACATCTCAGTCACCACTTCCTACCAGAAGCCTTTGCTGACCCCTCCTCCAAGGAGTCAGCGTTTGTGAGAGAGATGTCTCATAATCCCAACCCCAAAGAATGTAACTGAGAAGTTACCCTATATCCCAATACTTTTTTCAGGTGAGAAGTCTCATTAATAAAGTTTCAGAATTGATCAAAGGTACAGGCTTGGTATGAACCTCTTAGTCATTGTGTGAGTAAAGTTCTTCGGTCATTAAATGAAAGGAGATGAGACCACACAGAAAATGTCATCTAGTTGATCAAAGAGAATCAGTCATGCCCTGTGAGGCATTGTAGGGAGGGGAGAACAGTAAGCCAGCTTAGAATCCAGAATTCCAATATCCAGTTAGTCTGAGAGAGAATCTCTTGAGGAAAGAAGGAGAGAGTCGCTGTCTCCTCCTCACACACACCTTCCCTCCCACTTCTATCTAGACCAGAGAATGACCTTTTGAATTTTGAAGGGTTGGACTTGGCCTATTTGGACTGGAAGATGTCATAGCAGTGCCCCCAGAACATCAATGGCTGGCAGCAGCTTCGGAGGAAAAGCCGTACCAGGACACTGGCTTTTAAAGCACAACATAGAGCTAGACTAACCTGGAGAGGAGGAGCTTCATGAGGACTGCCAGGGGAAAAAAGGACATCTATTCGACCCCATGCGCTCTCTAAACTTGAGCCCTGAATTCTGTATAAATTTTTGAGAATAAGTCTAAGACTTTTGAGAGAATTTTTTGGAATCAATTGTTTTTACTATACCATCTCAGTAAATATCTGTTTTTAAAAGCTGATTAACTCTGACTAGCTAAACGCTGATCATAGAGGAGCACACTGGTGGGGGCTCATGAGTGCTAATACTAAAATGTCCTCCCTAGAGTAACTCTTAGAACCCTGACTAGAGACAGTTCAGTCTATTTCAGGGATCCAAACTTGACATTGCTAGTGGGAGTTGGGAGAGTGAGCCCAAGGGAGAGCTACACACTCATGCCATATATATATTTTGTGCATCCTTGTCTGTATATATGTTATTTCCCCAGTAGAATGGAAACTCTTTGCAGGCAGGGGCTATTTGGTTTTTGGATTTGTATCTCAATTGCATGGTGCATGGCAAACAGTAGGTGCTTAAAAATGCTTGTTGAATTGAATTATTGATGCAAGAGAATCTGGGTTCAAGTTCCAGCTGTAAGACTTACTAGCCATATGACCATAGGCATTGAATTGAAAGGAGATGAAACCACAGAGGAAATGTTTTCCAGTTGGTTGAGGAGAATCAATCATGCGCTGAAAGGTTTTACATAGCACAGGTATCCCAGCTTCCTTATTTAGAAAATAGATATAATACTACTTGCCCCCTATAACTCATGGGGTTATTGAGAGGTAGAGACAGGACAACCAGGTTGACAGAGACTTGTGGTCTACCTGGGATCAGCAGTGATCAAATCTATTGAGCAACACCCTTGGGGGTTTCTGTCTCCCTTCCACCTTACAAGTGAATTTGTCTCTGGACCTTGTAATAGCAATGAAACTCTGTTGAGAAAAAAGGAGCTGTTGTAATCTTAAGCAAACTTTAGAGACAGGATCTGCTGTTATTATAAAACATCAGGTTTTGCATCGTATTCATCACTGTGTGGTATTATGTTGTGGTGCTGGACTGTGCTATTGAATCTTCTGACAAAGAAACTCAGAACCTGTCCTGGCCCAACGGCCCCCTTAGGGATCCCTGAAATCTTTCCTTTGGCCTTGCTGTTTAGGCAGCTGCTGGGACTGACTCATCCAGTGTGGGAGTAGGGGTTGAGGAAGCAATCATTCTAGATAATGTCTCTGGGGTGAGATGGAAGCTTGTCCGGTGCTATGGGAGTTGGACCATTCAGTAAACAGACTTAAACATTTTTTTCATTGATATCTTTTGTTTTAATATTCCATTCATTTCCCATATGTCTTCCCATATCCCCTCTCAGAGAACCATCCCTTATAACAAAGAATTTTTTTAAAGTTCAGCAAAACTAACCAGCACATTAACCAAGTTTGATATTCCATGTAGTGTTCCACAACCCAGAAGTTCCATCCCCCACCCCATCTCCACCCTCTAAAAGAAGAGAAGGAGGTGAACTCTAATGTCTCTTCTTTGGGGTCATTGTTTATTTTAATTTCATAGCATTGTGTCATTGTTAGGATTCTTTCTCTTTACATTATTGTAGTCTTTGCATATGTCGTTTCACTGGGTCTGCAGATTTCAGTTTGGATCAGTTCATGTAAGTCTTCTTATGCTTCTATCTGTATTCTTCATATTCACCATTTCTCGTGGTGCAGGATTGTTCCTTTACATTCATGGACCATGATTTGTTTAGCTGTTCTGTAATCGAAACAGATTTTTAATGAATACTGACTAATAACCTATTATGTTATGAGACAGGCACTGAGCTTGACAGGGATGGGGGGATGCAAAGATAAAGAAACTGGGATCTTTGCTTTTAATCAGGATATCCTGAAGCTTTAATAGTTTAAAGCTACAATACTCTAAGATGGCACTGAGATTTTTAGGACACCCTGAAGCAATTCCAAGCTTGGGATATGGGGGTGGAGAAGGGTATAAAATTCAGTGCGGCCCAAGGGACAGAATGCTGGAAATAGAGTCAAGGCTCCTGAGCTGGAATCTTGTTTTCCTCATGGACTATGTGATCCTGAACTGATCACAAACTGAGTCTCAGTTTCCTCATCTGTAAAAATAGGGATGATAATAGAACATGTGACAACTGCCTCATCAGGGTGATTGGGAAAAATTGTCTTGCAAATCTTTAAATACAGTGAAAGCTGTCCTTATTCACAGAGGATTATAATCAAAAATAGAAAATGATCAATCATCCCAAATGTTCCCAACTTTAAAATCCTCTGTTTGATATTCATCTGACAATCTAACACCATTTTATCTTTCCATCATTTATTGAACACTTACTTCATCATAATAGGCACTATGGGTGATACAAAGAACTATAAGAGGATAAGTAGGTGGTTGAGTGGATAGAACACTGGCCATGGAGACAGGAAGACCTGAGCTCATATCTGGTCTCAGACACTAATAGCTATATGACTCTGGGGAAAGAAAGGAAGAAAGAAAGAAAGAAAGAAAGAAAGAAAGAAAGAAAGAAAGAAAGAAAGAAAGAAAGAAAGAGAAGAAAGAAAGAAAGAAAGAAAGAAAGAAAGAAAGAAAGAAAGAAAGAAAGAAAGAAAGAAAGAAAGAAAGAAAGAAAGAAAGAAAGAAAGAAAGAAAGAAGGAAAGAAGGAAAGAAGGAAAAGAAAGAAGGAAAGAAGGAAAGAAAGGAAGAAAGGAAGGAAGGAAGGAAGAAAGAAAGAAAGGAAGGAAGGAAGGAAGAAAGAAAGAAAGAAAGAAAGAAGGAAAGAAAGAAAGAAAGAAAGAAAGAAAGAAAGAAAGAAAGAAAGAAAGAAAGAAAGAAAGAAAGAAAGAAAGAAAGAAAGAAAGAAAGAAAGAAAAAGGAAGGAAGGAAGAGAAGGAAGAAAGGAAAGAAAGGAAAGAAAGAAAGAAAGGAAGGAAGGAAGGAAGGAAGGAAGGAAGGAAGGAAGGAAGGAAGGAAGGAAGGAAGGAAGGAAAGAAGGAAGGAAGGAAGGAAAGAAGGAAAGAAAAGAAAAATATAAGACTTGGTCCCTCTTCTCAAAAATTTCCAATCTAATTGAAGAGACAAGACAAACATCTAAGAAAGAAAGGTGGTGAGTAGATCCAGGATTTTACCTCAGGATTTGATTAAGATGTCATAATCTGCATAGGCTCCCTCTCTCTAGTAGAAAGGAAACTCCGTGAGGGTAGCATCAGTTTCATTTTCCTATCTATACCCCTGGTCCATACTCAAATACTCAAAAGGGCATTCGAACTTACGTTGCCTTTGGACTCTATGAAACCAACTCTGTCAAATCCTTCCTTTGCTTCTCCATGGAGAACTTGCAAGCTTTTCTTCCATTTATGTGCAATTTCTTTCTTCCATCTGGTACCACTTATGGTAAGAGTGCCAAGAGAGCAGTGTGTCCCTGAGGCAAACATCTAAGAGAGAAAATCACGTGGTGAGCAGAACCAAGGCTCGTTCTCAGGCCATTGATGAAGATCAACCTTCTCCCCAGACTTCCCTCCCTGTTCCATTCCAGTCATGTGCACTATAATATACTCTACATCATTTACTTAAACACTGGTTTCTTGATTCTGCCTCATATATACAGAAGTCAGAGGTTAGCTGGAAATACACAAAATTTAAATCAGAGAGAAATTGAAACCACTTTCAGAATATTAGGTATTTTTTAATGAGGAGGCCTAGAGCTATTGTGATCACATCAGAGACTTTTTAGTTGATACAAACTCCATAAAATAGCAAAGGAAGGGACCACATTGACCCGAGGGACATTATAGTGTTCCTAAGCTACAAGCTAGCTAATTGTTCCAATAGAATGTGGCTGATTACATCTCCAGAGAAGGGGGGCAGGAAAGAAGGGCAATAATTGAGGAAACTCTCACATTCCTAGGAATGGAAGGAAGCAGAAAGATCAAAGAGGCTTGAGAAGGATTTGGATCCACCCCTTTTCTAAAGATGGAGGGATGAGAAAGGATCCAGAAACTACTGTTGGCCAACTCTACCCTCAGGAGAGACATCCTCTAGAGTATTACACAGTAGGGGCTCATCCAGGATAAGTTTGGGATGGGTCCTCGATGAATTTTCAAGAATCAGTTGAAGAGAGTCATGTCTATCCTAACTTGGAATGGATCCATTGAAGAAAAATTATACCTTTTTCTCTTTTATGTTCCATTGTTTATAATTTTTCAATAACTTTTTATTTGTTCTTTTGATTTCTCTGTACCAGTAATATCTGTTGTATTCCTGTATATAATATGAGAATTATAGCTACTGTATGTTTTCTTTTCATCCCTGAAATCCTAGTGCCTAGTTCATCTAGAGCACCCATTTTACAGATGAGGAATTGAGACTCAGAAAGATTAAGCAACTTGACCAAAGTCACACAACTAGTTAAGAGCTGAAGCAGGAATTCCAGCCCAAGTTGACAGACTCCAGATCTTGTACTCTTCCTTCTAAGATTATTTCTAATTTATCCTGCCAATATTTTGTTTGTTCATAGTTGCTTTCATGTTGTCTCCCCTCACCTTTAAACTGTGAGTTTCTTGAGAACAGGGACTTTTCTTTCTTTTCTCTTTCTATCTTGCTTGCTTGCTTTCCTTTGTATCCACAATACTGGATTTGACACTGGATTTGAACTCAAGTCTTCCTGACTCCAGGCCTGGCATTCTATCCACTCCACCACCTAGCCATACCTTAAAGATCTGGTTTGTTGTTCAGTTATTTCAGATAAGTCCGACTCTTCATGTCACCATTTAGGGTTTTCTTGAGAAAAAGTACTGTCGTAGTTGACCATTTCCTTCTCCAGATCATTCTACAGATGAGGAAACTAAGTTCAATGACTTGCCCAGGGACACACAGTAAGTATCTGAGGCTGGATTTGAACTCAGCTCTTTGACTCCATACCCAGCACTCTTTCCACTGCACCATCTCGCTACCCCGACAACAATAAAGACAAAAGACACTTAATAAGCACTTATTGACTCTGTGATGATTTATAAATATTCTTTTTTTCCTTTCTAAGCAGACCCAGATTATTTGCCTTATTCAGGACATTCATCAAGACAGCTTGTCTGAGATTCTTATGGGATGCAGGTCTACCGTATAAAGTTTGGCTGTTGACTTAGAAACCCCAAATAAATGAACACTAAATGTCTAATTCATTTTGGGAACCCCACATCTCTTTGGAGTTATTCTAAATTTATTCCCCGTTTGTGTTAACCTGCTTTACTAGTAAGGGTGAGTCAAGAACTCCATTTGGATTGCCCCACCCACTGGCAGAAATCCTCTGAAGAAGATTTGGGGTATCTTGTGGCTCAGGGACCTAGATCGAAGTTTTTGCCTGCAGTGGGAATGCCTTATGTGTAACACAGGATTCCTGGAGACACTCTGGTGCACCCTGTGTGCAGAGGGACTTTTAGAGAATTTGTATCCAGATTTCCAGACAGATTGTCTTATATTTTAAATAAATTTGGAATAGTTTCACCTAGAAGAGTCTACTTTCTCAGCTAATAGTGAATGGATGTCTAATCCCTTGGGGAAGAGCACCACACATTCTAGGAGCTCTGGAGGAACCACTTTCCTTCTGAAATAAGAAGTTAGATTTTCTTTCCCTTTTTCTTTTCTAATTGTCTTTGGGTTGAGGAAGACTTTAAAACACCAAGGCAGAAACATGTGAGAATTTGGTAAAATGCTGTCTTTTTATCAAGTTGTATCACCATATATTTAGAAGTATGGAAGACTGTTAGTTCCTGGTCATTTGTGAATTGTGCTGCATGGATTTTTCTAAGAGTCTTTACTAGGGAAGACATTGGAAAGGGACTATGCTTTAACCTTCTCAAGGCACTGAAGAACTATGTAGAATTTGGGACCATGGACTTTGTCCAAAGCACCCCAGTTAATTTTTAATTAAATATTATTTTTTCAATGAACAAAAATCTATTTTCTCTCCATCTTCACTCTCCTCTACCATTAAAAGAAATGGAAAGGAAAACAAAATCCTTGTAACAAATGTGCATAGCTAAGCAACACAAATTCCCACACTGGGCATGTCCAAAAAAACATATCTCAATCAGCATTTCGAATCCATCTGTCAAGGGGTGGACCATACATTTTGTCATCAGTTCTCTGGAAACATAATTGGTCATTTCATTGATTAAAAAGTCTTTAAGAATTGTTTGTTTTTACAACAATGTTATTGTAACCTTGTTCCACTCTATGTCAGTTCATCAAGTCTTCCCAGGTTTCACTGGGACTATGTCTTTCATCATTTCTTATGGCATAATAGAATTTTATTGCAGTCATATGCTATAACTTGTTTAGCCAGTCCCCAGTTGATGGACACCTCCTTATTTCCTAGTTTTGGGGTTTGGGTAAGCATTTGGGTATTTTTAGCTACTACTAAAACAGTGACTAGAAATATTTTTATACTTTTGGGAGGGTTCTAACTTTGATTTATTTGGGATACATGTCTTGCAGTGACATTGAAAAGAAAAAGGGTATGATGTAGTTTAATGACTTTTTGGGCAAAGTTCCATATTGGTTTCCAGAATGGCTGGACCAGTTCACAGACCCATCAATAGTGTATTAATATATCAATTTTCCTACAACCCTTCCAACATTTGTCACTTTCCCTTTTTGTCAGCTTTGCTAATCTTATGGGTGTGAAGTAGGATTTCAGAGTTGCTTTATTTGAATTTCTCATTATTAATGATTTGGATAAGTTTGTTCACATAGTTTCTGATAGCTTGGATTTTTTTCTTCAAAAACTAGCTATTCATGTCGTTTAGTCAACTTATCAATTGGAAATTGGCTCTTATTCTTATAAGTTTAAATCAGTCCCTTATATGTCTTGGAAATGAGACCTTTATCAAAGAAACTTACTGTGAAGATTATTTTCCCTCAGTTATCTGCTTTCCTTCTAATTTTTGCTGCATTGACTTTGTTTATGCAGAAACTTCATTTGATGTAATTTAGATTGTCCATTTTATCTTGTGTGATCCTTTCTATCACTTATTGAGTCACTAACTCTTCCCCTACCCACAGATCTGAAAGTGATTTCTTCTTTGCTCCTCTAATTTTTTTATTATGTATTTTACCCTTTATGTATGTCATGTACTCATTCAGAATTTATCTTGATATATAGTAAGAGACGTTGATTTATGCCTAGTTTCTGCCAGAATGCTTTTCTCCCTGTCAGTTTTTTTTAAATCTAATAATAAGTTCTTACCTTAGACTTCTGTATGCTGTGTACCTAATCTGTTCCACCGCAAATTGTATTACAAAGCAGCAAGGATCTGAATGATTCTATTAAGAAATAAAAGGGGAAGAGAAGAGTTTTTGGAAATTCTTTCAATCTTTAAAGAGGTGAATACAACCCATGACTCCAGCCTGAGTCCTTTGTGCCTGTTCCAAGGGACCTGCAGGGTCTGGACAGCTCCTCCCGTAGTCCCAGCTCAGCCCCCTTTCAGTTTCTTGTTACTTAGTACTCCCAGTGCTTCTCAAGCTTTATTTATGAAGTCCCAGGCAGGGCTGGGCACAGCATCTCTCCCATGTAGACCCTGATCTTCTGTCTTGCCTTCTTAAACTCTCAGCTGTGACTCAAATCCTTCTTCAGGCTCAGGGCTCACGAGAGCCCAAATAACTCCCATGACAGAGGTAATGACTGTGCCTCTAAACTGCAAATCCCAATATACCATACAGTTCTTGAATGCCTATTACAAATCAATTAATAAGCACTTCTTAAGTACCTACTGTGTACCAAGGACTGTAATATGAACTGAGAAGACAAGACAGAAATGAAACAGTTCCTGTTCTCATGGAGTTCACTGTCTCATGGGAGGTAAGTGGTAATGGTAATGGTAAGTAGAATGTCTGACTTAGAGTCAAGACGATCTGAGTTCAAATTAAGCCTCAGTTCCTTACTAGCTGTGTGACCCTGAGCAAGTCACCTAATCTATCCCAGCCTCAATCAATCAATATTTATTAAGTGCCTACTGTGCTAAGTGTACTTGGCTAACTTCTGTCTCTGTTTTTTCTTTGTACTATGTGCCAAGCACATAGTAGATGCTTTACAAATGCTTGATGTTTGAGTGTTTACTATGTGCAGAGCTGGCTCCTCGGTCCTCTGGAGGATTGTGAGCTCCTGAAGGGAAGGGCCAGATAGAATCTGGTAATGTTAGAGCTAGTTTGAGACTGAGCTGAGGCCAGAGGCCAGGCCACTTCAACTCAAAGGTCTTTCCTCAGCACTGAAACACTCAGGTTCAATCGGTGCAGAAGGGGTAGGAGGATCAAAAACTGTATTTGGGGTCAGAGGACTGTGGGCTTGAATCCTCTCTGCCACCAACTCAGGTGTGACCTCAGGGTTTACTTCACTTTACCTTCCCTGAGCCTCAGTTTCCTTTTCTGTAAAATGAGAGGTTGGATTAGATGGTTGTTAACCTCCTTTGTAGCTAATCTAATTTGTAGCTAGATCTAATTTGTAGCCTCTGGACACCTTTGTCACGTCAACAAGCCAGTCAGGAAGCATTTATTAAACACCTACTGTGTGCCAAGCACCATGCTAAGTGCTAAAGATACAAAGAAAGATGGAGTAGCTGATGCAAGTCTTATGATGTCCATTTTGAAGTTAAGGAAACTGAGGCTCAGAGAAGGGTCTCATGATCCCACAGCTAATTTCTTCATTTGTAAGGGGGTCGGGGGAAGGTAGATGGCGTCTAGGTAGAGTCTAAGTCTATGAGCCTACGATCCCTCGAGGGGATGGTGTTCAGGAAACCTGAATGTCTGAGAATTGGAAGGAAAGTCACCTAGTCCCTGAACCTCCGAGTCTCAGAATCTTCAGGTTGAAGAAACTTCCCGCAGCTAACCAGTCCATCCCCTGCCCAAAATGTTCCTGGTAGCTACTCATCTTCTTCCTCCTCTCCTCTGCCCTGGATCTCCTGAAGGGCTGTGTTCGAACCTCCTGATACCCTTGTCATGGTTGCCCACGTGGATCTAACAGCTGGTAACAACAGTAATCACAAGCGTTTTACCTAGCTCTTTAAGGTTTGCAAATTTTCAAATATTTGATCCTCACCACCATTTGAGAGGTCTGTGCTATGACTGTCTCTATTTCCCACCCTCCCCTAACCTCTCTAAATTCCAAGGCTTTCCCTCTTTTCATTACTTCCTATTTATCCTGCATATAGCTTGCTTTGTAGATCTTTGTTGGCATGTTGTCTCCACATTAGAGTGAAGGCAGGGTCTACCTTTGCCTCTTTTTATATTTCTGGCACTTAGCACACTTCCTGGCACAGAGTGGGCACTTTATAAAAGTTGATTGATTGAGTCTGGGATAGGTTAAGCAACTGGCTCAGGGTCACACAGCTAGTAAGGAACCGAGGCTTAATTTGAGCTCAGATTGTCCTGCCTCTAAGGCAAACATTCTGTTTTACCATTTACCTCCCACTAGACAGTGAACTCCATGAGATGTTCTATGGCACCTCCTCTGACCACAGACCTGGCCCCCTCTCAGCACCTCGTGCTAATTCTCTGCTTTGGGGTATTGGCCAGCCCACACAGGGAGACTGCGTTTATCAGCAAACAGTTCCATCTTTGGTGGAGCTGAGGGTGGGATGCAGGAGAAACCATCTGGGAGACCCAACGAGCCAATGCTAATGTGGCATGTGTGCACTAACCTCCTGGACCACCAAGCAAACTCCAAACCATCTCCTGGGAAAAAAATAGGTCATGGCATCTCCTGGGCCATCTGCTAGTGGTAAAACTCATCTCCCCTCCTCAGGCCTTGCCTCCTGCCTGGCTCTCCTACTCCTTCTGTCACAGCCTGGTACCTGTCTCTGGGGAATCCCCACCATCAGGGTGGGGTTGGGGGTGTCAGGGAAGCTTCAGTTTCTTCCTCTGTAAAATGGGGTGTCTCCTCCTTGTACTCTCTGCCTCCCAGAGTGTGGTGAGAAAAGCTCTGATGGATCTCAACGTTCTAGGAAAATGAAAGTTGATGCCACAGTTCTACCCAAAGATTCACCCAGTACAGTCACCTTATGGGATCTAGGGGGAAACTGAGGCATGGGAGGGCAATGACTTGCCTTACATCACATAGTGAGTTAAAGGAAGCAGGATTCAATACAGAAGGATGCAAGTAGGCACTGGAGGGGAGGGCTTGGAGGGAGAAGGCAAGAGGGGGAGAAGAAACCTCCACTGGGACCCCTTCCCACGCTGGGATCTTACCAGTTACTTCCCCTCCTCCTCCAGGTGGGGGTGGGGTGGAGAACAGGGGGCAATATGGTGAAGTAGAAAGGATGACGATCTTAGATCAATCAGCCAACAGGTATTTATTAAGTATCTACTGTGTGTTAGGCTCTGTGCTGGGTGAAAAAAATGTCCCAGGAGTTGACATGTGGATGGGGGCGATATGTACATGTAAAAATACATATGGAATAAATAGAAAGCTGCAAATATAAATAGATTGAAAGTAGTTAAAGACAAGGGAGTTCCAGGAAGGGTCTCAAAGTTGAAGGGATCAAGAAAGGTTTAAGACAGAAGATGGTGGCCAGGGCTACATCTTTTTTTCCCTTGGTTATCTTTTTTTATTATTTATTTTCAGTATTCTACAATCACTACCATATAACTTAGATTTTTTTCCCTCCCTCCTCCTCCCTCCCCGCCACCTCCCCCATTCTTCCCCAAGATGGCATACAATTTTATATAGGTTTTACACCTACATTCCTATTAAATACATTTTCACCATAGTCAGGTTGTATACAAGAATTAAAATGAATGGGAGAAATCATATAACAAACCAAAATGTAATACAAAAGAAAATGATCCGCTGCATTCTGTGATTGAATTCCATAGTTCTTTCTCTGGATGTGGAAGGCATTTTGCCTTAAAAGACCAGTGGGAATTTTTTAAGTCCTTACATTGCAATGAAGTTCTAAGTCTACCAGAAAAATTCCTCACACACTGTGGTCATTGCTGTGCAAAGTTCTCCTGGTTCTGCTCCTTTTGCTCAGCATCAGATCATATAAGTCTTTCCAAGCCTCTCTGAAGTCTTCCTGTTAATCATTTCTTATAGCTCAATAGTATTCCATTACATTCATGTACCATAATTTATTCAGCCATTCCCCAATTGATGGGCATCCCCTTGATTTCCAGTTTGGGGCGACCACAAAGAGAACTGCTATAAATATTTTTGTACATGTAGGACCCTTTCCCATTTTTATGATCTCTTGGGTATACAGTCCTAGAAGAGATATTGCTGGGTCAAAGGGTATGTACATTTTTGTAGCCCTTTAGGCATAGTTCTAAATCTCTCTCCAGAATGGTTGGATCAGCTCACAGCTCCACCAAGAATGGATTAGTGGCCAGGGCTATATCTTAAAGGAAGAGTGAGGGGGGAACAGAGGACCTGAGTTCCAATCCCAGCTATAATATTACTACGGCATCGGGACAGTGGAGGGTCTTGGGTCCATACTATACTATCAGTGGGAGGACCCGGGAACATTGTTCAGATTGGAAGAAGAGAAGATTCAGAGATACTGCTGTACTTCTGGGCCTCAAGTGACAGAATGAAGCAACCGCCTTCTCAAGAACTTGAATTCTAATGGAACTATTGAGGAGTGAGTGACTGGTATGAACTGAGGGATAGAACTTCCAAGCCATGATTCCCCAGATCCGTCCAATCCCAGATCTAGCTACCAACTTCCGCCTCCAATGATTTTCTACCCTGTTCACTCCCCTCGGTGTAGTGGCAGCTCCAAGCACTTGATGACTGTGGCAGGGGACTCCATGCTCTGAGGGGTCCTCCCAAGTGGGAAAAGCCTAGGTTTGAATCCAATGCAAGAGTGATGGCTTATTGTAAGCCCAGACTCTGTGAGTGCAGGGAGGGAGGTTCAGTACCACCATGGCTACTGAGTGAGGAGGCTGTTGGCTGGATTTTTAGTTGATCGACTGGCAAAGACCATCTCGTAAGTCCCAGAGGGATCTCTATCTACACTGGAAGAGAGATCTACACTGGTGGTCAGATGTTGCTTTGCGTTCTTGAAGTGTAGAAGTATTCTTGTCTGAGCCAGAACTGTCACTTCTGCTTTGGGAGACTGTGATGGGGACAATTCTTGCATCCTACGGGTGACCCATGAGACAAAATTAGTTGTGGAAGCTGGAGGTGTGGGAGGTAGCTACTCCCCTTAGGGAGACTTAGACTGGGGGGAAGAGTGCCACAGTCACAGGGCCTTTTGAATGTACATTCCTCCAGAGTAGGGATTGGTTCATTCTATTTTGTTTCCCCAGCTCCCAGAACAGTGCTGGAATAGTAGGAACTTAATAAATGCTTGATTGATTGATAATTGGCCAAACCCCCAGGTTGGCTGTGCCAGACACCATCGGTGGATCCCAAGTAGAGGCGGATGCCCTTCTGCTTCCTGATCAGACTTCAATGTCCTGAGGCAAAGTCCTTTTGGCCCCATGCTAGTTTTGCTTCTGCGCCGCCTGGTATGCACAGGCTGTGATTTTGCACATCTTTCTCATTATCATCATGTCTCCACACTCCCCACCCCCACTATATTGATCCCATTTAACCAGGGCTCTTCCCTCTTGCCCAAGCAATCAACAGATGGAAAGTCGGCTGTTTCTGGGAGGGTAGCCCTGCTTAGCCATCCTTTCTTCTCCAGTGGGATTAATGCACCTCTAATCCTTTTAATCCCCTGGACAATTTGAGCCATAATCCCTCTGTTTCAAAGCAATATCCAGATGGCTTCTGGGGGAGAGCCCAGCTCCCAGAAGAGGCCCACTTCCTGGCCTCCCCTCTGCTCAGCAGCATCTCCCCACCCCCCAAGCTGAGCCTTGGAGCAGCAGCTCAGCCTGGAGGAAGGAGGAACACCCATCTTCAATCTCCTGCTCATGGCTAGAGGGCCCCAGAGACACTCTCTTCCACATGCACCCCAGCCTACCTCCAGTGGCCCTACCCAGAAAATGAGAATGTCCAAAATGGGGATTATCTAGGAAGCAAGCCAAGTTTGTCCCCAATCAATCAATCAATCAGTTGACAAACTTTGATTAAGCTGTTACTTGCGTGGGGCAGCCAGGTGGTACAATGGATAGAGCACCAGTGCAGAAGTTAGGAGGACCTGAGTTCAAATCTCACCTCAGACACTTGACACACACTAGCTGTGTAACCTTGGGCAAGTCACTTAACCCCAGTTGCCTCATCCTGGGTCACCTCCAGTCATCCTGATGAATATCTGGTCACTGGATTCAGATGGCTGTGGGGGAGAAGTGAGACTGGTGACCTGCACATCCCTCCCTCACTCAAAACAAAGTCAAGTGCAAGTCATGTCATCATTTCTCTGATGGCATGGTCTTCTTTGGCAAAGAAGGATGAACACACACTTACTTGTGTGCTGAGCACTGGGGTGAACATTTTTAATACAAAGAAAGGCTCCCTCAAGGTCTCACACTCTAATGAGAGAGACAACTTGTGTGAAGAACTATGTCCATGCAAGATACCTATGGAGTGGAAAGTCATCGGGAAGGGTAGGGTTCTGGGTGGGGGAAGGGAATATGAAAGGTCTCCCATGGAAGGTGGAGTTTGAGGGGAAAGTCTTGAAAGGAGTCAGGAAAGTTTGGAGATGGGGGAGGAAAGAATGGAGAGCATTGCAGGTAGGGGGACAGGGATGAGAAGGGTGTAAGAAGGGCCCAGGTTACGTGGGACTCAGAACAGTAACAAAAACTCCCAATTCCCTAGTGTCTTGATTTTCACCATATTCTCTTGTCTTTTTCAGCCCTGAGAGGCTGGAAGGCAGTGGTGCCCTGGGTAGACTTGAGGGTGGATCCCAGCTGGGACACCCCCTATCCATCTAGGCACAAGGCCCTTCCTCTAGGGGGTGCTGTGGATAAAGTGCTGGACCTGGAGTCATGAAGATCTGAGTTCAAATCCACATCAGACACTAACTGTGTGACCCTGGGCAAATCCTTCACCACTGTCTACTTCAGTTTTCCCATATGTAAATGAGGGAATGGGAACCCCACCATGGCCTCTAAATTCCATTCAGATTCTGAACCTAAGATCCTTTGATCTCTCTCAGAGATTCAGTTTCCTCTCCTGTACAATGGGGATAATTATACTAGCAGTACCCACCTGCCAAAGAAACTGTGAGGGGGAGGCCTTCCACTTTGGAGCATCCTCTGTTCCCAGGCCTCCTCCATCTCCTGCGTCATTTGCTCTGTTCTAGGCCCTGAGGTCCCTTTCATTTCGGACATTCTGCGATTCTGTTATTATGGGATTTCTCCTCCCAGCTTGAATTCATCTCCATTTGTCTGCTCCAGGAATAATCGCATTAGAGACGATGATATGATGAATGAATGGTCCTGGCCAGCCACCTCCCAAGCCCAGGCAGCAGCAGGGCAATCTGACCACAATAAGCCTAGCTAGGGCTTAGCTTACAAGAAGTGGAAGCTGGAGTAGAAGGCTGAAACCCATTGGGATGGAGCATGTGGGCTGTCCTGCCCAGGTATAGGACAACAGCCACATCTGCCAAGGTTCAGACACACAGCAGAGCTAGGGGTTCTGATTGGCGTGGTGGGGAGGATAAGCTATGCCAGCACACTCCCTTCAACCATCTGGCTGCCAGCAAGGTTGGACTGAGTACCTTCGGCGTTATATGTAGAGCCTTTAGTGAAGAGTTGGAAAGGTTTTAAAAGCTCGAAAATGGAGCCTCAGAGACTCTCTAAGCTGGCAGGGATCTCAGAGAGCTCTAGTCTAGTCCCTAGGAGAACAGAACATGCCTAGCAAGGGGGCATCTGATCTCTTCCTGAACACCTGCCAGGAGAGAGAACTCACCATGTTCCAAGGTGCCCCATTTCACTTTGAGATTGCTCAGGAAGCGTTTCCTAACTAATATCAAACTTCAATTTGTTTCTTTGGAATACTCATTCACTGCCCCCAGTTCTGCCCTCTAGGCCTCTCCTCTCCCAGCCTCCAATCTTCTTCAGACTAAACATCCTTGTTCCTTCAAACAATCCTCACTGGCTATGAACTCAAGGACTGCCAGTTTATCAAGACATCTTTCTTAAGAGGTGCCCAGAACTGAACATGGTACTCCAGATGGAGAGAGGGAGAGGAGCGGGTATCATGTCCCTCTCTCTGCATTTCCCTTAATAAAGTCCTGGATATCATTAAGATGGGGGCAGCCAGGTGGTGCAATGCAATAGAGCACTGGGCCTGGAGTTCAAATCTGGTCTCAGACACTTACTAGTTATGTGACCCTGGACAAGTCACTTAACTTTGCCTCAGTTTCTTCATCTGTAAAATGAACTGGAGAAAGAAATGGCATGCCAGTCCATAATCTGCCAAAAAACCCAAAATGATGTCACAAAGAGTCAGATATGACTGTAATGACTGAACGATGATAATCATTTTGATGATGAAATTCTGGAGACTGTATTTAAAATCATGGATCTCAGAGACATCAAATCCAACCCTCCCATTTTACAGATGAAGGAAAGTGATTTGTCCAAGGTTACACAGGAGGGAAGTGTCAACATTGGACTTCAAGCCTGGATCTTCCAGTTCCAAACCTAGTGTTCTTTCACCTGAGGACTCATAGGAGGCCAGGGTATTTTCCTCACAATTCTGGCTTGAAGTCAACGACCTCAAAAGACAAAGACAGATTTGGAAAGCGAACAGCTGCTTAAGAAAGATGGTATCTCAATAGGATTCAGATGTCTGGACCATAGCTTAAAATGGAGACTCCTGGCCATGATAGGGGAATGCAATGAGCGTTTCTGTTTCTTTTTCTTTCATGATATAATAGATGTGTCTTAGCAATACAACAATTTAAAATGCAAATTTAAGTCCTGTGCTCTTTATACATTTTTTCAATAAATACTCCCTTTCATTCCCAAGAGCAGGGATTTTGATAACAGTACTACACCATCAAGACAGTATGTTGAATTACTTTTTTTTAGTGACAAGACCCTAAATGTGATGTATTTTCACCATTCTTTTTGGCACTGTAGTTCAGTGTTGAAACTAATTCTAATCAATACCACTGCACAGCAATAAAGTATTTTAAGAACAAATGTGGTGTGTCACAACTAATATTCTTTTTTGTTTTAGTTTTTTAAATCATCCCCTCTTATATTTCTCCCCCACAGTTGAATGAATAAAAGCCAACCCAAAAAATAAAACCATATATATGTATGTACATATATATGTGTTTATATATACATATATATGTATATGTATATGTATATATAGCTGCAGATGATGACAAAACATATTCCCACATTGGCCATGTCTGAAAATGTATTTCTCTGATTGTGTTTTAAGTTTGTCACCTCCTTTAGCAGGAGAGGAGTGGTATGTTCCATCTTCATTTTTTTAAACTTGTAGTTTAGCATTGTGTTGATCAGAGTTCTAAAGTTTTCGATGTCATTTTTCTCTATAATGTTGCTGTCATTGTATAAATTTTTCTCATGGTTCTGTTCACTGCACTTTGCATCTGTTCATAGAGGTCTTCCCGATTTTCTCTGAAATCATCCATTTCATCATTTCTTATGGTTCAATGATACTCCATTACTTCCATACTCCATTACTTTCATAGGCATTCCCCAAAAGAGGACACCCTTAGTTTACCATTTGGGATTATTATGAAAAGAGCTGCTAGAAATATTACACTTTTACAGATGCACTTTTCCTTTGATTTCTTTAGGGGTTAAGGCATAGTTGTGATGCCATTGGGTTAATTTTAGTAACTTTTTGGGCATGGTTCTAAATTGCTTTCCAGAGTGACCGGACCAATTCATAGCTACACAAACAGTACGTTAGAGTGCCTGCAGTCCCTAGTCCCTCCAGAATTTGTTTTTTCCTTTTATCAACTTTACCAACCTGGTAGGTTTGTTTTGTTTTTGAAGAGAAGGCAAGGCAATGGGGGCTAAGTGACTTGCCCAAGGTTACACAGCTAGTAAGTATCAAATGTCTGAGGCTGGATTTGAACTCAGGTCCTCCTGATTCCAGGGCCAGTGCTCTACTCACTGTGCCACCTAGCTGCCCCCAATCCAATAGGTTTGAAGTCGAACATTGGTGCTGTTTTAATTGGCATTTTTCTAATTATTGGTGAGTTAGAACATTTTTATATGGTTTCTGATAAATTGGATTTATTCCTTTGAAAAATGCCCCTGTCATATCCTTTGACCAGTTATCTATTGGTGATTGGCTCTTACTTTTATACATTTGAAACAGTTCACTATCTTGGATGTTCTTTCACCAGTGAAACTTGCTTTAATTATATATATTTTTAAAATTTCATGTAAAGATTATCCATTTTATCTTAGGTGATCCTCTCTGTTGTGTAGTCATGAAGTCTTTCCCCTATCCATAGATCAGAAAGGTAATTTCATTCTTCCTCTTCTAATTTGTTTGCGATGTAACATTTTATATCTAGGTTATATACACATTTAGAGCTTGTTTTAGTGTATGGTGCAAGAGTATGGTCTAAATGTAATTTCTGCCAGACCACTGCCTAGTTTCCTCATAAATTTTGTTAAATAGTGAGTCCTTCTTCCAGGAATTGGGATCCTTAGGTTTTATCAAACATTAAGCTACTATATTTGCTCACTTCTTTTTGTTGTTACCTAGTCTATTCTGCTGATTGACCTTTTTTTTAATGAGTACCAAATTATTTTTGTTTGGATCACCATTTTGTAGTATGGTGTAAAATCTGGTACTAATGGATCACTTCTTTCAGACTTTTTTCATTATTACTCTTAATACCCTTGACCTTTTACTCCTCCATATGAATTTTGTTGATGAATATTCTAGTTTTATAAAGTGGACTGGTACAAATTTATCTCCCTAGAGTCTTACAAAGTTAATCAAAAGAAGGTTAAACTGAAAAAGTATGGAGAGACAGAAAACAGCCTGTGTATAGACTTACCCAACTGGATACCACAAAGAGGAGCAGTGAAGGGGGCTAGAAATTCATAAGAAACAAAATCTAAGGAGTCAGTCACCCCACTCCCACTGATACTTTTTACCTGTGTGACCTTGGATGAGTCACTTGCCCTTCCTAAGTCTCAGTTTTTCTTATATAGAATGAATGTGTTGGAGTATATGACCTCTGAGGTCTTTTCCATTTCTAGAATTATAATCCCATGATTCTATACAAATTCACGGCCTTACATATAAGATAAATAGGATAGTAATGGGAATACCTGGTTGTCCTAGATGAGTCCAGTTCCCCAAGCCCTGATGAAATCTGTGCTTGGGTCCTGAAAGAACTGGTGTATGGGATTGATAAACCATCATTAGGGATCTTTGAAAAACTATGGAGAATAGGAAAATGTCTGAAGGTTTGAAAAGGACACTGCTTTCTAGAGAAGATGGAAGGTAAAGTCTTCAAGTGCTAGGCCAGCAAGTTTGATTTTGATTCCTGGTAAAATCTTAGGCTCCATAAAGGAGCAGTTGAGGAGTTCTACAAAGAGAAAGTACTCATAGAGGGTCAGGCTATTTCATCCAAAACAGATGAATCAGCTGATTTAGCTATGACTCAATGGCTAGACTCAAAGGATAATCAGGCATCCAATGTCAACTCTAAAGGGGGTCTTCAGTGGAGTGCCCTATGGATGTGTCCTTAGATCTGTGCTGTTTAGCATGTTCATCAGTTGAGTAGATTAAAGCATATATAAAATGTTTATGAAATTTTCAGATGACACAAAACTGACAGGGAATAGTGAACGTTGTATGATAGAACCAGTGTCCAAAAAACACTTAGCAGTTTAGAAGGTTGGGCTAAATCTGCAATGCAGAAAATAAAATTTATGGAAACAAATGTTAAAGTTTGAGTTTTTAAAATAAATAAGTAAATAATTTTTAAAAATAAATAAAGCAAGTACAAGATAAAATGAAAAAGATCTAGGGATTTCAGTGGACAGCAAGCTTGAATATAAGTTCACAGTGTAACACAGCAATAAAAAAAATGATTCCATTAGCAGAGAGGCATAGACTAAGGAGGTGACCACCCCTCTGTTCTATTTAGACACATCTGTTTAGTTCTGTCTGCCATATGATAGATAATGAAAGATATAAAAGATGAAAGATATAAAAAATGAAAGATATGAAAGATAATGGTAAACTGGAGAGTATCCAGAGGATAGCAACTTTACACATGGCGAGTACTTAAATGTTGGTCAAAGTTTGAGGTTCTTTTTAAATCACATTTTCAGTTAACAAGCATTTATTTGTTCTCCCTCTCTCTTCTCCCCCCACCTCCTCATCGAAGAAGAAAAATCAACTGCTCATAACAAATACTCAGAGTTGAGCAAAATAAATTCCTACATTGGTCATGTCCAATGTGTCTCAGGATGCATTCCGCATCTTTCCCCTCTCTGTCAGGGGTTGGGTGGCAGGCTTCTGCAGGGATAATGGAATATTAGATTTTCCCTGTCCATTAATAAGCCTTTGTGACCACATGTACTCCTTTTCTCCCTTGGAACATGGGCCACTTATGCTCACTTTATACTGTATCAGTTCATACAACTTTTCCCAGGTTTTTCTGAAACCATCCCCCTCATCACATCTTTTGTTGTTCTTGCTAATGTTGTTTCAGTGGTGTCCAACTCTCTGTGACCCTGTTTGGGGTTTTCTTTGCAAGGATACTGAAGTGCTTTGCCATTTCCTTCCCCAGCTCATTTTACATGTAGGGAAACTGAGGCAAACAGAGTTAAGTAATTTGCCCAGGGTCACACAGCAAGTAAATGTCTGAGGTCAGATTTGAACTCAGGTCTTCCTGACTCCAGGCCCAGCACTCTATCCACTGTGCCACCAAGCTGTCTTTCATCATTTTTTATGGCACAGTAATAGTATTCCATCACATTCATATGCCATACCTTGTTCAGACATTCCCCAATTGATGAGCACCCCTTCAGATTCTCATCCTTTGCAACAATTAAAAGAAGTGCTATAAATTCTTTTGAGTCTTTTCCTCTTTTTTTGATATATTTAAAGCTGTACTGATCCTGAAAAGCCAGTTGATCCAACATCCTCATTTTACAGATGAGAAAATTGAGGCCTGGAGAAATTAAGTGACTGGCCCACAGATACCTAGACAGCAAATAGTGGAGCTGTGATTCAAACCCAAACACTCTGGGCAAATTCAAGGATTCTTTTCCCTCATTGTACCGTTCTGAGGACATAGCAGTATATTTCACAGCTCTATCCCCTCATGAAATCATGGACCTCAGTTTCCTCATTTGTAAAATGAGGCTGTTGCGCTAGGAGGTCTCTAAGTCCCTTCCTCAGCTGTGAGGCCCGTGAAGGCAGAGGCTGCATCTTCTGTCACTCCTGTACTTTGCCCCTCCCAGTGAGTCCAGAACCTCATGCAGAGAAGACCATCAGCCTTTCCCATGAATCTTGAAGGAAGCCAAGAAGCAGTAGAGAGGAGTTATTATCAAATATGACTGAAAAGCCACCAAAGGCTTGCTTTATGTCTAGGGTGGACTTTTCCACCCTGAGTCTGGGAGGGGGAGGGGAGAAATCTCTTTGGTTCAGCAAAGATCCAATGCTGCCCTCCCCCGAGTTAATCACTCTGGCTGGGTCTCCTCACCAGGAGCAACCCTTCTTTTTAGTCCCCTAAATCCACGATAAAGACCAAAGATTAATTAGGAGAGAGGCCATGTAGGGCACTGGAGACTGCTGGATTTCAGAATTCATGTTGCTTCAGTTCAGAGATCTGAGGTCCAGACCCAGGAATTTCCTCTGTGACCTTGAATAAGTCACTCCTCTCTGGAGCTCATTTTTCTCATCTTTAAAAGATGGTGGTTGGACTAGATGACTTCAAAGTTCCAATTCCATTCCAATTAGGACATTCTATGGATTGTTTTCCTTCCAGTGTGGGATGTTTCTATGCTCATGAAGTATTTCTAATCTACATTGTGCCAACAAAAGGCCTGGGTTCAAGGCCAGGGGTCCAGGGATTTACTTCCCCACTCTTGACCCCCCTCCAGGAAAGGGCAGAGCTTATTTTCCCAGGGCCTTCTGGGAATATATGAAGTGGCTTTCCTGGAGAGTATCTCCCCTAGGTAGCCCAGGTATACCGATGGCCTTGAAGGCAGTGCAAGCTTATTCTGGCCACAGGGTGGCACCCCTACCCAACAGTAATAATGGTGTGGGGTGAGCTTAAAAGGACCACAGACCAGAGTTAGGAGGGGCCTTGGAAATTACAGGATCGTTGACACAGAGTTGGACGGTATCTCCTAGACCAATCCTCTCATTTAATGGAGCTAGAACCTGAGGAGCAGTAACTTACCCAAGGTTGGGAATGGTCAGAACCAAGGTTGCAACTCCTGCCTCTTGACAGCAACATCCATGTTGCTTCCAAAATAAATATATTAAGAAACCTTGAAGAGGTTACAAGAGACGAGAACATAATGTCTCAGCACTGAATAGGACCACCAAGTCTAATCCTGGAGCCAGATGGAATCACTCTATTCCCTCTTGCCTATGGTGGCTGTTAAGACATTTAAAGACTATGGTCATAGCCTACAGAGTGTTTGAATTAGAAAAGATCTTGGAGAGCGTCTGTCCCAGAATAGGAATTCCCTCTATGACAATGCTTGTAAGAGGCTGTCCAAGAGCCATCTGAAGACCTTGAGGGATGAGAAACTCACCACCTTTCTAGGCTGACTATTCTACTTAAAGAGAGGGTTAGGAACTAAAGGTAGGTAGGATCATAGGGTCATGGAATCCAGAGCTGGGAAGGACCTTGGAGGCCATTTAGTCCAGCTTGCTAATGTTACAAAATGGAAAACTGAGGATAAGAATGGGCAAGAGCACAAAGTAACTTCATACAAGTCAGGATTAGAACCCAAGTCTCCTGACGCCCAAGTCATTATACTTCCCCTCTCTACAACAGAGAGAAGGAAAGTGACTGTCTGAAGTCACTGCCACTCATTTTGTTACTCTCTCTCCTAAACTATGTCCCCCATAACTGAGCATTATACCCCAGTTGTGGTCTGACCAGGAATTAGATGCTGAAGGAGAAACCCTCAAGAAGTTTCCCCTCTAATAGAAAACAATACATAGAGGGGAGTGGCATACAGAGAGGGGTGCTTTGGTGGTGCTGAATGGATTGTTGTTCTCAGAGGTTGAGTAAGAAATGGGGTGGGAGGTGAAGAAGAGAAAGGGAAGAGTGTTTGAGGTGTGGAGAAGAGGTGATGGGTTGAAGCCCTTTGCTAGAAATGGTGAATGCTCACCAATCAGAAATCTGGGATCTCAGAGTAGAAAGCTGGATGGAGGGGAAGGCTGGAGACTTGGAGCATGAGAGACTGAAGGTAGAGTAGGAAGGTGTAACGGACATAATAATGCATCCTACTCCCTACCACATGTGGCTGCTTAAGTTTAAACAGTATTAGATTTTCTCCATTAAGTCTAGATAATCAACAAGACAATCAATCAAACCCTGATCTATAGCATTTGCCAATTTCCAAGGTACTCATACTGAAAGTTGAACAATTGGCTCTCACTAGCTGGTAAGATCTGGTTCCAGCACACTACTGGTTAGATGTCTTTAAACTTCTAAATTTTGAATGTTTTATGCATGCTGGTTCTAGCATGTCAAAGTTCTAGGATTCTGTATGGTTCTAAGGGCCGTTGTTCAAAAGTTCCATGTTGTTCTAAGGTTCTTTGATTTCTATGCAGAGATGCTATCTCTAGCCTCCACACTTTTGCACAGACTCTCCATGCCCAGAATGCCTTTCCACTTCACCTCTGCCTCCTCGCATCCCTTGTTTCTCTGAAAATGCAGCCTAGGTGTCACCTCTTTTTCCACATGTGGCTTTTTCCAGGACCTCCAGTCATCAGTTTCCATGAATTAATTCTATTAATGTTTTACATATTCTTTTATGTGCACATTTGTTTTCCCCAACAGAATGTAAATTCTTTATGAGAAGAGAATGTCACTTTTGACTTTGTTTCCTCAGTACCCAGCAAAATGCTCACTATACAGTTGGTGCTCAATAAATGCTTGTTGATTGAGTGACTGATGAACAGCTCTGATGCTCTGTCCTTTCTCTCCCAGTCTGATGTCAGGCCTTGCATCCCTGGATGCCAAGACCTCCAGCCGCTTGGGAATCCTCACGGTGGCCTACTACCTCTGGACCACCTTTGTTGCTGTCATTGTAGGCATCATCATGGTCATCATCATCCACCCTGGTGGTGCAGCTCAGAAGGAAATCACTGGCCAGAGCTGGAAGCCCATCATGAGCTCAGCTGACGCCCTGCTGGACCTAATCAGGTAATTTCATTTCTCTTTCATCCTCCACCAGTGCCATTCTTAGTCTGACTCCCAAGAGGGGGCTGCTTCTCACCACCCAACAGGGTACTTTGTTCCTGGCTTTAAAAAGGGAGAAGGGGGACCTGCTCTAATATCTTCCCAAGGAAATCACCAAAGGAAAATAAGTCACTTCTCAGGCGTCTGGGCCCCTGGAGGGATATTGACATGGATAACCCCTCAAAAAAAGATCATCAACCAGAAAATAATCCATGAGCAGCTCTGGAATCTAAACCAATAAGCAAGATTTGATTGATTCCTGAGGACCTTAGTGTAAGACAGGATGCCTTCCCTGGAGGAGTTTGCCATGATCCAGGAGCCAGGAGAATCACTCAGAACCATTTAGAACCATTCAGAGCCCTGGAAGAAATCAGGCAGATGGACAGGGAAGACAGGACATCTCTGCAGCTCTCTGCACTTGTGAATTTTCTTCTGCGTTATACAAGTTGAGATCTTTTCTGAATGCTCAGATTGTTGGTGGTGGGTAGTGGGTAGTTTGGCTCCTGGACAGAGAGCTAGCTTCAGAGCCAGCATGACCTAGGTTCAAGTTTGGGCAATTCATTTAACTCCTTAGTTAAATAAGAGCCCAGGAAACTTTCTGAGACTAGAAATTGAAAAATGGAAGCTGATGGGAGAGGAAATTTCTCACTTGGAGGGTCTTAGATAATAATATGATGATAATGATGATGAAATTATTGAAATTAAAGATAATGAAGTCTCAGGTCTAGTTAAAAAAAAGTGCAAGGCACTTGGCATACAAAATAGTCCCTGCCTTTCCTCCCAGAATAGATTTCAAAAGGCAAAGGGAGATTCTTACCTGGATCACAGGCAGATGACATCTACCCACATAGCTAGTCAGAAAGTTGGTAGGTCTAGGATGCTGTGATGCCCAATCCTTGGCAGATATACCAGTCTGACCAGTGTAGAATTTTCTTTAAAGGGGAGGCTAGAGGGCATTAATAGAACTGTGCAACTTTTCAAAGGCAAGTCAGTTTGCTCACTTCATCCTGTTCAGTTCTGGACCCAGAACATTGTTAATTTGTAGTCTCTGTTCAAATACATGTACGAGTAGAACAATCCCATGTGCGTCTCCTTGCTGTGGCTATTGATTTACGTCCATTACACTTTGTTAGTGAAGGGTCATGATCTGTGTCAATATCTACTCCTTTATCTATTTCTTTCCTGCTTGTTTTTTTACGTCAAGCTATTATTATTTAAGTGTATCAGTTTGGAGTTTTTAAATTAATAAGAACATATCTTGTTTTTATCTTTATTTCTTTTTCAAGGGGATGGATTCCTTTAGATCCTTGCTCTAAGTCTGAAGTCTGAGTGTATAACACCAACAAATCTTGGAATGTGATCTTTGGTTGTAGGGGGTCTAGAGGAAGTCAATTGCTCCGTTGTGCTCCGTCCTGGGGGACTGTGTCCTTTTCTGGGTACCACAATTTAGGAAGGGCATTGATGGTCTGGAGAGCATCCAGAGCAGAGTAAGCAGATTCATAAAGGGCCTGGAGACAATACCCTTCAAGGATAAGCTGAAGGAACTGGGGATGGTCAGCTGGAGAAGAGGACTTAGGACTGAAATGTTCTGTGTTGTTAAACAATAAGGTGCTCTGTGGTAGAGGACCCATTGGCCTTGTCCTGCCTGCATAGGCTCCATGTCTAGGAAAACATCCTCACAATGACCTGACTCAGACTGGGAGGGGCTACCTTGGAAAGTGGTGGATGTTTTTCCCTGCTAGAGGTCTTCAAACAAAGGCTGGATGAATACTTGTTGGGTGTAGTGTAGACAGGAGTCTCTTTCAGGCATAGGTTGGATTAGATGCCCCTAAGATCCCTCCCAGCCTTATAATTCTATACACAAAGCACTTTCCTTTTCACAGTCCTGTGAGGGAAAGACAGCAAAATAGCATGAACACTGACTCTGGAGTCAGAGGTCTTGGGTTCAAATCCTGACTCTCCTAATCTCTTCACTTCCCTGGGCCTCAGCTTTTTGGACTAGAAAGTCTTTAGGGTCCCTTCCAGTTGTAGATCTGGGGTCCTCATTTTACAAAAAAACACAAACCTGAGACCCAGACCAAAGGCCACATAGTTAATTAGCATTAAAGAGGGGATTCTTTGTCAGGACTCCCAATGCCAAAGTCAGTACTCTTCCCCTGCCAATCCCCTGCCACTGACCACAGGCTCTCCAGCAACGTACTGGGATGGTGGGTTCCTTGGGAGCTGTGGGATCCTTAAGGTACTATAAGTGAAGTCTTGACTGAAAGCAAAGATGAGGGGAGAATGAGAGCCAAGGGGGCTTTAGGGACTGAAGAGAATGAGGCAGAAAGAAGTCTGCCAGTGGGGGAGGGACTGAGGTGGGCCAGTAGAAAGAGAGGCCTGAATAACCACTAAAAGCATTAGGAGGAGCAGAGCCTCCAGGAATAAGGAGCTGGTGGTCACGCTATGCTCTGTCCCCTTCAGACCGCACCCGGAGTCCGAGCCACACATTTTAGGAAGGATGTTGGTAAACAAGAGAGTGTCCAGAGGAAGGCAATCAGCATGGTGAAGGGTCTTCAGTCCATGTCATATGAGGACTGTTGGAAAGAACTGGGAATGTGTAATCTGGAGAGGTGAAGGCTCAGGGGAGATGATAGCACCCTTGTGTACTTGAAAGACCATAAGACTAGAGCTCTAAAAGGGAGTTTGGAAGGGGGCAGAAGGAAAAGCATTTGTATAACACCTACTATGTACCCAATGTGCTGCGATGCTTTGTAGTTGGTGAAATATATTGCTAAGCCTGTTTCCACATAGACCCACCCAGGCTCCAAAATCAACCTCTCATTATCCTAACTCAAAAGGAGTCCAAAGCCTAAAGATTTAGACTCATCTCCCAGTACTCCAAGCCAAACTGTTCTCAGAGCCCACAGTCATGTGTGTGTGTGTGTGTGTGTGTGTGTGTGTGTGTGTGTGTGTGTGTGGCACAAAATCAGACATAAACACAACTAACCACAGAACTGGGCCCAAATCCCATGTCAACTCTTCCAACACTTGAGGGCACTGAGGGAGTCACAGAATTTAGATTAGACACCCTCCCATCCCACATGGCATGTGGCAAGAGGGAACTAAGATATCCATACAAGAAACAGTGAGAAATCATGAGAGAGGGCCACACCTCTGTACCCTGAGAGGTGCTGTTGGAGGTGGGGAGGACCATCACTGATTGAGATGTTCATCCTAAATGAATGAGCTGATGTCTTCTCCTTGAGCTGCTTAACTTTTTTAGCAGAGATTTAGACAAAGGCATAGATGACAGATTTATCATCAAATCAACAGATGGCACAAGGTAGAGAGGGAGATCTAACCCCTGGATGATGAATCTGACATAATCTAATAAGATGAAATGGATACTCCAAGAATCTGTGGTCTCCCCCAGATGCTGGTGCCTCTTCCAACCCTAAAATTATCAGGCATTTTCTTTGTGCGTTTTGTATAAATTTGTAGCTATAAATTTTCTATAAGCTAAAAAAATATAAGCTTCTCAAGGGCAGGGGCTGTTTCATAGTTATCTCTGTGTATCCTTTTGTCCAGCACCTAACAGAGCCTCACATATTGGGCACCTAATAAATGCTTGTATCCCCAGCACCTAGTTTAGTGCTTACACTTTGCCTGGCACTTAGTAGGTGCTTAATAAATATTTATTTTAACTGACTAGAATATAGCAGGCACTTAATATAGATACCTGATTAATTAAAGTTTGACCAATATAAATCATTTGCCATAAGGAAACTAAAAGAGCCCAAAAAAGCATTTTAGTAGCTTGGCATACTTGCCAAGTAGAGATATGGCTGCCAAGGACAAGATCATTTTGAACATAATCTCATTTGTAATGTCTTGCAGAGAAGAATGATGGTAGTTTATGAATAGCATTGCCTCCTAAAATGGAGAGAAGTACTGAAGGGTAAAACCCAGTTTTACAAAACTTGATGAGAGAGCTAAAGTGAACTAAACAGAATCATTCTGAATGTATTTAAGGTTGAGCCTGGAAAGAAAACAACAAAATGGTGAAAAAGAGAAAAGATCAGGTAAGATTTTTATGGCAAACTCTATTCAGCATCAAGGAAAGTAGAGGCACTATACTTGAGCTCCAACATCACAGTCGTTGAGGTACTTGAGAGGAAATGTGACTAAAGAGAATAAAAGTCAATGGATTGGACCAAGTGTATTTAAAGGGGACCTGTGCTGGAGGTGACACAACTGCGAAAGCATTGAGAAATTGAGTCATAAGGTATCTGAAAAAAGGGAAAATACTGAAGGCATGGAAAAGAATCTCAGACCTTCTTAATTTCCCTTAAGAGAAACCAAAAGAACATCAACAATTACTTAACTGTATACCTACTTTCCTATTTCATTAAATGTTATGGGATATAGATCTCAGAAAAATAATGTGTTATAATATACACATATATATGCATTGAGGTCTTCCGTGATAGGGATATTAGTTGGGAACAGATAGGCTTTCTTAAATGATATTCCAAAGTGAACCACATATTTATCATCAAATACAAGATTCCATTGTGGTTATTATTTATTTACTATTTCAAAAAATTTTGATTTAGTAGAGCAAAATGCTGACTTAAAGTCTGTCTTCCAATGTAGTGTCTCCATCCATCTAAATAATGCAAAATTTTTTGAAGGACGTAACAGTAGGATTAATCTTGTTCAGCTCTCACATGATCTTTAATATCAGGAAAGGCAAATATATACATGTATTGAGAGGGAGGGAGGGAAGGAAGGACAGAGACAGAGACAGAGAGAGACAGAGAGAGAGAGAGAGATGTATATGTGATGAGTTGTAAAACATAGAGACATATATGTCCCAAAGGTATTCACCATTGTCATGAAGGAAGCATGGTGCAAAGTCCATGTTGAAGGGGAATTTCTTCTGAGTGGTGAAGTCTTCCATATGCTCTTGTTTGTGGATGACTTTGGGCTAATTGTATCCAGATATAAAATACTTTAGAGCCTCCTGGAAAAGATTTATAACCAGTCAAAAGAGTTTGGAGTAACCATCTATATAGGAATAATCAAATGGATGAGGAATTTCTATTAACCAAACAACTAGTCAGTTAGATGAATAATTTATGGAACCCATCAGAGAGAAAGAAAGACAGACACAGAGATATAGAGACACAGAGAGATGGAGAGAGTGTGTATAAATGGATAAGAGACTGGCTCCATAATTAAGCAGGAAGAGGAATATAGGCTCATATGAAGATCTCTTTTTAATACCATAATTCTAATGGTGTCACTAGATGGTTGTGATTCATGGAACACTATAGTTCCAAAGACTTGACATTGAGTATTGCTTAAAGGGCAATTGAGAGGCTCGTGGTAGGTATGAACATGTGACAAGTAGGGAATTATGAAAAAGAATCCTAATAAAGAATGAGGATGAGGGGGGAAATGGTGGATTAGTCATGTGCCAAGAGCAAGGGCTAACCCTCAAATGATCTGCAACTCTGCTCCCAATGTTACCCTCCCAATGTCAAGAAAAAACAAGGAAGGATCACAGTATGTTGTCTCTGCCCCTCCCCCTCCCTGCTGTGGGAAGATTAAGGTAAGACAGAGTCATTTAGAACCGGGAGGCCTGGGTGCATTGTAATTGGCTTTGTTTGAATATTCATGTGAGTGAGTTCATAGACCCATCCATGTCTTTGGCTAGTATAAGGAAGACATTGATCGAGCAGAGTTTTCTGGAAAGGAGAATGAGTTGCTTCCCAGGGAAATGAATTCCCTGTCTGCATTCTCAAAGAGGTGGTCGATGTCTTGTCATAGATGCCACATGGGGTTGAGGAGAACCCTGCCCTCGGAGAAGGATGACAGATTCTGGAATTTTAAGGTTTTGTGGCCAAGATCCCTGACTCTGGGATTCTCAATGTCGGTTGGGGGCTGTGGGAGAGTCCAGCATTCCAAGTATATTCTCTGGCTATGGTTGCTTCTAACTCAGTGAAAATTGATCCTTTTGGTTTGAGGATATTTCCATGGTTTTTCTCAACCCAGAGGCCATTTATTTTGGAAAGATGGGTGATTAAGTAGCCCTTTTCCCATTCCTTGGGCAGAAGTAAGGATGGGCACTGGCAAGGGTTTGGGTAGACAGTGGGGGTAGAAGGGATAAGAGTGCCCAGGGACATGGTAGAGTTTCTCCTACAAGTGTCGGCCATGTACTTGCCACTCACTCATCCTCTCCCATGGGAGGTAGTGAGATTCCCATCAGTGGAGATCTTCCTACAGAGACTGAATAGCATTTTTGTTGTGGCGGTGGTGCTTGGGTTTTTTGGTTTTGGGGGATTTTGCTGCTATTGTCTTTGCCAAAGAGAGTTGCTTTAGTGCCTGAAAGGACAGATCAACAATCCCAAAATGGCTGATAGAGAGTTAAGACCCAAGAGAAATAAAGAGACAGTAAGAAAGCTTTGAGCTGCCCTTGAAGAGTTGAAGTCACCTAGCCCAACAGAGCTATATCCTTGGGTGCTTAAAAAAGAATGGCCGCTGTGAGATATTTGGAAGACTGTGGAGAATAGGAGAGTTACCTCCAAAACAAAGACAGGGTAGATGAGATTCCCATCAACTTTGATTCTGGGTAAAAATATTAGCCAACTAAGCAGAATTTGTTAATGCTTATTACTGCCAGGCTAAGTGCCAATCCTCAGTTTCTCTATTTGTAAACTGTGGAACTTGCAACACCTTTTTCCTGGAGTTGTTGAGAGGAAAGGGCTTTTGAGATCTTAAAAGCACTATTAAAATTGGAATTATTATGTTGAATTTGTACAATTCTTGGGTTCATAAGTTTTTAAAGGAAAGAACTGTCAATTTCTCTTGCTCATTTTCTCCTACCATTTATTTAGCAGTGAATGCTTCTCAAAATGGATGGTTTGTGTGTGTGTGTGCTAAGTCAGTGGGACTTTGGATAAGAAGCTTCATGGCCTAGGGGGGTGAAATATTAGCAAAGAAGTAGAAAAGGGACAGTGAGTTTGAGTTTATGACAATCTTTCACTTCCTTATCTAGTCTTTGAAGCACTTGCTAAAGGTACAAGGCAAGAGAGTTATGACAAAAGGCCTAATGTGTACTCAGGCAATTAGGGCTGTAAGGTCCCAAAGGAGGAAGGAATTACTTCAGACTGAGAGGGTCAGGGAAGTTCCCTTGGAGGAGGTTAGGTTTGGTCTGGGTCTTGAAAGGCAGAGAGAACCTAGAGAGAGGGAGGGAGGCAGAAGGGTTATTACAGAATCAAGGCATTAATTTCAATTCAACTCATTAAACCTGCTATCTGTCAAGAGCAAGTGAGATTCTGGGAATACAAAAGTGAAAAGCATATAATCATAGGATTCATTTTACAGATGAAGTCACTGAAACCAGGTGAGCAGAAGTAACTTGTCTAAGTACCCCAAGGAGGATTTCAACTCACATCTTCTGATTCCAGAACCAGTGTCCTTTCTACCACCACCAAGGAATGTCCATTCTCCTTATGGGATACATGTATACAGATAAGTAAATGAAAGTGAGTGATGCAGCATAGGAAGGACAGACAAATTGCTCCAGGAAAACTGGAGGAGACAGGACAGCTCCAATTTCATTCAGTCAGCACATAGTAAACACCAGCTTAGACCAAGATGTTTCTCCTTTGTTGTTGAGGCTACAAAAATGGCTGAAACCAACACCCTTTGGTTCTGGTGACTAGACTACATAACACTTTTTGACTGAATTGAACAATCAGAAATGAGTATGAACAGAGGGAGATGGCAAATCATTCCAGCATCTTTGCCAAGAAGACCTCAAATGTGATCTCAAAGAGTCAGGCATGGCTGAAATGACTGAACAAGCGAACAGACACTGTACACCTCCTTTAATCATTCAGAGTCATTGGGTGAGACACTGGTTCACCCCTAAGCAACTTGTAGAATAAAGATAAGCTAACTCAGAATCAGAGGCAAAAGATTCTAAGGTCTCCAGATTCAAGAAATTCAAGAAAGCACAAAACAGAGGAAGGATTGAGCTGTGGTAGAGAAGGGACATATTAAGGACACTTATTTGACTCTGCAGCCTTTTCAGAGCACAAGACTGGGGATGAGAGAAATCCCAAGAAAGAGTAAGCTGTTTTCCAAACTCTCCTTGCCACAGACAGACAGACAGACAGACAGACACACACACACACACACACACACACACACACACACACTGCGATGGCTGTCTATCCACAGACATTACAATATTATTTGCTGTTTAATTACCCAAACATTTCCATTTAAACTGAATTTTACCTTAATCACAGATACCAAGGATTAACAAAAAATAGCTATAATTGTAGAGTTAAGCAGAGAGCCCAAACTCTGCCTCCATGTTGTAAATCTTCCTAACTAGGGGCTCAGAGTGATTAGAACTGAACTCAGAGCCTGGAGACCTCTACAAGAGCTTCATCAAGGATTATCCAGTAGTGTCTATTGAAGATCCCTTTGACCAGGATGATTGGGAAGCTTGGAAAAGTTTCACCGCTATTGCTGGCATTCAGGTGGTAGGAGATGATGTCACAGTGACCAATCCCAAGCGAATTGAAAAGGCTGTGAATGAGAAGGCCTGCAAATGCCTCCTACTCAAAGTGAACCAGATCGGCTCTGTGACTGAATCTCTCCAGGTATGCAAGCTGGCCCAATCCAATAGGTGGGGAGTAATGGATTCCCATCGTTTTGGGGAGACTGAAGATACCTTCATTGCAGACCTAGTGGTGGGTCTCTGTACTGGGCAGATCAAGACTGGTGCCCCCTGCCAATCTGAGCATGTGACCAAGTATAACCAGCTTCTCAGAATTGAAGAAGAGCTGGGCAGCAAGGCTAAATTTGCTGGAAGGAATTTCAGAAACCCTTGGGCCAAGTAAGCTCTGTGGCTAGGAGGCCTAAGAGCTCACAGGCACCAGTCACCTCTGTAGAAGTCTGCTTCTGTCCTAAGAATGGGCAGCACCAAGTACTAGACCAGTCTTGTTTTGCCGGCAGGGGCCTCTGCTGCTTAACTTCAACTTCTCCCTTCAAACTTTCTGTGATGTTCTCACTGCTTCATTAGAACTGTCTTATACTGGAGACTACCTGATCATCTGACTCTGTCAGAAGACCCTTTATCATCTTGTGACTGGGATAGCTTGACCTGTTCTCACCACCAACCCTGGTTTTGATGTGTGGAGCCATGTACTTGTGATGTAGCCCGACGAGCCCACAGGCCAAATCCTTAGTGGCTTCCATGTGCAGAAGAATAGTATTCAGTCACCCCCCCCCAAAAAAAAACCTGGTGAACTCTTCCTCCAAAATAAACCCCATAAATCCAAAGAAGAGGGACCAAGTGAACTTTAAGGTCCATTGAGTTGCCCCCTAGACTTATTATTATAACCAAGTGTTACAACGACAAAAGAAACAATTCCTGGCCTTGAGGATCTTCCTTTTACTGGGTGGATACAACATGTGTACAGTCAAATAAATAAAAGGTAAGTTGAGAAGGGAGAAAGTAAGAACTATGAAATCAGGGAAGGCTTCCCAGGGAAGATGACACTTAAGGCTTGAAGGAAGTTAAAGATTCTAAGAGGTCCAGATGGGGAAGAGTTGCATTTAAAGGATAGAGGATAGTGTGTGCAAATGTACAGAGGTAAAGATGAATCATGGAGGACCTAGTCTCTAAGCTGAGCCTTGAAGGAAGAAAGTCACCAGAGAGTAATGCAGCAAAGGTCCTTTGAAATCATCTGGGCTAATCCCATCACCTAATCTAATCCCATCATGGAACTGAGTCCCAGGAGAGTTCAATGACTTATCAAAGACATTAGTGTACAAAGCAGATTCTGGATTTGATCCCACATACTCTGGCTACCAAGCCAATTATCTTTCCTGAGTTCAGGAAAAGAGCTTAGTAGAGGCAAGAGATGAGAATGATCATAGAGAGCCAAGAATATATGAAGGAAGATCAAGTTGGGTAAGTAGGGTCAAACCCAGATTGTTGAGATCCTTGAATGCCAGGCTATAAGAAATAGAAGGTCATGAAAGGTATATGAGCAAGAGAGTTTTCTGGTAAATAGAGTTAAAGGAAAATTTGACTGTATGTCCAATGACTAATAATTGGAGGGAAAGAAGAGTCCAGAGACAGGAAAACCGACCAAGAGGTTGTTGTAATCACCTAGATTTGATGTGATGAGAGCATGGCCTAGGATCGAGAAGGGTAGTGGGAATGAAGAGGAGGGAAGGATGTCAAAAGATAGAACTTTAAAAAATCAGCAGGGCTTGATGACTGAGACGGTGTGGGGCCAATGGATGAGGCCAAGAAGACTCTGAGGTTTTGAGTCTGGGAGCTGTCAATGCTCCTTTCAATACGTAATCCAAGAAAACACAACCAGACCATGGCCCAGAAGAACCGCCAAATGATGAATTCGTTTCCCAATCATCAGCAGAGAACTCTGGAAATTTGATGTTAAGACTCAAGACACCAGACTGGTTCATAGGAAGAGAGCTGAACTCCCTCACTCCATCCTTCTCTCTCCTCCCCATCCCTACCTCATTAAAACACCAGAGAGATTAAGTAATGACTGAGTTTTTAATGTACACTTCTCTGAATAAGAGTTATGTGTCCAAGAAAAAGTACTAGACATCACCTAACCTCCCTCCTAAACTCCAAGGCCACATCACCAACTGACTCTTGGAAATCTCAGACTGGACATCTTGAATCCTGTAAGTATCATGAACTCAGCAAGTTCCAAAATAGAACTCGTTACCTTTCCCCTCAGAATCCTCCCCTCCTCTGAATTTCTCTATTACTGTCCAGGGCATGACCATACTCCCAATTCATAAGGTTCACCATGTAGGTACCATCCCTAATTCCTCACTCCTATAGTCAATCCATCGCCAAACGTTATCATTTCTTCCTTCAAAACACATTTCGTATCCAGTCCCTTCTCTATACTTACACATCCAATACCCTTATTCAGATCCTTATAATCTCTGGCATGTACCAGATAGAACCTTCTAAATGGTTTCTCTACATACAACCTTTATCTACTCAATTCCATCCTCTACTCAGATGCCAAAATGGTTTTCCTAAAGCATAGGTCTCACCATGTTGCCACCATCACCTCTCAATAAGCCTCCAGGTTCAAACACCTCCAACCTTAGCAATCATTTAAACACCCCAATGAGTGAGGCTGCATGCCAAGAATTGGGCATCCATAGACCATAATACAGCATATCCTCTGCCCTCAGGGAGTTTATGTTCCATTGGGAACACAACAATACGGATATATAAATACAAAGGAAATTAATAGACCTGTGTCTGAGTGAGGCAGCTGCATGGAAGATGGATGTATGGCAAAGGGAAGGACAGAAGTAGGGAAATAAAAATGAAGGAGCTGCAGTGAGAAAAGGAACAAAGTGATTATAGCAGGCTAGGATGCGCTCAACGGTTTTTTACAAGTTGAGTATGAGAAGAGAGGTTCAGGCTGGAGGTTGTGTGCATATGCTGGTGATGAGGGGCTCCACTGAAGAACGGGAACGTGGAACGCTGCCCAGTAACACTGAAAAGCTAGAACGTGAAATGCTACATGCCAACACTGGCAAACTAGAACATGGAACGCTACACGCCAACGCTGAAAAACTAGAACGTGAAATTCTACATACTAATACTGAAAAACTGAAAATGAGGTTCACCAGGAGGGCAGGGTGATGTGCTAGGCTGAACACAGTAGAAAGGAGGCATCAGGAAAGAGAGTCATCGCCTTCCTGCCAAGATGGCCACCTGGTTGATTCCCATACCAACTCCAGCAAAAACCCAAAGTTCTCAGTGGACTGAAAAATAACCAAGAAATCCAGTGAGAAACTACATTTACTTCTTCTGCCTCAGAATTGCAGGAAAAGTCAGCCAGAGGCCTGAGAGAAATAGGAAAGGGATCTTCAGTCCAAAGTGGGCACCAGTAAGACCAGGGATGAGTCACGTATAGTCTTCAAGGCTCTGTGCCTGGAAGCAGCCAGAGCAGCCAGTCTCCTGAGATAGTCTTAGCATGATCAGAAAATTCCAAAGTGGGGACGTTGGAAGCTCCAAGGTGTGGCAGGGGGCAGGAACCTACATAGTTCATACCTATCCACCGACTTGAGGTCCGAGGCTCTGAAGCCCCTAAAGTTCTTTTAGTTGAACCTTCCTTATCTAAGATGAACAAAGAACAAAGAAGCCTTTAATACATCAAAATCAACAGGTAAACAAGGGATTAGGCAAAGGAGGGGTAAAGAGAGGATAACACTGGGAAAGAGAAAGTCGCAAACAAGAGAAAGTTCCTGAAGGAGAGACTAAAAAGGGGGAGGGGAAGAAAGGAAAGAACTAGAATCCAAGGATCCACTTCTTAGAAAATTAGGGAAAAACGGAATCAATGATGAGTATGAATATGATGGAATATTATTGCACCATAAAAAACAATAAAAGAAATAATTTCAGAAAATCTTGGTAATATGAAGTCAGCAGAAGTAAGGGAACAATTTATTTAAAGAAATACACTTGGGAGCGACTTAAGAACTCCGGTCAAAGTAATGACCGACCGCATCTCAAGGGAGAAATAAGCCTGTTACCCACTTACTTATGAGGAGGTGATTGATGGGGACAAGGTGCAGAGGCGCATTTTTGGATATGGCCACTGGGTGGATAGACTTTGCTTGACTATGTTTATATGTTACAGGGAAGTTTTTTCCTTTCTGTCACTTAAAGTTTTCTTATCTCAAGGAGAGGGAAAGGAGTTAGTGAGAGGAGGAGTTTAGCAATATATTATTTTTAACGTGACCCTTAAAACATTAGGAGAGCTTTGGAAGGAGCAGCTAGAATTCATTACATATACATATGCATACTTTTTTTTATAGCAAGCAGTATGAAAATAGAAATTCCCTATTTCATATAAAATCCCTCTGTGTATTCTGATGTGTGTATGGAAAGGATTTTTTGTGTGTTTTAAGTTAGAAATTTTAAAAAGATTTTTTTTAAAATAAGAAATAAAATACCATAATAAAGGATGTCATCAAGGAAATGTATTGAGTCGATGGTGACAAGATCAGACCTGTACTTAGGAAAATCACTCTGGCAGCTCAGTGGAGACTGGTTTGGAGAAAGGAGAGATTTGAGGCAGGGAGAGCAGTTTGGAGACTTGCAAGAATCCAGGCAAGGGCTGATGAGGACCTGGATGTCAGTGTTCCCCCAGAGAGTACGGTTTCACAAATAGTAGATTCCCGACAATTAGTTAACATGCATTAATTAGCTAATTAATGCTTGTTATTGATTGCTAGGTAATATGCAGTTTATTTAACTTCTCTGTGCCTCAAACTACTCCCTGGGATTTAATCTAATAAAAAGAACTGACCATTAACTAGCATGCTGAGGTTTCCTGAGTCTTTTCATGTGCTATCTCATTTGAGTCTTACAACAACAGCTTCTATTATGATTTCCATTTACAAGATTAGAAACTGAGGCTCAACTTGCCCAGTGTCAGGTAGCTAGTGAGGATCCAGTGCAGACAGAAGGGACAAAAAGCTTAGATTAAACACAGTCTCTGAAAATCTGAGTGGCAAGAGGGGAAACCATAGATCTTTTGGATGACTTAATGTGTCATCCCACAATAGTATGAAATGGTATTCCATGATACGTAAGTTCTATGTGACATTCAAGGGAAAGTGTGGTAAATACAATATGCAGGGAGAGATGTATAACTTCTCAGAGAAGATGTATTGTGAGGATGGAGAGGGTTTACTAAGCTTAAAACAAACAGACTTTTGGGACACCCTATATAGACAGTATACACACACACATAAATATAAAGATAGATATAGATATGTCTGTGTGTATACATGTATGTATATGTATGTGTATATATATATACATATGCACAACACAGATTCATATTTATATTTATATATTGTGTATGTATTATTTATATATTCACAAATACACCCTATCTATGTTTTGTATATATAATTATCTCGATTTAAGTCTGGGGGCAATATAATGGCCCTCAGGGCTAAGGGTTTCTTTCCTCTGTTTCTTTAGGTAGTTCATATTCAATGAGAAGTTAGGTCATCTGGTTCAATCCTTTCATTTTATAGATGAGCAAACCAAAGACTGAAGAGCTTAAGCTTCTCTTTCAAGGTCACATGGGTTGTAATTGACAGAACCAGTATGTGAGCCAATGCCTTCCAGTTGCAAATCCAGCTTTTTCCTCCTGAACCATGAAAACCAGGGTGTCATGTTCTGGAGTCAAAAAGAACTGGGCTCAAACCCTACTGTTGACACATTCTACATCAGCGATGTTGAAAAGTCCCTTCTGCTCCCAGGGCCCTGGAAAGCTAAGATGATAAATAACATATGAGATGCTGATAATGTATCCAGGGATAGATTTTGACACCAAATTCTTTACAGTAATGAAATCACAGTTTTAGAGCAGATGCTCGCATATAACTGACATTTGCACAGCAGTTAGGAAGTCTTCAAAGCACTTTATATTCCTTATAAAAGGTTCTACTTGGCTTTTAATGCAGTGGATGGCCTAGGAAGTCTGATCTGCTTGCTCTAAAGGAAGATGCTCCCATCTCTGTGCTATTTCATTTTCTTCATTGTTCTAAGGCAGTGTGCTGGATTGGAGTCAGGAAAACCTGAGTCCGAATCTTACCTCAGACACTTCATAGTTATGTGAACCTTGTTAGGCCCCTTAATCTGCCTGGGCCTCAGTTCAAAATGAGAGGGGTTGGACTGGAGAGCTTCTGAGGTCTCTAGATCTGTGACTGTATGACCCATGCCTCTCCCTCCTCATCTCTACCTTCTGGAATTCCCAGTTCCCTTCAAGACTCAGCATAAGGGCTACCTTTTGCTTGGAGCTCATCCTGACACTCCCCCCCAACTCAAGTCCCTATGCCCACTAAGGACACCATCATCCTAGTCTTCCAATTTTGGGGTCATCTTTCACTCAAGCCCTATGTCCAAGGAGTCACCAAGACTTTTCAGTCAAGTCTTTCTGACTCCCAAGTGCAGCTCTCTAACTCTTATATTCAGTTGTTCAGTCAACAAGTATTGATTAAGCACCTATGGCATGCCAGGCACTGTGCTAGGCACTGAGGATGCAAAAATAAACAAATGAGTAAAAATATTGTCCCTCTCTTTGAGGAGTTCTAATGGGGTCAATGACACGAAAATGTTGTTCAGTTATTTCCAGTGATGTCTGATTCTCTGTGACCCCATTTGGGGTTTTCTTGGCAGAGATACTGGAAAGGCTTGCCGTTTCCTTCTCCAGCTCATTTCATAGATGAAGACATTGAGACAAACAGGGTGAAGTGACCTGCCCAGAATCATACAGCTAGTAAGTGTCTGAGGCTGGGTTTGAAGTCAGGTCTTTCTGATTCTGGACTTGGTGCTCTATCCATTGTGCCACCTAGCTGCCCGATATGAAAATAAACAAATATATCCAAGAATATGATGGAAGACAAGCTTAGAAGGAAAACCCTAGCAGTGGGGGAGGATGGAACTTAGAAAGACCTTCTGTCAGAGTAGGATTTTGACTGAGACTTGAAGGAAGCCAGAAGGTTGTGAAGAGGAAGAGCATTCCAGGGATGAAGGAAAGCCAGAGCAGTCATAGAGGGGCGGCAACCTATGTCCTGCCTCGATGAAAGAGGTTGTTCCTACACCGAGATCCTCATGCTGACAAAATTCCATTTCCTTCATGTAATCCATATTTTTATTTTAGAATAAAGGTCCATTAGCAGGTTAGGGTTTCCTCTATAGCTCCTGTTAAAAGTTTGTCATTTTTTTGATCTCTCTGTTATATTAGGCACTGCTGACCACCTTCTCCTCCTTTCTGGGATACTGAGTATTGACTCTTGGTTCTATATCATCATCCCCTGCATGCCCCCTAACTCTAGGTATTCCCTAAGGCTGTGTTCAGGGTTCTGTTCTCTTTCTACAATCTCGCTCAGTGATCTCATCAACTCCTATGGGTTTAATTACCATCTCTACATTGATGACTCCCATGTCCAGCTCCATTCTCTTTCCTGATCTTAGTCCCAAAGCACTGACTACATGGTAGTGCAATTGACTAGCGAAGCAAGCTAACCACACTCCTTTAGATTTTAAATAGCAGAAGAATTTTGTAGGGTGGCCAGTCTAGCAGTAGTCCAGTCAACTGGTGGAGGATGCTAGGCTTAGAACTTTGAGCAGAAAGGCACTTGTGCCTATACCAGAAGGCAGCAAAGCGAGGAAGGGAGGGAGTCTGAAGGGGCTGCTATGCTTCCCTTCTTTGGTCATGTTATCAGAGACTGGACCAGTAGGAAACATGTCTTCCTTCCTTCCTTGCTCAGCAGCTTCCTAGTTTAACTCAAAACATAAAATAATCTACTTTTATAAAATAACTGGCAAGCAGTCATCTAGTCTCTGCCTGATGAGCTCCGAGTAAGGGAAACCCACTTGGAGAGTGAAGGTAAGGACCCCAAAAAGGGGGACTTTTGGCATTTTCATCTAGATTGGGGGGAAAGAGAAGGTTTAAGAAAGAGTTAAGAGCTTGGTCTGGCATAGATGAGATAATGACAATTGATAGAGGAGAAAAGACAGAACTGCTTGATTCTTAGTTTGCTTCTTACTTTTCTGACAAGGAGAAAGGCAGGACAAAAAGTGAATAGCCAAGAATAAGTAAGGATTCAGGAAGGGAACCCAGGCTTCCCTGGATGAAGTCAAGCCACCTGGCCCATGTGAATGGCATCCTCAAGCCTGAAAACGCTGGCCCATCAGAGCCTGAGATGCTGTCAGTGATCTTTGAATGAGAGTGGGAAGTAGTGCCACCAGACTGGAAAGTCCCAGCTTCCGAAAAAGTGAAGGGAGCCTTCAGAACTCTAGGTTGGTGAGCTTGGCTTCAGTTCCAGGTAGAATTCACAAAAGGATCACACATGACATAGTTGGTGAACATCTAGAAAGGAAAGCAGTGATTCCCAAGTGCCTGCCTGGCTTCACCAAGGATAGGTCATACCACAGTAATCTTATTTCCTTTGGGGACAGGATTGTCAAATGTGTAATTCAAAGGAATGCTGAAGATATGGCATGCCTAGATTTCAGCAAAGCATTAAAGAGCCTCACATTATTCTTGTGGAGAAGACGGAAAAAGAAAGTCTAGGTGAAAATATAATTGGATGGATTTGTACTTGGTCGAATGGCCAAACTCAAAGAGTAGGTGCCAATAGCCCATTGCCAACATGGCAAGAGGTCTCCAGTGGCATGTCTCAGAGGTCTGCATTTGGCCCTGTGCTGGTTAACATTTTCCTTAGTGACTTGGACAAAGACAAAGGTGGCAGGCTTGCCAAATTTGCAGATGGCAGACACAAAGCTAGGAGAGTTTGTTAACACACTGGATGACAGAGTCAGTCTTCAAAAACATTCTGACAGGCTAGAGCATTTGGGTTGAATCTAAGAAGATGAAATTTAAGATAAACAAAAAGTCTTATATTGGGGTTCAAAAATCAATGCCACAAGTGCAGGATTGGGGGAGGCGTGTTCTGACAGCGGCTTGTCTGAGGAACATCTAGGAAAGAGAGAGTAGTGGACTGTACTATGTAAGCCATCCAGTGGCACAGCTTCTGGGATCTCGGATGTCGTTATGGGAAGTGCAGCTTCTAGGAATAAGCAATCTTTCTGAACTGTGTTCTGGTCAGACCCCATGTGGACCATCACGCTCTTGAGCACCACTTTTTAGTAACGACATTGATAAGCTGGAAACCATGCCAAGGAAGACAACCATATAAGGCAACCATGGCGCCATATAAGAAGCTGTGGTAAGAACAGGGAATACCAGCTTGTAGCAGGGGAGGCTGGGAATGTGGGAGGTGATAGTCATCTCTAAACATCTGCAAGGTTGACAAAAGGAAGGATTTGTTTTCCTTGAACCCAAGGGGCAAACCTAGGACCTAGGGATGGGGGAGGGGATTGCAGAGAGGCAGGATTTGGTTTGATGTAGGTATTTTGTTCTCTGGGGGGAAAAGTTGGTTTTCTTTGGGAAGTAGTGGGTTTATCACCTCATCAAGCAGAGGCTGGGTGGTCATTCATCTGGCAACATGGAAGAGGGCATGCTTGTTCAGGCTTGCCTGCTGAGGCCCCTTACAAGTCTGAGATTCCAGAATTCTGGAATTCTGGGCAATTCCAAGCTAGGACAGACTGGTCTCTAATCTCCCCTCTGAGCTGGCCTCCTGCCTCAGGATGCTCCCCAGAGGGTCACTGACCTTCCTAAAATGTGACATCCAAAGAAGAGTACAATGCTCTAAAGCTTTAAGTAGGACAAAAGATGGGGTGCCTAGCATGTTCTTCACTGTGAACACTTGGCTTTGTCACTGGGTGGTCTGTGGAGCTCGATTGTGAGGACACCTCCCTAACTCCAAGAGCAGTTTCTTTGTACAAGAGGCATTTAGGCGTGCCAAGAGAGAGTCTTAGAAATTGGCACCAGGAGCAGAGAATGTTCCTGAGAGCTGTCTGGCAGCCTCTTGCTCATGACTCACCTTCTGAAACCTGCACGTAAAGAGTACATCTCTCCAGAGGCAAGGTGGGAGTCCTGTCCCAGCTGCCAGCAATGTTTCCACGGGGACTGTCCCACCTCTTCCAGCAATGAGTGCTAAACAAGGCTGTCTTTGTCCGGGAAGCCCTGGCTGTGAGAGGGAGATGCCTGAACCCCCACCTGGACCCTAGCTGGCCTGGGAATTCAAGATTCGAAATGCCCTGAATGGACTTAGACATTCTCAGTCATCCCCACACTGATAAGAAGTAGGCATGTGCTGGCACATTGGTTTCTGGTGCCTGAGCAGTTCCAAGTGAGGCTTTGGTATCTTGAAATAGGATCAAGCTTTGGAATCAGATCTGGGTTCTAGACCCAGCTCTGAACCAGTTGTGTGACTGGAGACAAGGCCCTGAACTACTCATGAGTCATATAAAGTGGACCTGACCCTTGGGGCCTTTCTGAAGTGATCTGTGTAACAGTGTGGAGCTGTGGATAGAGTACTGGACTTGGTCTGAAAGACCTGAGTTCAAATTCTGCCTGGGATACTTATTAGCCTAGCACAGTATACTTGCTTAATAAATATTTATCTATTGATTTGTGACCCTGGACAAATAATCTTATCTCTCTGACCCTCAATTTTGTCAAAAAAATAAAGTATGGGAGTGGAGTTGGTGACCTCCAAGGTCCTTTCTAGCTCTGAATCTCCGTTCTGATGCTCCATCTGATTCTCTGAAGAGGTCACACAGGGGCCAGCTACTCTCCTCCCCCCTCCCCACTGCCTTCCTGCTATTTCCTAAGAGCCTGTTTGGAGAGCAGGGTCCATATGATCTACCTTGGCTCAGTCCCTGTTCTTAGCTCCTTTAATGTTAGTGATATGACATCACACCATTGGGAAAACAAAAGCACTTTACTTAAAATAGTAAACTTGTGATACGAAAAAGAAATACTAACTCAAACTGCATAAGCCCAGCCAAGTCAAACTCCTGTGGCCCCAGGCCCACTGTTTCACCTCCCCCCACTCCCAGGGAGGATAAGAGAAGGTCCAGAGCCCAGGCCCGTGGCCCAGCTCCCGCCCAGAGGTCAAGCTAGGGAACAGAAGTTGGAAGCGTTGGGATAACAACTTCTCCATCACCATAGTGATGAGGCATGTTCAGGATCTGGAAAACACTGCTGTTGGAGGGAGGCTGGACCCTGCTTGAGGTCTACTGGGGTCTGGAAGGATCTGGCTCTCACTGGTCCCATGAGCCAAGTGTGAGCCAGGGCCAGGAAACATCCCAACACTGCATCAGCAGCCAAGAGGCGGCCTCAGCAAGAGGAGAATGGACACGTTCAAGTCCCCTGATCCTGGCAGGAGGTGGCCCAAGGGACCTTCACTTCCCTTGCTTCCTCCTCTTCCTCCTCCTCCTTCTCTTCCTTCTTCTCCTCCTTCTTCTTCTCCTCTTTCCTCTTCTCCTTCTCTTCCTTCTTCTTCCCTCCTTCTCTTTCTTCTTCTCTTTCTTCTTCTCTTCTCCTTCCCATCCTCCTCCTCCTTCTTCCTCTTCTTGTTCCTCATCTTCTGTCTCTGCCTCTCTCCCTCTCCTTTCCTTTCTCCCCTCTCTTTTCATCCTTCTCCCCATCCCCTTTCCCTGCACATTAGGACAGTTTTTCTGGGACCAGCATTTGTTCCATTAGAATCCATGCTGGCATCACATAGTTATCTATGTCCCTTGCTAGGGCAAATAATTCTGTTGTGACTCCCAGCAGAACCAGTAAGATGTCAGCACCAAAAGATGGGCTTTTTTCAGATAGGGGTTAATTACAACAATGATGATGATGATAGTCACCATTTATATAAAACTCAGTCTCATAAAGCACTTTACACATTATTTCATTATATTCTGGAAGTGCTATTATTGTCTGCATTTTACAGATAAGGAAATGGAGGCAAACAATGGCTAAGTGACTTGCTTAGAGTCTGAACTCAGGTCTTCCTCACTACCTTACATGGATGTAACTCTTCACCATTCATTATTTAAGTTCAACAAGCATACATCAAGAGCTTATTAATGCAATCCCAGCTTTCAAGGAGTTTACAATGTGTGGGAGTGGGGGAAATCTGACTTAGAGACTCCCAAGTCTGCTACAAGGTGGAAGGAGACATGGGAACAAAAGAGACTCCTTATCAGAATGACACTGAGCTATGGAGAGATCCTTCTAAGCTGGGGGAATCTTGAGGGGTAACTAAACAGAGTGTGGAGGGAGGACCACTGACTACCTGTGGGACCTCAAGGTCACACAGTTCTCTGGCCTAAAATGAGAGTCAGGCTAGATGACCTCTTGAGTCCCTCCCAGAGCAAAACCTAAGATGCTGTGAGATTAGAGGAGCTTATAGTCCAGTGGGGGGCCATGATCCCACAGAAGTCTTCAGTGTCAGGGAGGGGATGTGGTTCTGGGGCCAAGGTCTAAGCATAACATCTTACCTGGCTTACCTCCTTTTATTTCCTTCTCTTTCCAGGAATATGTTTCCAGCAAACCTAGTTGAAGCCACCTTCAAACAGGTGAGTGAATTAGTGTTGGGATGGGATGGGATGGAATGGGATGGGATGGGATGGGATGGGATGGGAGGAGGTAACCCAGGAAGTCAATTTTACAGGACCAAATTTGGCCGGACTGGGAAGGGGGTCACATTTACACATAATACCCACACCTCTCCTTCCATGTGACCCTTTTTCACTGTGCATCACCCACCCCATCCCCATCCCCCCCACCATGAAATTTGCATGGTTCCCTGGTATGGCCATTTGATTACCCAAGGCCCAATGCTCCATAATTTCTCCTTCCTCACTGACTCACTCCCCATCAAAAGAATTCCATCTGCTCAAGGCTCTACCTTCTGCTTCCCAAACTGGCTTTCTGATAGAGTTGACATTCTTCATGGACCTCAAATTCAATATCCATCAAAAGTACTTAGTTTGTATCTTCACATCCCCAGCACTTATGACAAAGTTGGAAAATATTAGACATCTAATAAATATTTGTTGAATTAAATTGAACCAAGTTAGAAAGTGTGACTCAACGGCTCATAAAGTTAATAAAATCTTGACTTGCCCAACATCTACAACAAGGGAAAAGTCAGTCCTGCCACCCTCCTCCTTAGTCAGTTCCCATCCAGAGTGATGTCTGCAAGTCTAGGTTCCAGGTTTTTGAAGGGACACTGACGACCTGGGGTCCCTCTACAGGAGAGTGAGAAGAACCTTGAGGGCATGAGGATCAGTCAGAGGAACTGGAGATGAATAAGGTGGAGAACAGAAGTCTGCTGTCCTCTATTTTCAAACGGCTGTCAAAGAAAACAGGAAACAGATTGACTGAGAAAGGGGGGTAACAGTGTGGGGATTACGAAGGAACAAATGGGGAGTTACGGGGGTGAGGGGGACCTCTGACCAGTATCACCCAGAGCATCCTAAAAAGTCGAGATGTCCAAAACCAGAACAAGCTTCCCATTTGGGCTCAAGCTCCCCCTCACTGGAAGTGTTCTATAGGGTGTGAATGATCCCCTTTAGGGGATGCTGTGTGATCCTGGAAAAGTCATTACCTTCTCTGGGATTCAGTTCCCTTGCTTCTCTAGTGGGAATAATGATCTCCATCATGTTGAAACCAACAGGGCAAATGGGACCAGGGAAATGTAAGGGACTATATATAATAAGTAATTATATTCATTAATGTGTCACTTTTATTATTAATTACTATCATTAAGTATTGATTAAAAAGTCTACATTAATCATTCATGTAGAACTGGAAGGGAAATTAGTGGCCACTGAGTCCAACCCTCTCATTTTAGAGATGAAGAAACTGAGTCAGAGAGGTAAAGGGACTTGACCAGGGTCACACGACCAGTAAGGTGGGATTTGAATGCAGGTCTTCCTGACTCTAAAGTTAGCTCTCTATCCACTACACTATGATAACTCTAAGAATGTCTTAATTGTCTAATAATATGCTCATACTGTGATTAATAATTATCATATCCCTTTTTTTAGTCCAACTCATGATTTTGTTGGTATAGAAAACTCTCATTGAGGAAACTTCCCTTTACCAATTCAAATTAGCACCTGCTCTGCAGCTCTCAGTCTTAGGGAGTTGTCTAGGGCACTGATGAGTGAAATGACTTGCCTGGGGTCACACAGCCAGAAGGTGTGAGACACAAGATTTGAAAGCAGGTCTCTCTGGGCTCCAAGGCTCAGCTTTCTAATAAACATCCCATGCTGCCTCTTTTATTATTATTAATATTGTAATAATGTTTATCATTATTATAATAACTACATGGAATAATAATCATTCAGTGATACAAACATTTATTAAGTGCCTACTGTGTGCATAACACTACAAGGAACAATTGTCTGACCTTCCCCTTGCTTCTACCCTGACTGCTCTCCTGGGACGTGGCGGGGATGGGGATGTCATCCAACAGTACCGCACCAAGACCACCCCAATGGTCAAGTCCAACAAGGCCATGGCATCAGAGGCTACCCCTCAGAGGATCCTCATCTATGGAGTCCAGGAGGAAAATGGCTCCCAGATGCAGAACTTTGCCCTGGACCTCACACCTCCCCCTGAGGTGGTGTACAAGTCAGAGCCGAGTACCAGCGATGGCATGAATGTGCTGGGGATCGTCATCTTCTCAGCTACCATGGGTAGGTGTCCACCACTTGGGTTCAAAGTCACCTTTCCCTGGGGTCTTTATCTCTTGGAAGTATGATCAGGGGAGAGAGAAAACAGACTCAGCTACACCAAACCTACTGTAAGTGCACCTAGCTAGGAGAAAGGAGATCTGCACTGTGTCTAACTGGCAGTATGACCTTGAAAGAATCACTTCTCCTCCCTAAGCCTCTGTTTCCTCATCTGTAGAATTATCATCTGTAGAATGAAGGGATTGGACTAGAACCAGTTCTAACATTCTCTGCTTCTGACAGTCTATGTTCTGAGGTCCCACCCAGCTCTTACATTCTCTGTGTAGAGTCTAGAGGCTATTCTTAAGAAAATTCAGGTAAAACTTTCTTAAATCCCTCTCATATAAAAAAGAGGAAAAGAACACATAGGTGCAAAAAACATTTATGGCAAAGAATTGGAAACCAAGGGCATGCTCATCAATTGGAGAACAAACAAGTTATGGTATATGACTGTGATGGAATTTTATTGTGCTATAAGAAGAGATGAAGGGGATGGTTTCAGAAAAACCTGGGAAGACTTGTATGAATTGATGCAAAACGAAGTGGAAGAACCAGGAGGGAATTTACACAATGATGAAAATAATGTAAAGGAAAACTAATTTGAAGGACATCGTTTTTTAAAAAATACCTAAATCCCTGATCGATGAAATTACCAACCATGATTCTGAAGGGTTGCTGATGAAACACCCTCCCCTCCTTCTGACAGAGAAGTGATGAATTCAGGGTGCAAAATGAGGCATACATTACTGGGCACAGTCAATAAAGAAATTTGTTTTGCTTGACCATGCATGTGGTCAAGGATTCTCTTATTGCTTTTATTATTTTAATCAAAAAATAGGAAAGCAAAACAAAATTGAATTTAAAAAATCCTCGAATCTCCTTCAGGAGGGATAGTAGAATTTCTCCGATAATGTTAACTTTTAAAAACCAAGTTAACCAAGAAGCCTTCTTTCTGTCAATGACAGGTGTCCTTGGCAAGGGACTGGACTTGGGCTTCACTGAATTAACCTCCATCATCTCTTTGCTGATGATGTTAATAGCCCATCCTGCCTTTGAATTTGGATTTTAAAAGGTGGGATGGGGCTGCATCAACCAACCCATCAGCAAGCATTTTAAGAAACTACTGTATGCTAGGCATTCTGCAACTGTGCATAGAATGAGAACAATTCCTACTTGTGAGGAGCTGATATTCAAAGTTGGGGATGAAGGGTGGACTAGAAGAGCCACCCAGAGAGGTATAGATCTGGATGAATAGGAGTGAAGGCTGAGAGATAAGGCCACCTGGCCCCATGGACCCTCCAGGGAAGTACACGTATCCCCAGGAGAGGAGGAACTACAGGACTCCAGAGATGGAAGGGGGCCAAGGGAGCAATAGAACAGTGGGAATGCTTGGACCCAACTTACAGACTTTTAGTTTGAGAAAACACCATCTATTTCCCCGATCTTTTTGGAAAATCAGAAAATTTGTCCTTATCCTGTCTTTTATCACAGTTCCCAGTTCACATAATATTTCAAAAATAATTAATAGTGGCTCAGAAATAGCTTGCACCAGTTCCTCCATGTTCCAAGGATAGCACCCCCTTCAGTGCTCATTCCTTTACTCCCCCTTGAATTGGCAGGCCAGGTCCCCAGAAAGTAGTCGATACCAATACTTGCCCTCAGTGTTCCTGTGGTAAAGAATGGAATCAGAATTTCTAGAACTGTTGCTCACAGGTCCCCAATGTGCTCCCCAATGGTTACCTGTCAGAATTGATTAACACTTAGTAAATGTATTTACTAAGCAGATAGAGCAAGAGCAATTAAAGACATGTTTCCCCAAACCAAACATATATTCTCCCCTTGTATACAAAAGGTCCTGGGGAGAATGGGCTCAAGCTTAGAGAGCACATGTAGCTAAAGCATAAACTCAGGGTTCCTGGTTACTAAGAGTTCTTTTCTCCCTTCGTGGAATCTTCATGAAACTCTCTTTAGGTTTCACTCTTTCCTGGGCTCCAAGGATCAATGCCCTTTTGTAGTCCTAATGGTATCTTTCCTGGATATATCAAGTTTTTCTTTGGCATTTCTCTCAGTTCCTGAGGCAGATGCTGCCATTAGCCACTGCTGCATGAAAATACTTACTGATGCTGATGGGAAGTCAGATTTTCCAAGTTTACCTGGTCAGTGCAGGGAGGGTCAAGGAGAGAAAAAGACAAAACTCTCTTTTCAACACCATCCCCCCAAAAGGGCAATTTTCTCTTAGAAGTCTTCATCTTTGAATTCAACAAACACCCAAATGGATTGCTTCTAGAATGTGTCATTCTGAACTTACTTTCTGTTTTATCCATAGCCCTGCAGGATATTATTATTGCTATTCAAGCAATCATAAGATATTTCCTTGCAACATACTTACTTTATCCAGTGACCCAAAGCCCTTTTGATTCTTTCAAGTTAATTAAGAGCTTATGCATGCCTCCTTTACTTTTGATTGGTTGATTGGTTGGGTCAATTGGTTGGTTGGTTGGGCCTTCAGTGATTAGTTGGGATAGGAGTAGACACCTATTTTGATACTGGGATGCAGTTGATATGGCACAAGTAACTTGAAAAGGATTTATAGTTATATCAATAGATGTGGAGAAAGTCTTTGACAAAGTATAACACTCATATATGCTAAAAACCCAGCAAAACATAGGAATAGAGGAGCCATTTTGATATGATGAAAAAATAAACATCTAAACCCCAAATCCAGTGTTATCTGCAATGAGGACACACTAGACTTTCCCATTAGAAAAAGGAGTAAAAGTAAGCACGTCCTCTTTCCCCACTGGTATTTGACATAATTCTAAAAATTCTAACAGTAACAATGAAATAAGAGCAATTAAAAGTAGAAGCATAGATAAACAGAAGAAAAAAATTATCCTAATTGGCTGAGAGCATGATAGTGTCTTTATAAAACACCAGAAAATCAGCAAAAAAAATAATTGGAATGAGTAAGTACTTCAGTAAAATTTAAAGATAAAAAAATAAACTCCTGCAACTAATAGTTTTTCCATATATAAATCAGAAAATCTAGTAGAAAACAACAGAAAGGAAGTTCCAGTGAAAATAACTACAAAATGCATAAAATATCTAGGAATCAATCTTCCAAGACAACACTTCAGAGAAATAAAAAACAACTTAAATAATTGGAAGGTTAGAGAGTGATGATGACTGTGCATGCCAATACAGTAAAAATGATAGTACTTCAATTAATTTTTAGATTTAGTTTTATATATATATATATATATATATATATATATATATATATATCAAACTACCAAAGATATACTTGATAAAATTAGACAAGATAATGCCAAGATTCATTTAAATAAATAAAAGGTCTAGAATCCTAGAGTCTCAATAATTTAAAAAGTAGAAATGAAGGAGAAATAATACTTTCAGACATCAAATTGTACAATAAAGCAGTAATTATCAAAACTTTCTTGGTACTAATTTAAAAAAAAAAAACACCAGAAAAGCAGGTGAATTGAACAGACTAGAAAAGGAAGAATCAGAAACAATTGACTTCAATAACTCAGTGCTCAGTAAACCTGAGAATATTAATTACTTGGAGAAGAGCTCCCTATTTGATAAGAATTGCTGAGAAAATCAGAAAGTAGTTTGACTGAAATTAAATTTAGACCAACATCCTATACCATATACAACAATAAACACAAAATGGATGTGTTTTCTGATTATTAAAAATCACACGACAAAAGATAATCACATTAAGGACCTTTTATAGCTTTGACTGGAAAATTCTTAACTTAAAAAAAAGAATAAAAGGACATTTTCACAAAAAAAATAGCTTTGATTTCATGAAATTAAAAAGCTTTTGTATGAACAAAATCAACACAACTAGGATAATAAGAGAAGTTTTCACTAGGAATGTCTTTACAAAAATATCTCTGATAAGAGTTGACCACCAAGGAATATAGGAGATCAAAGAAAAATATAAGAACAAGAATCATTCCTTAATGAGTAAGTAAGGGCACAAAAGATATGAATAAATAGTTTTTGAAAGCAGAATCACTAACTATAAACATGCATAGGAAAGATTTCTCTAAATTACTATCAAAAGAAGTATAAATCAAAACAACCCTGAAATTTACCTCACACCCAGATAATTGGCAAAAAGGACAAAAGTGAAGAAAAATCACTGTGGGAGGGGTTTTGGAAAGACAGACACACTAATATACTGTTAGAGGATCTATGGATTAGTCCAGTGGTGGAAAGCAACTTGGAAGAGGCTGTGAAGAGGGCAATTAAAATACCCACAACCTTTGAACCACAAATTCCATAGCATAGCATAGATCCCAAGAAGATCAATAATGAAAAGAAAAGCCCCCATAGAGGTCACAATATTTATAGTAGTACCTTTTCATATAAGAGCATGGAAGCAAAAGAGGTGCCCATCAATTAAGAAATGTCTAATCAGATTGTGGAAGATGAATGTAATGCAAAATTAAAGCACCGTAAGAAACGATGACCCTGCTTGGGAAGATTTTTGAACTGATGCAAAATGAAATAGGCAAAACCAGGAAAACAATATATCCAGTGATTGCAACAATGTAGATGGAAAGAACCACAAAACCCAAGCTGAGCACTGTGTAATTAGACTTGGCCTTGAAAAAAGAGAGCAAAATGTATCTCCCTTCTGTCTTTAAAGAGGTAGGAGATCGTGTGTGTGAGTGTGTGTGTGTGTGTGTGTGTGTATCATTGTAAATACAGCGAGACTTGGTTGAATTGTTGGTTTATTTTGCTAAACTACTTCAAACCTTTTTTGCTTTTTTTAATTTTTTATTACAAGGCATGGCTCTCTAGATGAAAGAGGAGGGAAGGATATAAGTGGAAATAAGGTGATATAAAAAAACAAAAGAAATTAATAAAAAGAATGTAAATTTAAATACTCCCTACCCCCCCACAAAAAAAGATGACTTATAGGTATTCAGAGTTGTCTTTTAAAGGAAGAAGGGAATACCTGGTGCATAGCACTTAATAAATGCTTATCATCGGTTGGCTTGGTAACTGGCCATCATAATCAGGAAACTGGTCTATATGGATCATGGCCTTTGGACAGAGAAGTAATGCTGTGGTTTAAGTCAGTGAGTTGGTGCAGGGGATAGAGATGTGAGTGAGGGGGGCCTTCAGATGTGGGTCCCTAGAGAGATTGAAACATGGGTCAAAGGTGCAGTTGTAACAGGACATTCAAGACAAGGAAGGTGATGATCTCGCTGGCCTCCAAGCTGGTCAGACCCCATGTGGTGTATTGAACTCAGTTCTGAGCACCCCAGTTTAGAAGGGACATTACTAAGTTAGAGAAAATCCAGGGCAGTAGAAAGTCTCTTCATATTTTTGATGGTATCTGGTTTTCATTCTGAAAAACAGAAGTCACCAGTTGTAGGAAGAAGGGACAAGCTTCCAGTCTTCAAAAAGGTGAAGGGATGTGATGTGGAAGAGAGATTAGCTTCATTCTGCTTGACCAGGGCAGGACCAGAAACTTTTGAGGGGAAATTATAGAGAGGGCCATTTAGGGATATCAAGGACATCCTAATAAGGAGAACTATTCCAGAGGGGGATGGGCTGTCCCAAGAGGTAGTCAGTGGTTTGAAACTCATCAATCCAATACCAGCTAAAAATTGTTGTTATTAGTGTTTGTGTGTGTGTTATATTTTTGCATCCATGGATGCCTGTGTCCACTGCAGGGATCATGCTGGGCCGCATGGGAGACAGTGGAGCTCCCCTGGTCAGCTTCTGCCAGTGCCTAAATGAGTCTGTTATGAAGATCGTGGCTGTAGCTGTGTGGTAAGTATGCTGGGACTGGAGTCACGCTCAGTAGAGCTCACCTCCCTAGGTCACCTTGCAGTCTGAAAAATGCTTTCCTTACAATAACCCTGTAATGGAAGGAGTGCAGGGATTATCACCCCCATCTTAAAGAGGTTCAGAGAGAGGAGGTGACTTGTTCAGAGTCACACATTGAATGAATGAATGTTAGAAGGGGAAACATGGAAGTGGACAGACCACAGGACATGTGGTCAAGAGAGATAGCTTCACCACTATCACCTTCATCACCATCATCCCCACCATCATCTTCAGCACCACCACCATCATCATCATCTTCACTATCACTATAACCATCAAGATTTCTATAGATATTTGAGGTTCACAAAGTGTTTTACAAATACTATACCACTTGATTCACATAATATCCCTGAGAGATATGTACTATTGTCATCCCCATTTTGAAAATGTGGAAACTGAGGTTAGAAGAAGTTAAATGACCTGTCTAGGATCACACAGTTAGTAAGTAACTGAGTCAGGATTTGAACTTGGGTCTTCTTGATTCTAGGTCCAGGGCTCTATGCATTTTGCCACATGACTACCAAAGCTCAAATTCTGCTTCTGATCCTTTATGAATGGGACCATGGGTTTTGTGGGGCAGTTTTTTCATCAGTAATTTGGATTAATAGTATGTTTAATGCCTTTCTCCCAGGGTCTATGTTATATTTTGTTCTAAACCCCACCCCCAGCTCTCACACTCTTTGTTCTAAGGCTTCTCCAAGCTTTAACATTTCACCTTCTAAGGTTCCCTCCCAACTTTATAAGTCTATGTCTCCTGCACAGTAAAAGAAAAATCAGTAACCCAAGACCTTTTCTGATTGGTGCCCACTGGGGATATGCTCTAACAGTCAGGGCTGTCCCAAGTTCTCTTAAAGCTTCAGTAGGCCAGGGGTGGTCAAAGAAGTTTGACCTGGGGGGTGGTGCTTGGCCAGGCCTTTCAAAGTCCGGTAATGAGAAGTGCCTGCCATGCTCTCACAGGTACTTTCCCTTTGGCATCGTGTTCCTCATTGCTGGGAAGATCTTGGAGATGGATGACCCCACAGCCATTGGGAAGAAGCTTGGCTTCTATGCTGTCACTGTGGTGTGTGGCCTGGTGGTGCACGGACTCCTCATCCTCCCCATGCTGTACTTTGTCATCACCAAGAAGAACCCCATTGTCTTCATCCGGGGTATCCTCCAAGCCTTGCTCATCGCCTTGGCCACGTCTTCCAGGTAGAATCATAGGCTTTATCCTCTATTGGAGTTTAGGGTTCCAAGTATGTGAGGTTCTTAGAATCCCAGGCACACTGAATCTTACTTAGAACCATAATATCCTACTACCACAGAGTGACAAAGTAGAGCCTTGGCTTCACAAAACCTTCAAGTCTTAACACTGAAGCTCCTCTTGCCCAATTTTATGAGGAGCCTAATTTGCCAAGGACACACAGCTCATATGCTGTGAGAAAGACTGGACCCAAAATCCACTGATTCCAAGTCACAAGATAGAGCTGGAAGGGGAGCGAGAGGGAGAGTATGGGAGGGGCTTCTCCTGATTGGAGTGCTGCTGAGAGATTGGGGCTGCTCTGTGTTTGCAGAAGTCATCTCCAAAGGAGCTGGGCCCTTGGCTAATGGCCTGGCCTCATTAGACCCAGGCATCTGGGGCTGGTTAAAGGCTGCTCTTGTGACCATGGCAACAACCACCCTTGGCCTGTGGCTCCAAACCTAGACTCCTGGACTCAGAGAATAACACATCTGGGGGAAGGGGGTAGAATGGACCCTAGAACAGAAAATGTCAGAGCTGGAAGTGAGCTTAGAACAGGGAATGTCAGAGCTGGGAGGGAGCTTAGAACAGGGGATGTTAGAGCTGGGAGGGCCTTAGAACAGGGAACAGGAGATGTTAGAACTGAGAGGGAGTTTAGAATATAGAATGTTACTGGGGGAGGGAATCTTGGAAGGAAAACAAATACATTGACCCCCATGTCTGTCATCTGGCCTGAGAAGATCTTCCTGAAGCCAGACCATAGACCTGGGTTCAAAGAATCAACTTCACAAACAACTTCAAGAACAGTGTGAGTGAGGAGTGGTTCGATGGCAGTTATTCTGAACAAGATTCGAGGGTTTTAATGGACCACAAGTTTAGTAGGAGTCAGCAGTGCAAGACGGCAGCCCAGAACTCTATAGCAGTCTTGAGCTGGGTGAAGAGGGGCAGAGCTTCCAGGAATAGGGAGGGAATTATGCCAGTGGATCCAGCCTTCATTAGACCTCATCCAGTTGTTAAGTTCTGGACTACCCCACCCCACCCGCTAGTTTAAGGACATTCCTAAACTGGAGGGTGACCAGAGGAGGGAAATCAGAATGCTGAAGGATCTTGAGTTCATGTCATAGGAAGGGTTGAACAAACTAGCAATGTTTAGCCTGGAGAAGAGAGGACCTGGGGGTGGAGTGGGGAGAAGGGGCCTGACCTGGTAACTATCTCTTAAGTATTTGTCTTGTGGAGAAGGGATGGACCTTGTTCCCGCATTGTTCCGGAGGACAGGACCAAGAGCAATGGAAGTGGGGGAGGAAGAACAGGTACTGGGAGGCAGATTTAAGCATACTAGGAAGAAGGACTTCCCAACAAGGAAAGATGGCCCCAAGGAGAATGGAAGGACCTGGGGAGTAGTGAGCTCCCCATGACAGGAGGTGTGCATGAGAAGGCCGAAGGAATGCTGGTTTAGTACATTGTTATGGGGATCCCTATTCAGTTTCAATTGGGACTTACTGGCCAATGGCCTGGGAGGTGTCTTCCATCTCTGAGGTTTTGTGAGCACGCCCATGATCCACCATGCTCACACATGGCCTGCCTGTGGCTGATCCTGTTTCCTGAGCAGCACGTGTCCCATGGGTTTAAAGGGGAAGGGAGGAAAGTTAGGGAGTCAATCCACAGGCATTTAGCAAGCACCTACTGTGTGCCTGGCACTGTGGCAAACAGTGGGGACAAATGCATGGCTCTTGCCCTAAGGAGCTCCCATTCTAATGGGAGAAGGAACAGACAAACAACTATATACATTCAAGATCTATGCAAAGAATAAGGAAAGGAGTGTCAGAAGGGACAAAGGTCAGTTTGGTTCAGACACCTAGGGAGCTCATCTCCCCAAGTCACCTTACAGCCTATAGACTGTACAGTCTATAGAGCTTGGCAATGCCTGGGAGCAGTGAGCTCCTGGGGGGCCAGGGAGCAGGACTTGAAGCCTCCTCCCTTCCCACAGCTCGGCCACTCTGCCCATCACCTTCAAGTGCCTGCTGGAAAACAACCACATCGACCGGCGCATTGCCCGCTTTGTGCTCCCCGTGGGCGCTACCATCAACATGGATGGCACCGCCCTCTACGAAGCTGTGGCAGCCATCTTCATCGCCCAAGTCAACAACTATGAGCTGGATTTTGGCCAGATCATCACCATCAGGTGCCAACCCCCTGCGCTGTACTCAGGGAGCAAGGAAAGGAGGGGGAGAGGAGGAGGGAAAGACCAGGTCAAAGTCCCTCCCACCACCCACTATGGCAAACCAGGAAGCCACACAAAGGTAGAGATGCTAAAAGGGACCCTAGAAAGAGAATTGTCGAACACAGAGCTGAGGGGGTTAAAGCTAGACAAGGCCTTAGGCTAAGAAAGTCCAAACTAGAAACTATCTTAAAGTCTAAAATTCAACTGAAAGATGTTAGGAAATAGAATGGTAACACTGGAAGGGACTTTTGAATAGTCACCTTGAAGAAAGGAAGGAACCTTAGAATACGAATTTTAAAACTGGGAGAGACCTTCAAACAGGGGATGTTACAGCTGGGAGGAAACTTAGAACAGGAAAAGTCAGAACTGGAAGGGGCCTTAGAACAGGGAATTTTAGAGAAGAGAGAGAGCTTAGCTTCTATCCAGCCCAACTTGATCATTCCATAGATCAAGAAGCCCAGACTTCCTCAGGAGTACACCAATGGTTAATAGCAAAGACAAACCTGGTGCTCAGCCTCCCATCTATGGGACAGCTGACATGTGGGTTCTCTCTTCTTCAAGTTCTCATGACAGCTTGGTGCAGTGGAGAGCAGTGGAGAGCAGTGGAGCTGGTGCTTGCAGACCTGAAGCTTACATTACACAGTTTTATGACCACAGGCAAATTGTTGAACCTCCTCATGTCTCAGTTTCTGAGATCCCTGGGTCTAGTCTTGTCCTACCTTCACTCATCATAGGAGCCTAGCTGTAGAGCTAGAGGGGACTCAATATACCAGTTAGTTCAAGTCTTTCATTTGCAGATGAGGAAACTGAGGCTCAGAGAGACTAGAAGAGCTGCCCACATAGGAATCATGTGATAGAAGCAGCAGTTCAGGGCCCCTGAACTCACAGCCATTATTTTTTCTGTTGTCTCTTGCTAGCTGTGGTCACAGACAAGTCATTTCTCTGAGCCTCAGTGTCGGAACCTATAAAAGAGGGTTGATAATCTTTCTATTTCCCGTACCTCAGAACCAGGTGATTGATAAACCTTAAAGTATTATAGAAATAAGGGCCATTATTATTATAGTTATTATTTCCTTAGTTTGATGGAGTGCAGAAAAATCTGACCCTGAGACGAGTCTCTATCCTGCAATCACTCCTTCATAGAGAAGGTTCTAGGGACCCTTCCTTGAACAGGTGCTAAAATCACTGCCTCTTGTAGTTCAATAATACTATCAGGACGTCATTATAGCAATCGTTATTACTATCATTAATTGTTATTGCTATCATCCTCATCCAAGTCACCTGGGGGGCTCTCCTCGAGGACCCCTGGGGCCTTCACCCAGAGAACCCCAGAGGGCTGGGCGATGGCTCTGTGCCATGAAGGCAGCTCTGGCCAAGTCCTCTACCGCTCTTTCCTCTGTTCTTAGGGGACCCCGATAGGTGGGTCTTCTGACGTACCTCGCCTTTTACTCCTTCTCCCTCCTCTAGCATCACAGCCACAGCAGCCAGCATCGGAGCAGCCGGGATCCCGCAGGCAGGGCTTGTCACCATGGTCATCGTGCTTACCTCTGTGGGGCTGCCCACTGATGACATCACACTCATCATTGCCGTGGACTGGGCCCTGTGAGTCACCTGCTCGCTGGGGAGGGAGTAAGGGGAGTCCCCATGGGGACTGTGTTGGGGTGCAGACTGGGACCTCTGCCCCTTGGCCTTTGCCCTGCCTGGTGCCGAGTCTACCCATAGGAGGATTACACAGTTTCCTGCGAGGTATTTTACTGGGTTCTGGGAATGTCCTCTTGGCCCCCAAAGGGTCCATCTCTGTGTCTTTAAACATAAAAGCTCACGAAGCTTTGCCAAATGGACATACTATGCCACCTGCTTTAAAGAGCAGATAGTACGCGATTAGCACATTGTTGTAAGCCAAAGGTACTTCTAAAGTGCTTGACCCAGCAGGCTCAGCACTCTCCTCCCAACACCTACCATATTGCCTACTTTGTTCAATAGCTTAGCAAACCATTTTAGCCCAGAGAGCAAAGGTACCATTTGGCTCAGAGAAGGACCAAGTTACTTTGGGATAGAACCCTGCTGATGGACTGCATGACTAGGGATCAGGGGCTCTGGCTCCTCATTCTGAAGTCCCTGGTTTGGCTTATCAGAGACCGTTTCCGGACCATGATCAATGTTCTGGGTGACGCACTGGCTGCTGGGATCATAGCTCACATCTGCCGGAAGGATTTTGCCCGAGATGTAGGCACAGAGGTAAGAATGAGGCTCAAACCTCTTCACTTCCATCCTTTACCTGAACCCAGACCTGGCTGTCCCATCAAATCCCATCAAGCCTGGCTCTCTGTCTCCTCATCTGTAAGTCCGATGGGTTAGACTCAATGATACCAAAACTCCCTTCTTGTTCTTAAAAAAATAGTAATAATCCCGTAAAAGGCAGTGTCGGGTAATGGTCAGAGTACAGGACTGAGACTCCAACTTTGTTCCTACCTTGCTATGTGACCTTGAGTAAATCACTTTTCTTTGAGCCTCCATTCTTGGAAATGTATATATTTAGCAGCCACATAGCCTCGGTTTGGGCCCAGATGAGATGATGAATCAGAAAAGGATTTCCTTTCACTCTCTTTTTTAAAAAAATTTTTTTAGCATTTTTATTTAAAGTTTTGAGTTTCAAATGCTATCTCTTCCTCCCTCTCCTCTCCCCTCCCTGAGGTAGTTAAGCAACCGGATAGAGGTTATACATGTGTAATTATATAAAACATTTCCATATTAGTCATTTTGTACAAGACTCAAATAAAAGAAAAAATGAAAGTGAAAAATAGAACGCTTCAGTCTGTGTTCCGTCTATATCAGCTCTTTCTCTGGAGGCAGATGGTATATATGCTTCATCATGAGGCCTTTGGGATTGTCTTGGATCATTGAGTCGCTGAGAATAGCTCAAAAGTTTAAAGTACTTCATAAGAGCAAGGGGTGGTGATCGTTTAATGACAAATTTAAGGAACAGTTTACGGAATTCCAGATGTGCTGGCTGTGGGCGGAGACACCACGTTTGGCTGAGAGAATGTCTCTGTCCTCGTGGATCAGACAAGATGGAACAAGGCTCCAGGACAAAGGATATGACACGTACATCAGAGGGCTTTATTGCCCAGTCATTATTCAGTCATGTCCGATTCTCTCTGACCCCATTTGGGGTTTTCTTGGCAAAGATAATGGAGTGCTTTGCCATTTCCTTCTCTGGCGTTCAAGATCAGGGAAGGCTTTATGGAGGGTGTTAGGCTTTACAAGATATATGGAAATTCAAGAATCAGAGTGGAGAAAAGAAGAAAGGAAAAACCTTCTTGAGCAACCCCCAAAAGTGACTTAATGGGGAGTGAGCTCCCTGTCACTGGAGCCCTTCAGACTGAGGCAAGATGACCATTCATCTTGCATCTTGTAGAAAGAGAGGGGGTTGGTCCAGGTGCCCCCACTCTGTCCCCACTCTGACCAGCTGGAATTCTGTAATGGATTACAGAGTTTTGTAATGGGCCCCATTTCATGTGATCCTCTCAACCACCCTGTGGGCAGGTGGGTACTATTGTTTCTACAAATGAAGAAACTGAGGCCTTGAGAGAGCAGAAGTGACTTGTCTGAGGTCACAAGGTACATTAGAAGTAGAACAAGGACTGGGACCCAAGCCTTCACTCCCAGCTGGAGCTTTTTCTACCACTCTCTCAGCTCCTCAAAGATGTGTATTCTCCCTAATTGGGAGATCTGTACCTGACTAAGATCCCCTCCCCCATAACATCCTGACAAAGGGTAATCCAGCCTTCACACTCCATGGGAGGAAGTCATCCTTTCCATGCTAGGGGAAGCTCACTACCTACCCTACCAAGGCTACCATTATATCATGGCTGGACAGCTCCCCTTCCTTATGCTGGGTCAAGTCTGGCTCCCTGTAACCTCCCACTGCCCCTTGTTCTGTCCTTTAAAGCCAGGCTGAACAAACCTCATCCTTCTGGGGTCTAATCTCAATCTCTCTTGCTGCTACCACTGAGGCTCATTGCCTCCCAATACCCATTCTGTATTTTCAGGGCCAGAAGCCACCACTCTGCGACACCAAGCCTGTAAGCTTGGAAGAGATTGTGGCATCGCAGAGAAATGGCTGTGTGAAGAGCATGACAGGAGCCCATGGGCCAGCCCTGGACACAGCCCTTCTCTCTCACCATGTCCCTGTGCAAGTGGAACAAGACGATGAACCAGCTCAGCCCCTGCCCAGCACCGATCACTGCACCATCGAGATCAACGAGCTGGAGACCAATGTCTAGGCAGCCTTCCCAGTCAACACACCCCAATGCCATGGAGAGGCTGAGGGAGGTTTCTAGGGGCCTCTTCTTGGACTCAGAGGGTTCTGAAGATTGCCCACAGCCTGGCAGTCAATGAGGGGAGTCAAAGCCCCCGGAAAGTCCCTGCTCTCTCTGCATTGGGAGGTAGTCAGAGTTAGCTGTGTGGTTCAACTGGCTTGGGGGCATTATCTTTGTAAAGGAACACCTGCCTCTTTTCCCTGGGGTTGCCCATCTCAGACCTCTGTGACTAGACACCCTGGCCCCTAAGCCACTCTTTGCAGAAAGCTTTATCAGGAGCCCCTGGTCACAGCCAAAGCAGCTCCCCACCAGAAACTGGGGGTTCCCTCAGGGCCAGGGGAGAGAAAACTGGGAGAAGCAGTGGCCTTCAGATCCAGAGCTGGGGCTCCAGGACTTTCTACTGTGGTGATTTGTTTTGCCCAAGGGCATTCTGTAAGGACTCTCCCTAGCTGGCAGGTGAGAGGCCACCAGTTCTGGCAGGGGCTCCCTGATTGGGAGGCCTGGGTACAGGCTGGCTCTCAGGACCTCTGATACCAGCCCAGCAGCCTTTTTGTTTCTCCCGACATCAACGGGAGATTTCTTCGCTCCTGAGCCCCACACCCCGCCCTGGGATTAAAGGAGAAGGTGGGGATGGACGTTTGCGTTGGGAGGACAAGGACAAAACTGCTCCTGATTTTTGTGGGAGTGTATTTATAATAAACCTAAAGCTTGGGGAAAAGTCTGGCTGCTTGAACTTGAAGGGAAGGCAAGGATGGGGTGGGTAGGAGGTAGGAGGTGGACAGGGAGGAGAAGGGTAAGAGGAGGAACTGTCATTAGCAGCAGCGGCAGCCTGGGTGGCGGGTAGAGAGTTAGCTTCGGAGTCAGGCAATAAGTATTTATTTAAGCACCTGCTAGGCACTGTGCTAAAGGACAGTCCTGGTGAAAGCTTGAACTGGTTGGAGAGTTCACTGTTAAACTTCTCTACTTCTCTACATCAGGGAGGCCATTTGTTGTCTTGTTGAAAGAAATGATGAAAAGAATTTTTTAATTCAATTTTATCTATTTTCAACTCTGAATTCTTTCCTCCCCATCTCCCTCTGATGCCCTCTCACCATGAGAAAACAAGAAAAACAAAATCTTTATTTTAAAACGAACATTTATTAAACACCTACTATGTGCTAAGCATTTTATAAATATTTTTTCCCTTAATCTTCACAACCCTAGGAGGTGAGTGCTGTTATCCCTATTTTACAGTTAGGGAGACTGAGGCAGAAAGAGGTTTAGCAACCTAGGATCATACGGCCAGTAAGAGTCTAAGGTTGGATTTGAACTCAGGTCTTCCAGGATCAGTGCTCTATCTACTGTACCACTGTATAGTGGAGCAAAACAAATTCCCACATCAGCTATGTCTGGGGGGAAAAATGCCTCAATCACCTCTCTGGCAGTTGGTAGCACATGGGGAAAATGCTAATATTGCGGATTAAACTTAAAATTGTGTTGTGAATTTTTGGAAAGCTGGTTGTTAAATATTTTCAGGTACACCCCTAGTTTATTTTCATAAGACACAGGAAATCTGTAGCAGCAGCCTCACCATGGAACTGTCTGGGCAATATCTGCTCCATTCCCCCTCTCGTGGGACCTCCCCCTTCTCCACTGCCCTCGAGCACCTTGGGATAAACTGCTGGGCAAAGTTCACTATTCCTAAGAAATATTTGAATGGATGCCTTCAGCATCCATCAAATCCAGTCCATACATAAAAGGAATCCCTACCCTCACACATGTTTCAAGGGGTGTTCCAGCCTCTGCCTGAAGGCCTCCAGTGAAGGGGAGTCTACTGCCTTTTGGGGGAGCCTGTTCTGCTTTGGGACAGCTCTCCTTGTTGGGATGGCTCTCCTGAACCTAACCATCAATCGGTCCCTTTCCATCTTCCCTCTTTTCCCATGACTCTGGGTTCTGCCCTCTGGGGCCAGAACCTCCTCTATCTGATAGTTCTGTGGATATTTGAGGACAGTTCTCATTCCCCCCCAGTCTTTTCCAAGCTAAATCTGCCCCCCATTTCCTTCCATTCAAACTCACAGGACACAGAGTCAAGACTCTCCACCATATTGCTCACCTTCTCTGGAGACTGATGTTATGGCATCCAGAACTGAACCCAATGCTCCAGAGGAGAGGACAAGGAGACCATCACCTTCTTTTTCCTGGAAACTTGGTCCCTCACCATGAGGCCCAGGTTCACATTAATCAGCTTTTTGTAAAGCACTTTCCATAGGATCATATACCCAGAGCTAGGAGGACTCAGAGGCCATCTAATCTAATCCCCTTATTTTACAGAGGAAGAAGCTGAGGCACAGGGAGGTTGAGGGATTCACATCCCACTGCTTACCCAGGTTGATCTGCAGTCCACCAAAAATGGCTGCATCCCTTTCAGAATCATTGTGTGGAACATGCTGGGTCAATTCTTAATACTACCAGACTGGGCTCTGGTGAATAACTCAGAACATGGAAGAGTCAGTGGTTGAGTGCTCCTCCAGCCAGCCCTGGGTGTTCTTGTTCACAATGGTGAGAAACCCAATGGACTCTCAAGAAGTGCTGACATGTTAGTAGAGATAGGCCAATGTCTATTGATCCTTAACCATCTGATTTCTCTGGGGTGGGTACTCTCTCTCCTAACTCTGATCACAACTTATCCAGGGCTTATTAGAAAGCCTTATAGAAAGGCTGCAACCAAAAACTCCATCCCTCTTTAGCCAACCTGGAGTTACTGTCTTCAGACTTAGTTATTCTGGTCTTCAGACAACAGAAATTGTCTGTCACTGGGACTTGGGTGGCCACAGGGTGAGTCTGTAATGATAGTGCTTTGCTGATAGTCTTGTCAGGTCAGGAGTTGTAGCTGGGGCACCAGAGATACCTGGGGGAGGAAAGCATGGACACCTAGGCTCCCTTGGCTGGCTTCTGGTAGGGCCATGCCTACATCTCGACTCTCCTCTGCCATGGAACCTTGACTCACCAAGACAGGATACTCCTCCTCATTTCCAGTAGCAGGCACCAAGCTCAGTTTCTTTCAATCTCCCCCTTGCTCTGTGAGGCAGCTCAAGGGCTGGGGCTCAATCACAGCCCAAGCTTCTGTTCTGAGTGAGCTCCTTCCAAGTCTGCCATGGCCTTTGGCCATGGCACTGTCACTAGGGAAGGGAACCCGCTACTTCAGAGTTATTGCAGGAGAGCCCTTGTTAGACTTGTCATATAATTTTTTTCTTATGTTACGCTGGAAAAAAATGCTTATTTTCTCTTTGTAAAAATCTTTATGAGAATGATCTATATTCTTGTGGAGTATGTCCCTGATGAGATGTGAGACAGAAATGGGCAGGCTTCACCATACAGCTCCCTCTGGCAGATCCCATCTTTACAATCCACACGAGTGAGAAAAAGTTATAGAGAATCGTGCTGCTGTTTACTGTTTAGGGATGAAAGGATGACAAAAGCACTTGGCTTGGAAGAAAAAGAGGCAGCCTTGAATGTGCTCCTCCAAAAAAGTGGGGAGAGGTTTCTTAGGAAAGATTCCTCACTAAATGTAAGCCCTGAGATTGTCATCTACAGAAGCCCAAAGCAACTAGCTAAATGCTCCCTGAAGGGGGCCCCCAATGAGATGAAGAACATCCCACACTGCGTCCAGAGGGTGAGGACCCCAAATGCCCCTGCGTGGGTGACGTTGTGCTATGTTGAGCCCCATATGCTGATGACGCCTCTTCAATGAGATCCATCATTACTCCAAAGGGCACCAGCGTCACAACATGCGAGGTAAATCTTGGGCAGGCACCAAGAAGGAACAGTGAGCTAGGATAAGAATCTCATAGAATGAAGGGCAGTTGTGAGCTCAGCAATTTCAAAACCAACAAGCTGCCCTCTAGCACAAAATTGCACCCAGTAATGTGGCATGATCGCTGATCTTGAAAAACTAGTCTGAAAAGTTAAAACTATGTGAACCTAACAGGAAGGCAGAGACACAAGAAGGAAGCAAGCTGCATCAGGTTGCCACTCGGTCCTATCCTAGTGCCTGATATGCACTGCTCCTAGTTCTCTCCTCTGGGGCCAAGCCAGTTTGGGAGAAAGCTAACCCCTTTCCCACATGGTGAAGCACCAGATACTTAAAGACAGCTCTCAGGCAGTGACCCACCCCCCAGCCTTCTCTCCAAGCTAAACTTCACCTTCAGCTGATGCTCCTGGGCATTCAGATGCCCACCAGTTTTCCAATGGGCAACCAGTTGGTGCCATAGTGCCTGGAGCATCAGCCTCATCTTCCTGAATTGAAATCTGGCCTTAGTAGCTATGTGACCCTGGGCAAGTCACTTCACCCAGTTTGCTTCAGTTTCCTCATCTGTAAAATGAGTTGGAGAAGGAAATGGTAAACCATTCCTGTACCTTTGCCAAGAAAACCCCAAATGGAGTCATGAAGAGTCAGACACAACTGAGCAACAACAAAAACCTTGCAATGTCCTTACTTTAATGTAGTACTGAGCCAGATGGCGGTCTGGTCTGACCAAAGCAGAAGACAGAGGGACTAGCCTCTTCTTATTCCTGGTAGCTATGCCCCAACCCCCTCCACACACTTAATGTAGCCCAAGACTGTATTAGGGATTTTGGCTTCCAAGTAGCAGAGGATCAAAGTAAGTTGGGGTTTGCCAAGGAAGAAGGTCCCCGTTGTTTTGCTGCTGTGAACCTTTCTACTCACAATTCTGTCACGGTGGAATGGGGGTGGGGAGGAACCTCTAACGCTGATTGCCTCCTGGCTCTCTGTGAACTGCCTAAAACCCCCAATTTTTTTTCAAACTGCTGTTCAACCAGGCTTCCAGCACCTTTACTTAGGAAGTGAATTTTAGGTAACTCGATGGTAAGACATTTATCCAACTACTGTATTTTGGCTTTTTAAAATTTAGCTCAACTTTGTCAAGATCTTTTTGGATTTTGATAGTGTCACTGAATATATTAGCAAACCCTTCTGTTTCAAATGTGATGAGCACATCATCAATTCCTTTATCCAGAACTTTGATTAAAAAAAGATATCAAACACCCCAGATCCCTTGGCTCTCCAGTGGTGACCCCCTTCCGAGATGACATCAAATCCTTGGGGACCACGCAGTAGTTCTGACCATCCAAACAACCTGGCTCGTTTATCTGGATTAGGTGTGGTCCTGATCCCTTCATATTTTTCATAAGGGCAGCATGAGAGGTTCTAGCCAACAGCTTTCAAGACATGCAGTTGCAACATCCTACTGTGACCCTTGGGGTCAGGGTGGGGGAGAAAGAAGAAGTCAAGCTGATTGGAAGACGCTGAGAGGCCCGTGACATGCTGTCATTCTCAGTCAGGCAGAATTGGAACCCAAAAGGGTAGGGAAGGTCAGAGGGACAGAGAAGGTAAGATGACATTTGAGGCTTCATGTTGGCCTGCCCTTGATCACACCCCAAGGCTGCACCAGGAAGAGGAACTGAAGTCCTCTGCAGCCCAGCCAGTTCACAGAGAACCAGGAGGCAGCTGGGGAGAGGATTAGAGATCACTCCATATAACAGAATTGTGAGTACAAAGGCTCAGAGAGGCAAAACCACTGGGGCCTCCTCTCCACCCTATCTCAACTTCCTGAGACCCTCTGGAAGACACAGATCATTAGTATTTGGAAGTGTTTTATTGTATGAACCTCCTTGGGCCAATGCTGGGTGGGGTTGGGGGAGGGAAAGAAAAAGTGAGGCCAGACAATTTAACTGTGTCCCTAAATGAATGGGTGGGTAGCACATCTATATACTGGCTATCACCCTTTGATGAAAATGAAGGATGAACAGTGACAAGCTGCTTAAAGACTGCCCAGGTTTGGGGAAGGTATAGCTGTTTAAATCTATTTCCAGTTATGTTCCTTTTGCTGAATCTGTCCCTGAGTTAAAAAAAAAACAAAAAAAAAAACCAAACAAGTGCCGTTCAATACAGCCTGGCCTATCTGTGTGGGGCGCCATTACTGACACAGAACAGGTTCAGGTAGGATAGGGGATCCAAGTGGGATGGGTTTAGGGCTAATCTGATTGGATAATTCACACTAACCATACCTTTTAGACTTTAGACCAATACCCAAGGTCAACCAGAAAGAGACAGAGTTGGAAGGGGAAGGGTGGCTGGCTCTCTGAGGATCCTAAAGGACTGAACACCTTCCTAGAGGTTATTTGGTGTTAGGTGAGCACACAGACTCAAGGGGAACCTGATTCTTAGTGGGACCTGGATCAGGTTAGTGGCCAGCAGCACCACCTGGTGGTCAAATGGCATCTACCTCACTTTCTTGATGTAGAGAGCTTTGTAACTGTCAAAAAAAGAAATAAGGTTAGACTGGAGTGATTTCTGCTCTTGATGAAGCTCTTTGTAATCAGTGTTAAAACCTTTCTAGATGTTCACTACCTCTTTAATAATGCATTCTAGAATTTTCCTGGGAATTGAAGTCATGGCTATTGGCCTATGGTTTGTAGATCTCATTATCTTCACACACACACACACACACACACACACACACACACACATCCACACCCACACTCACCCCCACACACACACACTTTTTTTAAGAATTGGAGCATTTGTCCTCCAGGCCTGTCATGCCTCTCCTGGATGACTAGCTGTGTGGTCTGGGACTCCAGCTTCTTCATTTGTAAAAGGTGAGGGCTGGACGAGGTGGTCTAGCTAGACCCTGTCTAGCCCTGACTGTCTGTGCTCTAAGGGGTCTTGAAGCACTGGTATCATAGGTGGCATGTCCCAAGGTCTCTTTGAGCTCAGATGTTCCAGGATATCACTAATCCATCTCTGGGCTGCAGAGAGATAGGCAGTGGTAGCAGCAGGGGAGCGCTCAGGACTCTGTCTCCTCCTTATTACTGTCCAAGGGCTAGCAAGAGAATCAATCCTGACCCATGCCCTGGACTCCAGGCTTTTGCTCTTCCCACAGTTGAACATCTCACTGACTCTTTGTGTTTCTAGATTCTACTGGTCACTCATTCTGGGCTTGTGCTCAGGCAAGAGTCCAGAGATCTTTTTCTCTCCTTTCTGACCCCTTTGCCCAACCGTACATCCCTCCCAATGTGGAGTTTCTGAAGCCAAGTAGAAAGTGCCTAAAAGTCCTTTTCTTACCAGTTTTAGCCCAGCTAGTCAACAAACATTTATTAAGCACCTACTGTGTGCCAGGCACTTTACGAAGTATCCAACCTTCCAGTCTGTGAAAGCAGTCATCATTCCAGGGAGGGGGGACCAAGGGAGCAGGAACCCGGAAAGAAAGGGGAAAAAACACATACACATGCAGGCACCCATGGCCAAAAGAGAAGAATATGCTTTTTATATTATTTTTTTCTTTAACAAGGCACAAAAATTGAATTTTCTTCTTTCTTTAAAAACAAAACAAAACAAAACATGAAGAAATCCACCACCAAACCTGATGGAAATAAAGGAAACTTTCCAAAGGGTGGGGACAAACCATGTTGAGGCAATGCCTGCCTCTATTTCCCCCAGGTGCCCAGATCAGCCACCACCTCAAGTCCCCCCCTCCCCCACAACAAAGCAGCTGTAACTTCAAGCCTAACACCCCACTGGAACACAAGACAACTTCAGCCACTGGTCAAAGACCCAACAGAGCCCTGACCAGGTCTTGACGGGCTGGAGAAATCTGTAGCCACTAAAAATGGCCGCCGGATTAGAGCTCAGAAGATTCCAGCTGTATGAGCTCAGGCAAGTCATGGGGCCTTATCTGCCCATCTCTAAATCCTCTGAAGCGCCATTGGGACATAAGCATCACTTTGGAGAGAAGGCGGGTTAAATAAAGGATGAAAACATTGCTGCTCTGGCCTGTGCTTGGCGGGCCCGGGATCCTGGAAGGTGGAGGAAGGTGGTGGGGAGAGGGGAGAAGATGGGGAAGGACCTTTCCACGAGGGTCCTGTTCACAGCCGGGGGAAGGAACAAAAGCCAGCTTTTGTGGAGGACAAGACAACAGAGCTTTAGAGACCCTGGACCTTCACCAGTGGGGTCTGGAAATGGAAAGGAAGGCTCTCCCCACCCAGGAGTAAGGAGCTGCCTTGCTCTCTACCTATGTGGGACTAGTACTGAATGTGTGTCTGTGTGCTTGTGGGCTGACCTGTGACTGTCCATGACATTGCAGGTGTGGCTGGGGGTCTGGGGTCTGGATAGAGAGATAACTGCTTAAGTGTGGCTATGAATGTGTGTGTGTGTGTGTGTGTGTGTGTGAGAGAGAGAGAGAGAGAGAGAGAGAGAAAGAGAGACAGACAGACAGACTGACAGACAGACAGACTGACAGACAGACATAGACATAGAGAGACAGAGACAGAGAGAAACAGAGAGAGGAAGAGATAGAGACAGACACATAGCCAGAGACAGAGAGAGGCTGACTGTGTGGGTGCATAATTTGTGTAGGGCTGTGCTGGTGTGTCTGGGTGGGAAGAAGCACAGGGGTTTAAATATGCAGACACAGAATGAGGCATCACTTTCCATCCGCTGTCCTGTAGGAGACACAAGCAGACACCAAGTCACCTTGTCAGGCTGGCTGGGCTCACATCTCCCATCATCCCTCTTTATCATGGCCCCTCTCTGACTTCAGAGACCCTCCCCCCATTAAGAGCTGATGTCATGCAAAATTACACTTAGAAGGTAACGTAGTAGTGAGCCTCCTCTCCAGTTTGCCCTCAAACAAATAATATACATCAGACTCAGATTCATCAGACTCTCTTGGATTGGTCTTTAAAGGTCATGAAGCATGCCATCACACAGCCACACACCTTCATGGTCATAAAGCAACACCCAACCAAGTACAATGCCACACAGAAATATATTGTATCAAGGGCTTCCTCCATGCTCCAACTTCCCAAATGCCACAAGCCCTGGTTTCTGCTAAGGCCCCATCTGCCACCCCAGTGCTCCAGCAGAATCTGGCCTAGATCTCTGGCCCTTGCAGGAACAGGCTTGAGACTGTTGGACTCCAGGATGAGAGGAGTAGGCTAGAGTTAGAAAGGAATTTCTGGACTGGGGTACATTAGAGAAGCAGGTGCCCAAAGGAGACAAAAATTCACTGCCCAAGGGGTGGTGGGGAGGGGCTCTGTCTGGGATGACCCTTCATACCTAGGAGTTCCAGCCCTGCCTGGGACCTGCCCCCTGCCCTACCTGGGCTAGTCCAGCTTGCGTGACTATCTCATTTCCTCCTCTTCTTCTTCTTCCTCTCCTTCCTCCTCCTCTTCCTCCTCTTCCTCCTCTTCTGGGCGCCCACGGTTCTTGGAGCCCTCACTGAGCTCAAAGTTCCCCTCAATGTCCAGCACCTGCAGGTGCATCAGCCTTTTGAACGTGCTTTCCCTCACAGCACCCACAGCCAGCTTGTTAAACCTGCACAAACCAAGAAGATGAAATTCAATTAGGATAAATGCAAAGCCTTGAGGGGCAAGATGGCAGAGTTCACAGAGAGCTGACCTTGGAGTCAGGAAGTCCTGAGTTCAAATCCAGCCTCAGATACTTACTAGTACTGTGACCCTGGGCAATCACTGAACTCTGCCTGCCTGTTTCCTTAACTGTAAAATGGAGATAATAAGAGCACCTACCTCCCAGGGCTATTAGGATCAAACAAGAAAATTATTATAAAGTACTTAGCACAGTGCCAGCCATATATAATAATAATATATCAGTATATGGTTATAAAAAAGTTTAAATGGGTTTAACAATCCATTTCACAAATATTATATAGGTATATATATACATATAAGCAAGTATATCTTATACTTATATAGAAGTATAAGACTTGGCTGAACAGTAGTTCATCTGAAAATGATCTGGGAGTTTAGGTGGACCACAAGTTCAACATGAGTGTTATAAAATAGTAAAAAGAAAAAAAGGCTAATGCAACCATAGGCTGCATTTATAGTAAGAGAGGAATGGTGACTAAAGCTATTGAAGTGATAAGAAGGTCAGACAACGTTTAGAGGGCTCTTTTCACTTTGAGGAGCCATGTTTTAGAAGAGTTGATTGGCAAGACAAGACATTACGGAAGGTGGCAGTGAGGGTAATGAAGAGAACTGCCATGTAGGGATCAACTGAAGGAACTGAGAATGTTTAGTCTAAAGACAAAGGAAGCTGGAGGGAATAGGATGCCTGGTTTTAAGCACCTGAAAGACTGTCCCAGATAAAAGAGCTTGACTTGGATGTGATTGGCACAGAGGCCAGAAGAAGGAGAAGTAAAGGGAAGCTGTGCTTTGCTCAGAGCTCTGCATGTATGGGAAGGGCTGCCTTGCCCGACATCCTAAAGAGAAGAAGGCTGGATGGCCATCCATTGGGTTTGTGGTTCTAGGAATTCTTCAAGAATAGGTCAGCCTAGCTGCTGCGGAGCTTTCTCCCTGTGCTGAGAGACTATTATTCAGGGGCCTAAAACTGGGCCATGGACTCTTGGGCCATCACTTCAGTCAAAGAATGCCATGTTCTTGGCTAGGGATGCTGGGCACCTAAAAAAGGCCAGCGAAGCTATATTTGCCAAGAGACTTGTGGCTCTGATCTAAAGTGGATATGGAGGGAGAAGGAGGAAACATCCCACATACATCGGCCACGCCAGAAACCACAGGGAGCAGGATGCAGGAGGAAAGACATCCTTGGAGAAGACACTGTCCAAGAAGAGGGAGAGAGGGTGAGTACTATCCGTCCAACCCTCGTGACCAGAATGCCCACTGATGTACAGATCATCAACAATCAACGCAAAGATTGGCCTTCAGGACTCCAACAGTACAGGTCTGACACAGGGGGAAAATGTAGCAACAGGATCCAGTCTCCATGGAGACTGAGGCTCCATTTTCTGTTTCTTGCACAATTCCAGTGCATGACTGGGTACCCAGTAAGTCCTCAATAAAGATTTGTTGTTCTAATCTTGGCTCTGAAGTTAAGCTATTGTGCCACCCTGGGCAGACAAAGGCTCCATTTCCTCTCCTGTAAGATGGGGAGGCTGAGTTCAAGAATCTCCCAGTTCTCTTTCAACTCTGACATCTTATGTTCTAATTTTATGTTCTAAGGTTCTATCTACTCCAACAGTTTACATTCCAATGGTCTGTGTTAAATGATTTGAACCAAGAAAACCCTGACCTGGGATGTGGGGGTGGGGAAGGGGGCGCTGAGGAATGAGTACAAGGAGAAGCACTCAGAGGAAACCCAAGCTTCCCTGGAATGTCCTGGCCCTGGATCCTGGGGGCCCCACCCAGCCTCCTACCTGAGAAAAATCCCCTTGAGATTGGGGGTCGACTCAAAGGCATTTTCAGACACGGTGCTAATCTTGTTGTTCTGTAGGTAGAGGTACTCCAGAGACTCAGGCAGCCCCTCTGGGATCTCTGTGAGCTGGTTCCCGGCCATGTTGAGCAGCTGAGCGGTGTGGGAAGATGGGGAGATAGATAGGAAGGGGTTAAGAGGATAGGGAGCAGAATTTAATTCCTCTAGATTTGGAAAAGAGTCAAGAATGGGGTGGGAGCTGGAGCAGCGTCCCAAGTCTCCAGATCTCCCCCCATCCCTCCACCCACAGGCTGATTCACCACATTAGCTCCTAAGAGGCAGGGCTGTATATTTTGTTACATAGCAGTACACAGGTTATGGTCCCATTTTACAGAAGAGGAAGTGAGCTCCCACCCAGAGGCTTCCCCAGATCACATGACTGCAAGTGTGAGAGCCAAGCCTGGAGTGTCTAGCTGGGAGTGAGGAGACCTGGGTCTACATGGCCTTCATTCAGTCACTTCAATTCAACAAAGGTTCGGTGATTGCCAGCTAGGTGCAAGGCATTCTAATGATCACGAGGTCATAGAGTCTTTGGAGTCTTTAGTGCTGAAGGGGCATCTGGTCCAAGCCTCTCTTTTACAGATGAGGACACTACCCTGGGTCCTGCAGCTAGTCTGTCGGAGCTGGGATTTGAACACTCGTCTTCCCGACTCCACTGATCTGCCTGATGAGAGGAGGTTTCCAGGAGGAGACAGCTACTCACTCAGATACTGTGATATGAGGGGCTAGGGGACGGTCTGGGCAAACTACTACAAGAAAAGTTGGGAAAGTAAAGAGCATGTCCAGGAAAGCTTCCTGACAGCGGAGTCATCTGAGTTAGGTCTTGAAAGGGGAAGGCTTCCGCAGATGGAGATGGAAGCTAGAGGGGGCACAACTGATTCCAGGCACTGAGGATATCACGAGTAAAGAAACAGAAAATGGGAGAGACACTGGGGTGTATTGAGTTCCTCTTATTTCTCGAGCCAGGATCCGGTCTCCTCTGTTATAGTGTTAAGTTCCCTGAGGGCATGAATCGTATCCTCCTGTGGTGCCCCTCCCACCAGCCGGCCCCCAAGTCCAGCACAGGGCTAGGCACACAGCCGACACTCCAACAATTGGAGTTCAACTGAATTGACCTAAGCCAATGATTGGCCTCCCTGACACCAACCTCTCCCTGTTCTAATACGCTCTCTCTACAACCGCCAAATGATGTTCCTCAAGCCCACATTGACCAGGTCACTCCACTGCTCAAGCAGACCAGCAGCTCCTTGCTACCCACAGGATCAAACACAAACTCCTGCCCAGTGTGGCTCCAGCCAGAGTTTGCACACTTGTTGTATATGACTTTCCTTTGCACACTAGCTGGTTTAGCCATGCCAGCCCCTCAAGGGATTGTGGTAAAGCTCTATGTGGGCTTATATTCAAATCCTTTCATTTTACAGAGGAGGAAACTGAGGCCCCGTGTCTAAGGTGACATAGGTAGTATCAGCAGGCAAGATTTTAACTCAGGTCCTTTAACTTGAGAACCAACATGCTTTCCACTGTACAATGCTGACGGGGTCTCTAGTCTGACCTTACCCCGGCCACCTTCTCTGGACACTGTACACACTACGGTTGTCCACCAACCAGTCAATCAAAAAGCATTTATGAGGCTCCTATTCTATGCCACATACAGGGAGAGGCACTGGGGGTTCAGAAATGAAAATGAAAATCAGGCACTCTGACCTCAAGAAGCTTAGATTCCAAAAGGAGACTCCCCTTTCGCTCTTCCCTTGCTTCCTGTGTAGCTCAGGGCAAGCTAGTGGAAGCGGCCAGGAGGTGGCCGCAGAACAGTGACTAGTCCAGCCTGCACCAGGGTGCTCAAGGTCAGCCTTGCCTGTCCCCTCAGCCCCAAGAGTGGAAATTGGGAGAGGAAGGAAAAGCTGGGGCCAGCTGGATTACTAAATCCTTCCCTGGCCTGGGTCCCCCTCAGCTAGTCTGGCAAGCACACCAGAGATTGTGCTCTGGAGCCCAATCCCTTCAGCCAGATGATAGCACTGCTGATGGCCTCCAGCCTCCTGATCCTTATCAGGCATCCCAGGAAGCCATCATATCTCTGCCTCCCACCCCTGGCTACAGCACAGAGGACAATTCAGCAGCATTCAGGGCAGGGGGCTGACTCTGGGCAAATACAGCCATGGGAAGAGCCCTGGGTGCAGGAGACTTAGAGACCCTGGACAATTCCCTCCTTTTTCCCATCAGTAACAAACAACCGACTTGGACCAAGAGGCTTCTAAGGGCTCTTCCTCATAGATGCTTATTGGGTGAATGAATTCAATTCTCTCCAACATGATCCAGGATAGGGCAGCACCACACCAGAATCCAAATTTTCTGACTCCCAAGCCAGCATGGTTCCTCTTGGCCACTCAGCGTCTGCTCATCCTGGACAAGAGTGGGAGCTCTTGGGTCCTGTCCACACTCTGTCCCTGTGACCTCGGGTGCCTTCCCCCCTGGGGTTGCTCTTCATCATTTCGTCTCTAACTTACTGCCTCCCCCTCAGGCTGCCCAATGCCCACTCCTCGGGGGCATGGGCTGTATTTTGGCTTTTCTTTGTATCTCTCAAACTCAGTACAGGGCAGGTCCCAAGGGAATCCAAGGACAGCAGAATCACAGGACCAGAGTGAGGCAGAGGGGCTCTGGAGGACACAGTGAATCTCCCCTGCACTTGAGTCGGAGGAAACAGAAGCAATGGAAGATGAAGAAAAGAAAGAAGGAAGGGCCTGGTTCAAATTCCATTAGCTAGGGGTCAGGGGGACCCTTCCAGGGGGACCCCAGCTTTCTATAAGAACTGTCAAATGGGAAGACTGATGTCCTAAATGAGGACACAGGTGGTGCTCTAGTAGCCTGGAGTCAGGAAGACTGGAGTTCAAATCCCAGCACAGACATTTAGTAGTTGTGTGACTCTAGGCAAGTCCCTAAAACAAAACAAAAAAACAAAACAAAAACAAACAACTCTTTGTGCCTCAGTTTCCCCATCTATAAAATGGGGATTACAACAGCACCTACCTGCCAAGGGTGTTGTCCAAATACAAACATCTGTAAAGTATTTTGCAAACCTTAGAGGGCTACACAGATGCCAGCTCGTACCATTCAAAGGCCTCTCTGGTTCATAGACTCACCAGAGCATCCACCTAGTCTAACCCAGAGCCCAAAGGAAGCCCCATTGCCACAGTCCCACCAGGCAGCTGCCCAGCCTCTGCCTGGAGGGCAAGCCCAGACCCCTCCAAGGGCCCCTTTGGGACTGGTCTCATTGAGGGGACAGGTCTCATTCCTGGTCTTCTGCCTCTGAGATAGCCCCTCTTCCCTAGCCCATGGACTCTCCCCACCAGCAGCCCCAAGACTAAGCTGAGAAATGGGGCTATGCTTGTTTCCAAGTGGTCAGAGGACTGGAAGGCTAAAGGCAGTGTGGTGTTCTCAAAGCCAGGAAGACCTGGGCTCTAGTCCTCTGACCCATCCAAGCCACATGACCCTAGCCAAAAGGTCAACCTCTCCATGCTCTGGACATCTCTCTAAACCTTTAAGGTGCCAGGCAAATGCTGACCTGCCTTGGGAGAGGAAGTGTCATGATCCAGCAGTGGCCTGAAAACACTGATGAAAGCTCAGGCCTGTCCCACAGGAATCCTGGTTTTGGAGGTGGCGGGAATCTTACAGATACATCATCCTGTCCAATGGTCTTGTTTCACAGATTTGGAAACCGAGTCCCAGAGAGGAGGAAACGTCACCTTAAGTCACCTGAGCAGCAGAACCAAGAATTAATTTCAGGGTCCATGCCGTACTTATGTACCAGCCTGCTTCTCAGATGGGCACCAGGGAAACCAAATCTCGAGGCTGAGCTCTCAGTGAGCCTGTCACCTGAGGTCACAGGGACAGAATGTGGACAGGATCCAAGAACTCCCCCTACTCTCCAGGTTGAGCAGAAGCTGAGTGGTTAAGAGGAACCATGATGACTTGGGAGTCAGAAAATCTAGATTCTGATGTGGTGTTGCCCTATCCTGGGACACTGTGGATGAGGGCAAACCCTGTGGATCTCCCCATTCTCATGTACAACTTGGGAACCTGTCACCCTCCTACTGCATGTGTCCTGGGCTCATTGTAAAACAAAGAGTTTTGTCGATGGGTAAATGCTCTAGAAACATGCACCAGAGTGATTTTTCTGAGGTAAAGAGAAAGGAAGTCCCTGGTGGGCAGGCTCGGCTGATCTCCTTCCTGCCCTGGGTCCCATTTCCTCTGAGCTGATCCTTAAGCTCAGGGATCAAGACCCTCTTGGGCCTTCTCTTATCTAGGCAAACAATACAAATCATACCACAGAACTGAACTCCTGGCATGAGGCCCTCATTTCACAGAGCGGGCAAGGGAAGCCCAGACAAGGGAAGTGACTTACCTGAGGTCATCCAGCTAGAAAGCATCTGATAAATCTACACCAAAGTGTTAGTAACTGATGGCTTAGCAGGTATCCTGTGCACCTTCTGAGGGCAGACTATCTCTAGCACCGTACACAAATGACTTTCCAGCTTTGTCAGACCCAGGAGAACCCATGCTCCATTCACACTGACCTTAGGGAGGCCAAGGTCCTGTCTACACCAACACAGGGCATCAGAGGAGATGAGGAGTGGCCCTCTCAGCCTGCCTATCTCTTCCACTGTGCCAGGGGGCCTGGGAGCTCATTGATGAGGGCAGTGCCTCCAATAATGAAGCTCCAAGCCCATCCTGGGGGCCCTGCCTTTCTAAAAGTCCATCCCAAGTCACAGACAGATATGGCTAGGTCGATGGCAAGTTGTAATGACAACATAATAATGGCTAATATTTCTATAGCACTTTAAGGTTTGCAAAGCAATTTATATGTTATCTCACTTTATCCCCACAACTCTGAGTGTGCTGTTATTATTCCCATTTTACTGATGATGATACTGAGACTGAGTGAGGTGAAATGATTTACCTACAGTCACACATCTCACAGGAGTCTGAGGCAGGATTTGAACTCATGTCTGTCTCTTTCCTTCTTTACTAATATATGCAAATTCCCTCCACCAAAGCAGCTTAGAGGATCCTCTTTAATGGATAACCTCAGAGAGCTTCCTTGGGCATGGAGGTCAGGTGACTTGCCCCACCACACCCCCCACATGTGGGTATGTTAGTATGTATCACAGGTGGGACTTGAACCCAGAGCTTCCTGTCTGTTAACCCTGCTAACCCCATCCCCCATATCTGTATAATATTGTACACATGGTGTGCCTAATGTACCTAATCTCTTCATAATAAAAGTGTGTAGGCTGGATTTTACAGGATAAGCACATGTGAGGAGGTTGGAAGTGAAAGAGGTGGGTAGCTAGATGGCGCTGGTTGGGGGGACATGACCCACACCTCCCCATCCCCTTATGTATTCTAATAAACCCCAGGTTATAAACTGGAGTCCAAAGGTTCCCGATCTCAGTTTGGTCAGTTATTATCTGTGTGCTCTTGGAACAAGTCACAGATCTCTGGGCCTCACTCTTCTGACTTGGAAGAGACCGGTTGGTCAGATGATGTCCTGGGCTCCTCCACCCATCCCCTGAGCACCCACAGGCCCCTGCCCAGCCCTCAGCAGTGCCCAGGTTGCAGGGTTGGGGGGCAGCTGACACCGGGCCCTACCTGGAGGCTGCTGAGGTCGGCCCAGGTGCGTGGGGTCACGGCCCGGCTCCTGAGTCGGTTGTTGGTGAGGTACAGTTCTCGTAGTTGGACCATGCCAGCCAGGGCCCCTCGGGCAATGGCTCCCAGGTAATTGCTCTTCAGCTTGAGCACCTGCACGTTCTTGGGGAGGCCCAGGGGCAGGGTCTGCAGGAGGTTTCCCGACAGCTCCAGCGACTTGAGCAACCGAAGCTTGCGGAAGGCGTCCCGATGGATCTGGGGGCTTGTGATCTTGTTGTAACTAAGATTGAGCTCTTCCAGGAAGTAGGTGGTGGCGAAGTCATTGCGACCGATCCCGGAGATCTGGTTGTGGAGAATCATGAGGGTCTTGACCCGGCGGGGGAGCCCACTGGGCACTCGCTCCAGGACATTGTTGTACAGGTGCACCGTGTGAAGCTTCTTCAGGCCCTGGAAGGCTAGGGGGTGGATGCCTTTGGCCTTCAGTTTATTGCTGTGAAGCAGCAGGTACTCCAGATTCCGGATCTGGGTCAGCACATCAGGGCCCACCGTGCGGATGGCATTCTTCTCCAGGTGCAGTAGCACAATATTACGTGGCAGGCCTGCGGGGATCTCAGACAGGTTGTTGCTGGACAGATCGAGGTACTCGAGGCTGGAAAGTTTCCTGGAGAGGGAAGGGAAAGGCAAGACAGACCCATCATCATAGCTGAAACCCAAATTCTAATAAAGCAGCAACATTAACTCCTATACGGTCTATGGATAAAGAGCCAGGAAGGTCTGGGTTCGAGTCCCTCTTCTGACATCCCTGGTCAAGATCCTTCATCTCTCAGTACTCTAGGTAACTCTCTACATTGCAAAGGTGTGACCTTCATTGGTAAAGATACCTTCTGAGGATCAGTGCAGTCCCTACCCTTATCCTTACATTTCTGTTACCAAGGTTAGCTATTTAACTCGTCACCTCAAATAGGTTCAATGATCTCTGCGCAGATGACCCCGAGTCTCTACCTACAGCCCCTGTCTCTGTCTCGAGCTGAAGCCCAGTTTCACCAGTTGCCTGCTGGACAGCGCTAGCCCGATGTACTGCGACTGGCACTCAGGACTGAATCAACTGGCCAAAACCAAATTGTTCTCCTCCCCCCAAACCCACCCCTCACTCAAACTCTCCTATTCTTCTGTAGGGCATCACTATTCAGGAGTCACAAACCCTAAATAATCTGCAGCTTCTTTCTCTCCCTCAAGACAAGGCAAGTATCCACATCACTGACCCTCACTTCTCGGGTCTAGCCAAGTTTTGTCCATTCACTTCCACGATCTCTCTCAATTTTTCCCTACTCCTCTTTAGTCGCGCAGTCTCCACGCCAATTCAAGCTCTTCTCACCTCATCCCTAGCCTACTGCTATAATTGGCTTTAATTGGTCTTTCCGCCTCCCGTCTCTCCCATCCGATCCATCTTCCACGAAGCTGACAAAGTGGTATGTCTGAAGTCCAGGCTTGGCCACGTCACTCCCCAGCTCAAAAATCCTGAATAGCTCCCTACTGCCTATGGGTTAAAATACCAGCTCCTTGGCCTGGCATTTAAAGGCTTCCACCATCTAGCTCCAGCCTAACTTTCCATGTTTCCTTCATATCACTCCCTTAACATATTCTAGGTTACTATCAGATTGGTCTCCACAGGCCATTTCTCATCTCTGCACCTTTAATGTTTGTTGAACAAAACTAAATTCCAGGAGGAAGGTGGCCTCAGCATCATCATCCCTGCTTTATAAAAGAGGAGACAAACTCAAGGCCCCCTGTCCCACAGCCAGTGTTAGGGATAGGACTCAATCCCAGGTCTTCCAAGGGCCCTGACATCTCCCTCTGCTCTGCCACTGCAGGCCGGCTATCCTCACTCCACCTCTCAACTCTCATCACTACCCCAATCTTCCACCTTGACTCTCTTTCCTCCAAAAAGATTGTGTTCAGTCCACGTGCCTCCTCCTCCCCTCCTCACCCCAGGGGCTGACAGAGTCCAGAATTCTCCTAAGTTCAAGAAACCGAGCCCTGCCTGCAGCCAACTCCTCTGAGGACAGGGGAGTTACTGGAAACGTCTGACAGTCTTTTGGCTGGGAGCCCCAGCGTGGCCTGACAAGAACTGGCCCTAGTTCTCCAGCACAAGACCCAGAGGTCAGCAGCAGGCCAAGGACTTGGCACCGGCCCCAGGCCTTCAGAAAAATACTGACCACACTCCCTCCAGCTGGGGCAAGGGTCATGAGGGTGGGGATGGTGGATTTCTCCCTTTCCTCCAGCATCATCATTACAATAGCTCATGCTTCTACAGAATCATATATTGTACAAGACTCTGAGGATTAGACCATGGTTTCCATTTTATAAATAAGGAAAATATGTTGCCCAGGGTCATGTGTGGCATAGGACAGCCAGGACCTGAATCCCCATTCCAAGTGCTGAATCTGTATCACCACAGCTCACACCTGACTCTGGGCCTTGGAGGACTGGCTGGAAATAACATCTTGGGGGGAAATTTGTGTACCCAGCTGGACCATAGCTCCTTATATGATGGGCTAGGTCTTCTATAGGTTTATTCCATATCATAAAGGGAGAGAACAAGAGAATGCATTATCTCCTACAGCATCTTAAAGTTTAACAACCACCTTCCTCACAAGAGCTCTAGGAGGTGTGGAGTGCCAAAAGTACTCTCCCCATTTTACAGGTGGATGAATTGAGTTTCAAAAAGATTAAGTCCCTTGCCTAGGCTCACAGAGCCAGGACTAGGACCCAGGTCTCCATATTAATATCTTGATCCAGTCTAAAGCCATGATGAGGGGGTGGATCAAAAAAAAAAAACAACCTTTCTTCTCCCCAACTCTGAGTTTGCCTATGTACTTGTTGGGTTTTTCACGTTTAAATGTTTCCTTTGGTTTCAGGGCTGCAACACTCACCCCCATGGCTTCTTCTGGATGTGGTAAGTTGGCATTTGTTGGTCCCAGCCCTTCTCAGATCTCTAAAGGGTGCTCTGGATAGTGTGTAGGGTGGCTGCTGTCCAGCCTGGGCCTTCACCCAGACCTGGATAAGAGGAAGCCACTCGCCAAGCCTAACCTCAGTGATGGTGCTAATGCCACCTGTTCTCTGCCATTCCCCTGACAGCTGCTCATCCCACACACTCAATGTGCACCCTACTCTCCCCTCTCCCCTCGATCTCACCCACTATCTTCCACCTCTGTGCCATGCCTGGAAAGTTTGCCCTCTTTGTCTCCATCTCTTTGAATCCCTGATTTCCTTCCCAACTCAGCTCAAAACCACCTTTCTGCAGGAGACTTTGTCTGGTCCCCCGGCTACTCATCTTCCTCTCCAGGGTTCCCTCACAGCTGTTCTACATGGGTCTGGCATACACCTATCCATGTGCAATGCCATCTCCCCAAGTGGAATAGAAACTCCTTGAGGGAAAGGTCCATTTTACTTCTGTCCGTGGATTCCTCAACTTAGAAGGTGCTTAATAAATTCCTGCTAACTGTACTTTTATTAATCCTGGTAGAAACCACAACATGTCTATGATTCAGACCTGACCTGACATCTGAGAATGGCAAGCAGACTGGTCAGCTGGCCTGGCAAACACCTCTCTCACCCTTGACTCACATCCAGCTGACTCTATGGTGACTCTGGCACTCAGGGCAGGCCAGGGAAATGAGAGTCCCTGACAAATGGGGACTTGGAAGAGATCCCCAAGAGCTGTGTGAGCCAGTAAGTCAGGCCACCTCTGAGCCTCAGATAATAATATTTACACTACCTACCTCCCACGTGGATTATGCAGAAAGCATTTGGTAAACAATAATCACCATAGCAGCTCACTTTCCTATAGGGCTGAAACCCTTGCCAAGTGGTGCCCAGACATTAGCTCACCTGATGGGCAGCCCCATTTGTAAAGCACAGAGGGTTATGGGAATGTGCCTGGAGAGGGGCAGCAGCTTCCCAAGGACCCTACTCTTCACCTTTCAAGCTCATGACTCTTTCCTTAACCATGGGCATTCCCAAGAAAGGGGGCTCATCAGGCCTGGAGGGGAGAGAAGCAGCCAGGCTTGGGGGTCAAGAGAATGAGCCTGGCCAACCTTGGGGTTGGAGGTGGATGGGACACTGGGTGTGATGTGGTGTAGTAGATAGAAAGATGAACTAGAGTTGGAAAAACCTGGGTTCAAATCTCAGCTCAGTCACTTACTACCCTTCCAACTCTGGGAAAATCCCTTCCTAGCTCTAGGCCTCAGTTTCCTCATTTGTAAAAGCAGAGGGTTGACCTCCAGGGCTCCTCAGGTCCCTCCCAGCTCTAAAACTCTGGCCCTGTGACCCGAGCAGTCTCACCAGAAGGTCTCATTGTCCATGCCTTCATTGGTCAGGTAATTATTCTGTAGGTAGAGCTCCCGAAGGCTGGTGAGTTCACTGAAGGCTCCCGGGGGGATCTTCTCCAACTTGTTATTCTGAGGAGGAGAGAGGGCAGGAAGGCAGCATGAGGGGAAGGCTTGGTTCTGGGGAACCTCAAGAACCCCAGGAGCCTTGGGGAGGGGGAGGAAAGGGGCAATAGGGTCAGGATTTGTCACCCAACAATGGGGAATTCTAGACTGCCTGTTCCAAGATTAATCACTTCCCTTCATCTTAACCCTTTCCTTTTCTTGATTACTAAATAGTAATTGTCTCTCTTTTACCCAGGAACCCTGAGGGTCTTCCCACCGCAGTTTGATTTTTTTTTAATTACAGGGGCCATCCCTTGAGTAACTACTTAAAGAAACTTATTCATTGAATGGGTGTATCTCACTCAAAGTGATAAGACCTTAAGCCTGAAAAGGCCAGAATCTCCCATTGCATCCTGAGCCATCTCCAGTCGTCCTGATGAATATCAGGTCACTGGACCCAGATGGCTCAGGAGAAGAAGGTGAGGCTGGTGACCTTGCACAGCCCTCCCTCGCTCAAATCAAAGTCAACTGCAAGTCATGTCATCATCTTGATGTCATAGTCCTTTTCAGGAACAAATTACATCCTTTTATCTTCTGGTTCTCACTGAGACCTAGCTCCTTCCCAATCATGCAGCATCCTGGCTTTTATTTCCAGCACTGGCTTCCCTATCTCTCCTTCCTCCTTCCCCCAACAAATGGGATGAGGATGAGGTCACTGCCAGCCCTCAGTAATCTCTCCTCCTTCCAGGTTCACTCAATCCACATTGACCACCCAATCCAGATGCCGGTCGTCCTTGTCTCTAGACCTCCAGGACGCTGCCTTTCTTTCCTCAATGAGCTCAGCGCCTGGCTCACAGTCCTGCCCTTATCCTGGGGGACTTCAGCCTACACAAGGACACTCTCTCAATCACTCTGATTTCACATTTCCTCAGCCTGCTCATTTCCCATGACCCTCTCCTCATCCCCAGTCAGTTATGCAGACATGCATCATGCTCTGAATCTTATCATCACCCCCAAAGGCAGAGTCTCAATGTTCATGAACTCTGCAATCTGTTGTCATTGTACCTCTCCCTCCACCCTGTAACCCCACACCCTGTTCTCCATCCACACCATGCACTCCAATCCTCTGACCCTTTGGATCCTTCCCAGGCCATCAGACCTGCACTGGCTTACTCTCCCCTCCTTTATCCATCTCCTCTTGAACCCTTGGAGAACCAATCTTAATGGACACTGTCCTCTTCTCTGTGGTCTCATTAATCTCAGCCTACTGAGACTCAGCCTTGGGTCACTCCTACCATCTACTGCCTTCACTCCTACTCATATGCTGCTGAATGAAGGTGGTGATGGCCCACAAGGCCCCTTAATTAGCTGGGCCTGTATTGACCCAATATTTTTACACCTCCCTAATTAACTTACCATTCCATTCACTAAAGCAGCCCTTCAGCACTTTTCCATCCCCTCTCAAATCTCCCAGGTCTCCCATTCTCCCACCCTGCCAGACAAGAACCTTGTCTCATATTTCACTAAAAAGCTGAAGCCACCCGCAGAGAGCTCCCCCCTCTCTAACCCTCTCCTCTTTTTCTTCCATCCCCCAGAAGCCTTCTGCCACCATCTCCTCCAGGAAGGCCTCCCAGAGCTCTCTGCCACACTTTGCCCTTCAAAGTTAAGCAGGTGCAACCCTCTCCCCAGAGCTGGGCCTCTCCCAGGCTCCCTCACCTTCAGGTGCAGCTTGTACAAGGCCCGGGGCAGGTTCTTGGGCACATATTTCAGGAAGTTGCTGGACATGATGAGGATCTCCACATTGTGGGAGCCATTGAACATGTTGTCTGGGAGCCCAGCATCAGCCAGCTTGTTATTGTGAAGGTAGACTGACCTGGGGGAGTGAGGGACCATACTGCACTGAGGGAGGGCCTGGCTGACAGCTCTGACCCCCCCAAACACAGAGTCTCTTCCCAGCCCACCCATGGCCCTCCCACCCAATAACACAACTCTAAAGATCCCAGCCCTCCTCCTCCTTCTGCTCCCACCAGGTCAGCCCTACGCTATGTGTTAGGGTGGGCTCTCCATCTTGCATCACTTTGCTCATCTGGGGCAGCTGGGAGGTCATCTAGGGTGCACCATATCTTTTCCCTGTCTCCCCTACAGTATAAATGAATACAGATTTGGATTCATGGCCCTTATTAACCAAAGGGTTGTATGTGTGAACGAATGAATGAATGAACTGAGCACAATGAATGGATAAATGTATTGAATAGTCCAAAGACTATTGTGTGTGGAGGGAAAAGGAGGGGAGGTGTGTGTGTAGGTGTGGCTCAATGATACCTATGTTGATGATATGTTTTTTCAGTCAGTCTGAGCTGTTCCTAAATAGAATGGACTGCAGGGGAGGGGAGAGGAAGGTTTTCTCTTCCTGGAGGGTGATGCCCACTCATCAAGGATGGATTTTGGGAATTCCTGTTCAGTTAAGATATAATGAGATGCCCCTAGGTCCCTGTCATCTCTGACATACCATCATTCTACCTTTTTTGGGTAGGAGGGGATCCCCACACTACTGAAAGGTCAGAACCCTGAAGCATTGCCACAGGGAGAAGCCAAGTCCATTGACTCACGCATCCATACAAATCCAAATACACATATAAAATATGTACATTCATGTGTGCACGCATGTGTGTGTGGACATTTAGGCTTTGCTGCTTTAAGAGAGCTGGGGTCCCTTCGGGGTGGGTGGGATGGGGTGCTCCTCCCCTTTCCTCTTCTCTCCCTCTCCCAGCACTGATGCCGCCCTGCCAGCTTCCAGAGATAAGCTTCTCCATACTTAACTAGGCTTAGATGATCCTTGGTGGGAGAGATGGGTATAAGGAACAAGCATTTATGAAGGGCCTACTTTATGCCAAGTACTTTACAAATGTTGTCTTGGGCACACCACTCATAGCCTATGCCCAAGGTGCCAAGCCGTAATGCTCTTCAATTTTCTGTTACCTAAAGGTTAGGCTGAATAGGAAAGGCCCAAGATCATTAAATGTTACACCTGGAAGGGGCCAACTCCCTTGTTTCACAAATGAGGAAACTGAGGCCCAGAAGAGCATGGTGGCTTCCCTAAGACTCAGGCTGTCTGACTCCCAGTTGAAGGCTCTCCCTGTTGTGCCACATGGGCAGGGTGACTATGTGTGCATGCATGTGTGTATGTGTGTATAAGAGTGTGTGAGTCCAAATTATGTCTGACTGCATGTGAATTTGAGAGCGAATGGAGAAATGTTGAGGTGTGAGGGTAAAGGTCAAAGTTGATGGGAAGTAAGTCTGAAAATGACTGAGGGTGAGGTGTGAGTAGGTGAGAACACAAGTGTGTAGGAAAAACAGAGACACAGACAAAAACACAGACATACACAGAAAGAGGCTTTCTTCCAAAACTGAGTATGAACAGTCAAAATGATTTAGGAAATTCCTTTAAAAAACCAAAGCATTTTTATTGAGTGCAAAAGTGGGCAAGCTAAGAAGCCAGTCTCCTTGGCTTTCGAACTCAGTGAAGATGTTCTGGGGATTTGGACCTCTGCTTCAGGTCTATGTTCTTGGGCTACCTGTCAATACTAGAAGGGCCAGGGATGGGCAGGCAGTTAAATTCACATTCATAGTCGTTAAGTCCGGAATTCCAGAAGCTTTGCTCTGCCCACAGACAGTCCCATCTGCAGACAGGCTTATCCCTTCCTGCCTCTGAGCCCTGCCAGGTGCCTCAGGATCAGCTTTGTGAGCTAAGATATGGAGGAGCTACAGGAAATTCCATAGGGTCAGGCCCTCCGGTCCTCAAGCTGTTGGCCCCCCCTCCTTGGCCCCCTTGCAGCAGCACCTCCTTCCCAGGGGCATCATGACAGCAGACATGGGAATTGCTGAAGATCATCCTCAGGGAGGCCCACAGCAGAGGCAGAAAAGGGATGTATCCAAGGCCCAAGCTAAGAGTATAGGAATTGGAGCCCAAGGGCTCTTCACCCCTCTGGTACTGAGCCGGGGCAGATAAGGGACCCTGGGGAAGCAGCGATCAGCCAACAAGCATCCAGCATAGTCATATTAAGGATGAAAAATTCTCTTTGTGCTTTCCCAGATGGAGAAAGGAAGAGGACAGCAGGGGCCTGACCCCCACAGAACCCCTGCTCAGGACTGGCCTCTTGGAGACTTGGCTCCCCTCCAACAAAGGGTCACCATCTCCCCCAACCCGCCATCTTGGAAGAGGCAATAGGTTAGTGGAAAGACTCTCTGTCAGGCTCTGCCACTGACACATGCGTGACCTTGGACAAGTCGTCAGACCTCCCTGAGCCTCGATTTCTAGTTCTAAATCCAAGATCTTATGAGTAAAACTGAGGCACAAAAAGTGGAAGTGATCAGTCCAGGGTCACACAGTGAGACAAGGCAGAGAATTAACTCTCTTAACTTGTCATGTTAGCTCTCTACTGTTTCATATTTTCCCCAAGGGAAAAAAATAACAAGTGTATTTCACCCCCTTCCCTCTCTCCCTCCTTGACCCACCAGGCTGAAAAACAATTGGTCAATTGGTCAATCATTCGACAAGCATTACTAAACACTTATTATTTGCCAAATGCCATGCTAAGCCGCACAATCCCGTAAAATAGAGGTGGATCCAGCCCAGGACTCCTATGAGTTACACCCCTACCCACCACTGCCCCATCATGCTATACATAAGGTGCTTACCAATCCAATCAACCCACTGCACCCACCATCACTGCCACAACCCTGCTCCACTCTGACCTCTGACCTCAAGTTTGGCTTCTGGCCGAAGGTGAGCCCGTAGATCTTGGTGAGGAAGTTGGCAGCAAAGTCAGCACTGACCAAGGCACTCGGCAGGAACCTTGGAGCCAGAGTTAGCTGGAAAGGGAGCCAGATTGGGGTGGGGTGTGAGGAAAAGATCAGACAGACAGAGATGAGTGATGATGGATGGACAGATGGTGGTGTCTAAGAGACCCAGAAACAAGTTGATGAGCAGACAAATAGAAAGACAAACAAACAGGCTGATTAAGTGGACATGTAGATGAAAGGACAGACAACTAGATGGATGAGAAGATGGATGGGTCAAAAACAGACAGGCCAACAGTGGCACCCAGCCTTCTCCCAATCATACTGGCAACAGGACATTGGCTGGACAATTTCCCACTTAGTATCAGGGAAGGACGTGGATGCTAGTTGACTCTGAAATGCCTTCCCAGGGCTTGACAGGGAGGAATTGATTTCCAAGCCTACTTCTTTGAAAGTTCTTGGCTTCCCTTCTGAGGAATGGATTGATTTGACCTTCACTTCTCCATGAAACAACTTCATGACCCTTGAGTTCCTGAGTTTTGTATCAGGCTCTAGGGAAGAGAGATCCTCCCTCAAACCATCCCCACACATCCAGGTTCATTGCCCCCACTGCCCCCAGCACCTGCCTTGTCCTTGGACCTCCCCTGTGGACTCCAGCCTTCGTTGGCCCCACCCCCTTCCACCATTAACCTGAACCATGTGACTTTACATAATTTTCTTTAAGGTTCTTTTGCTTCCAGAGCTCTCAATCAATTAATCAATACACATCCATTTAGTGCCCATTCTGTGCCAGGGCTGGGGATACAATGAAAGGCAGAAGGTGATCTCTGCCCTCAAGTTCCCAGTCTAATGGGAGGTGTGTGTAAATACACACATATTTGAGTGTGTGATTTGATGGCCTTGGAGGCAAGTATGACCAGAAAAGAAAGAAGGACCATGACTCAGGAAGAAGGGAGGCTACACCTGTGTCCCTGAGATCCCAAAAGGCCAAAGGAGGGCTTTCAGGGACACTGCTGGGTCAGAAATCTGCAGAGAGATGGTTCCCCCCAAATATGGAAGGAGCACAGAACAGAGTCTGTCAGAGGGAGAGGGGACCTTCAAGGTCCCAGGTCCTTCCCATTTTACAGAGGAAGAATTGAGGTCCAGGAAGTGGCTAGGACTTGTCGCCTCTCATCCCCCACTCTCCATGAAGATTCATTCAAGATGTCACACTTTGGGTAGAGCCCCGGAAACATAGGCCATTTATGCTTTTTTACCCCTCTACTAAAAAATGATGGAGGAAAGGCTCCCACCCATCATGCTGTTGGTAAAGGTCCATCACAGAATTCCCTCCAAAATAGACTCAGATTTGAAAGGAGCTCGGAGGTCACCTCTTCCAACCTTAACCTTGAGAGAAGAAACTATTTTTTCCAACCAACTGGGAAAAGGTGAGCTCTGGCAGCCCCTCCCAGCACCTTCAGGTTAATGAAGGGCTAGATTCTAACTCAGATCTGTTGACGGCTCTTTCTGCTCCCTGCTCAGGGAGGAGCTCTTGGACACACACTCTGTGGGCCCCCTCTCCAAGCCTTCTGGCCCGGAAGGAAATCAGGCAGTCTGAGAATGTGCATGAGCCAGGCAGCTTCTCCTCACTCCTGCCGCACCCCCCCCACCCAGATCACATCCCCAACCTACCTTATTGTTAGCCAGATACAGGTAATTCAGGTTTGTCAGCTGCTTGAAAGCTTCCTCTGGGAGCCCTTCAAATGAATCAATGAAAGCAGGTCAGTACCTTGGACAGAGGAGAATGCTCGGGGCCAGAGAGCTAAACACAATGCCCCCTAGGGCCTTAGCCAGGAATTTAGGGCCCTCCACTCTGATCCCACTCAAGCTTTCCAGCATGGTTATCTCCTGCTATTTTCAGTCTCACCAGCTCTTAGAAGGATTAGAACCAGAGGCAGCCTGGTAAGAGTTCTGATCTAGGGATCACAAGATCTGGGTTCAAATCACTGTCAAACCATCTCTGAACCATGGCACCTCCACTGAACCTATCATCCCCACCTGACTCTACCCCACAAACCACCCAAGCCTCTGATAGTTGAATTTTCTCCATTGTCTTGCCATGGTCTAAGTTTCCAGCTTTCAGGCTATCTCCACACCATGATTCCTGCTCTCTGGCCACCATCCCTACCCACTCACATTCTCCAGTCTCAATTTCACTACTAGGGCCACACCCCAAAGAAAGAGGAAAAGGACCCATCTGTACAAAAATATCTATACAAGCTCCTTTTTGGAGGGCCAAAGACCTGGCCACTGAGGGAGTGCCCATCAATTGGAGGATGGTTTCAGAGAAACCTGAGAAGACTTATGTGAGCTCATACAGGGTGAAAGGAGCAGAGCCGGAGAACAATTTATACTATAACCACAACATTGTGAAAGCCTTAGAAGTTCTGGTTGACACAATGACCAACCATGAGGACCAGGGTAATGAGAGGAGATGCAGATGGAACCGATGCCTTCTACGTTCCTGGACGTGGGCAAAGTGGGCATCTCTTTTGCTTGACTAGAAATATTTGTTTCTAAGGTTTTGTTTATCTTTTTTTCTAGTGAAAAGAGGGAGAAGTAAGTTCTTGCTAATTCAAGTTATTTTTAAATCAATAAAATCCTTAAGCTCAAAGATTGCCTCACTTCTTAACATTTCTATCACCAGCATTTGGCCCAGTGCCATGCACACCATAAGCACATAATAAATGCTCTCGCTAGCTAGCTATCCTGGCTCAGCCATTAAGTCACTGGCTATAACCTTGGATAAGTCCCAGCTCCCCCAAGCACCCCCAAGGATACTAAAGGAAAGTCCTACACACAGGACAAGGCCAGGACCCAAAGTCCCCAGTGACAGCTGAGACAAGCTTCCCTGACCTCTCTCCCTTCACTCTCTCCACCCATAACATATGAGGCCAGCCTGATTGATAGCATGCCAGTTCTGCTCCCTGAATCTGACTCCCCCTAAATGTCCTGACTCCTCATGACTCCCCAGCACTTCCTTAGTCCCAGAGCACAGAAAGCTCCCAGGCAGCCCTCCAATCTAGCACACAGCCCCCCACCTCATCATCTTCCTTTCCTCTCCAAGACCAGTTGAGTTTCTTTCTGACCACTTGTATGTTATAACAATAATCCATATTCCTGAAGTACTTGAAGCATTTCCAGAATCTCTGTCTACAATGCCCTCTGAGGTAAGGTACTGCAAATATTATTCTACCAATTTTACAGATGAGAAAATGGGCCCATAGAGGCGAAAGGATCTGCTCCGAGTCACACAGCTAGTAGACATTGGAGCAGGGAGGAAGTCTTCATCATAGTGGCCTGGGCATGTTTAGCTTGGGGAGAGGAGGTATGGGGGCAGAAAAGTCAGTGCGAGAACTATCTAAGAGCAGGATATGGTGCCCTGGGAGGTAGTAGGCTCCCCGTCACTAGAGAGATTCCAGCCCAGCTTGGATGATTCTGAGGAGCCTCTCATTCTGACATTCAGGACTCTACCTCTTCCTTTGTCCTCTGGCCCTACCCTTCTCAGGGCTGGAGGGAGAGGATGCACATTAGGAATCTCCAAAGGAGATTTCATAGTCACACTATGACTATGTGTATACACTGGAGCAGAGAACAAGCTCCCTGAGGGCAGGGGCTACTTCACTTTCATCTTGGTATCCTCTGTTCCTAACACAAGACCAGTACACAGTAAGTGCTTCTTCAGCGTTTGCTGCCTTATTTCTCCTCAGTTATCTACCCTTGGTTCTATCTTGTGACTAGCATCCTCTTAACCCTGGAGGACTAGCTCTCCCTTGCTCTGAGCTGATGTAGACATTTCCCAACACCCAGGGCTAGCCACAGGCAAGGGCCTCCCCTGCAACCAACCCTGATTCCTTCAATGTCCCCCATCCCACACTTCTTGTAGGTCTCCCTCATCCTCACCCTGCCCAGGGCTACCTCACCTCGGGATGTCAGACGGTTATTCTGAAGGTTGAGGGTCTCTAGCCTGTGGAGTCGTGAAAGCTCATCAGGGTAGATTTTCTCCAACTGGTTATTCTGTAGGAGGGGAGATGGGTAAGATTAGGCTACAATGGGATGAAAATCTCCAAGGCTTGCCCCTCTAGGAGTCTCAATTTCTCCCCTCAGTAAAATGACAGAGCCAGACTAGACCAGGATTTCCTTACACCAACTCAGTAATGGGATTGGGGGCTTGAAATACATTGACAGGAACCATTGGTGGTATTGAAGTGCCCAGGGCAGGAGGGGGGGAAGCTGGCAGAGAAACAGATGATGTAATCATCAGGGCATCCCAGAGAGTGCCCTGGACACAGAGACCAAACAGAGAAGATAGTGAGGAAACAGATCAGCAGCCTGGCTCATAGAGGCATCATACAACAATGGTGGGGACCCAGCTATCCAGCTTCTTTCCCCTCACTTTTCCTCTCCTCTCCTCTCTGCTTCTCTTTTCTTTTCTCTTCTGTCTCACTCACTCTCTCCTTCCCTCTCCCTCCCTTCCTCCCTTTCTTCTTTCTTTCTCTCTCTCTCTCCCCTCCTCCTTCCCCATCTTTCTTTTTCCGTTTCTTTTTCTGTCTTCTCCCTCCCCCTTCTTTCTTCCTTCTGTTTCTGTCTTCCCCTCCTCACCCCTCCCAAAAAACACAGCAGGCCAGAACTTCAAGATCTGCATTAATGATCATTTTGTCCTTCAAAGGTGGTAGAACTGACAGAATAAATTCCCTTCTGGGTTGAATTCTAGATAACAGGTAGGCACTGGGGGTTGTGTGGCAATGGCAGATTAGAATCACCCCCTCCCAGACTCTAGGCATAGTCTGACACACCCTCAAGGACTGCTCCACCCTAGGGGCAGAGTCTGGAGGAAGGAAAGGCAGGGTGCCATGGACCACAGATACCCAAGAAGGAGACTCCAAAAGCACAAAGGGTGATGATTCAGAAGAGAAAGGAAAATCAGGGATTGTCTAAGGTGACATGGGCGTCCACAAAACTCAGCAACCAACTTCTACTTAAAAAAAGACATGGTGGAGGAAGATAGAACCAAGGGTAGATAACTGAGGAGAAATAAGGCAGCAAACACTGAAGAAGCACTTACTGTGTACTGGTCTTGTGTTAGGAGCAGAGGATACCAAGATGAAAGTGAAACAGCCCCTGACCTCAGGGAGCTTGTTCTCTGCTCCAGTGTATACACAATGACCAACTATAGTTCTAGAAGACTAAAGATAAGCCACACTGTCCTCCCTCCTGATAGTTTCCAAGCGCAAAGCCCTGGGAGTGGGGGTAAGGGGAGGCATGACCAATGCGGGAATTTGTTCTGCTTGACTAAACAGTTTATGATGAGTGCAAATAATGAATCAGGTGAAGTGGTCACATTATTTGAATCTGCATGGCATATTTCCATTGGACTAGAATAATTACCAATTTTACCTAATTACAATTTTGAATAGTATGAATTTGAATACATGCCACCACTTCATGGGACTCAATGTCTGCACTAATTGGAACATTGCTGTACATGTTTGTAACAGGGGTTCTCTTTCTTGCTTTCTCAATGGCTGGCGGGGGGAGGGAGAGGGAAAGGGGAGGGTGAGAATGTGACCTTGAAATAAAAATTATTTAAAAAAAAAAACTTGACACCTGATGGGATGTGTGGGTGAAGATAAATACACCAGCATTTTTATTACTGTAAGAACAGGCATGATAAAGCTCAGAATGAGTGGAAGATATCAAGGAAAGCTAATTACAACCCAAAATGGGGATCTAAAATGCTCCTGAAGGAAAGAAGAGGCTCCAGGAATGGGCTGCCAATGCTTGGGATATATGGGATACTGACAACTGACCCCAGAGAGACTGCTCAACTCCTAATTTGTTATTTTTGCCTCTGCCAGACAGAAGGTCCTCTGCATAGAAAATGACAGAACCAAAATGATCAACCAGGAGTTGATGCCCAAAATAAGTTAGGAGAGAGTAGGAAGCAGTGAGTGGCCTCTGATGAATTCAAAGGTCATGTGATTCAGATGCACATTATCAACAGGGTCTCCTTCCCTTTCATGATAATTGGGACATTTGCCCCTCTCCAGTTGATCAAATCCAACTGTAGTCCACTGAGCTTGTAAAACTTAAGCCCCTGGAAAATGCTAGAATGAATTGTTAAAGTGATGATTAGTGAGCATCTAGAAAAGGGAACAGGGGTGACCAAGGGCCAGCCTAGTTTCATCAAGAACAGGTCACGCCAGACTAACCTCACTTCATTTTTGGACAGGACTAGCAGATGAGGAGAATGCTGTGGATTTGATTTACCTAGATTTGAGTGAAGCATTTGATAGAGCAGCTCATATTCTTCTTGTGTAAAAGATGGAGCTGTGTGGCCTAGGTGATAATATGGTTAGAGGGATTTAGACCCAGATGGATGGCCCCAGTCAAAGAGAGGTCATTAATGCTATAATGAAAATGTGTCAGTGGAGTGGCCCTAGGGCTCTGTGCTTGGCCCTGGACTGTTTCATATGTTTATCAATGAGACAGAGATAGAAGGCTTATCAAATTCCAAAACAGGCTAGAGCACTAGATTGAATTTTTCAAATGAAATTCAGTAGGGATAAATATAGTTTTATACTTGGATTCAAATGATGAATTCCACAAGTACAAGATAGGGGAAGCGGAGTTAGGCAACAGTTTGTCTGGAAAAGATATTGGGTTTTACTAAACTACAAGCTTGTTATGAGTCAGTCATGTGACAGGACAGTCAGAAAAGCTGATAAGTTCTAATAGGCTCTGAGGCAATAGCATTAAGGAGAAGGTGGGGTCCATGCTTCCAGGAAGAAAAGGATGGTCCCTCTGAACTTCTCTCTGGCCAGAGTGCTTCTAGAGAATGGCATTGAGTTTTTAGTGCCAAGCTTTGGGTGCCCAGTAAGTATAAGCTGGAGAATGTCCAGAGGAAGGTGAACAGAATGAGGAAGGCTCTTAAGTCCTTATGTATGAGAATCACTTCAAGGACCTGGGTCTGGTGAGCCTGGAGAAGATTCACAGGGCAGGTGATGCCCACCTCTAACTTTCTCAAGGGCTGTTTATAGAGAGGGGTAAGATCTGTTCTGTTTAGCCTCAAAGGGCAAACTGGGAGCAAAGGGAGGCGATGAAAATATAGGCAAACCTAGGTTAATCAGAAAAACCTCCTAAGAATTTGAGTTGTCTCAAAACGGAAAGGGCTGCTTCCCTCCGCCCTACCCCTCAGAGAGTCATGTGTCCACTTGTCGAGTTCATGGTTGGGAGGTTGAGGGATCTTTCAGGGAAGGAGATGCCTTCCAACTCCTCTGGACTATGAATCCTCTACCTACTTCTCCCACATAGAGGGAGAGAGGTTAAGCAAATGTCAAAACAGATAAATAGAAATTAGAAATAATATATGAATTATAATTTAAACACCCCAAAATGTTACACTTAATAAGTATTTTCAATAGGAATTGATCATTTAGCATTTATTAAACACATACTATGTGCAGACAGTAGAATAGAAATACTACACTTAATATTTTAGAAGGGAAAATAGCACTGGGATTGGCATTTTCTTTTTTTTTTTTAAATTTTAGACTTAAGTACTAAACACACAATGAGAAAAATGGAAACATCATAAACTTAAATACTGAGCCTTAAATACAAAATAAGAAAAGAAAAAAAAGCATTGCCATGCACACAACAGAATGTAAGAGAGGATTCAAAATATAAGTAATAAATTTCCATTTCAAGAATGCCTATATGATAAATACTGTACATTGTTTTGAGAGCTGTTCATCTTTTTTTTTTTTTACACTTTCTTGTAAGTTTTCTTTTGTTCTCTGCTGTTCTTTTCCCAACTTCCTCCCTGTCCTGCTATGGTGGGATATATTTATATATAGATATATGTATTTTATATAGATATGTACATACACACATATATATACTTCATGCATACACAAACATATACACACAAATATATATACATATATACCTACATATACCCTTATATACATACACTTATACATACATATACTTAGACATATACATTCCTATGCATCTATATAGGACTACATATTTGTCCTCAGGATTGGCATTTTCTAACAGAATTATGATTCACATGCAATTTGGGAAATTCTTAATAACCTTTGAAGCTTCAAAATTCTGTGTCCTAACATTTTATATTCGTGGAATCACAGGACTTCGAGCCAGACCTTGGAGAGCTCCTCGTCCACCTCCATCATTTTACAGATGGGGAAACTGAAACCCAAAGGACTAGCTAGCGTTTCTACGACACCTTAAGGCTTACAAATCATCAGTGATCTCTTAATTGTTAAATCTAATGGCCTCCCCTCCATCCTCATCTTTCTTGACCTCTCTGTAGCCTCTGACACTGGTGCTCCCTCTCGTCTCAGCGCTTTCTCCTCTTTCTGTTTTCGTGACGCTGCCTTCTCTCTGTTTGACTGCCCCTTCTCAATGTCCTTTGCTGCTCCTTCCTCTAAGTCACACCCACTAACCACAAGCACCCTCCAAGTCTCCATCCTGAATGCTCTTTTCTTCTCCTTCCATATTCTCTCATCCAGTAATCTCCTCAGCTTCCATGGGTTCAGCGATTATCTCTAAACAGGTCATCAACTCCCAGATCTACATTTATCTATCCCTAATCTCTCTCCTAAGTACCAGTCTCACATCACCAACTATCTCTTGGACATCTCTAACTGAATATTCCATAGGCACCTCAAATTCACCATGTCCAAAATTGAACTTATTATCTTTCAAATCCTCTCGATTATCTCTCCATTGTCTTTATTATTGGTGAGGGTGCCAATATCGCCCAGTCACCTGGACTTGCCACTTGGAGCTGGTGGCAAAGCAAGCTCTTTATAGACGGGAGGTGTTTATCTAGACCACTGGCTGACTAATTAAAGTGTCATGGGACAGGCAGAGTGGATTCAACTGCAAATCACAACAAGGGGAAGATTACATCCAGCTGGGGCAACCAAAGAAGGAGGAGACAAAACAGCAGAGTCTGGCAGGAGAACAGGCAGTTACCTGACATTGCATGATATCAGGAGGAGAGTTTTAGAGAAGTCCTAGGAGAAAAACGATGATGGGCAGGAAGTGGGACAGCAAAGTTTCTTGGAGGGGAGGCCATGGAAGGATGGGGCATATTTCTTCAGGTAAAGGAGGGCAGGGAGACCAGATACAGGGAAGTCCAGATGTAGTCAAGTGCCTTAGCAAAGAAACTGGGACAGGTTGGCATGGGGATGACTAAGTTAGGGAATGGAGAACACGCAGCTTATCGGAAGGGCAGAGTACATGCACAACAGCCAGGAGAACTCTTTGAAAACTTGTTTTTAAAAGCATCTTATAACTGTCAGTCATTCTTACATAATATCTCTAACTACATTATATATATATATATATATATATATATAATATGATCTTCAGTTCATAAATATATAGCTGGGAAGTCCCTTAGAGGGCACCCTTAATCTTAGGGATAGATTTCAGGGGGTCAATTAACTTGGATCATAAAAATAAATATTTCAATATAATAGGTTTCCTTTGTAACTTAAGTATTTTATACCTTTAAGAAAAGGGCTCTGACGAAGCTTCCCCAAACTGCCGAAAGGGTTTATGACACCAGAAAGCTCTTGCCTTATAGATTATCTAAACCAGATCCCCATTCTTACAGAAAAGGCTGAGGTCCAAGGAGGGTAAGAGATGTAGTTGTTTACATGTCATCTCCCTCTTTAGAATGTGAGCTCCTTGAGAAAGAAGCTTCTTGTCTGTCTCTGTATGCCCAGCACTTAGCATGGTTCTTGGCACATAGTAGGTACTTAATAAATGTCTGTTGATTTGATCAAGGTTATACAGGTAGAAAACAGGAAGGGTGGGTTTTGAACCTATCTATGCTGCCTACAAATGCAACACTGTCTTCTTTTCCCATTTGGTCTCTGATAAGGAGAGTGATAGAACAGACAGAGGATCAATCCTGGAGTCAGTAAGAACTGGCTTGAAGCCCTACCTCGGACATCTTAGCTGTGTGACCCTTGGAAAATCACCTCGTCTCTCCCCCAGGTCCTCTGAATGTTCATTGTAGGTGAATTGATGATTAGCAGCTGTGAAGGAGCTTTCCACACTAGAAATTCCCTACATTGACAACTTCTCCGATTTGGACTAAGTCCAAAGGAATAGAATAAGTGACATTTGTAAGGTGCTTCAGGATTTTAAAAGCTTGCTAAGGTTCAAGATCTCTACTGGAGACCTGGAGAGTTGTGTGACTGAGGCGCCTGGCCCTTACCTGCAAGGACAGGTGATTGGTGTACTCAGGGAGGTCCCCTGGGAACTCCCGAAGGTCAATGCCTCCACAATCCACCACACCCTCTTGTGTGCACACACATTCTCGGGGGCAGTCCAGGCTCCCCTGCCCCGGCTCTGGCCTCAGAAAAAGAATGGGATCTTCCAGAAATTCATTGTCTTCATCGGTCTGACCATGAGTGCCGTGGGGCCCCCAGGTCCATGCCCAGAGCACCAGCAGGAACGTCCTGCTTGGGACCATTGCCTCTGAAAAGGAAGGAAAGGCTCCGTGAGGATGACTAAGGGAGAGGGGCAAGGGCTGGAGAAAGTGCTGGTCCCTGACCTCTGGCTCCAGACCCAGTCCTCAGAGCTGGGGGGATCTCAGAAGTCACCCAGTCCAACCCATCTTCCCCCACCCCCACCCCACCAATCAAGAGTCCATCACCACCTGAAACGGCCCCTAACATTCCTAGGTGTCACCCATTCTAATGAAGACCACTATAAACTTGCCTCTTGGCAACTTTCCCCCAAGGCTTCTCTGGAGTCACAGTGCTGGATATATCATCAGAAGGGTCTGAGTTCAAATCCTGCCTCTGACACTTGTGACCCCAGGGTCCTCTCTTTCAGTCTCAGTTTCCTTATCTGTAAAAGGGGCATAAAAACTCTTGGCAATGGTGTCTGAGTCTGCATCTGTCAGGTTCTCTGTGGAACTGAAAATGGAGTTTTACATGGGTGGGGGGAGGATTGGTGAGGAAGCAGAGGGTAGGTCTGGGTATAGGAGTCTATTTCTGCTTCTGCCTGGCTCTCTGGGTATCATCTAGATGTGTCTGTGTGAACACACAGTTAATATGGATGGGCAGAAGGTATAGAGATGAAGATGGTGAAGCCAGCGGCTAAGGAGAAAAACTGGGGTCAGGACAGACTGGGCAGCTGCCAGGGGCAAAGAGGCCAGGACGGAAGCCTTGAGGGGTGAGCTAAAGGAACTTTAAGGCTTCTGCCAACTCCCTCTCCAGCCTCTGTGAGAGCCCCCCTCCCTGTGGGGTCCTGCTCTTGGCTCTCCTAGGGAGAACAAAGGGTGTAACCACAAGCTTGTGTGCAATGGCTGGGAGTCCCAAGGGGCCAGCTCGAGCCACACTGGGTCCATAGAAAGCTTTGGGTTGGGAGCTGGGTCACATGTTCTCCTGAAGAGGATGCAGTTCTTTTTTTCTCCTTATAAAGGCAATATTTGGGAGAGAGGTGACAAAGTTTCCCACAGAGGCCACGATCTCCTTTTCCAAACATTTCAGAACTCAGACAACCACAGGTTCTCATTCCTCTCTCTCAGCTACAGGCAGCAGGCAGAATAATTTCTCCTGAGGGAGTGGGGCAAAGAAGCAAGCCCCCTGGGACCCAGTCAGTCACCAAGCATTTATTAAGCACCTATTGTGTACCAGGCAACCACTGAGGATACAACGAAAGGCAATTCTCCACCAGTCTATGGGGGAGACACTTAAAGGAGCAGGAACGTAGAAGATATGTACAGAAGAGAGAAGAGACCATTTTCAAAGGGGAAGCATGGGAAAGGCCCCCAGTTGCAGGTGGGATCTGAGTTGGGTCTTGAAGGGATACAAGGAAGCAAGGGAGCAGAGCATTTCAGGTACAGAAGACAGCCTGTTAAAGCACTTTGACTGGATTTCGTCATTGCTTGAAGAGTGTGTGAAGTGTGTGAAGGAGATGAATGTATAATGAGGCTGGAAAGATGGCTGAAGCCAAGCTATGACCGGCTTCCCCATGCCAAGCAGAGAAGTTTAGGTTTGAACCTACAGGAGATGGAGTTTCCTGAGCAGCATACAAGCTATGGCCACACTCATGTCATCAGACCTGGGCTTAGGGAATACCAAAATGGTGGATTGAGGGAACAGACTGAAGACTAGAGGAAAGGATGGATTCAGAGAGGTGAGGGGACCACTGACGCCTTTTAGTTCTCACCCTCTCCGATTCTGGGAAGGCCTCAGCCCCCTCCACACACCCTCACCTACTCTCACATTCTAATCCCTAGGTCTGTGCTCTCACATTTCACTTTGATGATACCAGCCCTTGGAAAACCAGAGTTGGAGACTTCTCTCTTTGGCATCCTCCACTCCCTCTTCTGTGCCCCCTCTACCTTTCTAGGTGCCCTCCCAGACTCCTTGGACTGCTGCTCGCTCACCTGTGCCCCATAATCCCAAGTGACCTCCCTCCACCTTCTCCATCAAAATGTCCAGCTCCCAACGAAGGCAGCCTAGAGAGAGACAGAAGCATTTCCCTGCCTCAGGCACCAGCTTCAGCTTCCTGTCCCATGCCCCTATCCACTGAGGCCATCTCACCATATAGCTAGCACCCCCTTACTGACCTCCCTCTCTCCCTCTCTGCTGGATCTGAGGCCCCGGCCTTCATATCCAGGATCCAAGTCCCAGAGAAGTTTGTCTGTTCTTCCTTGGAGTTCTCCCCCTAGGGCCCAACCTAGCTGGGTCCTGACTGAGCGTATGCACTCTTGGACATCTCAGCCCTCTCTAGCTACAGTCCATCCATCCCCCTGTCACTCAAACCAGTTCACCATCTGCCTGCCACTGACCACTTACCCTGCCTTTCCCCATTACCAGAACAAAATTCGTTTCCCTGGTCCTCTCTCCTCCAGATGCCCTGTCATCGCCTCTCAGAATGTTAGCCCCTTGAGAGTATCATCTCTCCTTTTTTATATATTTGTAGCCCAACACTTAGCACTCAGGAAGTACATAATCAACAAGTTCTCACTGTTCACTCAACCTTATGACTGGGAGCAAGTCATTTAACCATTCAGAGCTTCAGCTGCCTATAAAATTGGCATAAGATCTGCTTACAGTACCTAGGGCAACAGCACCTAGCAGATCCAAGTTCTGGACTAATTCGTGGTTCTCCCAACATTGTTCTTTGTGCTTCTGCACAAATCTGATTCTGCCTGGTTAAAGCCTAAGGATCGAGTTAGGATCTGACCACTTATTTCCTTAACTCTTAAGCTGACAATTTTAAAAAATGAAAAAAATAATTCCAGCTTCTCAGGGTTTGGCTCTCATTCCTTGGGGTCTCAGAACACTCTGCTTGCTAGAGCAAACTCCACAGCACTAGAAGGTCTGCAGCTAGGCCACCATGAGCTAGGTAGTTTAAATATTATCCTCATTTTACAGATGAGGAAGCTAAGGCTCAAAGGTGGAGGGGGGAGTTAAGATTCTAAACACCTGTTATTTCTTCTTCTTTTCATTATATGTATATATATATATATATATATATATTTGTATATATAATGTTGTCTTCTCCTCTAGAATGTGAAATCATGAGAGTAGAATTTAACTTTTTCTTATTTTATGGCATGAAGTGAGTGCTTAATAAATGCATATTGACTGACTGTTAACCAGGTTTTCAGGGAAATTGGATCATACTATGTAGACTTCAACATCTAGCTTAACCCCCTCTTCCTACAGGGAGATATACAGGGAATCCCTCCACCCCCAAGAGGGGCAGTAACCCATCCAAAGTCATCCAGCTAGCAAATAACAGAGCTAGAATTCAAGTCCAGAGGCTATGATGCCGGGCCTGGAGCTATCCCCAACAGACTATGCTGGGGAGTCCAGTTTTCTTCCTATATAGGTATTTCCCTCTACAGCATCCAAGATAAGGGGGCTCTTTAGTCTCTGCTAACACTTCGAGTAATGGCGCCGTTATCACCTGCCAAGGTAATCCATTCCAGCCATGGGTTCCCATAACAATGGTCAATAAACTTTTATTAGTCACTATGTGCCAGCCACATTGTAATAATAATGTTCAGCTGTTTCAGTCATGACCCTATTCAAGGTTTTCTTGGAAAAGATACTAGAGTTATTTGCCATTTTCTTCTCTAGCTCATTTTACAGATGAGTAAACTGAGGCAAACAGGGTTAAATGACTTGCCCAAGATCAAGTAAGTGTCTGAGGCAGGATTTGAACTCAGGAAGATGAGTCCTGACTCCAGGCAGAGCACTCCTAGCTGTCCTAGCAATACTAATAGCTAGCATTTATATATCACTTTAAGGCTGGCAGAACACTTCACATCTTTTATCTTGTTGGGTCTTCAGGAGTGTTTGAAGGAGGTGCCATTGTTACTCCCATTTTACAGATAAAAAAACTGAGGCTGAGAGTATAAGTCAACAAAGATTTATTAAAGGCTTACCATGTGTCAGGAATTGCCCTGGGAATACAAGGAAAGGCAAAAACATAGGCCTTCCCTCCAGGAGTTCACATTTGGATGGAAAAGCCAACACGCAACCAAGGATGTGCATATAAGTTATGGCCAGACTTATGCAGCTAGTCGGTGTCTGAGGCAGGATTGAAACTTGGGTTTCTGACTCCAGTAGCTGATCCATTGTACCACCCAGAGCCCAAATGATCCCTCCTGAAGGAAGGAGCCAATCTATGGGGTATCCTCCATGCTGGGCTAGGCTAGCCCTCAGAAAGCATACAGTCTGCTAGCAACTCTGTACTAAAGTCCTTTCTCATGGGGTCAACCTGCCAGGATGGCTCCCAGGCCCAGGGGAGGCGTGCAGGAGACATGGCTCCTTCCCTGGCATGAGTTGGGTGGCACACCTCCATATACCTGTCCTGCACTGATCCTGGTTCCATCCCCCAGCCAAGTGCAAGACTGGAATTTCACCTTGATAAGCTCTTTGAAGACAGCATCCATTGCAACAGCAGGAGCCAGGAATAACTGAGAGCAGCTTAACAAAGCTCCCTTCACAGAGAACAGAAAGGCCATCCCAGTGGTGGGGCCCTCACCCCAGAATCACAAGACATCAGTCCTTCAGCAAGGTACTGGGAGGTGTCTGCACAGCCCTCCTACCACACACCCAATTGGACAGCATCGAGTCTGGTCTTAAAAACCCCTAGTGAGGGCAAACCCATTCCTCATGCCTGGGCAGCCATTTTACCTGTGCCCAGCTCCATTTGTTAGGAGGTTTATTCTGGCATCTAGCCTAAGGTGACCCCCTCTTTAAAGCTCCCCCTTCTCCTGGTTCTGCTCTTGGGGACCAAGCAGAATAAGCTTGAACATTCTTCTGCAAGACAGCCCTGCAAATCCTCTGGTGCCTGCCTCTGGTGGTACTTTACTCCACCAGGCAGATGTCAGGCCTGACTGCAGATTCCACCTCTGACACATCCTGGCTCTGGAACCCCTCACTTCCTAGGGCTCGGGCAGAGAAGGCACTGGCCTTTTTTGGTCGTTTACTCACCACCAAGCTTCTAAAAATGTAGCCCGGGAGCCCCTGGGGGTCCCTTTCAGATCTTTGAGGTCAAAACTGTTTCCATAATAATGCTGACATCTTAATTTCTAATATGTTCAACATCAGCAAACATAATCCACATAAATAAAAATTCTTTGGGGGTATTCAATTTTTAAGAATGAAAAGGGATCCTGAGACCAAAAGGTTGGGGGACCTGTGGCTCTATACCAATGAAATCACTGGTCCTCCCACCCCTGTCCTTATGCAAAAGACATTGGGCATATCAAGACACATACTCACTGTGGTACCCCATACATCCACACACAAAGTAGCACCCAAAGGAAGAGAGCACACTAGACAATGGGGTGGGGCAGCATGGGGGGTGGGAGGTCAGGAATGAGTAGGAGGAAGGGGACACCTGGAAGGAAGCAGTACATTTGAGACATGAGCAAAGACCCACTGGCTTGAGACAAAATGCAGTACAAAGAGCTCATGGGGTGACTGGACGAGGACAGAGAGGTCTCCATCTTGAGCATCTTTGACAACCTCCTTTAGATGGGGGTCCCAGCATGGAGCAGGATCTCCAGTCAGGCTAGGGCAGAGCAGGGCAGAGGACAGAGGGGCCACAGCTCCTCTCTTTCCTCTCCCCAAGCAGCCTGAGATCTCCCTGGCTTTTCTGTGCTGCCAAACCATACTGTTGACTCACACCAAGCTTGCAGGCCGCCATTCAGGCTGGCCCCTTCCAGCTTGTATCTGTGAGACAGAGTTTTGAATGCTAGTGTCAGAGTTTACATTTCTTCCTATTAAATTCCATCCTTGTTATAGCCTGTAAAAATCTTTCTGCATTCTGTCACCAAGCATGGTGGCTCCCCCCCTCCTCCTATCTCTGCATCATCTGCAAACCGGATGGGCCTGCCCAGTATGTCTGCATCGATCTAAGGCGTTGACAAAAATGTTTACCAGCTCTGGGCCAAGCCCAGATGCCTGAGGTTCTGCCTCGACAACGTCCTCCCTGGTTAACATGGACCATGACAAGCTACCCTGGAGTCCTTCCTCCAGTCAGGTCTGAATACACACAACTTGTCTGTCTGTCTGTCTGTCTGCCTGCCTGCCTGCCTCTCATCATTTTATCTTGTCCACAGAAATATAATTATTCCCATCCCACGTCACAGATGTGGAACTGAAAGGGACCTCAAAGGTTGTTTAGTCTAAATTTTACATAGATGGAAATGGGATTTGCCTTGGGAAAGGGATTTGCCCAAATTCACCCAAGTAAGAAGCCTCTGGAGTGAGATTTGAACCCAGGCCCTGTGACCCCAGGGCCCTTCTACCTGTCACTCCATCAATATTATCTTTGCATAAAACTAAGGATTAAATAGGTATTGTGCCCCCAGGCTGCTATTAAATCCTTGGCTAACATTAAGAAAAAACTCTTTATGCAATATCCCTCCCACCCTGGTCAAAAGAAGTGAGGAATGTCTGTCTCAGTCTATTCTTGGGGAGTCCCAGTCCTCTTCCCTATGTCAGTAGTGCTCAGGGGCTGGGGGTGGGGAGCAAAGGCACACAGAATCCCCACCTGCCTCAGTGAGAGACAGAAACAAGGCAACAGGTCTTGACCCCATTTTACAAAGGGGAAAATGGAAGCCCAAAAAGTGCCATGCCCCAACCATGCGCAGGCAATGAGGGCTCCCCAAAGCCCAGAGCTTCTCAACTCTTTCCTGAGGCCAGTGCTCCTAAACAGCTTTGGGGTCTTCCCTAATCAAGTCACTTCAATGAACCTAAGGTCCAGCTTTGTGCAATGCACCCTGCAAAGCTTGAGAGATGCCAGGACAAGACCAACAAACGAAACAGTCCCTGCCCTCAAGAAGCTTCCAATTTAAGGTTCCATGTATTCTTCATTCCAGGCCTAGGCTCTGTTATTAACCCGGAGCACCAACAGCAGCACCTGCTCCTTAGGAGACTCTCAGTGCAAAGAACAGGATTCGCCTGGGCTGAGAGGGCCTTACACAAGCTCCAGCCTGAGGTTCTGGCTCCAGCCTGAGGTTCTAGATACAGCCTGAGGTTCTCGCTCCAGCCTGAGATTCTAGATCCAGCCTGAGGCTTGGGTCCCACAGAGGCTCCTAGAAAATCATCTCTCCTATGGGGGCTGCATTTTCTCCATCTATAGGATAAGGAGTTAGGACTCAATGACCTCTAAGCTACCTGCTAGCTCTGACATTCCAGACATTGGGGGGGTTTCCTCAAGGGCTTCTCTCCTTGCTCAGACCATCTGATTCCAGTATTGCCCAGTGTCCTCGCAGGTCTCCAGTTTTTACACCAGCCCTAAGTCTCCTGGGTGGCCCACCCGCCTCCAACTAAAGAAAGAGTAACAGATGAGGCAAATAATAGAGAATAACAAGGACCATGTGGTGTCTGTGAATGAACAATAGGCCTGTATGTGATGTGAACCATGGATTCTGGGGTCAGAGGAGATGAGAGGGTGAGAAGGGCAGGAACCTCAGAATAGAGTGTCTTTGGAGCCGGGGTGGGAGCTTAGAATAGGAAATGTCAGAGCTGGGAGGGGCCTTAGAACAGGGAATGTCAGAGCTGAGAAGGAGTTTAGAACAGGAAATGTCAGAGCTGGGAGGGGCCTTAGAACAGGGAATGTCAGAGCTGGGAGGGGCCTTAGAACAGTGAATGTCAGAACTGAGAAGGAGTTTAGAACAGGGAATGTCAGAGCTGGGACGGAGCTTAGAACAGGGGATGTCAGAGCTGGGAGGGGCCTTAGAACAGGGAATGTCAGAGCTGGGACGGAGCTTAGAACAGGGGATGTCAGAGCTGGGAGGGGCCTTAGAACAGTGAATGTCAGAGCTGAGAAGGAGTTTAGAACAGGAATGTCAGAGCTGGGAGGGGCCTTAGAACAGGGAATGTCAGAGCTGGGACGGAGCTTAGAACAGGGGATGTCAGAGCTGGGAGGGGCCTTAGAACAGGAAATGTCAGAGCTGGAAGGAGGAAAGAGTGAATATTTCCTTAAGGGTAGTTGTGATAATAACGATGCTCCCAGACCAGGGAGTTCAGCTAGTAACTGTTCTCCAAAGGCAGAATCTCATAAAGTCTGGAAGCTGCTGCATTTTCCTTAGTGTGTTGAGTTGGACCTCAGTGTCTCTGTTTCTAGGCCAGGCAATCCTGGCCCCCTGCAGCTGCTGAGGTTGATGGGAACTCACCTTCAGAGGCTCAGAAACTCCATTGTCCCTCCCCCCAGGGCATTTCTCTTGCAGGAATCCATTCACCACTGACCTCAGCCAGGGCTACTGGAGTCCAGGCTGCTCCATCAGCTTTCTGGGTCCTACAGAGGAGTGGGGCCAATGACAGCCAATGACAAGACATTTCCTGTGTGCTGTCACTCCTCTCAGATTGATTGCTTGTACCTCATTTATATCCTTGGTTGATTTGAGCCAGCTGTCAGAACCTTCTGTGATTAAGAAAGAAAAGGTAAACTACCACCCTAATATAAGTAAATACAGAATAGAAAATAATTACACATACTTCAGAGAGAGTTAGGAGCTGAGGGAACTGGAAAAGGCTTCATGAAGGTGGCAGTCCTTGTAGATGGTAGTTCTTGGAGAAACAGGGGTTCTATGAGGTAGAGGGAAGAAGGAAGGGCATCTCAGGCAATTCAGGTGTGCTTGACCCAAAGGTCCACACAGGAGATGAAGCCTTGCATGTGGGGAGTCCCAGGCATGGAGCAGACCAATTGGACTGGACAGCAATGAGCTAGAGGAGTAATAAATGTCCAGGGAGGCTGGGAAAAAGTCGGGACCAGGTTCTGAAAGACTTAAAGAGCTAAACAGAAGAATTTCTATTTGATCTTAAAGGTGATAGGGAACCACTGGAAGCCACTGAGTCAGGGAGTGAAAATAACTCTGGTGAGAGTCAAGAATGGACCATACAGAGGGAGGTGAGGTCATCTGGCCATCTATCCTGCTGCCCAGGACCTCCACTTTTTACCTCCTCCTCTGGGCACAGGACTGGAAAACAGCCATTGCTTCTGGGAAGGATATGTTAATCACCCAGTCACAGACCAGCTCACTGCCTCTGTCATTCTGTTCAAAGGTCCCTTCCTCAGTCATTCTGCTTCTGCTCCTAGCACTGTCCTCTAGACTTTCATTCATTCATTCATACATTCATTCATTTCATTTCATTTATTTGTCTTGGGGGCCCAGTCCTTATCGAACATCCAGATGCATCTCTTACTGGTGGAGGAAACAGAACCTTGGTGGATAGTAATTGCCTGCATCTGATCCAACACATGGAATTTTAGGGATCCTGCTTTTGGCCATGATCATGTTTGGTGAAAAGCCCTCTGCTTAACTCGGGAGCAGAAAGGACTAATGAGTCTGTAGTGGCAGCAAACATTCATCACAGGTTCAAGCCAGGGGACCCTTAGAGATCATCTGGCCCTGTCCAACTCCTGCCCTACACAAATGAGGAAACTGAAATGCTGAAAAACTGAGGGACCACCCCAAGATCACAAGCCAGGCTCCAAAGCCAAACATCCTGGCCCCAAGCACAGCATCCTTTCCAGGATCTTTACCACAATGCCTCTCCTTGCATATACCTATATATAGCTTTATCTCCTAGAAGATAAAGGGGTCCATAAAATTCACAGGCTTTAAAGCTAAAAAGAGCTTTAAGGGACCATCCAAGGTCAAGATCTTCATTGACCAGTCACAGGAAAGCTGTGACTTGCCCAAGATCACAAGGTCAGCAAGTGATAATGCTGAGGTATGAACCCAGGCCCCTGTCCTGAGGTCCAGAATCCTTTGCACTGGGCCACACTGCCTCCAGGCCATTTCTAAGATCCTTTCATCTCCAATGGGCTCTGATGTTCTGTGTCCCTTCATAACAGTCCCTATCATCTACGTCTGGGGTCTCAAAGACACCCACACTCCAGGACCTGGGAAATATTTAACAAAATAAATAAAAATACAATAAGACAGAAATCACATTTCATTTTAACACTAAGTCAATAGGCCCTCAGGGATCCTTCTGTGTACATCAGTGGTCCCATTTCGATTTGAGTTGGATACACTGCTCTTACAATGCCCTTCCCTTCCTGTCACAAGGCTGATGCTGGTCCTCAATCATCTGAAAATCTTCTGTGAAGCAGAAGAAAGACTGGCCTTGGCCCAGGGCACAAGGAAGTTGATAATAGTTTGTATTTATATCACACTTTAAGTTTGTCAAACTCTTTACAAATATTGCCTCATGTGAGCCTCACAACAACAGGTGTTGTTATTATTACCCCATTTTACAGATGGGGCAACTGAGGCAAACAGCACCTAAATAACTTGCCCAAGGTCACACAGCTAGGAAGTATCTGAGGGCAGATTTGAACTCCCATCTTTCTGACTCACAGTCCCAAGCTCTATCAGCTTAGATACTTCAGACAGGCCAATTCAGGCTTGATGGAAGGAAAAACTTCCTAACAATTACAGCTTTTCAAAAGTGCAACGGGCATGTAATTAGAAAAAATAAAATCTGATTAAGTGGGGGGAGGGGAAGTGCTATGGGCTGGCTCGTGTAACTCTTGAGGGTCACATGAAGGCTCAATAATCCTCTCATAGCGAAGGCTGGAGCATGGTCTCCAAAAGGTTCCTGTGAAAATGTGCATGTTCTTTTAACAGAGAAGAGGCAGCTAGGTGGTGCAGTGGATGGAAGGTAGGGCTCCAGGCAGGAAGACATGAGTGCAAACGCTGCCTTGGGCACTTAGCTGCTATTCGAGCCTGGACATCTTCTATCTGCCTTAGTACGATGGGGATAAAGACAGCATCTACCTTCCAGGATAAGTGTGAGGATCAAAGGAGATATATGTGAAAGCATTTTGAAAACCTGAAAGTGCCTGTATAAATAAATGCTGCCTATTAATGGTCACTATTAGCTTTCTGACCTCCTGGTCTCTGAGGGGCCTTAGGACTTGGGGCATGAGAGCAGAAGGCAGAGTTAACGCTTAGAGAAAGCCTGGGGAGGGCTCTGGGGCGCCTAAGCCAAGCTAAAGTAGCCAGACTTCTCTGGGACCCGCCTCAGCTTGCACAGGATCTGGGAGGACAACCTGAGGGAGTCATCTGTTACATCAAGCATTCCCAGGGGACACACACAGACCTGGCAAGTGAGCATCTGGGAGGCTATGGATAACTGGAACCCACTCTGAGACTCAGTTTCCTCATTTGTAAAATTAAATCCAATTGTGCAAAGCCATACTCTCTAAACGGGGGCTGGGCTTGATATCTTTCCAATTCTGTGACTCTGGGTAAGTGGCCAAAAGGGAAGTTTTCACCAGTCACTTGCTGTTAATGGAATTCAGATATCAGCTGAGCCAGAAAAAGAGCCTCCCCTTCTTCTAGAAAGGAGCAGATGTGGTCTGCCTCACAGTGGTTGTCAACCATCAGCATTTTTAAGTGCCTACCACACAAGGGTCAGATAGCACAGGTAGGTGGCTTGTGGACAGGGTACCAGGCCTGGAGTCAGACCGTGTCATCTTCCTAAATTGAAATCTGGCCTCAGACACTTACGAGTCATGTGATCCTGGGCAAGTCACTTCACCCTGTTTGACTCAGTTTCCTCATCTGCAAAATGAACTGGTAAAGGAAATGACAAACCACTCCAGTATCTTTGTCAAGAAAACCCCAAATGGGGTCACAGTATCAGACACTGCTAAACAATAAGCAAGGTCAAGGGCATGCAGGTTCGAGGCATACAAAGACAGGAGCTTTTGTCCCACCAGGAGAGCTCTGTACAGCATGTCAATAAATACAAAATATATTCAAGTGAATACAAAGTAACCGAGGGAGGTGGGAGGTACAGGAACGAGCTCACTCACCTCCACTCCTGGCAGAGATGCGGAAGGAAGTTACTGAGAAACAGATTTTGAAAGAGTGGAATGAACTTATATGTTATAGAGGCTGTCCAAAAGGGGAATGGGATGCCTCCAAAGGAAGTGAGCTCCTCATCCCCACGGGTATTCAAGGGGAGACTGGATGAACTTTTGGGGATGTTGCAGAGTAGATTTCTGCTCAGGTAAGGAGTCACCTAGATGACTTCTTAGAGATGGTATGACTCAGAGATAGGAGGTAAGAGAAAGCCAAAGTCAGGTGGGGGGTGGGGACCTTGGGGGAGAGAATAAAATAATGCACATTTCTAGAGCACATTAAGACTTACAAGTCTTAGAAGGACCCATTTTACAGATGAGGAAACTGAGGCCAGGAGAAGTGAATAGGCAGTGTAGTACATGTAGTAGAAAGATCAATGGATCGTTGGAGAAAGCCAGGTTCAAATCTCAGTTCTTCCACTTAACTAGCTGCGGGACTCTGGGAAAGACAGTTGTTTTCTCTCTTCCGGCTCTAGACCTACTATGCTGTGACCCCCTGATTTGCCCACACACACACACACACACACACACACACACACACACACACACACACCGGTAGAAAGAGCGAGTGTGCCAGGGCTAGCCGTCAGTCTTGGAGCTCTTTCCACCCGATTTCATCTCTGACACACTCCAAGCAGACTGCACGCGGGGTTTACGGTCCAATCCAATCAGCCTCATTAACCCCCTGCCCCCTTCTCTCTATCTCCTCTCCGCCAACATCTGTCTGCCCACGGGCAGCGGGAGAGCCCGGCTGCCTTGGGACCGCAGGCTGGAGCAAGAGCCCTTCCTCAGAGGTTGCTAGGGGCTGCGCCCTCGAACGTCAGTGCGCTCCCGGGGCCCGGGCCGGGCTACAAGGACCAGGTTGGAGAAGGAGCGAAGCGAGCCTCAACGGCCCCTGGGCACCCGCAAAGGTGTCTGTCTGGCCCGCCAGGTCCCTTGCGCAGCTCTCAGCCCCAATCCTCCCTCCTAGCCGATCCTTTCCAGATGTGCACCAAGGGAAGGGGGGGCAGGGAGCCGGCGGACAGGGGTGGGGGACTTGCCTCCCTCCGGGCGGAGGAGCCAGCCCCTCTGCCCCTTTGCTGTAGGGAAGCCGCGACGGGAATTTTCCAAGCCCTATCTGAGGCTGGGGTGGGGGGTGGGGTGGGGTGGGGTGGGGAGGGAGCGGAGCCCAAGAGCCTGAGGCGGGGACCCCAGCCCTATCCGGACAGGGCAGGGTGAGGCGGAGTGGGGCTGATCGAGTCTGCCGTGGAGCTGCACCCCACTCCACTGCCCCAGCCCAATCCGAGACTTCAACGTGGGAGAGGAAGCAGCCCGGCGCTCCCCTTCTCCCCCCTTCACCCAGCCGCCGCTGGCGCGGCTGGAGAGGGATCCCCCGCCGCCGCCCCCTCCCCGATCTCCGATCCCCGCTCTAGGGTCGCCGGCTCGCACCTACCTGCGGCTCGGCCGCTCGCTACGAGTCTCCCGGGGCTCTGCGCTGGGCTCCTTGGACGCTGGCTCCTTCCATTCAACTCAAGGCTCGCGCTTCGTCAACACAAGTTTTGTTGTCGGGTTCTCCTCACCCCCCTCCCCCCCCGGCCGCCTAGGCATGCAGCTGCTGGACGGCTTCCTCCTCTGGACACAGGCGCAGGTTCCTAAAAGCCAGTGTGCGAAGTGATTGGGTTTTTCTCCCGCCTCCCCCTCCTCACCCCTCCACTCCTCTTTGGCCCGTTCCCTTTCCTGGTGATTCAGAACCGTAGGACCGACCCTTCTCTGTCCCCCTGCTGCCTGGCTTGGCCCCACAGCAAACCGCAGGAAATCCTGGGCGGGGGGGGGGGGGGGGGGGGGGGGGGGAGGAAGGCGGGAGAGAGGCAGGGATGGGACGCTCTGGTTCTGGCCCCCTCCCTCATCCCCAGAGGACTGGCGATAGGGGCTTCCCTGCTGTGCCCCAGAAGCCCCCTCTCCCTTAAGTTAAAATTCTACAAGTATTTAGGTAATAAGCATTTTATTCAGGAGAGCATGCCCCGGCTGAGAAAAAAAAAACTCCAAGAATGAAAGCGAGTTCTTTGAAAGAGACCAGAATCCCAGGCTTTCCAACTGGAAGAGGCCCTTCCATTCCAACCCACAACTGACCAGAAAACCTTGCTCCTGCACCCCTCAGAAGCCGGTAGCCTCTCAACCTCCCACAGAAGGAACTCCTGCCCCATACACCAATGCAAATATTACTTGTTTCAATCCTTTGAGAATTTTACCAAAGCAGTCCCAATGAAAAGTAAGGGGGCAAAGGAATACTAGGTCATCATCCCCAGTAAGTTAGCCTCCTTCCATTTATCCCTAGCCTGAGGAAGATCTGGAGACCTTGCTTACAGAATGGGGCCAAGACTGAATTTTCCTGGAAACTACCTTTTACCCCACCCCATCATGCCCCCTTTCCTCTTCTCCCTGCCTGCCCAGTCCCCCAGCCCCTTGGAGGACAGTAAATTGGGCAGGGAATAGCGGGGAGTGCCTGCTTACCCCAATCACAAGACAGAGGAGAAGTAAATTCTCTCTCTGAACAGTGCCATATTGAGCCCATGAGCCAAGAATATTTCCAAGCAAACTAGTATTAACTGCTAACAGCTGAAGCAACATTTTGTGTTTTGGCCTGAGTTACACATGTATGATGAACACAGAGGTGGTTCAGACTTCATCATCAGGCCAAACCGAGACAATGTACCAAGCTCACTGCTCCTGGAGGGGGAGGGAGAATGGGAGTGGGAGGAAGGTGGTTACTGCATCCATGTTCCTCCTTGCTAAGCTGATCTGGAGCAGAAGGCTAGCCTCACACGTCTTTCGACAGGGGCCAGGTAAGAGCCAGAAGTGTCCTAATGTGGGAAGGGCTGGATGCTATCTGGAGACCCCTCCTGTGCATCCCACCCACCTCTGCAGGTAACATAACAACATCTGGGCTGTCTCCTAAGGGGTATCTGAGCCTCTGAGAGCATGATTCCACAGGCCTGTAATGCCCTTGGGGTGGGGGGCAGATGAGTCATTCAGTCAATTGACTTTTTTATTAAGCACCTACTATGTGCCAAGCACTGTGCTAAGCTCAGGAGATACAAAGAAAGGTAAGACAGACAAACAGTGCCTGCCCTCAAGGAGTTCCTAGTCTATGCAAACTACCAGACACAGACAAGCTACAAACAGGATAAACTGGGGATTCTCTCAGAGGGGAGGCACTAAGATTAAAAAGGACTTGGAAAGAATCCTTGCAGAAAGTGAGCTTCAACCGAGACTTGAAGGAAGCCAGGAGGAAGAGCATTCCAGGCATGAGGCACAGCCAGGGCAAATGTCTGGTGACTTAGTGATGCCAACATGCCACTGACTAATTGGGACTCCCCTGGCCTTCGTGGCAGCGTGGGACAATCCTAAGAGACAGTAGGGGCAGGAAGGGGAAATCCTGGAAAGGGTACTACCTCAGTCCCAGGACCCAGGATCCAATCCCATCTCCAACACTTACTAGCTCTGGAACCAAGCAAACTTCTCCCTTCTCTGGGCCTCCTTTTCCGCATCCATGGTAAAGAGTTGGAACAAACAGCCTCATAGGTTCCTTCCAGCTCCTGAGCTGGGATCCTCTGGGTTAAAGGACCACAGTATGATCCCAGCTCTGCCACTAAACCTATGGGCTCTCAGAGACGTTGCTCAGATTCCCTGAGCTTCTGTTTCTTCATCTACAAAAAGGAAGAGATCCCCTCTGCTGAGGCCCCAAGGAGAGGCAGAGAGGCTTTGCTCTCCCCTCAACAATGGCACTCAGCCATGCACTGGGAGAAGGCCCATGTGCCTCTGGAGGCCCAGATCAGGTGTCTTCCTAGTGAGGAAGGGTTGGGGTGGTGGCTGAAAAGGGTTAGGGTGAGGGCCAGAGAACAAGGAGCTGCCAGGCCCACTCCACTGAAGGCCAGTCCAAGATTCTGTTGGGGAATGGGAGGAGGGATAAGGACATAAGAGACACTCATTAAGGCATGTTGACAACAATTGTCAAGTGATCCACACTGTTAAGTCTTAATAAATCATAAGTTAATCATAAAGGGTAAAAAGATTAATTGTCATACAGTTTCACAAACTTTCATCAAGTCCTTAGACACAGTCACAAACATCAGTTAACACTCCTTGTCCACAAGTCACTTATAAACAAGTGCATGTTAAGACATACTCAGTAAACACTTAACAAAATTAGACCCTACGGATCTTAGGTCACTTCTAAAATATTAAAATCAGGTGAGGGAGAAATCAATTCTGATTGAGTATCTCTCATCTATCTATTCCAGAGTTCAGGTTGTAAAAGTTCTTGGGTCTTCGAACAATTTGCCTTCCTTGGTGGTAGAGCTGACAAACTCAAAAAGGCTTATCCCCAGATGTTCAAGAGACTGGCATTTTTTTTAAACCACAGCAAGTCATGTCCCAGCCTACTAAGATTTTGGAGGGGTAGCCATCTGTACTGGTGAAGGGGATACACACATCACTGGAATCACAAATCTTTTGAAGTAATTAAATACAAAATAACCATCTGAAAGGTTGATGCAAATTTAAGACAAAAGCCACTTGTGAAATCCACCTTACGTTAAATTATCTCTCTGGCACTAAGTCATTGGTGGGGCTTTCCCCACATCGATATGAAGAAGTCTTTGTCCGTTCATTTCCTCTCCTTCTGGTTTTCTCTCCTAAGGAAGGAAAAGTGATCTATTTCAAAAAGCGGGAAATCCCCAACAGAAGCAACCATCCAAACAAATTATTCACAGTCAAGAAACAGAGAACAATTATCTGGAGAGATTTCACCTCCCTCCCAATCCCATCTCCCCAAACCTAAAGAGAGAAATGGGCTTATGTTTGAGGCAGCCTACCCCTCCCAATCTTGCTCCGGCCCCCTTTACCTAGAGAATGCTCTCCCTCCTCACCCCACTCCACCTTTAGGGATCCCTAGCTCCCACCAATTCTGATGCTTCCTCTTCTCCCCCCAGTGGTTAGTGCTTTCCTCAACTCCCAGATTTCTTTTCAGAGTCACGCCCTTTCAGTCAGGAAGAGAGATTCAAGCCCCAGCTAAGACATCTAGGCGATCCAAGAAGGTGCTGAGCTGACCAACGACGACGTCAAAACTTGAGTCCTAACCTGCTTACGCGCATAAATTGTCCCCTCTGGGCAATGCAAGGTCTAGGGGCCAAGTGCAGGTAGCCTTTTTTGTCCAATGTGGGCCTGGGTCCTCCACAAAAACATCCCATGCCCAGACATGGCAGGGTAACTTGGCTTTCCTGTGGTATGTCTGGGCTTTCGAGAGGCCATTGTTAGGATGAACCTCGCATTCCTGGGGAATAGTGAACTCAGGCAGAGAAGGGGCATCTTCCAAGGGCCAAAGGCTTAGATAAAAAGCACCCAAACACTAGCAGTAGCTTATGTTTCTATGGAACAGTTACCAAGCCTATTAAATGCTCCTCCTGTGGGCCCAGGGCTGATCTGGGAATAGAAAACAAAAATGAAAACAGTCTGCCCATACTCCTGGAAACTCACATTCTATTGAGGGAAGTAACGGGCACGGAAACAATTTTATGCAAAGCACACTAGAACAAATACAGGGCGGTTTGGTAGGAGGGAAGGGGAAGCACTTCCAGCTGAAGACTTGGAGGGCAGTAAGAGGCTGGGGATCCTGGCTTCTATACCTTTGGCCAAGGTCTTTTGAGGCCCCTCTGCTCCTCATGCCTGCCCCCAGGCCCCTATCAAGAGCCTTCTCTCGCATTTACATTAGGTCTTGAATGTGTGGAGCTGTTGGAATGCTGTCTAGGGCCATTCAAATGTGAGCTCCTTGAGGCAGAGACAATGTTTTTGCCTTTTCTTGTATCTCCAGGGCTTAGCGCTGGGCCTGGTATCCAGAAGGCACTTAATAAATGCTTGCTGATGGTCATTTTAAGGAACAGCTAGCTCAGTTTGGCTACACCAAAGCCTTAAGGGGGGAGGGGCGGTTAAGGATGTATAATAAGAGTTTAGAATCAGGTTGTAAAGAGTTTTAAATAAGAAACTGAGGCATCTGTAATTGATCTTATGGAATTAGGGAGCCAGTGGAGTTGACCAAGCAGGGAGTGATGCAATCAGGAAATCTGGCAGCGGTGTGGAGACTCAACTGAAGGCTTTACGATTTCCAACATATTTTCCTCACAATTCACCCGAGGTAGGGAGCATCATTCTCCCCACTCTTGTTCAGTCTAGTCCAACTCTCTGTGAACCCATTTGGAGTTTTCTTGGCAAAGACACTGGGGAGGTTTGCCCTTTCCTTCTCCAGCTCATTTTACAGATGAGCAAACTGAGGCAAACAGGGTGAAGTGACTTGCCCAGGATCACACAGCTATAAGTGTGAGGTTTGGCTCTCTCTCCACCGTGCCACCTAGCTGCCTATCCCCACTGTACTAATGAACAAAGTGAGACTGAGACCGGGGATGGGGTAGAGTTGGGTAGAGTGACTTGCCTAAGGTCACAATGGACTTGGACACAAGTACAGACTCTACAATCCAGGTTTTTTTTTCTACTACCCTATGCTGAACTATTATAAGAATTTTCATAAATAGGAGCCTAAGGTCACCTCTGCCAGCGGTAAATGTCTCCCTGTGAATAAATCACATTCCATTTCTGCCACCCCCAAACCCACCTGGGTCGGAGTCTCCAAGTGAGCAGAACTCTGGACCTGACCCACAGCTCACTAGTTCTCACTCTTGGGAAGTTCCCTCTGATGTTTAGGCTCAAGTTTCCTTTCCTATATTTCCTCCCATTCCTCCTAGTAACCAGGCAAAATAATTCCTCTCCCTTTTTGGTGTTTCCATCTCTCAAATATTTGTGAACTGATATCATGCCCTGCCCTTAGTTATCACTTTGCCAAGCAGAAGGTTTCTTCTTCCTCAAGTTAACTCATCTCTTTTGACTATCGCTTCCTTGTGTGATCTATCTGTGCACGTACAGAGGTGGCCTCAACTCAGCAAAGAAGGGGTCCGTCCGGCCTGAGGAAGGCTCCTCCTTCTAAAAGTCATGTAAAAACACTAGCCTTCAAGCACCAGCAAAAGAATCCAGAAACAACAGTTCAGAGAAATCCGGTCAGTTCAATGTGTATGCCTTTGTCCACTGGCAGTAAAGCAAGGGCTTGAAAAGGAGTGTGGTATACAGGGAAAGACACTAACGTCCTAAGATCAGATGTTATTCCAGGAGCTCATTCTCCCCCTACTTTGCATAAAAATGTGTATCAATAAAAGACTCAGGCACTGAAAGGTAGACCTTAACTGAGCCTGGCTCCAGGCAGTGACCCTCTCCTACCTGGAATCTAAACCCTCGGATAGAGAAGCAAAGGGGCTGCACATTCAGTCCTGCTAAGATTCCTATCAATCTCAGTCCTTCTCAAATCAACAAACTGCTCCAAAAAGTCCTGCTAAATAAGACTGCAGTTCAGAACAATCTTACTGCCAAATGGAATCATGTTCCACATAAAATGCTGGACCAAGATTTTCTGTATTTACGGTGAACTGAGGATCTGTTTTATATGCTGTAATATTAAGACAGAGATAAATGATGGGCATGCTCAGTGGATTCTGAGAAGCCCTATAAGAACTGAACTATTAAGAAGAATCTGTAATATTTGGCCAGATCCTGCTAGTAAAAAATTTGCTTCCTGGGCACATAAGTCTTTCGGCTCTAATTAGCGTTCAGTGCATTATAGCTCATTTTTCCCAAATGTGACCAAAGGTGCCTCAGAGAATCGACCTGCCATGTAACTCATGCAATGGTTCCACCAGGTTGATCTCGTTTTCTTTTCTTTAATGATTTCATGACTTTTCTTAATATTTCTGAAAAGAAAGCATGCCTGTCAAGGAAGCCAGGATTATTTTCAAATAATGTCTCTGCTATCTGGGAGATCTTTGAAACTCAAACTTTTCAAAAATCAAACTGATACCTTCTTTTATGGGATGGATGATCATGGCATTTAGAGCCAAAAGGTTCATTAGAGATAGAGATAGCTGTTGCCCCATGGATGGAATATTGGGTTCAGAGTCAAGAAGACACAAGTTCCAGTCCAGCCTCAGACAATTAGCCAGCTGTGATTCTTGGTAAGTCATGTGGTCTCTGTTTGCCTCAATTTTACGTAACACCCCTGACCTCCCAGGGTACTGTGAGAATCAAATGAAATAATGTGGGTAAAGTGTATAGTACACAGTGTCTGGCACATGTTAGGTGCCACAGAACCCTTCCCTCCCCCTTAGAGGGATAAGAATACAGAGGCCCTGACATTTGAATAACTTCCCCAAGGTCACACAGGTTTGTCAAAACTATTAAAATCTATTCGGTCAGGTGTAACCTATAAGAAACTAGGCAGTCAACACAAATGTGAACTGACCTTCACTCTGAAACTGGCTGTGATTAGAACTTAAAAGGATTCACAATAAATGCTCACCTTTAATAAAATGGCATGTCTAGAACAGAACCTGTTCTTTTTGCCCACACCCATTCCTTTCCCTGGGGACCTTTTTTCTATTAAGGGCATGACCCTCATCCTCACCAGCCTTTCGGAAACCTTGAGGTCTTCGGTCCTTCACTCTGTCACCTCCTCACGTCCAAAAATTTGCCAAGTCTTACCAATTCCCCCTTCACAATCATCTCTCATCTAGGTCCCCCCCTTTACTATACTCACTTAACTCCAACCACTTCTGTCTGGAAAATTACAATAGGCTGAAGAGTGGGCTCCTTGCCTCCAAATTCCTCCCTCTTCAATTCATCTTGTACATGTCAAGTTAGGAGACTGAGTGCTGGGTTCTAGGTGTTCCTAGCCAAGGGGGTCAGACTGCATGGTAGGGATTAAGGGATAAGATTAACGGTTGGAAAAGCAGGAAGAGGCCAAAGCGTAAAGCTTTACAGTTTTTATTGAACAGGAGGGATGCACGTTAGGATGCTTAGTCTGGCAGCTGAACAGAGGCGAGAGTAGAGTGGGGAGAGATGGAGGCAGGCAAAACCAAAGGTGTGAGGGGATGAGGGCCTGTGGAGGGGGCTTGGTGGGGTGCTGTGTCAGAGGAAAGAAGGGGGCACATAAGAGGGATGTTATGAAGATAGAAACAAGATTTGTCAATTGATTTGCTAGAGAGAGTGCAAGTGAAAAATGGAGGGATGATATATCTAGGTTGTAAGCCCACACGACTGGATGATATAATGGTGCCTTCAACAGAATACCTGCAGTTTTGGACATGGTGAGTTTAAGGAGTCTACTGGACATCCAGCTGTGAAACTGTAGGCCAAGGAAGAGGTTAGGGCTGGGTAAGTAGATCTGAGAATCACCTGAATCTGATGAGATCACAGAGCTTCCAAAACCATATTCCGAAGAAGCAGGTCCGATAATCACTTCACTCCTGAGTGAACTCCTGTGCCTTCCTTTTACCATTGGGATCAAATACAAATTCTTCTCTTCGGCATTTAAATTCCTTCACAATCTGGCTTCAATCTGTCTTTCCATATATATTTATAATATATATTATATATATTTACCACCCATCTATCAAAAAGGGCAACCACCTCTTTATCATCGAGGATAGTGGTGTGATCCCATTTGACTTTAAAATCAGAAGCCTTGATGTGCTGTAAATGAGGGAAGGGAAAGAGCCATGAAGAAAACCCATATGAGGTCAGCAGCTAGTCTAGACCAAGCCCACAGAGAGGAGGAGGATGCCGTGAGGTAAAGATGCCCAAAGCACCTGACAGTAGGAGGACCAAACACTTAAGAAGACATTTCCAACCTGCTCATCCAAAGAAGGCAGTGGAAAGTATCCCATTAATGGCCCATTCAGTTAGCTCACTTTCCTTTCTCTACCCAATTTTGATGAGAAATCACTTAAACGTGCACTTGAGGGAATCTGTCAAAGTAGATGAGAACAGACAAGCTCTGGTCATTTTCTATTGAAGATCACATTTTTATAGAGACACATCTAAGAGGTGCAGAGAATCCAAGCTCCCACAATGTTGTCTCTTAACCCTAATGAAGACTTTGCCTCAGGAAAGCAAAGCCTGACCCCCACAGCTCTCTTCCAGCAAGTGGTTTCCCCTGGCATGTAACGAAACTATCCAAAATACTGGGAGATCGCTTTGTCCAACGACTGTTTCTACTTGCAAAAGAGACGGAAATGGGGATATGCTCCGTGAAAGTCTCTGTCTCCATCAAATATATCTTTTGTAAGGGATTCTCTGTGGATGGGCCCATTCTCCAGGGCCTTTTAGGGTCACTGTGCTGATGGCAAGGGCCAGTCTGGTGCAGAGGTCTTAACTGAGATCCATAAAAAGAGTGTAGGTTGTGTCTAATCCAAATGTGTAGCCTATTTCCAACAGGTATTTAGCAGCAGCTCAGGGGTAGGGTGGACAGAGTTCTGGATCTGGAGTTAGAAAGACCTGAGTTCAAATCGGATCTCAGACACTGACTTTGGGGGCAAGTCTTTTAACCTCGTCTTGCCTCAGTTTCTGCATCTGTCAAATGGGGATAATAATAATGGAATTTACCTCCAGAGGTTGCTGTGAGGATCAAATGAGATATTTGTAAAAGCATTTAACACAGTGCATGGTACACAGGTGTTTAATAAATGCACGTTTTCTTCTCTCCTATTTATAAGCAGAAGACTGCGCGAGGGCCCAGAAGAGGTACTACTGTTAAAAAAAGACACAATCTCTGTTCTCGGGTCTAGAGCATAAATGTGATCTGCAGGTATATTACTAATAAAGTTAACAGAAGCATAAATACCTGTGGAATCAATGAGCATCTGGCAGATAAGTCACACTTCATTCCTCCTCTAGCAGAGGGGCTGGTAGGTGAAGGAAGGGTCCTGGGCTATCAGCAAAAAGCCCAATGAGGCTCCCAAAGAGACAGCTGAAGGGTCACCCTTGGTGCAGCCAGGCGGTGCAGTGGATAGAGCACCTGAGTTCAAATCTCACTGCAGACACTTGACACTCACTAGCTGTGTGACTTTGGGCAAGTCACTTAACCCCAACTGCCTCATCCTGGGTCATCTCCAGTAATCCCAACGAATATCTGGTCACTGGATTCAGATGGCTCTGGAGGAGAAGTGAGGCTGGTGACCTGCACAGCCCTCCCTCACTCAAAAAAAAAAGTTAAGTGCAAGTCATGTCATCATTTCTCGGATGTCATGGTCTTCCTTCAGCAATAAAGGATGAACACATACACCCTGATTCCCAGCAGAGGGCAGCCCCCTGTTTTATTCTCTTATTCAAAAGGGCTTCTCCCCACCCTTACAGTGGATTCTGATGTCCCTGAGTCCCCAGCTGTGGGGAGGTAAGAGAACAGCATCATCTGAGGGGGAAACAGAAGGAATCCTTTACCTACCATTCCTTAAACATATAGTCTGGAGGTGGTTGGGTGTGTGTGATGGAAATACGAGGCAGCTCAGAAGCTTGATAGGAAGCTACCACAAGTGGAGGAGATACCTAGAGTGAAATGGGATATATCAATGACCTCAACAGGGAGAAAGCACACCTAAGGTGGGGCTGGAGCAGCTAAAATATGCCAACCTGGAACAATGGAGGGGAGGAAAGCCCCTCCCCCCAAAAAACCAGCAGAGGCCTCAGACCCATCCTCTGAGTGGGCACTTGGCTCCAAGCTGGAGGAGAGCTGGACCCTTCAGAGCTGAAGGGAAAGGTGAGTTGGCAGCCAGGTAGGGCACAACACACAGCAGTACAAGTGCCATTTAAGGAGACTTCCTTTTCATGCTGAAAAATTCTGCTCTCCACACCCATGGGTTTTTTTTTTTAAGATGTTAAGTTGAATTTCTGTTTTTCAGTCGTTTCAGTTCTGTCTAACTCTTCATGACCCCATTCAGGGTTTTCTTGGCAATGATACTTAAGTGGTTTACCATTTCCTTCTCTGGTTCATTTTATAGGTGAAGAAACTGAGGCAGAGTGAAGTGACTTGCCCAGGGTCACACAACCTGGAATTATTTGAGGCCATATTTGAACACGCAAAGAGGAGCCTTCCTGAATCCAGGCCTTGCACTCTGTCCGCTGCACTGCTGTGCTGCCCCAAGGACACATTACAGTGACACGCAAAGCCTCAGTGGACTGGCGTAACACATGAAACACACTATCCCATTAGAGGGTGAGCTCGTGGAGGGCAGAAGCCCTCCTGGTCCCTTCCTGTGTCCTTAGTGTTTAGTACAGTGGCTGGCACATAGTAGGCACTGAAAGCTTATAGACTGAGTACTCAAACTCTGCCTTTGTCACAGCTGTTTCCTTTCACACTGTCCAAAAAAATCCCAAGCATAGAAGAAGAATAAAAACAAAGGAAAACAGGAAAAAAGCAAATTTAATTTTCTATTAAATCTCTGATCAAAGTCATTATTTATCCCATTTTAGTAAATTACAAGAAAGTTAAAAAGAAATGTTGCATCATTAACATTCATACAGCAGAAACATTAAACCAGGTTAAGTAATGAAACATACGTGAAATAGTAAAGTTGAGGAAGGACTAAATGAAAAGTTTGCTGAATGAAGTCAATCTGACAAATGCTGCGCCTCTCAAAGAGCTTTGGTTGCCCGCCTAATTGTGAATAATGCTCAGTTCAAGAATTGAACACACTGATTTTCCAAAAGAAAACCTCCCTCCTCATGAAAGGGTTTGATTTTAAGAGAGGTGACGGAAGTCTCACCTCCTGCTGCTCTCTTTCAGTTAGACAAAAACAAAGAATTAAGTTCTTTTTAAAAATTCAAGTTCCATTACAGCATTCTTAAAAATATTAAGGAAAATAGATTAGGCATTCAAGTGCACAACACTAATCACTGCCCAGCGAGGGGCATTTTGTTTCATCCAGTTCTCCCAAGGAAAACTCTAAAACAGAAATCTCAGCAGAATAACCCTTAAACGCATTTTATAAGCAATATGAGCTCTTTTGTTTACCGAGTTCTTGGATCCTGCTGCTGTACCCTGTACCTCAATTTAACCCAGACTATAATTACCCCATTAACTTTTCAATGCACAGTTTTATGTGATTCAGCAAGGCCACAGAAGTATTGTCAAGCTCTGTTAACGCAGAGCTTAAGAAAGCCAAGGCCAATGATGCCCATGGCCCACAACACTGCCAAGCCATCTCTGGCTAGCTTCGGGTGGGAAGGACGTAGACATACATGTATGTGTGTGGGCACACGTGTGTGCATGCGCATGCACATGCACACACCCCACACTATATCCATGTATGTACACAAAATCTCGATGTTCTGCAGAAGTCAACTCCAAGGTGTTCAGAGCTTCGCTTTGCCAGGCTGAAGTTGGAGGCTCTGTAACTTCATGGCCAGACCCATATTACCAGTAATTTTCAATTTGCCTTGAAAGAAAGCCTGCAAGAGCAGAGGAAAAAAGTGTTACTTGCATTGTTCTCAGGCCATCTGAAAGCTTTCAAACCCTGGGCTCACTGATGGGGAGCCACGCTCAATTTCTGTCATTTACAAAGCTTCAAGGGGAACCAAGTTCCTCAAAAGCCACAGACTTTCTGAGCAACATAAAACTCCTGGGGTGTGTCCAAAGGGTGACAAGGAGAGTGCTATGACACAAGGCCTTTCCTCTGAAAGGCCTATGGGTAGTTAGCCTAGGGAGAAAGATGGGGAGAGAGCAGGATTAGTGTGACTTCAGGACATGGAGGACTGTGTGAAGAGGAGGCTGAGCCTCTCTGCCTGGGTCTCAGGGCAGAACCAGGAGCAAGGGGCAGACTCAGCTCAACAAAAAACAAGGGCTACTCTGCCTTGTGCGGGGCAGCATGCTTCAGGACCTGGAGGAGGATTCTCATTTCCTTGGGGGGGGCACAGTCTCTACCAATGCAGAGTACCATCCTTTTCTATCTTCTTAGACAGTCTTCAGGAGCTGCGAGGGCTGAAGAATTCTTTCCCAGGCAGCCCCCAAGATGAGGGGCTTCTCTACATTAAGCTACGCTGGACAGAGCCTGGCTAAGAGGCACCTTGTCCACCGTCGGGTCCAAACTCAAAAGCTTTTCAGAGCTTGGGTTCCATCAGCATGACCTTTGAGCCCAGGGTTGAGCACAATAAGACATTAGTGGAGGCACACCCCACTAACGATGAACATGCAAACAGACTTTCCATGTACTGAGGAACAGTCCTGCCTAGTGGTTAGCACACCGAACTAGGCAGCAGTTGTAGGAATGAGCCAGGGCAAGCCACCTAACGCCGCTTGGAGGCAGTTTTCTCATCTCTAACTGAAATAATATCTGTAGTGCTTACAACTGATCTAAGAAGTAAAAGGGAGAATATATGTGAAGTGCTTTGCAAACCTTAAACACTCTATAAATGTCAGCTATCCCGATAGTATTTAAAACTCAAAAGTAGGTGCCATAGGTATAAGGTGCACACGTGCGCGCGCACACACACACACGCATACACAGAGTAAATAAGAAGGCCTGGGTTTGACTTGAGTCTTCTTACTCCAGTGCTCCCACTCACCATCACTGGGGGGCCCTTAAGCAGGGTACCAGACAAACACAGAATAAGAGGCTTTAAAAAGAGTTCAAAGTAGCCTAACTGAAACCCTCACTTCACAGATGAGAAAAGGGAGGCTTGAAAGATCCTTGGCCGAGATCAGCCAGGCCTTCTCCAAGCCAGTGCTCGTAGGCTCTGGTTGGGTCCTCCAAACACTGTGATGCAGTGTATCTGTTCTCCTGTTGTCCTGACGAGCAGGCAACACAACTTTTCCCCACCACCCTTTTCTTGGAAACCAGTTCCCGCTGGATCCCCACAAAGAGGACTCAAATCTGCAATATTTGGCAGAGCAGCTTGGCCTTAAATTTTCTTTAAATTACTGCACAGGGGCTTGGTGTATAGGATTAAGTTTACTATAGTTTTTCTTTTTAGAAAAGCGCCAACCAGAATATATTCATAAGGCTTGGAAGGCAGCACAGAGTGTATTAAATATCACCCAACTCTGGGGCTGCCTGACAAAGGACTTCTCCCCACAGAGGGCGGCCCGCCAATTCAGGGGCACTCCTGTTACTGCTTGGCTCTGTGAGGAAAAGTCAACCCAATCTGTACTGGGAAGCCATTTTAACAACTACTAAATTTATCATGTAATAAAATCCCAGGAAAACTCAGAAGAAATGGCAGAACTGGGAACACAACACATTAGATGCTTTTGAAGCTTTGACACTCTTAAACTCAGAAATGTTTGGATGAAAAGTGCCAGGCAGTCTCCACTTTTTCAGCAAGGAAATAAAAAGGGTACAGCCTCTGTATGCATCATGCTTGAGAATGTAAAGAACTCTGGCTTTCTCTGGGCTGCCTGGGAAAGATGACTAATTCCTTTTTTCCTCTGTCTGGACAAAGTAAATGTTTCCTTTCTATATGGAACATAGCCTCCTGACCAAAGATTTAAAGGGTAGGGGTTTCAGAGTACAACTTATTTAATACGTCTTCTTAAAAATAGCACACTGACGGGACACACATTGAAACCTCCTCCCTCGTTGCTAAGTCAAGCAGAACAAGTCTGTACTTAGAACAATGCTTCCTGAATTAGGCTGAACTGTATGAAAGCTGGATATTAGGCTGGCATGACCAAGAACCTTTCTAAGATTTCCCCATAGCTGCGAAATCGGGGCAGTTTTTTCTAGACAGTCTTTCAGCTGCATGGCTAGGGGCCCTCCATAGCGGCAGCCCAGTTCTGCCTGGGACCTGAGAGACCCGCCCGTGCCACAGAGGCAGCACACAGGTCAGGAGCAAGACTCAAACCATGGTCTCTCTGAGTCTATAACTGGCCCTCCCCTCACCAGGCCAAACGGTTCTGCAGCAGGAATCCAAACATCCTTGATAATCATTTAGTCTAACCCTCTCAGAAGTCAAATGACTTGATCAAAGTCACAGTGAGTGCCAGGGCCAGGATCTGACCCCTGACACCCTGGCTCCAAATGCTGCCCACCACAGGTCTAGTTCCAGGGATTCTTTATGGGAGTTTTCTGTTGGCAGTAGAAAAACATTCCCTTGTTTGAACTGGAACCAAAGAGTTAAATAATTCTAACTGATCAATTTTCCACCTCATTTTGTGTTTTCTGCTGTGCCAGTGGAAACCCACGTAACAGAGGCACCTGCCTTTTCCATCTATAATTAACACCCATCTGCATTTCTATAGAACCTTAAGGTTTGCAGAGTGCATCACACACGTTGTATCTTTGGGGCCTTATAACCACCTTGCTTGAGAGACAGGTGCCATTATTACCCCTATTCTGCCGATGAAGAAACTGAGGCAGGCAGAGAAGTTAGATCACTTTCATAGCCAGTAAATGTCTAGGGCCTGATGTGAACTCAGGTCTTCCTGACTCTTCTTTACTTGGTAATACCAAGCGGTCAAAGGAAAGGAGCAGCCACCACAGTCGCTGCCCATGCAGCCAAATGGAGGGAGGACATTCCAGCTGCGAAGCTGGGTATAGGTCAGGCCCTGAGGTACCCCGCAGGGCCTGCACTGGTGGACCCTGACCCCCTCCCCACCATGGCTAAGGTGTGGCTGGGTTGTGGGAATGTGACTTTGGGCGACTCTCAGTTGCAAAGCACTAAAGAGAAATCTCTCGCTGGCGCTGATGCACAATCATTTGGTCATGATGCCAAAAACCCACCAGCTGCTTGAAGCAAATGTACAGAAAGAGACAAAAGAGGAAGCCAAGAGAAGGGAAACAAGGACAGCAATAGATGAAGAAAATGGGTACGTTTTGCCTGTTGAGGACCAAAGGGTTTGGACAGCTGCTGTCAGGAATGTGCAAGGAGAGCATCCGTAGGAAGAGGGTGACAGAGGATGACGTGGGCTCAAGCCAGGAGAATGCCCACAATGATTGGTGCTGCCCCCTCACTCTTGGCTGCTTTGGGGGGAAAGACAGGTGACCCCTTTTCCCTCTGAAGATCTGTCTCAGGCCACCAGCAGAGAGCTCCATGTTTTCTCTGCCACTCAACCCTCTGAACTGGCAATGAAAAGAATATTATCCCCATTCTACAGATGATGAAACCGAGGTTCTGGGAGATAGTTATTTGCCCACACTGACACAGCTACTAAGTGCTGGACCCAGGTGTCCAAATTCCAAGTCCAACACTCTTTCAGTCATCCCCCCCGCACCCCCTATGGCACACTGATCTAAGGCCTAAACAAATCAGGCTGTGGGAATGTGAACATTTTAGTTTAAACTGAAAGATGTCTCAAAGCTCTAATACTGAGGCATTGTTTTTTTTCTAAAGCAGTAATATAATGGAGGCAGCTTGGTGGGGCAGTGAGTAGAACACTTGATTTGGAATCAGGAAGACTCTTCTTCATGAGTTCAAATCCAGCCTGTGACACTTCCTAACTGTGTGATCCTGAACAGGTCACTCAGTTTCTCTGTGCCCCAGTTTCCTCACCAACACAGATAATAAGGAGAGGACCTACTTTCCCCAGGGTTGCTGGGAGGACCAAAGGAGGTAATCTGTGCTAGTCACTCAGCAAACTTTCAAGCTTTACTGCCATGTCAGTCATTACTGTGGCCAATGCCATTATTTACATCAAGTGACACCTTTGAGTCCATGAAACTCACAAGTAAGAGAAAGCTCTGACAAGCTTTTACATCCTCACAGACAGAGCAGAAGAGTCAAGGGCGTGGGATCACATCCCAACTTCCAGCTCTCAGGCCTCATCACCGTCCATGAGAATCATTTCCCTTCCTGGGCCCTCAGTTTCCTCATCCGTGAAATGGAGGAGGAGGTGAGGTATGCCACTGTGAGGGTGGCTGCTGAGGAGTCAGGGAGGCCTGCATTTTTAATCGCTCTGCCTACAGCGCTTACCGACTGCGGATTCATCTTGCCGGTCATTAAATCCAGGACGTCGGTGTCAGCCATGGTAATGGTGCAGTCGGCCTTCTTATCTGGAACAGATGCAGGAGGGGGAAGAAAGGAGGAAAGTGAGCACAGGTTTTTTGGACAAGTTTTATCGAAGGTTCGGGAGCCAAAGCTCTCACCAAGTCACCAGCCCAAACAACATCAACGTAGTTAGAAGAGGACGTGGGGAGAAAAAGTCCTTTTCAACTTCTCTGTCCCACAGAAGCCTGACAATTCAGGCCAAGAGGGGAGGACACGAACACAGCCAGCTCAGAGTCCACCCTCAACAGAAGTGGTCAAAGCCTCAGAACAAACACTCTACAAACACCTACAGGAAAAAGTGCTCCAAGTCACAAAGAAGAGAAATGTTCCCTGAGTTTCCATTATGCCCTATCCTGAAAACCGGCAAGGAAGACAAACACGGTACACTGGAGGGGTTCAAGCAGCCCCAGGCACTGCTGGCCAAGCCCTTGGTGACGTGGAACTCCTGTTCATGCCCTTCTGACAGAGTGATCTCAAGACAAGTGCAAGAGGAAAGTCTCCCACATATCAAAGTATTCACAGCAGCATTTTCTGTAGTAGCAAAAAACTGGTAATAAAGTGCATGTCCAAAAACTGGGGAGCAACTGCAGATGTTGGACTGTGATGACCCATCAGCAATGACAGAGACACAGCAAGACTGATATGTGCTCATATGGACAGAGTGTGGGAAACCAAGAAACAGGCCCACAATGCTGACCACAATAGGAGCAACATGAGGCAGGGAGCTGCCCTCTGGCTGGCATGGTCAGCCCTGGTCCAGAAGGAGGCAGGGCACAGGGCCTCCCAGCCGACTAAAGGGGGAAGGCTCCTGGAGCCACCCTTACCCATGACGTCCCTGCCCCTGAGCCAGAGTGTGCACAGCGGCTGATCCCTGAAGGAGCTCCTGGGACACTCAGGGCCACTCAAAAAATCATCTAGGAATCCTACATGTGTCATTGTGCAAGGCTTTCTGGGAATGGATGGGCCATGGGTGCAGACTGGATGGACAAGTGAGACAGGGATTCTCGGAAGATGGAGGGCAGGGATGGAAGGCCTGTCTGACAGGGTGAAAAACATCTAAGTTATGCTAACAAATCCCTGCCTGCAGTGCAGAGTCTGAGAAGTAGAAAGCCATGAATAAATAATCCCTTAATACCAAAGACTCCAAGGTTTAGAACAGAAACCACCTCTCCACTATCAGTTCAAGTCAGGACGTGCTAACAATGCCTTACTGCCGCTGCTCTCTAACAAACAGTCACTTGTTGGCCACATAAAAGGAGTGGGCGTGCCCCCAGCTCCCCACGCACACGTGATCCCAGGGCCAGCAAGTGTTGGTTTCAGCAGGTTATCTTTCCCTAGTGGGGGAGAAAACTGTCCTGGAGGCGGGGGGCACCCTGACAAGAAGGCCTGGGACCAACACCAGCCTGGGCAACATTAAAGTACTTCCATGTCTTTCCACAAGCAAAAATTCTCATGGTTAATTTTTTGTTAAGTAGGAGGAGGGTGGAGCTCTGGGCACCCCTGAGGCATCTCAGAGATTTGAGACTTAGTTTCCTCATCTGTCAAAAGGGAATAACACTGACCCTTCCAACCATTACAGAAGCCTTTAGAGAATGAGATGAAATATCACAGGCTAAAGTGCTTTAAAAGGGCAAGGCACCACAAAAACAGAAACTTCCCTCATTTCCCATTTGTATCTGGCATAACTTAATGTGGCATAACTTAACTCAGTTACCAACAGGGGTAGTGTGACTTTCTTCTCCCCCTCTCCCTCCCCCTCCCCTTCTCATGTTCCCAGAGATGGGGCTCAGTGAAATGCCACTCGTGTGTAAGAGAAGGGGATGTACATACTGCATCCAATTCAGAGAGCCAGGCAGGACGTCCACTGAACTGCCAGTTACTGCCGCTGCCGTAAGCACACTCCATGTCCCCTGCCTTGCTCCCTTCTCAGGCAGTACCACCTCCTGGTTCACTGAGAAGATGCCAGCTCCCTCTCCTCTACACTGAATGCTTATCTGCCTTGTCCCCTCTGCTCACTCTCCCCACCCATCGTCGCCAGTCACTACTCATCTCCTCCATTTCTTGCTTTTTTATTCTCTCCTTTTCTAGTGGTTCCTTCCCATTTGCCTGGAAATACATCACCTAAAAAACACATTCCCCCAACTCCACTGTCCTGGAGAAACACAAGACATGTGGAAGGCCAGACCACCCTGCAGTGGCCATCAGTGCTTTCTACATTAGCTCTGTCAAAGGCCCCCTCCCAAGCCTCCATCCTTGAGGCTGTGCATTCTGACCAGACCCTGACCAAGACGCTCTTGTGAGAGCGATGTTCTCATCTCCTCCTCTATCAATGACTCCTCCTGAGCCAAAGCACCTGCCCCAGCTGCTCTTCTGCCGCTCCTATGACCACTCTGCTTCTACCTCCTTCCTCAACTCCCTCCATACTCACTCCTGTGAGGCTCTCAAGGGCTCAACCGTCACCTTACAACCACAGAGACACTCACCGCTCGCTCAGAGACAATTTGTGTTAAAAAGATGGGCCTTTGCACCAGAAAATCTCTTGGGGATATTAAAAGCAATGTGCAACCCGGCAACCTTTCCTCCTCCTCTCTGATTCTGGGTCCAGTTTACTGTCTACCTGTAGTCTCCATCCCAACACATACTAATGTATCACCCCAGTGGGATGATGCTCCCAAGTGCCCCAGAACCAGATTAAAATGTAACTGGGAAATATTGAACAAAATGAATAAAAATACACTAAAACACAGATGTTAATATCTAAGTCACCATTTGGCCACAGGGATCCTCGTGCAGTTTAGCAGCCCCCTTTCCATTTCATTTTGACAACACTACTCTAGAGAATGGGTATTTCTCATCCATTTAGTTTCTCCTATGTAAACTGTACTGTCAAGGCAATCTTTTTGGAATAATCATGGACCTTATTAAGAAGGCCTTACAATGTTCTGGGGACTGAAACAATCAGTACAGTATCAACCACAAACAAAAGTGTCTTGTTCAGGTGTGGTTTAGACCTCTGTGGTTCCTTTCAACTCAGATTCTAGGGCTCCATGAATTTAAACTCATACAAAAATATTCTTCTAAATATTATTCAATCTCTGCATTAACTCCCATCTCCCCTCCTACTGTCCACACCCTAGTGCTGCCATCACTGCTTCTTACCTCAGCTAGCATTCCCAGCTTCTCCTGGTTTCTCTTTTCCTTCCAATCTGTCTTACCCAACACGAATCTCCCGAAGCACAACCCTGCTCAGACCTCATCAGCGACTAAATCAGTCCCTAAAGACAGGTGAACCAAGTCTGAACTCTTTGGCCCAGTATTTGAGGTTCTCTGTAAACCAGGCTGAGGGGGAGGAGCCAAGATGGCGGAGTAGAAAGACTTACATATGCTAGCTCCGAATCCACAGCCCAGAAATTTTCTGTAAAAAGAACTCCCCACAAATTCTGGAGCAGAGCAAGCCACGCAGAAACACAGTGGAAGAGATTTCCGTTCCAGAGAGCCCTGGAAAGCCATCCCAAGGGGTCCATCGCGCACTGGACAGCGGAGCCCACCCCTGCGCTGCCCTGGCCGCGCCACCCCAGAGGAGCAGATCCGAGCAGGCTTCAGGGACAGAATCTCCAGCGGCTGTGAAGGTCCCTCCACCCACAGGCACTACAGGTCAGTGAAAGAGACTTCTGGGCTGGCCGAGAGGGGAGCGGGGTGTCTCCATGGCTCAGGCCCCCTCGGGAGGAAGTGGCAGAGACAGCGGCAGCCCGGGACTCCCGGAGCTCAGGGCCATTACCGAAGGTCTCTGCTTAAAGCCCCTGAGGGAACTGAGCCTGGGAGGCGGCCCTGCCCCTACCGAGCACCAGAACTTAAGTTCACATTGAATAGCAACTGCTCCGCGCGGAAAGCCCTGACGCTGGGGAGCAGCATTTGAATCTCAGACACCAAGCACTAGCTGGGCGGATCTAGGCCAGGGTGCAGAGGAATCTCAGAAGTCAAGTAACTGGCTGGGAAAATGCCCAGAAAAGGGAAGAAAAATAAGACCATAGAAAGCTATTTTCTTGGGGAACAGATGTTCCCGCCTTTCAATTCTGATGACGGGGAACAATTCTTACCATCAGGGAAAGACGTGGAGGTCGGGGCCTCTCTATCCCAGACATCCCAGGTGGATGTCTGGTGGGCTCAGGCCATGTAAGAGCTCAAAAAGGATTTTGAAAACCAAGTTAGACAGGTGGAGGAAAAACTGGGAAGAGAAATGAGAGAGATGCAAGAAAAGCATGAAAAACGGGTCAATACCTTGGTAAAGGAGACCCAAAAAAATGCTGAAGAAAATAACACCTTGAAAAATAGGCTCACTCAATTGGCAAAAGAGGTTCAAAAAGCCAATGAGGAGAAGAATGCTTTCAAAAGCAGAATTAGCCAAATGGAAAAAGAGGTTCAAAAGCTCACTGAAGAAAATAGTTCTCTCAAGATTAGAATGGAACAGATGGAGGCTAATGACTTTCTGAGAAACCAAGAAATCACCAAACAAAACCAAAAGAATGAAAAAATGGAAGAGAATGTGAAATATCTCATTGGAAAAACAACTGACCTGGAAAATAGATCCAGGAGAGACAATTTAAAAATTATGGGACTACCTGAAAGCCATGATCAAAAAAACAGCCTAGACATCATCTTTCATGAAATTATCAAGGAAAACTGCCCTGATATTCTAGAAACAGAGGGCAAAATAAGTATTGAAGGAATCCATCGATCACCACCTGAAAGAGATCCAAAAAGAAAAACTCCTAGGAACATTGTGGCCAAATTCCAGAGTTCCCAGGTCAAGGAGAAAATATTGTAAGCAGCTAGAAAGAAACAATTCCAGTATTGTGGAAATACAATCAGGATAACACAAGATCTAGCAGCTTCTACATTAAGGGATCAAAGGGCATGGAATAGGATATTCCAGAAGTCAAAGGAACTAGGACTCAAACCAAGAATCACCTACCCAGCTAAACTGAGTATAATACTTCAGGGGAAAATATGGTCTTTCAATGAAACAGAGGACTTTCAAGCATTCTTGATGAAAAGACCAGAGCTGAAAAGAAAATTTGACTTTCAAACACAAGAATGAGAAGAAGCATGAAAAAGTAAACAGCAAAGAGAAGTCATAAGGGACTTACCAAAGGTGAACTGTTTACATTCCTACATGGAAAAACAATATTTGTAACTCTTAAAACTTTTCAGTATCTGGGTAGTTGGTGGGACCACACACACACATACACACACATGCACACACACGTACACACGTGCACTCACACACATACACACATGCATGCATATACAGAGACAGAGAGCACAGAGTGAATTGAATAGGATGGGACCATACCTTAAAAGATATTAAGGTAAATGGTGAGAGAGAAATGTAGTGGGAGGAGAGAGGGTGAAATGGAATGGGGTAAATTATATCTCATTCAAGAGGCAAGCAGGAGACTTTTTAGTGGAGGGAAAAAGAGGAGAGATGAGAAAAAAACAAGAAGTTTACCCTCATCACATTTGACTAAAGGAAGGAATAAAATGCACACTCATTTTGGTACGAAAACCTATCTTACAATACAGGAAAGTGGGGGAGAAGGAGATAAGCAGGGTGGGGGGGATGATGGAAGGGAGGGCAATGGGAGGAGGGAGCAATTTGAAGTCAACCCTTGGGGAGGGACAGGATCAAAAGACAGAATAGAAACAATGGGGGGCAGGATAGGATGGAGGGAAATAACAATTAGTCTTACACAAACATGACTATTATCGAAGTCATTTGCAAAACTACACAGATAGGGCCTATATTGAATTGCCTGCCTTCCCAAAGGGAATGGGTGGGGAGGGAGGGATGGGGAGAATTTGGAACTCAAAGTTTTAGGAACAACTGTTGAGTATTATTGTTGTTGCTACTAGGAAATAAGAAATACAGTTAATGGGGAATAGAAAGTCATCTGGCCCTACAGGACAAAAGAGAAGATGGGGACAAGAGAAGGGAGGGAGGATTGAAGAGACGGCAGATTGGTGATAGGGGAAATTAGACTGCTCTGTGTACTGGGGTGGGGGGAGGGGACAAATGGGGAGAAAATTTGGAACCCAAAATTTTGTGAAAATGAATGTAAAAAGTTAAGTAAATAAATTTAAAAAAATAACAATAATAAAAATAAAAAAATAAACGAGGCTGAACCTAATTTTCTAGTCTTATATCCAACTGCATTGGCCTCAATATACTCTATATTCTCACCAGGCTGAGAACTTGTAATTCCCAGAATGTGTCCAGTACTCAGACAATTCTATGTCTTTACTCATCAGGTCCTCTCAGTTGGAACATCCCGCCCCCCATACCTGAACCTTCTCCCAACTGAAGGTGAAAGCCTTCCTCTTTTTCAAGATCTAATTCAAACAGGTCTTCCCCAATCTCCCTGCTCTGGCTCCCTACAAGCAGAACTGGTCTCTTCCCTTCTCTGAATTCCCAGAGCTTTCTGGTTCTCCTATCACACATCACAGGTTGCCATTGTAGTAGAGTTAACTATGGTTACACCTGGGCACATCCATTTAGGCATCACCTCCCTTATTAGATAATAAGTTCTTGTAGTGGACAATTGCTATTTGAACTCTCTCCCACCCCCTATATCATACCCATCATAGTCCCACATGGTAGTCACTCTAGGTAAATAGCTGCATGAACAGGAAGCAAGAAGGGAAAAGGAGGAGACATCTTTCCTGGAACTCACGGAAAAAATGCCTAAAAAAAAGAAATTGTATCACACTTATACAGTTGGGTGAGTCCTCAAGTGTTTGTTCCAGTTAGATCCCAACATTTTGAAAGACAAGGTGGTGTTCTCTGCACGTAACAAGTACTGAACCCCAGGAGACCCAGAGTCAGTCTCTTGCTTGGACACTTACTGATCAAAAGATCATGAGCAGCTCATTTAAAGCCTTCAGACCTCAATTTTTAAACTTGTAAAAGGAGGATGATTACGCGTAACCCAGGACTGTGGTGAGGGAATTGTTTTGTAAGCCTTTAAATACTAAAAATGTACGTGAGTTTGTTGGGAGCTAGGTAGTGCCATAGTGCACAGAGTGCCGGGCCTGGAGTCAGGAAGACTCACAGCTCTAGATACTTAGAGCTGGGTGACCCTGGGCAAGACACCGAACACTGTTTGCCTCAGCTTCTTCATTTGTAAAATGATCTGAAGAAAGAAAAGGCAAACCCCTCCAGTATCTTTGCCAAGAAAACCCAAGTGGGGTCATGAAAAGTCAAACATGCCCGAAATGACTCAACATGTGAGTGTGTGCTGTGAGAGACAGAGAGGAAGGGCACTATTGTGTCAGTCATCTGCTCTACGATGCATAAATGGACGTTACCTTCCCATCTTCATTAGCCTTCCCTGATGCCCGACACTCAGAATTATTCCTTCCTAAGATCAGGGTCATGGTGGAGCTTTCTCTACCCTCAGGCAGCGACAGCCAGCAGAAGATTGGAGTGTTTCAGGGAAAAGGGAAAGCAGAGGCCCACTATGGCATGCTGGTGACCATGACCAGGAATCAGGCCTGGCACTGTCATGGTCAACTCTTACCTGCATGGCTTCTCGCGTCTGGGTCTCTGGCCCAGTGTAAGCCTCCATCCCTCTCACTTGGCCTGCCACAAGACCTGTCCTCCCCCCCATCTTCCACAGAGCTGCCAATAGGACATCCTAGGAGCACAATTCTTGACCTTACCAGCTCCCAGGGCCCCCTGCTGTGTTCAGGAGTAAATTCTTCTGTTCCTACTTCTTGAGGTTCACTGCACCTGTCCTCCACACCCTCTAAACTCCCACCATGTTGGTGTGCTTGCTGTTCTGCACAGATGACTCCCATCTCCCAGCCTTTGCACTAGCTGGGATGCCCTCTCCTCCTTAGCCCTCCTTGAGAGAACCTTCCATTCCCTTCCAGTCATAGCTCAAGGGCCGTCTCCCTTACCAAGGTCTTTCCTTATTCCCCCAAGTTACAAGTGCCTCCACCTGGAACGTGTTTTTTTACAAGCTGTTTCCCCCAAGAGACTCTAAGTTCCTTTCAAATACACCATCCTGTCTTGACTTCCACCTACAGGGTCTAAGCTTGGAGTCAGGAACATTAAAATTTGCCAAATGAATCTTCCTACGGGTCCAGGGGACAACCATGGCAGAGCTTACTATGCCCCCTGAACAACAGAGAAGGAAGCTGAGGGGAAGGGTGACCCTGCCCCAAAGGTGGCAGAGATGGGAGGAGAATTCAGGTCTAGGCTTTGGTCTGATCCCTGCATCCTGGCTTCACCCTCCAGGGCCACAGTGAAGAAACAGTGATTCTGCTCATTCACCAGTGTTCACTCCATGGCTGTGTGTAAGCAACTTTCTGGGCGAGACTCTGGGGCCTGATGTTCCAATTGGATGAATGAGGCCTGGCCCCACGCTCCCAAGCTCACCCCAGCACAGAGTGGGAGCATAGCCGCAGTGTGACTGACCTGCATTGATGGCTACAGAGCCTTTGCCATTTTTCACATCCACTACCCAGGTGGCTTCTTTCCCGCCAGGGCCATCTTTCACCTTGAAGGCAAAAACACCACCAATTTTCTTCACATACTGTTCTCCTTCCTGTAAATGAGGAAGAAAGATCAGTCAGGGGTCATTCACCTTGATGGATGGTTTTCATAAGCCACACAGGCTCCTTGGGGACCATCCCCCAGGGGAGCTCACGGAGCAGCTGCTGCCAAAGCCACAGGAAGCCAGTGAGGGAAGTATTTGGGCTAAAAGGAGGTCATTCTGACTGAACAGTTTTGTATCAATAATAAAAACCAAACAAAGAGTGGACTGACCTCCACACTGGAATGAGCTGAACCCATCCCCCTCTGCCAGATGATAAGGTCTCTGGAGGGGAGGGCAAGCTGTGGCAAAGCTCCCAATGAGCACCAACTCAACAAGCGGGACGGGGGAGGGGGGGGGAACCAAGAAAACAAAGCTCAAACAAGTCCAGCCCCTTGGGCCTCAAAGGGCTCAGAAACTGGGAAAACCTGGAGAAAATACTTCAGGTGGGACTCGAGCCAGTGCCAACAAGGTACTACCTAGGCTGCACCTGAAGCTGTCTTGGCCCAAAGAAGCCCAGGCTGTGCCTCCTCCTCATGCACCAAGGCACAGGCCGCCTCTAAGACCCCTCCTAGGCACGGCCAGGATCCTGTCCTGCCCATCCCAGTGAGCCAACTGGGGCATAAGTCTGCCTTAAAGCACAGTTCACATTCTCACTCTTGTGCTTAGACCCCACAGATAGAACCAGGACCAATGGGCAGAAATTCCAGGGGACACATTTCAGATCGCCTCTTGCTCAAGGTGGACCCACAAGGCATGTCCTGACTGCTGGTCAGGCCTCTCCCAACACCACAGCCCTGGATGACTGAACAGCCTTACACTGGAGGGTGGCTGATGAGGAAGAAAAGGAGAACAGAGAAAAGAAAGTGTGGGGAGCAGAAAGAAAACCCCTAGTCCCACCTTGAGGCCTCCTCCCACATGCCAAAGAGCAGCCAGGCTCCCACACCAATGGGTTGCCCCACACACTGAATCAGTAAAAAGATGCAGGACCGAATTCCAAGCAGAGTTATAGAGGGTTGTGCCAACAAGGACAAAAGTGGAAAAGAAAATCTCTTCTAGAGTTTTCTCTGCTATTTCACAGTAAGTGTTCATTTACAAAAGGTCCCAGGATTTTCACTTTCTCCTGCTAACAGGAGGAGCAGGGAATTATTAAAAAAAACTGACAATTGTGGAAAGAAGAAATTACAAGTGGGAAAGGCCTATGGGCCGAGACTTGAGCCCAAGAATTACAGGAGCAAAACAAAGACCCAGCACCTCAAGGGGTGTCTACTGCAAGGCAAAAGCCCAATGGGTGAAAGCTGCTGGACACACCTGGGACCTGTCAAAATGGGATACTCTGGGGAGGGGAGAAACGCAAGCCCTCCCCCACTCTTCAAATAACGCCCCCAAGAGCAGAACAGTCTGACCAAGAGAGAGGATGTGACTCATCCTGGCTCACAAGGCCAGCAAGCATCAAAGGTGCCATCTCTCCACTACACCGTGCTATCTCTACAACTCCCAGATAAGCATTAGGGACACTATGCTTATTATTAACAAATTAAATTCCCAAGGCACCTTAAAGCTCTTTCCTCCAGAGAGCCCTTGAAGGAGGCAGCATTGCTCTCCTGCTCTCCATCTCCAGAGGCCCTGAAAGCACCAGGTGGGCACCAGGGGAGTGGCCAAGTCACAACAGAGACCCCTGTGCCTCCCAGCTGGCACTGAGGACAGTCTCACAAAACCTCCCATTTGATATCTCTCTGGATAGGATTCACTCCTCAATCATGACAGAAAGAAAGCAGAACACGAGAATTTTAGAGTAACTTGATTTTGCCTCCAAACGTAGGCTCTTGAATGAACCTCAATTTTCTTGAGAAAATTAAGGAAGAAAATTAAGCTTCATGGAAGGGTTGGAGCTCAAGCCACATGAGGAGTAGCTGAGGGAAAAGGGGCCCTTCAGCTTGGGGAAGAGAAGCCATGAGTGAGGATAGGAGAGTCATCCTCAAAGTCTCTGAAAAACTGTAAGGTGAACAAAGGACTAGATATTCCTGCTTGGTCCCTTGGTAAAAACTAGGCAAAAGAGAAGGGAAATCCAGAAGCAAAGACTTCCTAACAATCAGAACCACCCCAAAGTGAAATAGGCTGCCTTGAGAGACAGCAGGGTCCTCATGACTGGAGGACATCTTCACCAGGAGGTTGATGACCAACTGTCAGGAAGGGGGAAGACAGCTTAGACCGAATGGCTTCAACAGGCCCTGGGAACTTGTGATTCTATGAAAAACATAATTCTCCCATAAAAACAACAGCAGGAGAACCCACAAAATGGGCTTAAAGGCCCCCTGGACTGATTCAGTATAACATCTTTTTTTTTTTTTTAGTTTTTTTTTTTTTAATTTTATTTATTTTTAGTGTTCTACAATCACTACCATAAAACTTAGATTTTTTTTCCCCCTACCTCCCCCACACCTCCCCCCTACCTCTCCGAGATGGCATATCATTCTATATAGGATCTACATATGCATTCCTATTAAAAACATTTTCACTATAGTCATAGCATGACATTTCTTATGTTCTACGCTTTTAAAATCTTTTTCCAATTTTATTCCAATTCACTTACAAGTTGAGTTACAAAAACTTTTTTTTTTAATTACAGGAATTTAAAATAACTCTGGCCTTGGGGAAGTTCTTTCAGCCCCTGGGCTCCTCCCCTAGAAAATGAAGGTGACCAGGCTGGCTAATCCCTGCATTTCAGATATCTTCAGCGTGGCCGAGGATGATACAAAAAATATCACAAAGGAACTGAGAAAGGAAGAAGAGAAGGGATAGAGATTGATTCTTTTGCCTCAAAGCTTTCCCACACACATCCAAAGGTCAAGTTAAATAAATCATCCAGACAGCTGTCTAAGAATGAACTCAAGCTTCTTTAGAGGTGGAAATGGAAGAAAAACAAGCAAAACAGACACATTTTATTCAAGACTAAAATGAACATTAGGAGATAAGGGTGTGTTCTGAAAGAACTGCCATTTTGAGTACTTCCAAAATAAGGTCTATACATAGACTAGAGGCCTCAGACACTATATTCAGCCAAAATGGCAATAAAACCCCTGTATATAAAACTTATTCCACAGCACTGATTTATGCTCTTAAAAAAAACAAACTGCTCCCCACCAGCTAGCATGACACCCTGGTCATTTCTTAAAAGCAAAGAGAATGAAGAAGGCCCAGGGCTTGCTAGCCCCTCCCCATTCCAAGCAGTGCAATCATACTTGCTTCACTGACTGGCTATATTTCACTGTATTTCGTTACAGAACACAGACCCAGATACCTGAGCATTTATCAGATGCCTTTTGCCAAAATCATTCATTAACAAGAGACTGAGAAACGGAAAGCATCTGCAATCCCTGGGATGGTGGCAGTGACTGAGAGCCTGATCACACAAGCAGCAAAGTGAGGACTGAACCCAAGCCTCTAAGGCTCCTCCCATCATTTTCAATCCAATCTCATGACTGTTCATGAATCATGGATCTCTTTTCTTTCGCCTTGGGTCCTATCCCTTAACCCACACATCCTTCTAGAAAAAGAAGAAAAAGGTTACTGACCTCTTCAAGCTTCTTCTCAATCTCTTTAAAGACAAGATTTGCCTTAAATCCATCAAATGCCGAACTGGTAGGAAAAGCTTCAATCTGAAAACTTCTAGAAGAATGGAAAGAAACCAGTCAGTTTATTTAACACTCAAATCGACAAGCATTCATTAAACATTCCTGTCTGCCAATATCCTAAGCAACATAAATTGACCTTACTGAATAACTGAGGCCATGATGCTGACGTGAGCTCCTGAGGACATGCAGATCAATTCACTGGTGTTGGTTTAGGAAGTGTTTTTTATGGGAGAGAACAAGGTTGCTGCAGTGAGCCAACTTGCATGACCTTGGGAAAGTTACATCTTTCTCTGCCTCCATTTCCCCATCTCTACAAATGATCCTTAAGGTTCCTTCCAACTGGAACATTCTGTAATTCTTGGTGGTCTTGGAGAAGAGGCAAAGTGGGTCAGGATGAATGCCTTATTAGAAGGGACTGTGGAGGCTCTTTAGCCTAACCTTGGCTTTTTAAAGATAAGGAAACAGGCCTGGAGTGGGGGAGGAGTGTTGCAGCTCAGGGTCTTTTGCCTCCAAATCCAGAAAAAGTTACAGGAAGGAGAAAAATTGAGGGCTTTCGCTTCTCCCCTCCCCAGAGTATCCTGTTTTGACAAGTCCTAGGTTTGTCCAGTGGCTTCCTCCATTGGACTAGGCAATGGGGACCCAAAAACAAAACAATCTCTGGCTACAGGGGAGGCATGTACACATTTAGGTACACCCAGAAAAACACAAAATAAAGAGATCTGAGGCAGTTGGGAGGGCAGAGTAGCAATCAGGACAGAGGCCAGGCAAGGCTTCCAAGGAGCACTTGAGTGCTATCTGCATGGAGGATAGCTGGGGGGCAAAAGCTAAGTTCAGGAAAAAGCTTGGGGAGCCACTGAAGGGATACGAGGCAGCATCATGGGATGCAGAGGACCCTGGAACTAGAATCCTAAGTGAAGGAAAACAGAAGTTACACATCTGCCTCAGACCCTTACTGTTACATGCCTCATCTGTAAAAGCTGGTAGTTCTATAGTTATGATCATAATAGATGGTCTGATTTGTACTTTAAGAATACCACTTTGGGGGCTGCTGGGTGGTACAGTAGACAGATAAAGGACTGACCCTGGAGTCAGTAGTACCTGAGTTCAAATCCAGCCTCAGACACTTGACACTTACTTGGGCAAGTGACCTTGAGCAAGTCAACTAACCTCGATTGCATTGCAAAAAAAAAAAAAAAAAATCACTTTATCAATTGAGTATAGGACAAAGTGGAGTAGAGAAAGGTCAGGCAGAGAGCCCAAACAGGTGGCCTTCAACCCTTCCCCCCTGAACAGGGGTAGTGAGGTAGGAGTGGAGAGAAGGAATCAAAGAGATGTCATGAGAGGAGGAGCAAGGGTTGACAACTGGATACATGGGGTGAAGTGGAGTGTGGATCGGGCATCACTGCGGACCTGGGGGACTCTGTGGATGCTGATGTCCTCAGCAACAGGAAAACTCAGAAGAGAGAAGGGTTGGTGGGGGAAAGAGACCGAGGTCTGTTCTGACCATGTTGAATCTGAGACGTTTGCAGGCTACCCAGCAGAAGAAATGCTGGGGCAGTGTCATCTAGCTGTGCAGAACTCCCTCAGACCCCACACTCTCAGGGCTGGAAGGGAGCTCCAAAGCCAGAATCTACACAGACTTCAAGTCCCTACCAAAGCAGCCCCTTCTGCCTTAAGGCAGTACTGGCTGGCAGCTTTGGTTTCCTTCCATGACACCCAGGCCTCCCATTCAGCAGGAGCCGCACCCAGCGCCTCCAAGGAGCATGAATGCTCCAAGCGGCTCGGCTCTGCTCATTTCCTTCAATAGAATAAAAAACCCCAAAACTTTCAGTCATGATGTGAAATGTTTAAAAACCACAATTAAGTCTCTTCTCAACTTTTCCTCCTTCCTGCGACCTTTTCTGGATTTGGAGGCAAAGACCCTGAGCTGCAACTCTTCTTCCCCACTCCAGGCCTGTTTCCTTATCTTTAAAAAGCCAAGGTTAGACTAAAGAGCCTCCACAGTCCCTTCTAATAAGGCATTCATCCTGACCCACTTTGCCTCTTCTCCAAGACCACCAAGAATTACAGAATGTTCCAGTTGGAAGGAACCTTAAGGATCATTTGTAGAGATGGGGAAGTGGAGGCAGAGAAAGATGTGACTTTCCCAAGGTCATGCAAGTTGGCTCACTGCAGCAACCTTGTTCTCTCCCATAAAAAACACTTCCTAAACCAACACCAGTGAATTGATCTGCATGTCCTCAGGAGCTCACGTCAGCATCATGGCCTCAGTTATTCAGTAAGGTCAATTTATGTTGCTTAAGATGGCTTCCATGTGAATGATTTATGAATCTGATAAGCTGGCTTTCTGCTTTATCATCTCTATCACTGATAAAAAAAAAAGCCAAAGGTCCAAACCTACGAAGGCTTTATCATAACTTGAGAATTCTCTCTCTCTAGGCAGGAAAGATGGAACCTCAGAGGTCATTCAGTTCAGCCCCTCCCAGGATCCCGCTGACAGTCAAACTCTGAACACTTCCAGCAGCTGAGAACTCACAGTCCATTCCACCCCTTGTTAGGTAGTAGCTGTTGAATAGGGCAACTTTCACTCACTGTACCTATCCCAGTACCTGACTCTGGAGACAGGCAGAATAAAGCTAATCTCTCTTCCACGACAGCCTTTCCAATATTTAAAGGCCTTGATCATAGGCATTCCTAGCCCTATATATTACTGACACATATTTCAAATGTGGTCCACTTACAAGTAAAATCAATGTATCAATTCTTATGGTGTTTTAAAAAGCTAAGCTATGGAATATAATCATCCACGTAAAAGAATTTGCCTCAGACAAATGCCCTTAGACAGTAGATCACTCCACTGCCTTTACGATTGGATTCAATTTTTAAAGCTTGAAATAGCACAGATATTCCACAAGTTGAAGGCTTTCTGTTCCTCCCACCAAGTCTACACTGTTCTCTTTGGGGGGAGAGGGAGGAGGGCACTAAAGGTGCACTTTTATCTAATCCTCTCCCTGCTCACAGTACTCCACCTGCTACTGATCTATGCTGCTCCAGGATCAATCTACAGAGGGCAAGGTTCTACATTGAGGCATTGTTGGCAGTTTGCAGCTCCCTGAAATACTTCCCGTCACCACCAAAGTCATATGCTCAAAAACAGCAGAAACCCAGAGAAGTGTAAGACAAGAGACAAATGAAAATAAGAGACAAATTTCTTTCCACTGTGACAGTGCCCTGACTATGACTAGGTTGTTGCCAAAAACCAACCTGAAAATCGTTCCCCAGTTAATCAAATTCACTGAGTGTGAATTCTTCCTTTGCCTCCGAGAACAAGAATGATGCATCTTAATCAGACACCAAGCACTGACACAGCCAGTCTACAAAGAAGTTGGGCTCCCTGCACATAGAGCAGCCACCAAGATTTCCAATTTAATTATCACACACACACCCCCCATCACAACTGGGGGTCAGGGGGATTCTTGCTCACAATCTCAAAGAAAGCCTCCATATGGAGGTTCACCTAACATGCCTAAAGGACCTTGCTCAAAGTCTTGTCACAATCCAGGGATTGTTTGCCTCAGTTCCCTCCTCTGTAAAATGAGGATCACAGCTCCTGCCTCTCAGGGTTATTGTGAGGATTAATGAGGTGATATTTGTAAAGCGCTTGGCACACAGTGGATGCTATATAAATGTTAGCTATTATTATTCTAATGCCTCCATATCACTATCTAATCAGGGCAGCTCCTTTCCAAGTTACACACATCTTAGTTATCAACTTAGGTTACTTCTTCCACGAAAAATGCCAACACACTGCTGCCTGTCGGCACCCATCACAGGGCTTCTTTGAAGATGGCAATATTCCTAAATCCAAAGTCATTTTTTTTTCTCACCAGTCCGGTGACTTCATCAGCATAAGAGAGTGCTTGGTCAGGAATCCCTTCAGCCAGGGCAAACAGGCACCTTTCCGACAACTCAGCCTCCAAGGGCTAACTGGGGACCTTCCCAGAGTCAAGACAGAGAAAAGACTTGAGCGAGGCCTTTGTGGGTCTGCAACCGCCGCCTGCCAGGGCTAGAGAGGGCTCCCATGGCTGCTCCAAAGGAAGGATCTTCTACTTTCGGGGGGAAGGAGTGAGGTGATGTTTCAAGAAGAAGTCTGGGGTCACTGACAGCACCCTGGAATCTCCTGCATACCACCTGGCCCGTTCTCACCCTGTTTCACCGGTATGTCACTGTCTGGGGTGCCTGGAGTGGAAAGCTCTTCAAGCAGCGCAGCACCTGGAGGACCTCACCACCGATTAGGAGTCCTACTCCCATCTGGAGTCTGGGCTGGACATGCTCAGCACAAACACCCTGGCCTTCAGGGAGTCAGTGTCACCTCGTCTGACGTAATCGGAAGTTCATCCAGGTTTTCCCTGCTGCAGCATCTGCTCCTGAAGATGTAGGTCCTCAACATGAGAGACATGGATTGCCTTGAAGGCTGCACTTCGTTATATTAAATCAAAAAGTTTTTTGTAGACAACAAACAATAAACCTCTAATTCTCTACACCTCTCAGTCAATTTTATGATAGGGACCCAGAATAGTGTGTCATACTCAAACAGAAAGTAGCGATTTGACCTTAAAATTACAAGTCAATCCAGTGTGTCCTTGTCAGTTCAGGGACCACAAGCCAACACATCCAGATCTCCTTTATTAATCCGGCTCCAGCCTCCACCAACACAAACTACAGCCACTTTCGGTTCAGCAGATGGCCTTCTGGGGATACTGTAGCTGAGAGCTTCACCTCCCAATATGCAACCTGTGGACAAGCCTTTCCCACTTGGCTGGGTGAGTCCCTTGGCCAGTAGTAGATACAGTCTTGTCACCAGACTCACATTCAAAGCCTTCCCAGTTTAAAAGACAAGATTTTTAAGTAGCTTTCAGGAACTTAGAGTCGGTTTCATACCACCTGGAGGCTACAAAGTAGAATTTTTGTGGTAGTGGAGACACAAAGGTGAAAAATAACCGGCTCCTGACCTTGAAGAACTTACAACCTAGTAGGAGGCTAAGACATGTACATAAATAACTATTAAATTATAACGTGCAAAGTGCATAGAGCAGGTCAAAGTGGAAAGAGAGCCTGGGGGGATCACTTACTTCTACCTTGCAGGAACAAGAAAAGGTAAATTTATGAGGCAGTGGCACTTAAACAAGATCTTCAAGGACGAGAAGGATGTCAGGAGGCAGAGATGTAAACAAAGGTCATTCTAGGAATGGGAAATGTTATAAGCAAAGAGAACCTACAAGGACAGGAAAAAAAAAATCAAACAGCTACTAATTCAGTTTGGATAAAATACAGCCCCCAGGAAAAGGACTGGTATGAAATAAGGCTGGAAAAGTCCCCTGAAGGCATAGGAGAGAAGAATGTCACTTCTAGAATGAGGAGAAATGGGAAACCACTGAAGTTCTGAGCAGGGAGTGATGTGATGATCAGCCTTGCATGTGTCTAATGACAAGTACCAGAATGGCTCAATTTAACATGCTGAGAGACTCACTTTGAAACAGTAACTATTATTTCTCTCATGGGCTTCAGATGATCCTTGTGGACTGCTACCAGTGCAGGTCCCAGGCCTACCCCAGGTCCTTCTCATCCTGTGCCATTTTGGTGGACACTAGTGGACCCTTGGGCTGCCGATCAGTGCCCCACTATGAGACTGGCCCAGCTGCTTTGGTCTAGCTTGCCAGTTCTTTAATGGCACTGCTTGTATTATACCTTCTGGCAAAGAAGCCACCACACATCCTCACCTACTCACATTCAACATGGTGAGCAAGAAGTAGGGAAAGGAATTCATTTCAAGGACCCATGATCTCAGCAAAGGTCTACTTTTTCACATGTGGAGGAACTTGCTCCAACAACCCAGACCCTGGGCTTCTCTAAGTCAGTAGTTATCATAAGTACAACAGCTGGGCGTTAGTAGTTGCCTGAGGCTTGCCCAAGACTGGAGGCAGATTCTGAATCCAGGTCTTCCTGCCTCAAAATCTAGCTCTCTAGAACTATGCCATGTTAAAAATAAGGGATGTGATCAATGAAATGGACACTAGGGAAAGGGAGTAGACCAGTCAAAGACCTGGAGGAAGGCCAACAGCACAATGATGGAACAAGAATCATACAGCATGAGCAGGTATGGATAAGCTACAATCTGTCAATGAGATCATGAATCCACTCAAGTATTAATGAGTGGATTCTTCTTTCTATAGTTGTAAAAAGTATAGCGCCTTTCACTCCATGATCATGCAAGTTTATGGTCTAGCGGTGCTCCTTAACCAGCACCTACATATCACATCTGTATTTATAAACGATAAGCAACAAATCTAAAAAGCATGCCGCGGAAAACTAGATAGACAGTCAATCTTCCAATATTTCCAGCCAGAACTCTTGGGTCTAATAAGCCCAATGTGTTACATAAGAAGTCAAATCAACACATATTTACTGAAAGAGAAGAAAATATTTATTGAGCAGGACGGTGGGATGCAAAGAAGCACACTCAGTTCTTGCTCCTAGAAAAATGCAGTTAGAAAAGTGACAAACACAAAAAGCTAAAAAAATACAGAAACAACAAAAAACCCTCCTGATAGAAATGGATGAACTAAAACTTGGTACATTAAAATTGTCAGTTATTCGTCTAAACCAAATTTTCTAGGTTCTGGGTAGGAGTTAGAACAGGCTATCTTGCAGGCTATTTTATGCACTTTACTGAATACATAACGGATCTGAACATTAACCTATTAACCTCCTATGCCTTTTGAATTTTGACTTAGAATAGACCACCATTGGAAGTTGATCACAGTAAAACTTTACTAATTCAGACTAAGCAATGGATAAAGGAGTCAGAGAATGCTTTAAAGAAGGCCTTGTCGTAGGTATTCTAGGGGATCTGAAGATGTAAAAAAAGTGACAAAAAATAGGTCAAGGCATTACTTGGGGTTCAGAGAAGGGAGCAAATGTGATACCTGGAAGTGATCAAGAAAGGCTTGGAGGAGGAAGAGGCAGTGGATGAACTGTGGCAATGGGAAGAGGGGCATTCAGGGGCAAGTCAGGCCAGAAGGGCTACTAGCATATCTTGGGATGGGTCACACAGCCAGTAAGTGATGGAAGAAAGTTTCAGCAGAAGATGGAATCAGTCTGACCTGGCAAGTGAGAACATAGCTAGGGTTGAAAAGAAGAAAACTGCCCTTCAAACTAGGCCAACCAACATGGGATGAAACACTAGTTAGCTTAGGACATGTATTCGGCATGTGTCTACTTGCCCATCATTACATAGGAAAGCTTTTCTGGAAGAAAAAAATGTTCTCATTTATCTAGTGATAAAGTGATTTAGGATGCTAAGGGTCTAAGGCCTAGAGGTGGAAGAGACCTCAAGCCATTTTAGGCAAAGCTCCTCCTCCATCCTTCACAGAGGAGAAAACTGAGACCTGGAGTGAAGCAAGCTGTGAGCTCATAATCCCAGTCAGTTTACATAACACTCAAATCAACAAGCTTTCATTAAACATTCCTATGTGCCAACATTCTAAGCAACTGCTTCAAAGACCTTCTAAAAGATAACTCCAACCAGATAAAATCAGTGTTGCTTAATGAGGCTACACAGGCAGAACTTCCAAACTAACAACTTCACCTGGTAACTCCACCTAGACTTGAAAAGAAGACAGAGCTCCACATACCAGGGCTACCTGTACATAAAAATGCCAGGATGTCCTTTAGGAAAAAAGATCCTTCAGACAAATAACGAAAAGAGCTAGCACTTTTAGTATTAAGAGGCTGAGGTCATTCTTTGTTATAGAAGATGGCTCACTGGATCTGAAGGAAAATCTAGGTGATACAATATCAGAAAAAAAGTCAGTAAGAATGTATTTGTTTAAAACAGAAGCTGAGGTCCTAAATGAGGAGGCCAACAGCCTGGGGAAAGCATTAACATCATGTTGGAGACCTGGGTTCCAGCCCTGGCTCCTTCAATAACTCCCACAAGACCGTAGTTTATTAATGATCTTTTAAAAAAAAATGTCTTTTCTCATCCTTCCTGACCCTGCTGACCACGACCTTCCTCCTGAGCGCTCCCTCCTTGCTCTCCTCTGGCCTGTCTGCCATTCCTTCTTTACTGGGATATCCCCAGCAAGCTGCCCCTAACTGTGAGTATCCCCCAAAGCTTTGTTCTGGGCACTCTCCTCTTCCCTCATTATACCTGGTGATCTCCTCAGTCCCCATGGGTTCAATTAGAATCTCTACACAGATGCCTCCCAGATTTGGGCATCTAGTCCAAGTCAGCTCCTTGTGTCCAGACACACTACCAAGTACCTATTGGACATTCCCAAATGAATGCCTCATAGGCATATCAAACTTATCATCCTATAATCCCAGGTACAAAACAGGACCCCTCATCTTTCCCCCAAACACTCCCCTCCCTCTTCCTCACTCTCCCATTTTTGAAGATGCCATCATATTTCAATCACCCAGGATGGTAACGTTGGTATCGTTCTGCCACTGTTCATTTCCTCTCACCTGCCTTGTATCCAACTGGTCATCAAATAGGACTTTTCTTTTATGAAGATCCCCTTCTCTCCCCTCCGCGACAGAGGATGGAAGAACACAATTACAAACAAGTATTGTCAGCAAAACAAATCCCTGCGTAGGCCCTGTCTTCAGAAAACTGTCAACTGCAGTCGGATGACAGAGCCCTGCGTCCGGAGGCAGGCAGGGTGTTTCATGCCAAGCCCTTCGGAACTGAGGTCAGTCACCGTGCTGATCAGAGAGCCGCAAGCTCCGCTCACTGCCCTGGGCATCCGTTCACACAAGTCTCACTACCTGTCTCTGGAATCAGCCCTTCTCCAACAGCTAAGTGATGCAGCGGGCAGAGCACCCCGCCAGGAACAGTCCAGACAACCCGGCCTCAGAAACTCGCCGGCTGTGGGACCCTGGGCAGAAACTCCACCCTGTTCGCCCGTTTCCTCACCTGTAAAACGAGCTGGAGAAGGAAATGGCAAACCCCTCCAGCATCTCCGCCAAGGAAGCCCCAAACGGGGCCGCAAAGAGTTGGAAACGACTCAAGGACAAAAGCCTCCCCCAAGCCCTAAAAACTAGGGCAGTCCACCGCCATCGTACACACAACGTGTTCGGCCGAGCAGCCCCTCAAACTCCACTTCCCTTTGTCTTTCCTGCACCTCCTTGGAATGAGACTCAGTAATGGCATCGCGGGGGTCCGGGGGCTCCACTCCAAACTGCTCTCCCCGGCAGAGGCTAGCGCGGCCCGATCTCACCACTGTCCCAAACGACGCTTGTCGCCTTCCCCCGTGTTTGTCTGAGGACGGCCGGTTCTGTCCTTGACCCGCTCGTCCACCGGGGAACGGCCAGCCCCCGCCAAACCTCCCCCCCCCACCTCACTTAGCGCGGTTCTACAGCCGACCGGCGGCTCCACCGCCCCAGGCCCCTCCGCCCCGGGCCGGCCCCGCTGGGGGCACTGGGCCAGGCCCCTCCGCCCCGCGCCTTCCCCGCTGGGGGCACTGGGCCAGGCCCCTCCGCGCCGGGCCGGCCCCGCTGGGGGCACTGGGCCAGGCCCCTCCGCCCCGGGCCGGCCCCGCTGGGGGCACTGAGCCTGGCCGCGGCCCCAGGCCCCTCCGCCCCGCGCCTTCCCCGCTGGGGGCACTGGGCCAGGCCCCTCCGCCCCGGGCCGGCCCCGCTGGGGGCACTGAGCCTGGCCGCGGCCCCAGGCCCCTCAGGCCCCGGGCCGGCCCCGCTGGGGGCACTGGGACTGGCGCGACCCCAGGCCCCTCCGCCCCGGGCCGGCCCCGCGCCCCGTACACAGCAGGCGCTCCATGGCTGCACGCCCCGGGCCGGCCCCACGCAGACCAGCCGGTCCGAGCGGGGCGCTCCGCGGGGTCCCGTCCCGTCCCCCCGCCTCACCTGCCGGCCACCGAAGCGTCGTCGGGGAAGCCCATCCTGTAGAGCGTCACGACCGCGGCTCCGCCGAGGCCCAGGTTGTGCTGCAGCGCGACCTTCGCCCCCGGAACCTGCCTCGGGCCCGCCTCCCCGCGCAGCTGCCAGCAGAGCTCCGCGCACTGCGCCAGGCCTGCGAGTCAAGCACAGAGACACAGAGCGCGCCGTCAGCCAGACCCGACCAGCCATGCCTGGAGCGAGCGAGCAGCGCGTGCGCGAGAGCAGATGCTGGCAAGCCTATTTGAAGGCCGACTCTCACAGCGACAGGAGCTCTAGTCAGGGTCCCGGTCGTGGGGCAGCGCAACCTCGGGTCGCTCCCAGTGCCCCGGGCACACTATCCATCTACCGCCCAGCCCAGGCTCACAACCTAGCAGTTTCCCCCACCCCACCAAGCTGTTGCCAAGGCCTGCCCATTTCACCTCTGCAGCATCTATTCCACCCCTCCCCCCGCACAGCACCTCTTGTCACTTTCAAACCACCCCCATGTATTTCACCATCCTCCCTCCACCTGCGGCATCTCTTGTCAGTTTCACCTCTGCTGCATCTATTTCACACCTCCACCCCACCCCCATCTATTTCGCCATCCTCCCTCCACCTGCGGCATCTCTCCAGTCTGCCTCCTTTCCCGTGCCCTGGTTCGGGCTTCATCACCTCCCAACTGGACTAGCTGCTGGGGGCAGAGAGTGGGGGGAGGAAGGAAAATTCTACCTGCCTCCAGTCTTACCCCACTCCAGGCCAGTCTCCACGCAGTGGTAACCAAACTATTTCCAAATGGATTCCGAATTACTCCTCCTCTGCTCTCTACAGTGTGGAATCAACACAATGCCCAGATTTGGCCAGCTTACTGGTGCCTATGCATAACTTCCCTGACCCAACTCATGGCTTTGCACTGGATGTGCCCATGCCTATAACGCACTCTCTCTTCATCTCTTAGAATCCTTAGCTGCCTTCAAAGCTCAGTTCAAGTGCCACCTCCTACAAAAATCAGTCTGCAAAGAGGTTGGTGCCAGAACAGGAAGGGCTTGCAATGCCAAGCAGAGGATCCTGTAGCTTATCCCAGAGAAAGCTATGAACCACTGGAGAAGGAAGGTAGGTGCACTTACTGAGGGGAGGGGAGATGTGGTCAGATCCATGCCCTAGGACCACCCATTTGGCTATTTGGGAGGATCAGTTTGAAAGCAAGGAGCCTTGAGACTGAGGGACCAAGTATTCAGTTATTACAGCAGGAGGAGGACTTAATTCTCCTCTTTGGACCTCAGTTCCCTCATCTGTAAAACAAGGCCTAGGTGAGCTCTACATTTCTTTCAAGGTCTATGGAAGGCTCCAGGATCCTATGAAATATGCAGAAAATGGTGAGGATCAGAATCCTCTCTCCTTTACTTCTCTCCCCATTTCTCTGCCAATGTGGTTCATCTGAATAAGTCAGACTGGAACTATGGTAACTGCAGTTTTCTTCCTGTCCATCCTTCCTTTTCACTTGTTGATGACCTTACCCTCTGCTCCAATGGTCAAACTCCTCAAAGGCAGATGATGTGGCAGTGCTCATTGCCTAACACAGCACACATACAGTCCCCGATGACGCAGTTATTATCATAACGCACTCTCTCAGTCTCATCAGTTATCAATGGAAGATTATCAGAAAGTGCTCTTAACACGGACCAGGCTGATTAGTCCAAGTCCATAGGGACCCTGTGCTATGTCTGGGAAGTTGTTTTTCTTTAAACAATAAATCCTTTATTTCCTTGTCACTTTTCTCACTCTTACAGAAGCTGACAGCAGGTGGGAAATCTAGTTCCTTCAGCTTTTTTATTGCTTATTTCCTCCCACCTTTCCCAGGCTCTGCTCTCCAAGAGGGTTTCTGGGTAGACAAGAGTTTCCTTCAAAGCTCTGCCCTCTGGGAACAGCAGAAATCAAAACTGACCTCAGAAATCACTTACCAAGAAATCCACAGCCAGTGACTAAATCACAAAACATTTTATAACAAGTTGCCTTTTGTTTTTTTTCCTTATATAATCACCCTCATGAAATAGCTTTTCTCCCCTAAGCTTGGGGGAGGAAGGGAGGAGGAGAAATGCTGTCAAAACATGGTAACAATATCCTTAGAAATGAGGAAGATTCTTTATTTGACTCAATCGAATCCCATTGTCTAATTCATGGAAAAGAATGGGTAAATTGTAAAACGTTATGCTCTACTGCTCAGTTTCCTTCCTTATTATCAACATCCATTCCAAAGCATGGCATTATAGTGGATAAAGCGCTAGCCTCGGAGTCCAAACACTTGAGTTCAAGTCAGGCCTCTTATACCAACTGGTCACATGCCCCTGGGCAAGTCGGGGATGAAGACAACACCCTGACTTGGTAGGGGAAGTTCCTCAGCTGAGGCTCCCTACATTGAGGAAAATCACAGGGCCAGTCCAAAAAAAAAAAATCATTCACTCGAAAAACATTTACTGAGCACCTACCTACCTCTCTTCAAAGGCCTGTGCAAGGGTGTTACGGGGGATATGAAAATGACTAGGACATACTGGAGTAGGAAAAACATGCCCCAAAACATAAATCAAGGCAGAATGGGATAGCTCATGAACAGAGCTAGGAGAGTCAAAGAAGAACAATGACTCCTGACTAGGGAGGTCAGGGAAGGTTCCTGGACAAAGTATTTGGCAGCAGAGGGAGTCAGGTCAGCCCCTAGCCCTGGGACCACGGGTTCTGAGAGGTGAGATTTCACCCGATCTGCCCAGGCTTTTTCTCAACCATGACCAGACCATGCATACCTCCCTCCAGTCCCTTCCCAGCTCTCTCCTCCCTCCTCTCTTCCCCATTAGAATGCAAGCCCTGAAAGAGAGGAACAGTGTTGCTTGGCGTAGGGCGTAGCACATAATAAGTGCTCACTTAGTGAAGAATGCTATAGGGATGGGCAAAGACACAGAGGAAGGTGAGAGAGGGGGACATGTATGGGAACAGCCAAGTTGGTGTGTGTTTGGCTGGAATGTAGAGGGGGTGAAAGAAGAAACTATGGATTAGGACTGGAAAGCCGGGCTGGATCTAGAGTAGGGTTTCTTCTTTGTGTCCTGAGCCCTTTGGGCAGTCATTTTGGGGAAGCCCTTCTTAGGTTACCCACAGACCCTAGAGCTAAGAACCTCAGATCTAGAATACCCAAGCTGGGGAATTCAGCTCTTAGGGAGGGAAGAACAAGAAGAAATCTGGGAGTAGGGCAGTGATGTGACCACAACTGTGAATTAGGAAGCTTCATCTGGTGTATTTGAGGAAAGAGGAGCCTTCACAGGTGAGGAAGTGACTGCAATATTCCTGACGAGGCAAAGAAAGGCTGGGCTAGGGTAATAAAAGCATAAAGTCAGACTCTTTGGTTCTACCAACATTCTACTGTTCAATCCTTCATCAAGATAGCTTGGGGCTAAGTAGAAGGGGATTTAACCTTTAGATGACACAGAAAGTCCAAGCAGATCATCAGTTGTTCAACACAATCACTATAGCAGCAAAATTTGGTTTTGGGATGTACGACATAATTTTTTGGCAGATCAACTTTTCTTGTGCATTCCTGAGTTTATTTTCTAAAATATTAACTACAGGCCAATGAGCCTGACTTCACCTCATGAGAACACTCTAAAATGCATTACTTAAAATGTGGTTGGCAAACATGGAGAAAAGGCAGCAATAACCACTAAGAGCTAATATAGTTTAATCAACCAAAGATAAACCGATTTTATGACAGTGTTACTAGGCTTGGGGATCTGAGTTATGCTCCTTATACAGCTTACCCAGACTTGAGCAAAGCCCCTGACAAAGTCAGAGAGAAAAGTGGGGGCTAGATGACAGTGGGCTCAAAACTGGCTGAAATTCAAGATTCCAAGAGAAGTCATTAAGGTCAGTCTCTGCTGAATGCCCCAGAACTTTACTTTTGGCCCTGTGCTGTCTAACTTTTCATCAACAACTTGGATGAAGGCAGAAGAAAAGCCGATGGAGTTGACAGACAACAGAGTCTATGTCTAAAAAGATCTCAACAGGCCAAAGTACCCTCGGCTGAATCTAAAAAGACAAAATTCAACAGGGATCGATTTAAAGTCTGAGGTACAATGATAAGAAGGGGGAGCCTTGGAGAGACTGGCTAAGACTATGAGCTCAGTATGAGTCAGCACTGACATGGCAGCCAAAACGCATTTCTATTAAAGCATGGAAAACACCTGGTGCAGGCTTAGGAAGGTAGCACTGGTCAGAACAAAGTAGGAGGGCTGCTCTGCCACACACAGCCTAGGTACCCCTCACCACGTCATCTCTCTGGCTGTTTCCCTACCAGAGAAGTAAGGAATTGGGTTATATTGCCTCTAAAGTCTCTATTAGCTCTAAATCTATGACCCAAACATATCATTCTAACATTGGGTTCCATTCTGGGCAACATATTTTAGCAAACACATTAATATAATGGACAACACCCAGTGAATGGTGAGGAAGCTATGGAAGGGCTCCAAGGTCAGGAGAGAAGGAGCAACAGAAGTAGCTGAGGATGTTTGATTTACCTGAAGTGTAAACCAAGGGACAGGATGGGTATTGTCAGGCATTTGCAGGGCTGTCACAGGCAATGAGGATGACCCTTGCTCTGCCTGGCACCACTGGGCAAAGCAAGACCAATGGGGAGAAAGATTCAAGGAAAGACATCCTAACCAGAAAGTGACCCAGAGTGAAACAGCCTGCCTCCCACTTAGGGCTCCAGCAAAGGCGGGTGAACTCTGAGCTATTTCTGAAAGGGGATTTTTGTTCATCTATCAAATGGCCTTGATGGCCTCTAGAGAAAAGCTGCTCCAACTCACATGCTGTGATATCATCAAAAGGAAATAAATCTGTTTCAGACATTTACATTAAAATGAGATCGAATACCAAAACTCAGCTTGCTTCCCCAAGAATTCACTGCAAGGATGCTGATGAGAAAAAGCCTTTCATTGAAAATTCATTGCAAAAAGTCACATGCTGAAAACTAACTAGATTTCAAGTTAGCCAGTTTTCTATTTCTACAGACTTAATTAGCACCTGCTCTTAGCTTTTAGCCAAGTAAAAAATGTTCTGTAACTTAGGGGTCAACTTTTTAGCAGTAATATTACTACTGTACATTTATTTCTAAGTAACTTTACTGGTCAGGCCTAAAAAAAATGATCTCCCAGATATTTCCAAGAGGTAGTTATGTTTACAATTACATTAATTAATTTTAAGCAGATGCACAACTTTATTTTAGCCCCCAAAATACTTTAGCCCAAAATACTTTTTTATTCTGCAAAGTTATTATTCCATTAACAAAGATATCACCAATTCTGCCAATCTGATCTTCCTTACCCCAAAAGTAGATTAAAAGTAGTCACAGAAATAAGTTGAAGGCCAATGTCAATTTTTAACCACATTTAAGTGTTTCTTGCTATTTATTTAAGATATGAAATCAGATGCAAAGGTCACAAAGGCACCATTCCAAAATCATCTCCCTTGAATATGTATTGTGTAAGAAAAAGCTAACTCCCAAGCTTCATGCCACATTAAGGAGATCAGATCACATTGTGCTAAGTATTTTAAGGGCATTCAATTGTATGTAACCCATCTGTTGCTCAACTTGAACATTCAGTTGTGCAATCTGAACCTTTCATCTGGAACATGTTCCTTCTGTCAGGGAAACCAACTCTTTTATTCAATTACTTCTTGAAACTTCTCTGTTTAAGGGGGTCAAATAAGGAAGCCTGTTTCCAGTTTAAAGCAGCAGTCAGACATGGCACAGAGACCAAGCACCAAAACTCTTAAGGAGGCTTCTTCAGATCAAAGGTAAAAGTCAACACAAGTTCTCACATCAATCAACCGACTCATAAGCATTTATTAAGCGCCTACGTGCTAGGCACTGGGGATATAAGTACAAAAAATGAAGAATTCCTAATGGAAATGAACTGATGGGAGGCACAACAAGCTAATGGGAGAGACAAGAACATATTATAAATAATAATAATGGCTAATATTAATATAATAGCAAATATTAATAGCAAAATTAATGTTAATTATTAATACTATATAATTAATAATAATATTTACACATCATTGCTATGTGCCCAGACACTATGCAAACGCTTCACAAATATTATTTCATTTAATTCTCATGACAACCCTGGGAGGCAGGTGCTATTATTATCCCATTTTACAGATGAGGAACCAGACAAGAAGAAAGGGACGGGATCCACTGCGCCCCTGGCACAGTTCACAGTACTCCCATTGGCATTGGGCAATGCCGGCTGCTCCTCAAACCTGAGGAGTATCTCCTCACTTCATGAAGTCCCTGGTGCTTCCTCCATTCCTGGAATGGATTTCTCTCTTCCTCATGCTGGCCTTTCTGAATTCTTACCTTTCTTCTAAGCTAGCTTAGACACTGCCTCCTCTGAAAAGCCTTCCCTGACCCACCACGTGCTGCCTTTCCTGAAACTTCTCTGGAGATCTTTGGTCTCTCTTTTACTCCTGTGGCACACTTCTCTATCTGTGGACATGAGCAGCAGCATGGCACCAAACTCTGGGGCTGCACTCAGGTGACCAGACCCTTACTATGTGAATAAGTCAACTCTCTGCCTCTGTTTCCTCCTTTGTAAAAAGAGACAATAACAGAGTCATTCCTAGGAAAGCAGCATGAAAGTTTTGAAGCTCTGTATAAATCCAAGTTATTATTTTTGTATTATTGTATCAGGAGAATGCACACTGTCCTAGCCCTAAGGACTCTACGTTCTACATCAAACAGGCCAGTGAGGCAATCAGACTCAAATATGGACGACATATGCTGCATCGAAAGTGCATTGGGTAACTGAAAAACAAGGTGTGATGAGACAGGAGCCAATGTGGACAACAACCCCAACACTCAGGAGTGAGGCCTGTAACTCTCTGCGAGAAAGACAAGCAGGATTAACATTGACATTCTGTTGAATTCCTAGAAATGTTAGCAGACTGATGGATAAGCCAAAGGGTCTGAATAATGAATTACCTCAAGCCTAAAGATTTTCAGATCAAAGGTAGATATGATAGATCTTTGGAGAAAATTGAATGGGAATAGAAAGGAATATGCCTTTTTCTCAGCAGTACATGGAACATTTACAAAAACTGACCATGTACTAGGACATAAAAATCTCAAAATCCAGTGCAGAAAGGCAGAGATAATCAGTGCATCCTTCTCAGATCATAATGCAATAAAAATTATATGTAATAAAAGGCCATGGAAAGATAAAGCAAAAATCAATTGGAAACTAAATAATTTAATCCTAAAGAAGGAATGGGTTAAAGAAGAAATCATAGAAACAATCAACAACTTCATTCAAGAGAATGACAATAATGAGACAACCTACCAAATCTTATGGGATACTGCAAAAGCAGTTCTTAGGGGAAGTTTTATATCTTTGAATGCCTACATGAATAAAATGGAGAAAGAGGAGATCAATGACTTGGGTATGCAGCTGAAAAAGCTAGAAAAAGATTTTCAGATCAAATAACTCTTTGGTGAATCCAAATCTATCACCCTCCCCCAAAATCTAATCCTAAATCCCTAAAAAAAGACCCTCTATCCAGGTCCAATTATTCACTCTCCTTTAATAAATGCACTGCCCGACCTCTCCCTCTGTCCAATAGATTCCGTGCTGAGCATTAGGGACCCAAAGGCCAAATTGAAACCATGTCTGCCCTCAAGGAACTTTCACTGGAATTCAGTAACATGTTCATTTACCAGTACCTAGAAGAAACATTTTGTTGTTCAGTCCTTTCAGTTCTGTCTGACTTTTCGTAACCCCATTTGGGGTTTTCTTGAAAGAGATACTGGAGTGGTTTGCCATTTCCTGTTCATTTTACAGATGAAGAAACTGAGGCAAAGAGGGTGAAGTGACTTGCCCAGGGTCACACAGCTAGCAAGTGTGACTTGAGTCTTGAAGAAAGCTAGGGATTCCAGGAGGCATAACTGAACATGACCATTTCAAGGGCTGGATGACATCTCTCAACTATATCCACCCCTCAACCCCTGACGTCCCATGTGATTCTATCTTTGCATCCCCAGCGCTTAGCCCAGAGTCCAACACAGACTTACCCTGTGACTTCACAGGTTTTAATTATCACCTCTCTCCCAGTGTCTCCTAGAAGTTCATCTCCAACACAAGCTCAGCTACCTTGTTTCTTACCATTGGATAGCTATCTCCCTAGCTTCCCTAGAACCTAAAACTCAAGATGACTAAAACTAACTTTATACCCCACCCCCACTGAAAAGAAAACCCTCACCAGTTCCTGCCCTAAAATTCTGCATTTTTGTTGATGGTGAAACCATCCTCCTAGTCACCCAGAATGGTAACTCTGAAGTCCCCTCTGACTGGTCCCTCTGCCATCATCATTCAGTCAGATATCTAGTCCTGCTAAGCACAGAATCTCCACCTTTCTTCTCTCTGTCCCCTCCCTTACAGCATTCACCCTAATTAAAATCCACCAGCCTACTTACCTAACTGGTTTTGCTGCCTCTGGTCTCTCCCTTCTATAATAGATCCCAGGTAATCTTTCTAATATATCTTTCTAATGTATTTCTAAAATCACATCCCGCTTCTAATCAAAAATCTCTCCCCAATGCCCAGTGGAGAAGGTACAAACTCCTTCGCCTAGACTTAACACCCTCCAGCATCTTTTTCTAGCCCTTTTCACCCAAGTCAAATGGAATTTTACTCCACTCTCCATGTTCCTTTCTTTCTCCCTCTTGCCTCAATTGTTTGGTAATGTCACCAATCTCTTTTCATTTCTTCAGCTCCCTTTAAGGCCCATCCCAAAGGCCATCTGAGTCATGACATCTTCCCTTCCCTACACTCACTGATTCACTGCACACCACACACACACAACCCCCCAGCTCCTAAGGGGTTCTGTCTCCTCTGCACTGATCTCATTCCCATGATTCTCTCCTCCTTTATCACCTGAACCACCATTAGACTGAAAGCTCTGGTGGGAAGGACTTACGTTTTCTCAAACTCAGTATCCCCAGTCCAATGGACAGTGTCTTGTCCATTCATCTGTGACTTTACCCATATAGTGAATTCCTGATGTAGAAACTCTCTTTACTTGTAGCGAGTTGCCCAGTGCCCTGAGAAGTTAAGTGACTTTCCAAGGGTCACATAGACAGTATGTGTCCATGGCAAGCCTAATTTCCAGGGTCCGTTATACCCTCATTCCCTCTTGTTTGGTGCTTTAAAAATGTCTGTTGAATTAAACATAACAGTGAGGCAAATGGTTAAAAGTGAATCTGGCCTTGGATAGTTTAGAAATATGGTCCAAGAAAAAAGACAAACAAGTCAATGGTGTTAACAAAAGAATACAAGTCACAAACTAAGCTAGCAGGGGCAAGAAATAGTAGCACGATCCTAATTCAGAGATCGCAAAACTTTATAGCCAGAAAGGACTGAAAAACAGCAAGATTTTAAGTAACCTTGAAAAGATCCCCAAATTAGTAACAATTCCAAAATCACTCCATGAACATTTGTAAAAATCAGCAGAAGTCAGAGTAAATCCTGGGTCAAAATTGAAGAAAATTCTCACTCAAAGAAAAATATCTATTTCTTTTCCTGGTCCCAATCTACTCAGACAGCTTTCCATCAATTCAGGCCATATCCTGCACGTATGAGACACTGATAAATGGTCTCCTCCATTCTACTGTAAACTCCTTGGTGCAAAGATTGTTTCTGCCTTTCTTTGCATACAAAGTGTCTGGCAAATAGGAAACGTTTAATAAATGTTTGTTGACTCTCTCTAAACTAAAGAAGTAAAATTGACCAGTTTAATTCAACAAACATTCATTCAAAAAACACAACCAAATTCATGTTTTAAACTGGTAATTAAGCAGCAAATACATCATTTAAGCACTTAAGCCCATTTGTCCTAATTGGACAGTATTACAGCAGCTAGGGACAGCTCACAGATCCAAGCAGCACATTTTGCAAGCTAATTCTATGGAAATGTTTAGCTCCTACCAAACTGGTCTGACCTCATTCCTACACTGAGCCCATTTGGGTCCAGACAGCAGCCCTACCCCCAGCCCCATTCCTCTACCACCATCCTATCTTCCTGAAGCATGCTGGGAAGCCCTGAGGAGCTTCATTTTCCGATTCTCTCAGAATCCTACTGCCCTTTGGTATTCAAATAAGCCAGTGGAACAACACCTTGGAGGTCATTAGCCCAGGACATTTTCCAGGAATCTAAATTCTGTTTTGGATGGCACTCCAACCATTGGCCACATGTCAGATGTCCTTGAAATGTGGCCAAATTGTCAACATAAGGCAAATAAACATTTATTTTCCAATAACTGTCATCCCTCTTCAGATGACGACTCAATTCATCAGGGTTTCCATGGTTTCCCTCAAAGGCCACTACCATCACCAGACACTTACCCAAAGACTCCAGAAGAAACAACCCTCAGTGAAGATTCGAGCACTGGAATCAGCCACACCAAGGAATGATGGGAATTCTCTTTCTTATCTCTTGATAAAAGAGTAGGCTCTCATCTAGCAAAAATGATTTCTATCTAGTCCTGTTTACAGCCAGGAATGCAGATGAAGTCTGGCACAGTCTCACTCCTTATCTGTACCTGTTCCAATTCTCCCCTAATCTCATGGCCCAGCTCTGATGCCACCTCCCCTATAACACTTTCCTTGACTGCAGCTTTAAGTGAGTAACCTCTTCCTCAAGCTCCTACACAGTTTTAGCCTCCCCTAGGCACTTATCACAATATAAATGAATCCGAGATTCCCATGTACTCCTCTACCCAAGTTCATCCCTTCTTTGGATCACCAGTGCCCAGCGCAATTAACCAAAACCTGTAAGGGTTTAATCAATGTCTGTTGAACTGCACTAATCACCTTTGTACTGTTTTTCAATCTTCTGGGGGTGGTCAGTGACTGTATCAAACAAAGGAAAGGCGGTAAGAAGAGTCTAGGGTCTGCAAAGTATGGGGGAACATAAGTTCCCAGAGTGATTTGGCGGTAAATATTACAGATTGTCTTCCTTACGCTGACTTTGAGGCACAAGTGGATAATCCAAGAAAGGCATGTCAGCACAGGTGGGTGGGACCAGAAGCCCTGGATGGAAAAGTCTGGGAGTCTGCTGCATAGAGACAGCCATGGAAGTCAGAGGAGTGTTTAACAGTGCCCAAAGCAAAGAGGCACTGAGAAAAGGAGTGAGGTCAGAATCTCAGTGGAAATCCATGTTTAAGGTCCAGGATGAAACCAAAAGCCCAGGAGAGGACAGGAGTGCTTAGAAGGGCAGGAGAAGAACCATGAGGGTGCAGTGCCATGGAAGCCAAGAGATGAGAGGCTATTGAGGAGGCCCAGGGGGCAACAAGGCTAAACAGCACAGAGGAGTCCAGGAGACAAAGAAGCGGGGCAGGAGGATGTGGGTGAAGCCACCGGATTCAGAACAAGATGCAATCTGTGACTCTGCAAAGAGCCTCTTCTGTAGCCTGGAGGGGGCAGATACCAGGCAGAGGGAAATGGGGGGGAAGGAGAGCACCCATTTTAGGTCAGGGTCTTCATCTGGGCTAGGTAGGACCACCGCAGGGGCCCAGAGATATGAGCCTCTGGGCACGTGGATAACAGTATTTCAACATAACTAGTTTCCTTTGCAATCCTGCAGATTTCATCTGATGCATTTACAAATGCCATTCTGAAAAGGGGTCACAGGCTCCCCAAGACTGACTACTCAGGATCCACAACACAAAGAACGGGATGAGTCCTCGCTCTCATCTGAGTCCAGAGAAGACACATTTCCCTTCAGACCAAGCCCAGAACCACCATGTTTAATGCACAACCCAAGACTAATAAGAACAAAATTTGTATTGGAGTTACCTGTAGCCCCGAGGGGATGGCCCTTGGAAATCAATCCGCCGCTGGGGTTTACGACCCACTTCCCTCCGTAAGTATTGTCTCCTCTATCGATCAGCTCCCCTGCCTTTCCTAAAAAACAAAGGTCAAAAATAACATTGAAGTTGACACCGGATGTGTCAACTGTTATGGCTGTCAATTCTGACAAAGGGGGACAGAAAGAATTGTATGAACTGGTGCAATGATACAGGTGGAAAGAACCACCACCATGAGACAATCCAATCAGATGCTGTGAAAATGACAAGAACAAACTGGAGACTCATGAAGAGAAAGAAAGAGAAAAAAGTTCCCTTGCTGTTTGCAGGAGGGCGGGGTCTGCGGGTGCAGGATACTGCCGCTCATGGCAAGCTACTCAAAGTGGCCTTTGGTTTTACTGATGGTGTTTCCTCTTCTGCTTTTCTTTTCTAATTCTGTGATAAGAGATGGCTCCCCAGGAGAAAGGAGAGTGAGGGATACAGGGGAAAGACATCGAGGCAACAAAAAAAAAAAATGATTTGGAAGGGGAAAAAAAACCCTTGTGCAGAGACTTCTAAGACTTCTCTTTGGAGCTGGAGGAGGAGAAGCTGATGCCATGGAACTGCTTCCATGCACCGGGAGGGTTCCCAGCACTTCCTCCCAGTACCCGTAACTTCTACAAGTGCCCTGTGCACAGGGAACTCTAGGAGGCCAGAAGCAAGGAAAAAATTTACCTCAAAGTCAGAAGGAAATGGTAAAGGTGCAGAGATACAATCTGACAAACTCTAAGCTCACATTAATTATCTCTCAACTATTTTCCCCCCGAAAACCTGCCCCTCCAAGCAAATGCTGATGTTTGCCTTTCCCAGAGAGGATAAGGTTTATCACCCAAAAATATCTTGTCCTTTCGGCTCCGGGGTCCAGGAAATTCAGGGCTGTATTTGGGCTCAGTAATGACCCCAGAGCACATCTGCCTCTTCCTACTACATTCAGTGGTCCTTCCTTCCTTCCTTCCTTCCTTCCTTCCTTCCTTCCTTCCTTCCTTCCTTCCTTCCCTCCCTCCTTCCTTCCTTCCGTCCCTCCCTCCTTCCTTTGTTCCTTCAGCAACAGCTGACTGTGGAGAACCCACAGTCCTTCAAGTTATGATGTCTCCTCCCCCAGCCCAAGTCTTCTCCAAGCTAAGCATCCCCTGCTCCTTCAAATGATCTTTAGGGGGAAAACAGGAAAAAACCCTGGCTGCTAAAGAAAGGGGGTGGGGATCATTTTGATTCCTTTATTTGTTGGATTTCCCATTTTCCTCCCAGGATGTAAGGCCTACCCCTCAAACAGGCCTTAGGAATTCGTGACCCATTCATTGCCTAGATCTGAGCCCAGCCTGCAAACAGACAAATGCAGCCTCACTCCAGAAGAGGAAGAAGCCCTCAGGGAGGGTGAAGAGCCCTCCCTTGGCCACTGATCCAGGGTCCTGTTACAAACTGGACCAGCAGGCCTTGGGCTTCCTGTCCAAGAGACAGAAGACACCTACTAGTTGTGTGACCCTAGGCAAGTCACTTAACTTTCACCTACTTCAGTTTCCTCATCTGTAAAATGGTTAATAATAACATGGATCCCCCAGGGTTATTGTGAGGTTTAAAAGAGATCATATCTGTTTTGCCCTCTGCAAACTTCACAGCACCACATAAGCACAACCTCTCCCCATCCTCCCTTCCCTGGGCACAGAGCCCCCAGAGGCAGTGGGCACTGCTCGCACCTTCAGGACATAATCCCAGAGCTTCGTAGGTGATGAGCTCATTTGCAGAGAAACAGTCGTGAAGTTCTATTACATTGACATCCTTTGGCTCCAGACCGGACTTCTCATAGCACTTTCTGGCTGCTTCTTTACTCAAGTCAAAGCCGACCTGAAGCCAAAAAGGAGACAAATGAACAACATCCAAATGAGGTTCCTTCAGCACAAATTTACAGAAATACGGCCCTTGGTTAACCTGTACACCTAAGGCTGGGCAAACACATCACATAAAGTCTTAAAGTCCTGGCAGTTTTCAGGGAGGCATCCCCCACCCACCCACCACAGACAGACAACTGTCTGTAGGCAGAGGCCCCAGCACCATTCCTTAGACTCTGACAAACCTTTAGGAAGCCTCTAGTAGAAAACAGCTTCTAAAACACACCTTGGGTCTCCTGAATAATACACTGATAACCAATAACTGACAATCTTTGCCTTCCACGTACGGGCACATCCCGCCCTTCACTAGTGACCACCAGAGATTAGGATCCTAAACCAAATATCAGAGCCAATGATGCCACACCTCTACACCTCTATGGCAGTGTTTGGTTATAAAAGATTAACAATGGGATTATGAAACAATGTTGGTAAGGATAACTCACAGGGGACATGCTGAAATTAACTTCTGCCCAGACTCTAAGCAGCCTCTAACCAGACTCTAGCAAACCAATCCAGTGAAGCATATCCTTGTTTAACTGAACATTTGCCCATTAACTGCCCAGGAGCCCTGGGCTTGGCTAATAAGTGGATAACCATATAGGTTAATTGGGGTTTTTTTTTTTCCCGGCCAGGTCTACAATTCTGCTGGTGTAGGGAACTCCTGGTATTAAAACCCTCTCCATCAAAGGACTTCAGTCATTCACCGAGACCTGACAATATTTCAGAGCTGTCTTGAACCCTGAGAAGGCCAGAGGCTTTCTCAGAGTCACAAAGTCAGCACATGCCAGAGGAAGGGTCCCTAAGCCCACATCCAGCACTCTGCCACAAGCATTTCTGATCTGCATTTTAATTTAACAACCAGATTAACAAGAGAAAGTAAGAGCGTAATGACAGATGATACAAAGAATGTGGACACATACAAAATGTGTAAATACAAAGAAACGCTGAGTATGTCTCCAGAAGAAGGTCGAAGGGGGAACAGAAAAGTTGCCTTCAAGTATTTGAAGGGTGACAATGTGAAGGACCAGAAGGCCCACTTATTCTGCCTGGCCCCAGAGGAAAGAGCTCAAAAGCATGGGTGGTGGGGGCTGACAGGAGTAGGAGAGAGACAACAGACAGAAAACATCAGACTGGACAGAACAGATGTCAACTTCCCAACCATCAGAGGTGCCTGAGAGGGAAATGGGTTCCACCCTCCCTGGAGGCCTCCAAGCCAAAGCTGGTGGAGATTGTGGTTGGTACAGGATGGTCTCCAAGGTCCTCCCACCCAAAGAGTCTCAGTGATTTGTAAATTGAATTAAAGGCAAAGGCAGAAGGTCAGACGCACCACTTTAATCATGCTGTCCTCTTCAAAGGTGCTGCTGAGGTCTGTACCATCTCTTGGGCCACAATCTCCACAGCTCGGGATTGCAGCTTATGCTTGATTACAAAGGACTCGCTCGCAAGAATTGCTGCGGCCGCACCATCAGAAGTGGGACTGAGAAAAAGCAAAGATCCATCATTCCCTCACATACCATGATTAGACCCTGGGTTTCACCCCAGGACAGAAGGAATAATGCCCATTCCCACTCTGGTCCAGTCAATTCCTGGTGCCTCCCAAGTGGGATCTACAGACAGGAGAATCCAGGTCCCAGCTCTCACCTCCTCTCCCTTATCCTGTTCCTACTCCTAATGGGCCCCAGAGAAAAAGAAAGAAGAGAGCCCTGAATCAGATATACTATTACTCACATTTCTGGTAAAACGTCAGAAACTGAAACCTCTGTGAAATAACCATGAGGCGTGAGCCTCATTTCTCCATCCTGTCCCTATTGCCCATTACATGGGATAACTATGGAGAAGGCACCTTCCACCAGAAAGGTCCCTTTGATAGAGGGGGATAAGCACCCCACAAGGGTCCTGCAGGTATCTCTGACTGCCTTGGGGCCAAGAGCAACCACCAAAGGCTGTTACACATTCACACCTGGAGTTGTGTCTATCACCACCAGCCCCTCCCAGGAACCTCACTAGGGACAGCCTCAAGGCCACAAGTGGCCCTCTAGACCCTCACATGTAGCCCTTTGACTGAATCTAAATTTCACACAATAGGTTGGCTCTGTGAACAAGCAACCAAAAGGTCACACTCGAGGACCTAGAGGGCCAGGGTTTGTTCTGTGACGTTTAGATTCAGTCAAAGGGTCAACTTGTGGACCTAGAAGGCCACAGGTTCCCTGTCCCTGGCCTGGAATCTTGGAGCAGGCTGCAGCTGAGGGAATTCACCAGACCCAACTGTGAGAGACCAGACGGCCACACTGCAGTTTCCTCTCAAAGAGGTTTCAAACGAGGCAGTGGGTAGGCCCAGAACGATGTGTCCTGAAAAGTAGGTGAGCCCTGACTAAGGGTGAAACTTGAGCTTGTCCTGAAGAGCTGAGGCTTCCTCTCTGCATAGGGGGAAGGGGAACCACAGCTGAGAATGAGGATGCAGGAAGCCAGGTGTGGCTGCTGGGTCTCTGAGTTTTGTGTACATGTTTTCCTTGGTTCTAAGGGAAGGTTCAAGGGGAGGAAGAACATTTAGCAGGAATATATATATGGTATAAAAATTAAAGGCAATAATGCTGAGTGGTTCTGACAGCCAATCCTGGCCACTGAGAAGACATGAAGAAACGTTTCCTCCCTCGCAGCAGAGGACAGGGTTTGGCTGATGACCTGCTTAGGTGGGCTGGGATGGGGAGGGTTACATCAAGAAATGACCGTGATGTAAAAAGACAGAAAACCCAACGCTACACAGCTAGACACAAGCCATGAAAACTCAACAAAGCACTAAGAGAAAGGAAAGCAAACTTGGAGAGCAACATGTCTAATAGTCTGCAGGGAAGAAGGAGGAAAAGGCAGCAATTGCAGGAGAGTAGAGGAAGGCTTCCTTCTGCTCCTGGCAGGGGATCCTCAGCAGGGTGTGCTCTGAGGGGAGGAGGTGCCTGTCCTCAGGACAGAGTCTGTTCCAGATTCTACACAATATCAGAATGATTGTCTTACCAACACTGCAAGACAGTCAAATAATCAAAGATTTTTCGAGAATTCATCACTTCATCCAAGTTGTACTTCTGCTGGAACTGGGAATACCTAGGTACAAAACGGCCAGTTACTGGAGCATGAGAGAGGGGGGCTACCAAGTAGGAAAGGGGAGGGAGGGAGAAAGGGAGGGACAGAGAGAGGGAGGGAAAGAGGGAGAAATGGAGGGAGGGAGGGAGCAACTACAACAAGAACAAAGGTCTTTGAGAAACAGCTCCAGTGTTCAGCAGAGCATCTTCCCGGATGCAAAGGATTTACTACTCAGAGTTCCTGTTCAAAGTAAGAAAAACAGTAATAAAAACAAATTGTTGCTCTTAAATACTTTCTTTTCCTCTCAAAGAATAACACAATAACAAATGCCAAAGCCAGTCTGGATGAATGGGTTCCCTTTGGACCAGATTCTGTGCCTGTGTGGAGGAGTCACCTCTAATGAAGATGAAGCAAAAAGCCTCCTCCTCCTCTCCTCTTCTCCTCCTCTCCGCCTCCTTTCTCTTCCCTCCTCCTCCTCTCCCTCACTCAAATCAATGTCAACTACAAGTCATGTCATCATCTCCTGACATCATGGTCCTCTTTGGAAATGAGAGACGCAGTCACAAGCACCTCTCCAAGTGCCACTCCTGACTCAGCGAACACCAACACTAGGCCTCCGCTGCCTCCTCAGGTTGGAGGAGCCCTCTGCCTCGGAGGCATCTTCCTTCCTCCTGTTACCGAGTTCCTGCCAGAACCTCCATCTTAAGGAAGGGTAGCCAGGCTTTGCTGCTCTCCTGGCTCCAGGCTGACTCTGAGACTTTGAGAGCATGCCCCTCATTAGTACCTTCTCCTTCCTTTTTCAGCTCCCCTTTCTGGGTGGTCTTCTTACACAGAATGTAAGCTCTCAGAGGGCAGGGACTCTTTTCCTTTTTATTTATATCCTCAGCATTTTGTATGTAGCAAGCACTGGATAAATGCTGTGTTGACTTGACTAGGTGCCTTCTGATGTTGTATGGCCAAATGCAGATATAATAGGGTTTTGGTCCACAGAAAGCCAGGAAGGTGATAAGATCCCAAGGAAGATAACTGTAATGCACAACAAAATCACCTGAGCACCTCAGGAAGGTGTAAAACAAGTTCTCAAGGAGGTCCTGAGGAGGACAGTTTACTGATGGGAAGTGACGGAAGCCTTCATGGAAGAGGTGGTCTTTGAGTTGGTCTTTAAAGGACAGTTAGGAATTCAGTCATCACAAGGGGGAAGGGGGCAGGCCAAGGACAGGGAATGACCTGCACAGAAGCGTTGCCTCACCTCCTTCTGAGTGCCCCATGGCCCCTCGAGACACACACACAGCTGGGCTCAGCAAAGCAGTTAAATGACCAGCATGAAGAGCCACTGAGCTATAGGATGAGCATCTGAGTTTCTGCCCCACTGCCCATCTCTCCACCCAGATGGAGCCCATCCTCATCACCTCTCTATGTTGTGGCCTCCTCGGGCTTCCTGCCTCAGACTTCTCCCCACATTAACCCATTCATTCATTCAACATTCAGCTTCCAATTATTACCCTAACTCTGTACCAGGAACCGTGCTGAGCATTGTGCATACAAAGACACAAACTTACATTCCACAAGAAGTACACACACAGCCAATTAAACAAACACATACAAAGAAATTCTAGGGAGAGGCACCTAGGGGGATCAGCTGATCTGAGGCTTGAAGGAAGCTGGGGAGTCCATGAGCTAGCATGGTAAAAGGCATTCTGAGCAATGTGAGACAGAAGGCTGGGAGCTCGGAACGATAAGGTGTCCTGTTCAGTTGGCATCGAGCGTGCGGGAAGGAGAACAGATGATGTCCAATGAGCCTGGGAGAGGCTTCACACCAGTCAGTCCATTTCTGACCACTGATGTTACACAGAATCAGTGTGACCACTCCTATGGTAAGACAGCTGTTCAAACGCCTGGAGACAGCTACCACGCCACACCTTTTCCACTCTCAATAATCTCACTTCCTTCAAGCATGACTTCACATGACATGAATTCCAGTCCATCCTATGGCTCTCCAGCCCATCAATCTCTCTTTAAACATGACACTGTATGACTTCATAGTGAATTATAATCTGTCTTATTGTTATCATTTAAGATGTTAATCTCATCTTCCCAACTAACCAACAAGCTCCCAGAGAACCACACCGTGGCCTCTACTTCCTCCATCATCCACACTTTGCCCAGCCCAGGGTGCCCACAGGGTCTCCCTCAATGAGCATCCAATTCAAACAGTTGGTTCCATTGTGTTCCTGCGTGCTAGGGCCTTCTCTCTGTTGATTATCTCCAATTCACCCTTCTTGTGTCTTGTTAGCACCTGTTTGTTCTGATGTCATCTCCCTCTTCAGACCATGTGATCCTTGAATGCTGGAACTGGCTTTTGCCTCTCTTTGTACCTGCAGTGGTTAGCTCAGTGCCTGGCATGAAGCAGGTGCTTAATAAATGCTAGCTGACTTGACCCAGGTCTCTTTCATCTGATCCCACTAGATCTGATGCAACCGCCTTACTGGTGGCTAGTCTTCTTCAGTAGATAAGACTAAGGGAGACAGTGGAGTAGAGCAAGAAGAGGCCTGGGTTCAGAGTCAGGACACGAGCTGGATCCCTGGTGTCCACTTTCTTATGAGCAATAAAGCTTTGTATATTATCGCAGGAACCCCTGGATTTTTCATTCGGCCATGTCTCTGGGGTACTTACGGATTATTGACTGAATGGTTGTGATTCTTCCAAGCAATTTTTGCAAAATGTTCAACTTTTGTGCCTGTGGAAAAGGTAAATATCTGTTAAAAGTATATAAATGTCTCCCACCACTTTATTTACATAATATTAATAAAAGGTAATGGTAACTTCTACTGAATTCAATCATGCCACATTTCCTTTCCTACATGGAAGGCATATTGAACTGGATGACCACATAAAAATCTATTTGCAATTAAACAGGAATTTAGTTACCAACCTGAATCAACCAGTGAGCAGAAAAACTGAAGATACCTAAAAATCAGTCTGTTCTATCTGAACCAAGGGCTAATTTCAGCTGGCTCCCTGGGCTCACTAACAAGCTGGTCAAAATGCAGAGGAGCCCACTGGCAGTAAAGAGCTGCCAGAAACTCTCTAGAGAGGCTGGAATAATTTCTCTACTCCTCTGGCCTTCCTTAATTTACAATCATTCTTTAAGGCCTGCTGAATATCCTGCCTCTTTCTCTTACTCAAGACACTTACACAAGATTGGTTACAGCCCTCAACAGCAGCAGCTGGACAAAGCACTCACTAGGGTGCTCCAACTTCTACTAGGACACCAAGTGAAAAAAACAGTGCAAGGCTCATTCATTGGCAGCACTCAGATTCAGTCTACTGAGGGGTCTGCCTGGATCCTAAATGATCTAAAAACACAATTAGTATAGAGAATGGAAGCCTAAGAGGGAACACAATCCCTGACTCCCCATAACATAGTCTGGACCACTGGACTAGGGCAATTGGTGGAAACTCTAAGGATACAGATGTCATCAGCTGAATGAAAGGAAGAAGCTTCCCCAGACTGAAGCGGGGTGATTATCTGTCTCTGGAAGACATGAACATCCCACTCTTAGAGGTCAAGTGATTAAGGGTGAAGTACTTCAACTTGGAAATTGTTACCAATCTTCTCATTTTCAAAATGTTTAAAAAACATTTCTGTTTAAAAAACGTAATCTTCTGTATACACTGGCTAGGCATATGAAGAGCTCGTAGCAATTCTAAAATAACACCCACAAATTCTGATAAAGTCTCTGGCATTCCCGTGAAAGTTCATGGGAATGAGAAATAGTATCTCATCTAAAATTTGTTTCCAATCTTAGCATTTTCTTGACATTTGTTTTAAATATCATAAAATCTGAAATAAGAAAAACATTCCCAAATAGGGTGTGTGTCCCAAATAGGTTAGTACTTACAGTACTAACAATGGAGACATGCCCCATTCTGCTTTCCAGATGTTTTCCAGTCTTACATTAAAAACACAGTCTGCCCCACAGTGCCACCCTGAGAAGCAGCACAGCAGAGTGCCTTCAAGTCCTGGCTCCTAAGCCTACAAGCCACGTGAAAACAACTAAATCACTGCAACTGTCTGAGTGTCAGTTTCCTCATCTGAACAGTGGGTGTAAGATTGGCAACAAGGAAGGAAGGCAATAAATGATTCAGCTTTCTTTTCTTTTAACTTCATAAAACATCCTAGAAAATAAACTAGGTAGGATTAACCAACCAAGCCACAGTTGAAAATCCAAAAAAAAAATCGATTTTCCAACATCTACACGACTTAGTTGTTCTGGATGCTGAACAAAAATAGATGCTCTCTAAATATTTACAGTAAAAACAAGGTAGTAGATTGTGCAGAGAGAAGACTTTTCATATGCCAAGGATTGTGCAGAGAGAAGACTTTTCATATGCCAAGGATCTCTCCCCCCTCCACAAATTAGACGACAACCTTTGCAAGTGGCTGAGCTGCTGGTGCTGAGCCTGGATAATGGGGGCAAGGCTGGACCTTCATGCCCTCTGTGGTCGGGGACTTGCTAGAGCTTGCCTGCTCTCCAGGAAGCAGAAGGAAGGGCTTCCTTAAGAATCTAGAGCCACCACCATTCTCAAGTCATTAGGGAAGGATGTGAGGACCGCAGCAGACATAATAACACACTTCTTAAATTAGATATCAGTATGTCAACTTCAATTTTTCAGAGAGCCATGATTCCCTCTGCCGACAGGGAGCAAGAGACCCTCAACCCCTTGGGAAGCTGCTACAGCTATGACATTTACCATTTGATAGGCACCCCAAAGCAAAGCCTCTCCAGGCTGAATTGGGTTGTTCATCAGATAACAGACACAGTTCAGACTGTTGGGGACATGCCAGGGCCTGTCTTCTGCCGTGAGAACCCAGGCTAATGCCACCACAATGCTGCTATAGAGACATGGAAAGCCAATGGAGAAAGACAAGGCAGGAGGAATTTCCATGGGCTGAGACTCTAATATCATTTTAGATTAACATGGCCTCCCCACATAATATAAGTAAATCCCATCCAGCTGGACAACATGAAAGCTGGAACAAGAGGTATTCCAAGTCACATGGGAACTAGCAGTGTCCTAAGGGGCCTGTGTGCACCTTCCTGCCCATAGTACATGACCAACAACCTATGAGCTTTCTGAGAGCAGGGGCCACAGCTCAGGCTTCACTTGGCCCTCCTCCAGCCCCTCTGCGTTCTGCAGAGCAGAGACTTGAATGACTCCCACAAGTCTGCCTTGCCCAACCAGGCTGACACAATACTTCTGAAGATACCATATTTCTCCATGTGTTCTTTGCCGGCACATCCAAAGAGCTGAGCTGCTACCGGAGCTGAGGACAGGCCATACTTGCTCACCAGCACCTCCACGTGTTTGTCGATTGGATTGGTCCGATCTAAGTACTGAGGGAGAAACAAAAATTCAAGAAGCTGACCAAAGGGTTCCTTCATGATGGAGTATGAAAGGAAAACATGTTATGGTTGAGTACAGACTTGTGGGCATAGGGAAACGATAGTGTTGAGTAAATGGCCCATGAGGGAATGAGGACCAGAGAGTGCAGAAATGCCCCTGCTCTCCAGCATCCCAGGAGAGAAGAATCAAGTTCAGTCACTGGATGCACTCTAGAAATTCAGTCCAATGGCTGGGTGCTAAGGATACAAACCCAAGTAGTCTATGACTTCCAAGCCCTTACATTCTAAGGTATGGCAGAGTGGAGACAGCAGTGGATTTGGAGTCAGGAGGATGTGACCTCAGGCAAGTCACTTAACCTCCATGACTTCAGTGTCCTAACCCAGAAAACAAGGAGCCCTCATGGGCTCCACATTTATAATCCTGTACACAGCGCTAGGAAATATAAAGAAAATCCAAGGTCACTGGGGGCATGGAGGGAAGATGGACAAGAAAGTGAAGGGTTCCCAGGCTGGAAGAGGAGAGGGCAGGGCATTCCAGGAAGGAGTCACTGTCTGGGCAGGTAGAGAGCAACAGGGGAGCCAAGGCAGCAGGACATGGCAGGAGGAAGGATTACGGGCAAAGTCTGGAGTGACACATGGAAGCCAGGCTCTGGAGGGTCTTAAGGGACAAAGGAGGGAGGCCTGGAAGCAGGGCAAGAAGGAATGAGGGTCTGAACCAGGGGGTGGCTATGGGAGTAAAAAGGAGATGGATGGGAAAGACTTTGTGAAAGAATAATCATTGGCCTTGGGCAGCCCAGCAGCTCCTCTGAATGGATGAAGGCTGCAGAGCCCCAGAGGCTTTCTCCAGACTCAATTGTCACAAAATTCAATGAGAAACTGCAGTAAAGAAGGAAGTAAATAAGGGACAGAAACAGATCAAGTCGTTGGACTTTTTCTACCCCAAAACTGCACTAAAGTCAGCCAGAAACCCCCAGGCAACAGGAGAGGGGAGTGCAATAACACCATCCCAGACAAGCAAGCCAGCATCCTCCCAGCACCAGCACAGACCAGTCAGAGCCTCGGAGAGCCTGCAAGCCTCCATCACCAGAGGAAGCGCAAGTAAAGGTCTCCCTGGAGAAAGGCCCAGGACTGTCAGAAGCCCCCAGGGAACAACAGTGGCAACACCCTGGGCTCAATGACTTCCAAGTTCCTAACACTCTGTCCTGAGATGCCAAAAAGAGGCAAAGAAGATGCAGGGTTCCAAACATCAGAGAGCCTGGCAGGCTCAAGAGCAGGCTGAAAATCTCACTGGCAAATGAAGTAGGGACCAGAACCTGGCCCTGGTACAAAGTCCCGGGACAGGCACTAAGGCTGCAGAGACCATCAACTACTCTGAAGAATACTTCTTGATCCAGGGATGCCTCCACGTTCAATTGGGAAAGAGCAAATTATGCCCCAACAACTGCAAGTAGAGACTCAGAGGAAAAATGGACCTTACAAGAAGCCTACATGAACCCCTCTGAGAAACTCAACAAGAGGGGAAAAACTAAAAACAAGTACTGGAGGAAAGAATTGGAAGGAGAAGAAATAGCTCGTAATAGAAAATGTAAATTACTCAGACTCCCCAGAAATGAGAAGAGACTAAACAGAAACCAATCTTCCGTGAAGCAGCAAGAAAGAGAAGAGCAAAATCCAAAGATGGAAAAGACAGAAGAGAATGGAGGCCACCTGCTCTCAGAGACAACCAGCCTAGAACACAGTTCTAAGAAAGATAACTTAAGAGTCGCCAGACTTCCTGCACCATCACTGAACAAAACAAAGCTTGGACACTAGATTTCAAGGAACCACAAATTTAAACTGCCCACATACGTTAGAACCAGAGAGAAAAGTGAAGCTGGAAAGAATCCACTGATCATCTTCTGAGAGAACACCCAAAGGAAAAGTCACAGATAATGCCCCAGCCAAAATACAGGCCTCCCATGCCTGAGGAGAAGTTGAACAAGCAGTCAGAAAAGAGCTCATGTGCCACAGAACTGTAGTAAGGATCACACAAGACCTGGTAGCTTCTACTAGCAAGGATGGTAGGGGACTCCAGAGTGCACAGAGTGCTGGGCCTTGAGTCAGGAATACTTAAGTTCAAATTTGACCTGATGGAGTCTATATACTAGATATGACCCTGGGCAAGTCACTTAACTGCTGCCTGCTCCAGTCTCCTCAACTGAAAAAATAATAACAGGTCAAATAAGAATTGTAAAGCACTTAGCACAGGAATGGGCCCACAGTAGGTACTTAATAAAAACTCCTTCCCTTCTCCTATTATAAAGGAGAGGAAAGCTTAGAATATAATATTCCCAAAAAGCAAAAGATACATTCTTACAACCTAGAAAAACTTAACCTTAATCTCTGCCAAGATGGCAGAAAGAAGGCAGCGACTTGCCTGAGCTCTCCCCCAAATCCCTCCAAAGACCTTTAAATAAAGCTCTAAAACAAATCCTGGAGTAACAGGACTCACAAAAGGATGCAGTGAAACAATTTTCCAACCCAAGATAGCTCAGCAGGAAAGGTCTGTCACATTGGGGTACAGGCTATGCTATCACAGACCCAGCCCCAGCAAACCAGGAGCAGGCCTTGGAGTGACTGAATCAGCAACAGCAGTGGCTGCTTCTGGAGCTCTCTGTCCACAGACAGTAAGAGGGTCAAACAACTGCTCAGAAGATGTCAGGAGTCTGTTTTCCAGCACTGAGGCAGAACTGTGTTGCTTTGCCCAAACTTGGGTCTGGGTCCCAGTCCTGGGTGGCAGTCCCAGGGCAAGGAAGAGCACTAGAACAGTAGAGCTTGTGGCTACAGCGGAGAGGGACCCCTCAACAGAAAAGAAGGCTTGTGGTCACTTGAAGACCAAAGCACAGGCCAGGAAAGAAATAAACACCTCTCTTTAGATCAAAATACCTTGGGAGAACTAAAAAGTTATAGGTCCCTAAAACTATCTCTGAAAATAGCTGCATAAAACCCCTGAAGCTTGCCCACCACCCTAAAAGCAGAGCCCCACTTCAGCAGATAGCTAAAAATCAAGAAATAGGCTGGAAAAATGAGCAAACAGAAAAAAATTCTGTCTATAGAAAGTTAGTATGGTGATAAAGAAAACCAAAACACACACTCAGAAGAAGACAGCAAAGTCAAAACTCCCACATCTCAAAGAAAAATATGAATTGGTCTCAGGTCATGGAAGAACTGAAAAAGGATTTTAAAAATCAAGTCAGAGAGAAAGGAAAAAATTGGAAAGAAAAATAAGAGTGATACAAGAAAATCATGAAAAAAGGTAAAGGAGGCACAAAAAAAAATAATGAAGAAAGTAATACCTTAAAAAACAAAATAGGCCAAATGGTAAAAGACATACACAAATAAATTGAGGGAAAGAATGCCTTAAAAAGCAGAGCTGGTCAAATGGATAAAGAGGCACAAAAATTCACTGAAGAAAATAATTCATTAAAAATTAGAATTGAGTAAGTAGGAGTTAATGACTCTATGAGACATCAAGAAACAATAAAACCAAAAGAATAATAAAATAGAAGACAATATGAAGTATCTAATTAGAAAAACAACTGACCAGGAAAATAGATTTAGGAGAGAGAATTTTAAAATTATGGGACTTTCTAAAAGCCATGATAAAAAAAAAAGAGTCTAACCAGGAGTGGCACCCAGGGCGGGAGACAAGCTGACCGAGTCAGTGAGAGCCGCCGAGAGCCAGACATCAGCACAGCAGCTCCTGAGACTTTCAGCCCGAGGATCAAACTTCGGTAAGTCACCTACTTGAACTTCCAGGAGACAGGATGGTGGAGTGATCAGTAAATGCTCTCTCCTCCTCCCCTTGATGACCGTGAAAGAACCGTAAAATATTTCCCCAGAAAAATCCCAGATCAGCAGAAATAGAAGGAGACCAATAGTCTCATAACACCTGAGACGAGGAAAATAGCTAAGGGGGATTTCTCCTACAGTGGCAGAGGCAAACCGGAAGGACAGAGGACTCAGGGCAAAGAAAACTTGCACTAGGGCCCAGGCAAGCCTCAGCGCCAGGAGAGGAGCCCCAGGAGGGGTGGGAACACGCATTAGCATCTAGGCATGCCTCAGCTATCCAAGGGAATCAGAAAGACAATAGGGCAGCTGGGATTACCAGCCCCTGTGCTTGCCTTTGCCTCAGTTCAGCTGAGGAGATCTCCTGTGACCAGACCACTCCTCTCCCGCACTTAACAAGTTAAACCCAGGGCTGACTGGGGAAACACCAAACAAAAACCTGCTTTTAGCTTTTTCACACATCAGCTCAGCAAAAAGTTCTCTAGCTTCTGGCTGAAAGAACCAGAAGCCACAACACTCAATCAACATCATGAACAGGAAAAAGCAGAGGGCCGAGAGAACCATAGAATCTTTCTATGGGGATAAGGACCAAAATGCAAACACCAAAGAGGTCAGAGCTGAGACTGTACTTCCATCTGAAACTTCAGAAGGGACTATAAACTGCTCACAAACACAAGCAGCTCTCCTGGAACAGCTGAAGAAGGAAATAGAAGATAAACTGGCCAATGATCTTAAAATTATTAGGAAAGAATTCACTGATGAGAACATCTCTTTGAAAAGGAAAATTGAACAAATGGAAAAAGAAGTTCAAAAATTAACTGGAGAAAACAACTTCCTAAAAGGGCAAATGGAAAAGGAAGTACAAAAATTAACTGGATAAAATAGCTTCTTAAAAGGAAAAATTGGGCAGATGGAAAAGGAGATGCAAAAGTTAATGGAAAAAAAAGAGTCTAGACATCATCTTTCAAGAAATAATCCAAGAAAATTGCCCTGATATTCTACAAGTAGAGGGTAAAATAGAAAATGAAAGAATTCACAGATCACCTACTGAAAGCAATCCCAAAATGAAAACTCCCAGGAATATTATAGTCAAATTCCAGCACTCCCAGGTTAAGGAGAAAATACTGCAAGCAGCCAAAAGGAAACAATTCAAGTATTGTGGAACAGTCAGGACAACAGAAGATTTAGCAGCTTCTACATTAAAGGATCAGAGGGCTTGAAATATGATCTTCCAGAGGGCAAAGGAGTTAGGATTACAAACAAGAATCACCTACGTAGTAAAACTGAGTATAATTAATCAGGGGGAAAATGGATATTCAATGAAATAGAGGACTTTCAAGCATTCCTGATGAAAAGACCAGAGCTAAATAGAAAATCTTCCAAATACAAAACTCAAAAGAATCATAAAAAGTAATCAGAAAAGGGAAATCATAAGGGGCTTAATATGGTCAAACTGTTTATATTTCTACATGGGAAGATGATACTTGTAACTCACAAGAACTTTCTAATTAAGTATATGTAGACAGAAGGACAGGTGCGAGTTGAATGTGATGGGATGATATCTAAAAAATAAAATTAAGGGGTGAGAAGAGGAATGCATTGGGAGAAAGGGAAAGGGAGAGGTAGAATGGGGTAAATTTTATCTTACATAAAAGAGGAAAAAAAGTGCTGTTACACTGGATGGGAAGATGGGGAAGGTAGTTGGGAATACTGGAACCTTACTCTCATCAGAATTGGCTCAAAGAGAGAATAACATACATACTCAATTGGTCATAAAAATTTATCTTACCCTACAGGAAAGTAGGAGGGGAAGAGATTAAGACAGGGCAGGGAGGGGCGATGCTCACAGAAGGGAGGGTGGATTGGGAGACGCAATAGTCAGAAGCAAACCATTTTTGAGGAGGGAGAGGGTGAAGACAGAGAGAACAGAATAAATGAGGGAAATGGAATGGTGGGAAATACAGTTAGCAATCATAACTGCAAAAATTTTTTGAAGCAAGTATCTCTGATATAAAGGCCTCATCTCTCAAAATAGAGAAATGAGTCGAATTTATAAAAATATAAGCCATTCACCAACTGATAAATGATCAAAAATATAAACAGTTTTCAGATGAAGTAATCAAAGCTATCTATAGCCATATGAAAAAAATGCTCAAAATCACTACTGATTGAAGAAAAGTAAATTATAGCAATTCTGAGGTACTACCTCACACCTATCAGATTAGCTAATAGGACAGAAAAAGAGAATGACAAATGTTGAAGGAGATGTGCGAAAACTGAGACACTAATATGCTGTTGGTAGAATTGTGATCTAATTCAACCATTATGTACAGCATTTGGAACTATTCCCAAATATGTACAGCAGCTCTTTTCTGGCAGCAAAGAACTGGAAATTGAGAGGATGCCTATCAATTGGGGAATGGCTGAACAATTTGTGGTATATGATTTTGATGGAATACTATTGTGAGTTAGATGCTCTCAGAAAAACCTGGAAAGTCTTATATGAACTGAGGCAAAGTGAAATGGGTAGGAACAGGAGAACCAGCAATACTATAAGATGATCACTAAGAATGATGTGGCTATTCTCAGCAATACAATGACTAATCCAAGACAACTCTGAAGGACTTATGATAAAAAATGCTACGTATTCCCAGAGAAAGAACTGATGGAGTCTGAATATAGACCAAAGCATACTTTTTAAATTTTATTTTCCTTGGGTTTTATTTTGGTCTGTTTCTTTTACAACATGACTAATATGGAAATATGTTTGGCATGTCTACACATATATAACCCATATCAAGTTGCTGGCCTTCTCAATGAGGGGGATTGGGGAGGGAGGGAAAGAATCTGGAACTCAATTTGAAAAATGAATGTTGAAAATTATTTTTACATGTCATTGGGGGGAAAATATTAAATAAGTCCTCTATAGGGTGTCAACCTAACCTTTTAAAAAAACACCCGTAACATGAAAAGAGCTCATCATCATCTTCCTGAAGCGTGGGGAGTATGGAGGAATGGACCTTTAAGGGAAGAGAGAACTTTCAAGCATTTCTGATATAAGGAAACTAAGTGGGAATTTTGCCATGCAAATCCAGGAGATGTGTAACCAAGAAAGGGAAATTGATTTGAGCAGTTGGAAGGGACTATATGATGATGTCCTAGTGCTGGTGGTGTTCAGTCACCTCAGTCATGCTAGACTCTCTGTGACCCCCTTTGGGGGTTTTTTGGCAAAGATGCAGTAAGTGTTTGCCATTTCCTTCTCCAGCTCACTTTACAGAAGAGGAAACTGAGGCAAACAGAAAGAAGTGACACCCAGGGTCACCCAGCCAATAAGTATCTGAGATCAAATTCGAACTCAGGAAGATGAGTCTTCCTGGCTTCAGGCCTGGCACTGTATCTACTACATCATCTACACTTTAATGGAAGGGGAAGAATCAAGTGTTCCCAAAAACCCCAATGTGTTCAAAGGGTATTGTGGGAATCAAATAAGAAAAATAGGGCCTCGGAGTGCATTGGCTCTTTCTCAGGGTTTAATTGTCTTTCTTACAAATTACCCTGCATTATCCCAGCATATCTTTGTTTCCTCTCCGCTTTCACCTCTCCTGGAAACCCATCCCTTACAACAAAAAAAAAAGAAAAAAAATAGCAAAATTGATCAATATATCAAAATAAGGTGACAGTATTCCCAGTGCTCCATACCCACTGACACACACACACCCCTTCCAAAGGGGTGAAAGATTCTTCCCCCTTTCTCTTCCTTGGAGCTAAGCCTGATCTTCACAGTTTGGCAGCATCCATCCTCAGTTGCCTTCACATTGTTGTCATCATCATCTATGCTGTTTTCTTGGCTCTGCCTTCTTTATTTTTCGTTGATTCATGTACACCTTTCCATGTTTCCTCCTACTCATCCTATTTGTCATTTCTAAAAACCCAATAATATTCCATTATATTTATGTGGCACAATTTGGTTAGCCAATCCTCAACTGATGGGCAAACATCTTCTTTGTTTCTAGTTCTTTTTGGCCACAACAAAAGTGTTACCCAAATACTTTGATGCCTATGGAGACTTTATCTTTCTCAGAGATCTCTGCAAAGTACATGGAAGAGTGACATCTCCAGGTCAAATGGCATGGCTGTTGTAGCCATTTTATTGGCATAATTCTAAACTGCTTTCCAGAATGACCACACTAATTCAAAGTTCTTCCAGTTCATTAATGGAACTAGTATTTATTAAACGCTAACTGTGTGTCTGGCACTATGCTAAGCCCTGTACTGGCATTAACACATTCTCACGAATGCACATCACCCACAACCCCAACCTTGATTAGTCCCACCTTCTGTCATCTTTGCCAATCTGTTGGGTGTGAGTTTGTGAAAACTCTGGGCTGCTTTGATTGGCACACCTACTATTAGCTAGTTGGGGCACTGTCACTGTTAATCATGTGCAATGCTTCTTTTGAGGAGGGTTTGCTCCTCTCCTTTGATCACTTATCTGCCAGGAGTAAGTGGCTTTTGGCCTTATCTATTGCTGATGGTAGACCATGGACCTTGGCTATCAAACTTTATGTGAGAAATCTTATATAAAGCCTTTTTCCCCCTTTGTCCATGTTCGTTCTCATCCTAGAGGCATTCGTTTTGCTTATGCAAAAGTTCTTCAAAAATTTTATGTAATCAAAATTATGTATTCTATCTTTTGTAATTGCCTGTATTCCTTCTTTGGTAAAGAATTTATCTCCTACCCAATACTGTGCAAGGCATATGATCTGTCCTCTTCTATTCTAAGGGTTTCAAGAGAGGAAAAGAAAAGGAAGATGAAAGGAATACAGTAGCTTGAAAACAAAGAAGACTGATCTGCTATTTCTCAGAACTGGAGGTACCAGAAGGATGTACAAACACACACACACATACAGAGTGTGGTACGGGAATACAACAAACTTAACAGGGAAACAAGGTGGGAGCAAATGCCAGGGACAATGCCCTGATCCTGAAGTGGAGAGTAAAAAGAAAGAGAAAAGCAGAGCTCTCGAATCCAGCGGTCACCCCCTAAGAAACAGCCAAACAAAGATGGTATCTTAATGCAGTAGAAGAAATAATACAAGACAAATTCAGAGAATCCTAGGAAATGTGAAGTGATGCACAGTCAAGTAAACAGAGCCAGAACAACTGACATGAGGATTACAAACCTTGTGAAGGAAACAACAGAAGTCTGATCTTGGGTAGAGATCATCAACAATGAAGGTATTATCCACCTCTGCCACAGAGGAGACAAGCTCGAGATGGATGGAAAGCAGGTGTCTGGAGACACAGCCCTGGGGGATCTGCTTTGCTTGTTTGTTATGAGAGATTCTGGTGTAGGTTTGTTTGTTTTCCACCACAGGGCAGGTGGCAATAGGGATGCTAAGAGACAGGGGTCATTGAGGCACTTCAGGGAAAGTCACAAGAGTACAAAACAAGATTCAGAAAGAAGCGTGGCTGGGCACAACAGTTTTGAAAGAAACATGGTACAAATGATATTATTTTTTTTAAAAAGCAAAGAGTACAAAAGCAAGAGTTTCATCGTAGACCCTTTCTTGTTCTGCTTTTATGGAAATGCTCTCTTTATGTTTAAGTTCTGAAAAGAAAAACTTTTTGAAAAAAGAAAAAAAACAACACTAGGCAATTTATTGGACACAGGAGTGAGAGTGAGGGAAGCATCTGGGATGACTTTGAGACTTCAAGACGTTGGCTCCCTTGACAGAGAAAGGAAAAACAGGATCAAAGGGGAAAACTGAGTTCTGTTTTCTCCGTGATAAATTTGAGATGCCCCCAAGTGAATGTGAGTCAGACAATCAATCTAAGAGCCTACTGTGTGCCAGGGAGAGCAGCCCATGGGGAACGCTGAGGAAATGCTCAGGCAGATGAGTTCATTGCCTTCAAATATGGTAGGGAGCTTGATGGGAAATGTTCATCATAATCATTCTCCATGGTAGAAAAAAGAGAAATTATAGCAGAAGAGATTAATTGAATCCAAGGAAGAGATTAACACAAAAGATGATAAACACTAATGAGGAAGTGTTAAGAGAGTTTATGAAATCTCCATAATTGGCCATGAGAAGATACAGATAAGGAGAAGGCAGCTGAGTCCAAAAAACTAATAATGACCCATATCAAGTTCCACACTGAAGTAAAAAAGGTCTTATATGGACACAACCACAAACATTCAAATAACCAGCTTTTAAAATGAGAAGCAAAAAATATAAAGCTGTATTCAATAAATTTTTTCTCACATCATGGCCAATAAATGAAAGAATGCAGTCGGAAAAGAAACTTTAGAAAGAAGAGAAACAGAAGGAAAAGAGGACAGACAAAGGCCAAGAGGGAGAAAGGGAGAGACTCACAGAGCAAGCAAGAGCAAAAGGAGAGGAGCTCCATGAAGAGAAAGTCTCCAGGAAAGAAGGCAAAGTCTTCCAGCGTTCTAGGATAAATCTTCATTAAGGTCAAGTCCTTCTCAGACCCACTGGACCCTTCTGAACTCTAGTAGCTCATACTGATCACTGCACACACCATTTTTCAGCTGCTCTGATCCTTCAGACCTTGAGAGGCACCAAAAGGAATGGGACAGGCATAACAAGTTAACAGGGTAGACATTATTTCCTTGAGAAAATTTGTATAAACTGGTGGCAAATGAAGGAAGCAGAACCAGGAGTATAACAGACACACCTTTTACAATGATGTAAAGGAAAACAACACTCCATGGAAGCTGACCCAATTTAAAAACAACGATCATTCTTGGTCCTAAAGAACAGATGAAATGCTTTTCTTGGCCCAGGAGTGAGAGACTGTAGGAGGAAGGCTATGGGGGTAGCCAGACATGACTGCTGGGTCAGCCAGTTTTGATTATTTTTCTCTGGGTATAGGAGGTAAGTGGCTAGGCTGGAGTTGGCGGGAAGCATCAATACAACTTTTTAAAAAATGATTCCTCTGTGCTACAGCCTTGGGGCAGAACAACGCTCCAGGGGCTTCCTAGGTGTGGTTTACACATTTGCCAGAAGCTGATCATTCTCCAGGCTCCCAGGGCAGTGATAAGCAAATCGGAAGAAACCCCAAACCTTAGGGAGCTCGTGACTTTGTTGGGGAGCTACGACAAACATGACCAGTGTCTGACCAATGTCTGACATCGACAGACCTTGCTCTGTGTGTAGACAGCCCATCTCTCCTAGGATGCTCCAGAACACCCCGGCTCGAGGTGCTCAAGAAATAAATTAACTGAATGCACAAATGTGAAATGACTAGAGGATAAAAGCAGATGGACAACAGTGTTAGCACAGAGCCGTATATAAAAATGTGGAGGGCGTGAAGAGGCAGCGGTCACTATGAACCAGGAAGCCGCCTGGGAGACGCCGTAGTAGCCCTTCGATGGACGCATAAGCTGGTCCTGAAAGATGGCTCTGAATTAACATAGCAGAGACTTCAGGTGTCCTGGCATGTGGCTCCTGGGGCAGGCACGGAGCGCATTGGAGCAGGGACCCTGTGAGCTGCAGATCCAACTGAGAAGCCTTTAAATTGAGGAGAGGCAGCTGGGGGATGTCACAAGACACAGAGTAACTGGGCCTGGAGTCAGGAAGACCTGAGTTCAAATCCAGTCTTAGACATATACTAGGTGTGGCCCCGGGCAAGACATTTCACCTCTTCCTGCCTCAGTTTCTTAATCTGTAAAATAATAACAATAGCTAATATTTGCTATATTCTAGGCACTATGCTAAGCATTTTACATTTACTATTTCATTCGATCCTTATACAAAAACTCTAGGAGGTAGGTGCTAGCATTAAACTTACTAATAATAAATAATAGCACCAGTCTCTCAAGGTTGTTGTGAAGGTCAAGTGAAATGATTCCTCTAAGTCTCTGCAAACCTGAAAGCAGAAGCGTGAGGAGGAGGAAGATGAACGACAAGTATTGATAGGGAGAGTAGATTAGCGGTGGATAACAATAATTCTCAGGAGATGAACAGAAGTTCAAGCCCATTCTTTGCCTTAAACATCCACGAACAATGGACAGAGCAAACAAGGTAACTAGAAATCTTAAATCAAAGCAGCAAATCCCACTGGGACCTCGAGCCATGTGATCAACTGATGGAACATGGCTACGGAGGAGCTTTCCCAGCCTCCATCCCCTCTCCTATAAGACGGGGTAACTACGCCTACAGGACCCAGCTCGAAGGGAGGCCGTGGGTGAGGTTCAACTGAGATACAAAGGCAGCGGGCAAGGTGAACTACAAAGAATTATAGAAATGTCAGTTTGCAAGTGATTGTTCCTTTTAATATTACTAACTTATTCAAAAGGAATTGTTTAAAGGGAAATGAAGCGATCGTACACATTACAAGCATCTATGATCGCTGGAATCCACTCTGCTGATCCTGGAACTCCAGAAACAGAAGCAATATTAGGGTGAGGGCACAAAAGAGGCCAAGCCTCCAGAAAGTGGGAAGGGATGACGAGCTCCAGACCCAGACTAAGGCCCTGGAGGACTCCAGCAAACAGCGGATGCAATGGCGGGCCCACTTAGAAAATGGGACTGAACAAAACAAGTGCTGGACTTCAATTCCTCAAAAAATTCTAGGCTGAAAATTAAAGAAATAATGTGTGAACCATTAGGAAGAGACACTTCGATGTCTGAAGTAGTAACATGACTTTGGGGGGGAACTCATTTACTTTCTAATAGGGTCCCTGGGCTGGAGACCCAGGGCATACCATGGACATACAAGCTGTACCTGCATCTTAGTATCTCCTGGGTTACTATAATAAACAAGATGGAGAGATGTGGGCTAAGTCATAACAGGTAGATTTTTAAACCTCCAAACAAATGAATTTAAGGAATAGTAATTAGAAAATCAATGCTCCTGGCAGGAGACCTTTGACACAATGCCTACCCTTGACCCTTGACCCTGCTTTCTTCATCATTTTTCTCAGTGACTTTGATGAAGGCCCAGATGATTTGCTCAACCACAGATAATTTTCAGACAGCACAACTAATGTGATGAAGGCTGGAAAACTAACTCAATGAAGACATGCCATGGTTGCCAAACAAGCTAGAGGGTTGTGGCCAGGTTAACAAGGTTCAGATTTGGGATAAGAATAGAGAACTTACCACCTCTGAGTCCAGAAAACCAAGTGTACAAGGACAGGTCGGGGAGGGGTCACCAGACAACCCTGAGCACATGTCACAGAACCTGGGGGAGGCCACTAACCCTCCTTCATCTCTCATCTCAGTAGGCTCAGCCCAGAGTCCAGCTCAGGGGTCAGTAGACTACAGTCCAAGAGCTGGCCCTGGCCCACTGCTGGCCGTTCGTAACTCATGGGCCACACAAAACAAACCGCAGCCTGTACGGGCCTTAGAACACTGCGCTCAGGCATGTTAGCTGATCTCAGCTGCCTCTTGCTGATCTGAAAGGCAGGCCACCCAGCCTGTGCTCCTTCAGGGCCTCTTGCAGATGGCCAAGTGCTATACTCAGGATACAGACCATGTAGCTCAAATCCTCCCAACATACAAGCAGCTCATTCCACCCCTTCCCCTTCTTGAAATTACTTTGAATTAATATGTACATACTTTGTGTCTCCTTACTGGTGTGCCTGGTGGATCCTCCTTGCAGAATGTAAGGCCCTTTGGAAGGGTGCTATTTCACATGTCTTTGTATCCTGTCAAAGTTCCTTGGACAGCTTAGGTGCTTAATAAGAGTATGTGAGTGTGAGTGTGTGAGTGTGAGTGTGTGTGTGTGTTAAGTAATAAAAATGTCTATATCTAAAGGGTTTAGACGTCTCCCTCAGCCCCTAAACGCAAAACTCAAAACAACAGTCAGAAGTTGCAAAGGGCCAAATGTCTAAGGCAAAACTTCCAAACAATTAAAGCCATCCCAAAGTGGGAGGGGTGGCCCATTTCAGGAGAGCTCCATTGATCTTAGGCAGGTAGGGCAGTTTGGCTAAGACCCCTCTGAGGTCCCTGCCCACTCAGAGACTCCGTGCCACTGGCCCTCAGTCAACTGCCTGCCTCGATGAGGCATCAGGGTAGGACATGGGAGGAAACCTGGGCAGACAGAATTTTTCTGATGGACCAAAAGAGTGTTTTGGCTGATAGGCAAGCCTTTGTTATAATCGTGTGTAAATCCTCACATCATAAAATACACAAGGTGATAACATAAAATGCTAGTAAAGTGCTAACCATTCTTCTTATAAAGATTATATTTGAAATATATAAAGCTGTGTGTAAGTCTTTATACCTTAAAGACCTGAAACACACATGATACTCACTTTTGATCCAAGAGAGCCTTTTTCCATCTTCTCAAAGCCAAGTGCCAAGACACAGTTTGCCAAACCTGAAAATAAAAGTTAGGGATTTATTAGAGCAACATCTGAAAATACTCAGAAGTACATTTTTTTAAAAATTCAAGTTCATTAATCATGAGAGGAAAACAAATCTTGTATAAAGTACTGAGTATACCTAGCAGGCTACTACCAGGGCCATCAACATATTCATTTAAATACCAATATTCTCCCACTGAGATAAGAAATCAGATATTAAGTTGCACAGAGTGCTGGGCCAGAAATCAGAAATACTCTGAGTTCCAAACCAGTCTCAGACACTTTCCATCTGAGTGACCCTGGGTGAGTCATTGACCCTCTCAGTCTCAGTTTCCTCATCTGTAAAACTGAGATAAAAGCCCCGACCTCCCAAAATTGTAGCAAGGATCATGAGACACACAACACATATTACGCCGGATATTACTTAGTGATACAATGATCTCTGAACATGCAAAACTGCAGGCAGCCTAAAGGGCCCCCATGAGAGACCCCAAATGGTGACCAAGAGATGTGAGTACATCATTCACTGGCATGACACAGCACTCAGAAGGGCTCCAAACATCTGCTAGACGTCACCACAAGAACCCTAGGAGGCAGGCTAATATACTTCTATACATGAGGGTCAGAGAGGTGAACTGATCTGTCCATGGTCATAGAGCCAAGAAGTGTATGCTGAGACATGAGCCCAGATCTCCCTGGCTCAGGTCCAGGCACTTATCTACTGTACAAACTACTCCCATAGAGCACCTGAAATGATGTGCCTGAGAAAAATAGCACCAACACAGCACCGTCAAGGAAATGGATGAGCAGAAAAGGAGGCTGGCTGGTCTTGGGCAAGAGCAAGGGCTGCGTTCATGTCCAGAAAATAACAACATAATGTTCCTAGCTAAAGGAGCATCTTGGGAGGGGTGGGGGCCAGCATGTGGGGGTGTGGGGGGGGGGTGTGGGTGTGTCTATGTGTGTGTATAAGGTTTACAGAAGGGCTCAGGACCACATGGGATGGTTGGATTGTGATCTGCACCAGGGGAGGGGAAGGACATACAATGATGAAGTGATTTATTAGACAGCTGCCCCACAAAGTGCTAAGTGGAGCACAAGGGAAGCCCATGACTGATCACAGAGCATGGAGAAAGGTTTCTTAGAGGAGGTGGTCCTCAGGTGGAACCTCAGGTTAAGGATACCAGGTGGGCCCAGAGCCAGCACAAGCTGCATTATTCATTTTCCTCTTCTAAGGTAGTGAGCTCTTTGTAGGTGAAGTGTTAGAGAAAAGGCTGGATGAACAGCTGTGGGTGGGCCTCATCCCCAAGCAGGGGCTCCTGGAAAGCCTCTGCAGTATCATACAAATGGGCCTTAGCCCCTGCAGTCACTATGGGAAATGGGCTGGTCAATGCTGTCACTACTGGGATGGGCTCTCTGCAGAGGGCTGTGGACTCAGTTCTCTCTGTCAACAAGAGATTCTAGCAATTTTGCTTCATACATATCACAGAATGACCAAATCAGCACTTACATACATAGTGATCAACAGGCATTACACCAAGAAAGCACACCTGGGCCCAGGAGGGGTCCACAGTCCCTATGCCGAGAAGGCCCAACACCAATCCCAAGGAATCTTACCACCCTGGATCAGCTGTCTTGCCATGTACAAAGCCGTGGAGCCAGTAGAACAATTATTATTTACATTGAAGATTGGAATTCCAGTCAATCCCAAGCTATGGTAGATGGCCCTCTGGCCAGAGGTGGATTCCCCTGTGTGGAAGAGAGCAGACAGAAAGGAATGATAAAGAAGCAACAGCACCCCACAGAAACCAGGAGATGCACAAGGGAAAACCAAATGCCTCCCGAGCAACACCTTCCTAAACTCAACCACCCTCTAAACCAAGATGGATACAAAACCAAAACTAGAATACATCATAAAAGTAGTGGTGGTGAACAGCTCACATGTAAAATACACTGTGCAGTTCACAAAGCACTTTCTTCCTGACAATCCTGAGACAGGGAGTGTATTCTTCTTCCTTTGCAGACAGAGAAACTGAGGTTCGGAAGCAAACGTGGCTAGATTGAGTGCCTGATGAAGGAGAACAGAGCCACCTTCTGATTCTTAGTACTAAGCAAGGAGTAAAATAGGGCCACCTATGCTCACCAAAGGCATTTGCTGTCTATAACAAAAGAGCTATAAATCAAAATTTAAACAATACAGCTATAGATCAAATGCACAGAGATATTTCCCTTTTCTTTTATTTATTTAAATTCTCTAAAGAATCTCTTTAATATACATGTGCCAATGAGCTGACTCAGTAGGTTTCCCCTGTAACTCCATGTCACCATCTTAGGAATCTGTCAATCATTTGGTTTTTCCTACATGCATCAGATAAAGCCTCTATTTTTCGAGTGGATGTGGATCAACACAAGGAGACACTAGCGATCTTGAGCTGGATGCCATCAATGCAATATCTCAAAAAGAGAAGCTTGTAGATAACAGACTCACTCATAGAGAATCCATCTTCTAGATTCTTTAAGGAACATTCTCCACGACATGCACAAATAGATGAGTAGATGCAGCCTTATTTTATGCCCTGCCTATCACTAACAATGTGAAGCTCACTCTGTTCTCATTTAACAAAGAATCTGATATGATCTTAGCCTCTGTCTAGGAAATGCCTCGTTGACTCAATTAAATTCTTTTTTTTATAAACAGGGTGGGAGCTGGTATTTTTCCAGTCTTCCTTAGCCTCAGTGCCTTCCCTCTGAGCTCATATCCACTCTACCTTGTATAGACCTAACTTGTACTTAGTTGTTTGCCTCACAGACTGTAAGCTCCATGAAGGCAGGGACTGTCTCCTGCCTCTCTCTGAGAAGCCAGGCCTGGACCATAGTGGCTACTTCATAAACACTGCCAATGTCTTTGCAGTCACGTGACCACACAGCTGTAATCTACCCCAGAAAACTCTCTGGAAAGCACACCCATCCCCTTCTGCTCTACAGACCATTCTCACCAGTATGTGGGTCAGGAAATGTTCTTCTTAGCCTTTTTTGACAATGACACACTCATTTTTTTGGGGGGGGTATCTTTGCCTGTTTGAGATAGTTTGAACCCTCAATGCTTTCAAAGTATGCTGCTCTTAACACAAATCCCTCCTGTATCCATTTGGTCAGGTCTGGCTGCTCTTTCCACATTAAATTCATACACCTTTGCTACTTCTTTGTAGAACAAACGTGTCCTGAGCCTCACTGTGCTGGTTCTGTCATCAGCGAGTGAAACGGGAAGTTACAAATATATCAGCGCAACTGCTCCATCTGGGATCTGTCCGCTGCTGTTCCCAGCTCCACTGTACTTGTTGTGAGGAGAACCTCAGGCCTCACATCATCCTCGCCACACACTCATGTTCCCATTCACTACTTTGGATTGTTTTAGACGGTAACAAGGATAAGGATGGGGTCTTTATAAGGTAAGTTAACTACATGATCCTCTGGCACGAGGTTTTCCTTATGAGTTTTTGCTCTAAAACGGGCTGCCCTGGCTGCCATCTCTGCCCACTTGGTCAGGGTTTGTGATGGCGACTCTCCATCAGCTGAGCTTCTCTAGGAACTGATGATAATCTGATTCAACAGCCTTCCCTTTATTGTCCATGTTTTCCAGTAAACAGATTACTGAGAACCAACAAATTGGGTTAGCACTATTATTATATGCAGGGTGATCTCATTTTCATTGACTGAAGAGATCAAGTGCCTACTCATACTGATTTCCACTGTACTGATTCCACAGTACTGACTTTATGCTGTAACTGTCTAAAGCCACGTTTCTGTCCTTGAGTTAAACTCAGGAATTTAACTTTCCCTTAGTTAGTTTAAAGTTATAATTAAGAGAAAACTTGTTTTCCCTCATACCTTCCACTCCTGCAAAATTCCAGGACATCTGCTTATCAACCTTTGAAGGCCTACAAGCCAAACTGGTATACTTCTACAAGATCTACTATCTGTCCCTGTCCTTGTTCAATTAGGGGAGTTTTTGTCTCTTCCAAGAAGACAGTAAATCTGGTACTTCTAATCCCCTCACAAAGATATAAGATGAGGATGGGTCCCTTGAAACAATAAATATTCCTTAATTGTCAGAGAGTGGTGGTTACTAGCCCTATTTCTTTGATGTAACCAATCATGTTGTCCCCAACCCCATAATGCTGTCTCTACCCCATAACCAATCACATTGTCTTTCCACCTCTGTACATCCCAAACCAATATGAAGTTAGGAAGCCCTATCTCGGGATCTTTGGTTGTTGAGAGGCCAAAGACCCAATTTATTGGTTACCGCTAGACTAATTAATACATTGATGATGTTGGACCATTATCTCTCTGCTTACCTTAATTTTCTAATGTAACATGACCTCTGCTTTAACTAGTCAGTGGTTTGGCAGCACATGATTAATTCAAAAGTGGGCCAGCACAAAAACTCAACTGATCATCAGTTCAGAAATAATCATTTTCACTTTTTTGTGATATTTGGTGCCTACCATGTTTAAGGTCTTTCAAATCTCTTTAAGAAAGTGCTTAATGATATTTGGGCCTGAGGCTTCTGAGCTATCTCTGGCCTCTTTCATTTCTTAATCTCAAATAATCAAATTTTCTCCCTGCTCTACCTTTGTGCACATATCTTCACAATAAAAAGGTCAATTTGAGCCAGCTCTTTGTAGGATTTCTCTAATCTCTTCGGCTCCAGTCACAGATGCTAGACCCTGAGGTGCCTTCATCTTCACAACAGACGTTTTCATCCCAAGCACAGTAAAGTGAGATGGCCAAATATCCTGTGAAACGGTTCTGTCTTTTGACTCATGAGGAAATCAGTTCCACCTGAAAGCCTTTCATCCACTTAACTATAGTTTGTTACTATTGTCTGGTTTCATTTATATTGAAGATGCCAACATGGACACGATTCAGTTCTCCTCACATGGTGCCCACTCGAGATGTTGTGTTAAGGTGACATTGTCAAATGGTCCAGCACTGAGGTGATTCTTAGAACTCTCTCCACTTTCTGGAACTGCCACCATCACTGCAGGTACATAAGAGTCCACATAGGACTGAGGGCAATTCTGTATTATCCATGGAAAGCTCAGGCAGAGCACTCATAACCTACCGGCCAACTTGCTGGTGATGAGATTTCTCCACACTTAGCTAAGCTCAGACACCAATCAATCAACAAGCACTTATTAAATCCCTACTGTAAGCCAGCCACTATTAGGGATATAAGGATAAAAATGCAGCAGTGCCTGCCCTCAAGGAGCTTACACTGCACTGGAGGAGACAACGGGTACAGAGGTAACAAACAGATACAAAATACACACAAGGTAGCTTACTCTGGGAGCCAGGGTGATTAAGAAAAGCTTTGAGTAGAAGGGGGGAGGTCAAATCCAGGAAGGAATGCATTCCAGGATTGGAGGCCAGACAGAGCCAAGGGCCAGACGCTGGAGATGGAGCACTGAGGGGAAGGGGCAGCAAGGTCAAGCTGGCTGGACTAGAGAGTAGAGGAAAGAAAGGAAGATGCAAGAGGCTTCCAAGGCAGGTGGGGCCCAAGCCACAAAAGTCTTTAAAACCCAAACCAAGGAGTTTATTTTTGATCCTAGAGTCAAGAGGGAGCCACTGGCATTTAGGAGAGGGACAAGTTAGGCAACTGATACTCAGAATTTAACACACACTTGTTGATTTGACTTCGAGGAGAGACTGGAGAGGAGAAGGCTGTGGGGCAGAGAAACCAAGGAGCAGAGGATGACAACAGGCTAGCCCAGGGGCCCTTGGGCCAAAGTCAGTCAACTCTGGTCTAGGAAGAAGTTCATAAGGACCTGAACTCAGTTGAGAGATAAGGGTCAGAGGTGAGTGATGCTGTGAAGACAGACACAAGAGATGGCAGCGGATTGGATGTGAGGAAGGACTACAGGAGACTGGAAGGATGGAGATATATCCTCAAGAACAAGAGGAAAGCTTAGAAGGGGAGTGGAGTGGAAAGATGGTTCTTTTTGGGACATGTTGAATTATGAGATGTCTATGAGGCATCTAGGGGAACCACAGTGAATGGAGCGCTGGGCCTGGAGTCAGGAAGGCTCATCTTCCTGAGTTCAAATCCAGCCTCAGACATTTCCTAGCTGGGTGACCCTGGGTGAGTCATTGAACTCTGCCTCAGTTTCCTCATTTGTAAAATGAGACAGAGAAGGAAATGGCAAATTCCTTTAGCACCTCTGCCAGAAAAACCCAAAATGGGGTCAGAAAGAGTCACTCACAACTGAAACAACTGAACAACATGAGTCATCCACTTTGAAATGTCCAACAGGTATTTGGTGATGTTGGACTAGAGCTCAGGAGAGAGTCTGAGGCTGGATAAAGAGATGTGGGAGTTATCTGCATAGAGATGGGAACTAAATGCATGGAAGAGAAGAGGGTCCAGACAAGAGCCTTGAGGAACATCCATAGTTAGGAGGCATGGCATTGATAGCTAAGGAGGAGGAGTCAGACAGGTAAGAGGAGAACCAGGAGAGAGAGTAGGCAGAAAGCCCAGGGGGAGAGAGTAGTCAACAGGGACAGATTCCCCAGAGACCAAGAAGGATGAGGACTTATAACCAAGGCAAGAAAAAGGAAACACTCATTTGCAGCTTCTCTGCAGGGATGGAAGTGCATGGAGGTGGGATACCGTAACCAAATGTCACACTTTTGTGATCTATTGGTGAATTTTCCAAAACTCTTATTTCTTTGTAATAAGAGTTAGTTATATCAACAATAGTAGTAGCTGACATTTATACAGCACTTTAGGGTTTGCAAAAGGCTTTTCTCAAGGTTCCTGTTGCTCAGCAGTGTCTAAATCTTCCTGACCCCCTTCGGGGTTTCCTTGGTGGACACTGGAGTGATGTGACATTTCCTGCTCCAGTTCATTTTTCAGTGATAACATTATTGCTCCCATTTGACAGATGAGGCAATTGTGGTTCAAAGGTAAGGAATTCTGCAAACCAGGGTCAGCAGCTATGGTGAGTGCCCTGAGCAGGAATTGAACACAAGCCTTCTGGACCCTCCCCACAAGGGCGTGCAGCTCCACTAACTCACCATACACGTAGCCAACACATGCCTGCTCCACTTCTGAATAAGAGATCTGGGCATCAGCCAGGGCCTTCAGCCCTACAAAAAAGAAAAAATGGATTTTAACAAAAGAACTTTTGTCAACTGACATGTAACATTTTTTAGATGAGTCAAGAATTAAATTCTAGCATTCTCCAAAGTTTAAACAGCAACTACACCCTCACATAGTCTCTTAGAGTCAGGTTTCACACATGTGTTTTCAATCAAATATAATAATTAAGGAATTAAATTAAGTCAGGGAAGGAGAAAACCAGCAGCTGGCTGACCTTGACACAGGTCAAAGTCTGGAAGCCTCAGTCAGGCAAATGAGTAAACTATACCTCTTTTAGTGAGAAAGCATTTGAATCTTCCTGAAGTCTTTCTTTTCTTTTTCTTTTTCTTTTTTTTTGAGGCAATTGGGGTTAATTGATTTGCCCAGAGTTACACAGTTATTAAGTGTCTGAACCAGATTTGAACTCAGGTCCTCCTTACTCCAGGGTCAGTGCTCAATCTACTGTGCCACCTACCTGCCCTCACCCCTGTGACATCTTGAGGGAAGTGAGAGAAAGGGGAATGAGAGCAGTGCCACCCACACCCAGGAAGGAAAGACTGAAGCTAAAATCAGAGCAGGGCATCAAGGGAGGGAATGGGATATCTATTAGGCAAAGTTACAAAATCTCCAGGGAAAATGACCCTCCCCTAGATACAAAAGGGCAACACCCATTTGGCCCCCTGTGGGCTAACCTCACCAAGCAACCAGAGCCAAGGTCTGCTCTTCCAGCTAGACAACACAGTATGCAGGACATGTTCTGAAAGACTTTTCTGCATGAGGATCCTGAGAACAGTCTGTCTGGCCTTCCCTGCCTGGGTTGCGGATGGGCCCAAAGATGGGCATACAGAGATGCCCAATGGGGCAGTGAAATGGTAAGCCTCTACTTTGGTTGCCAGCATCACTAGAACTAACCTACTGAACTGCACTGATTCTCTCAAATTTTTATTTCTTAAACTTCTTAATTCTTTTTTTCTTATCCAGTTCCTGTTTCCTAATTCCTGGGCACCCTGATCCTGGCCTAACCTTCCTGACTCCTACTCGGGCTTCTTCAGTCCATAAACAGTCATATTTTGGGGTCTCCCCTCACTGACACACTGCCAGTCAGTCCACAACAGCAAGAAAGATTAAGCACAGCTCAATGTAAAAGATATTCTTCTCTAGAATTTGAAAATTTTATTAAGCATAATTCAGTTTTCCAATCTGGTCTGCAAAGCACAAGTATTGCCTTCATTAAACCAGGCAGTCAGTCTTGATTTCCTGTTACAGATTAGGTGCCATTTTCAATTCACTACACTGGGCCACCCAGCTGCAGACGACCGAGATCACGGGCAGTGAAGCAATAATTGTGCAGCTACAGAAGTACAACCTGAGCCCAAGTGAAACAACCTCTCCTGTTCCCCAGAGGCCCAGATGCTGTGTCCTGGTGGTGCTGCCGCACTGGGCCAACTGCAAGGCCACGGCAGCCCCAAGGAATCGGGACTGTGTGCTCAAGAAACGAGGAAGGAGGAGAGGCAGTTTCTCCATCGGGTGGTTACCTGCTTCTCTTGCCAGGTCAGGGTAGTCCACTGAATCCTGAAGCCCAGGCTTCTGAAACTGGAAAAACAAGAGGAAAATAATCAGCACAAGTAACGTCACAAAATTATAAAGCATAAACATGATCCCAAAAAAGTGAATTAGGAAGACGCCCTGACTCTGCTTCTTTGTAGAGGTACAAGGTCCACAAATGGAGATGGAATATCACACATATTTTCAGCTGTCTGGGTTAGTTTTGTGAATTTTTCTTCCCTTTCCTCTCTTTTTTTAAAAATATCATTTGCTGGGGGGGCGGAGCCAAGATGGCGGAGTAGAAGGACGCACGTTTACGAGCTCCAACCCACAGCCCATAGAATTAATGTAAAAAGAGATCCGCATAAATTCTGGATCACCGAAAGGTGTGCAGAAACAGAGTGGAAGAGATTTCCGTGCCAGAGAGCCCTGGAGGCCCGTCCCCAGGGTCCGTCGCACCCCGGAAAGCGGACCCTACCCCAGCACTGCCCTGGCCGCGGCCCCAGAGAAGCTGACCTGAGCAGGCTTCAGGGACGGAAGCTCCGGCAGCCGGGAAAGTCCTTCCGCCCACAGAAGCTACAGGTCAGTGAGAGAGATGGCTGGCTGAGGGGAGCGGGGTATCTCTGTGACTCGGGCCCCCTTGGGAGGAAGTGGCAGTGGCAGAGGCGGGGGAGGCGGCAGAGGCAGCAGCAGCATGGCCGTGGCGGCCCGGGACTCCCCTAGCAGCAGGCAGGATCTTCATTACTGAAAGTCTCTGCATAAACAACCTGAGGGAGCTGAGCCTGGGAGACAGCCCTGCCCCACCCTGCTCCACTACTGAAGGTCTCTGCATAAAGCCCCTGAGGCAGCTGAGCCTGGGAGGCGGCTCTGCCCCCACCACAGCACCAGAACTAAAGCTCACACTGATTAGCGGCTGGGCGGCGCGGAAAGCACATTTGAATTTCACCCCAAGCACTAGCTGGGCGGATCTAGGCGGGGGTGGACAGGAATCTCAGAAGTCAAGTAACTGGCTGGGAAAATGCCTAGAAAAGGGAAGAAAAATAAGACTATAGAGAGTTTTTTCCAACAAATGCAAATGATCCCGACATTCGGATCTGATGATGAGGACGTATTCTTGCCATCAGGGAAAGATGTGGAGGGCGGGGCCTCTGTATCCCAGACATCCCAGGGAGATGTCAGGTGGGCTCAGGCCTTGGAAGAGCTCAAAAAGTATTTTGAAAAGCAAGTTAGACAGGTGGAGGAAAAACTGGGAAGAGAAATGAGAGAGATGCAAGAAAAGTATGAAAAATGGGTCAATACCTTGGTTAAGGAGACCAAAAAAAATGCTGAAGAAAATAACACCTTGAAGAATAGGCTCACTCAATTGGCAAAAGAGGTTCAAAAAGCCAATGAGGAGAAGAATGCTTTCAAAAGCAGAATTAGCCAAATGGAAAAAGAGGTTCAAAAGCTCACTGAATTTAATAGTTCTCTCAAAATTAGAATGGAACAGATGGAGTCTAATGACTTTACGAGAAACCAAGAAATCACCAAACAAAACCAAAAGAATGAAAAAATGGAAGAAAATGTGAAATATCTCATGGGAAAAACAACTGACCTGGAAAATAGATCCAGGAGAGACAATTTAAAAATTATGGGACTACCTGAAAGTCATGATCAAAAAAAGAGCCTAGACATCATCTCCCATGAAATTATCAAGGAAAACTGCCCTGACATTCTAGAACCAGAGGACAAAATAAGTATTGAAAGAATCCATCGATCACCACCTGAAAGAGATCCAAAAAGAGAAACTCCTAGGAACATTGTGGCCAAATTCCAGAACTCCCAGGTCAAGGAGAAAATCTTGCAAGCAGCTAGAAAGAAACAATTCCAGTACTGTGGAAATACAATCAGGATAACTCAAGATCTAACAGCTTCTACATTAAGGGATCGAAGGGCGTGGAATACGATATTCCAGAAGTCAAAGGAACTAGGACTCAAACCAAGAATCACCTACCCAGCTAAACTGAGTATAATACTTCAGGGGAAAATATGGTCTTTCAATGAAACAGAGGACTTTCAATCATTCTTAATGAAAAGACCAGAGCTGAAAAGAAAATTTGACTTCAAGAATGAGAAGAAGCATGAAAAAGTAAACAGCAAAGAGAAGTCTTAAGGGACTTACCAGAAGTGAACTGTTTACATTCCTACATGGAAAGACAATATTTGTAACTCTTAAAACTTCTCAGTATCTGGGTAGTTGGTGGGACCACACACATACATGTACACGCATGCACGCACGCACACATACACACATGCACACACACACAGAGGCAGAGAGCACAGAGTGAATTGAATAGGATGGGACCATAGCTTAAAAGAAATTAAGGTAAATGGTGAGAGAGAAATGTAGTGGGAGGAAAGAGGGTGAAATGGAATGGGGTAATTATATGTCATTTAAGAGGGAAGTAGGAGACTTTTTAGTGGAGGGAAAAAGAGGAGAGCTGAGGAAAAAAAAAACAATTAGTTTACCCTCATCACATTTGACTAAAGGAAGGAATAAAATGCACACTCATTTTGGTATGAAAACCTATCTTACAGTATAGGAAAGTGGGGGAGAAGGAGATAAGCAAGGGGGGGATGATGGAAGGGAGGGCAAAGGGAGGAGGGAGCAATTTGAAGTCAACACTTGGGGAGGGACAGGATCAAAACACAGAAGAGAAACAATGGGGGGCAGGATAGGATGGAGGGTAATTCAGTTAGTCTTACACAACATGACTATGAGGGAAGTCATTTGCAAAATTACACAGATATGGCCTATATTGAATTGCCTGCCTTCCCAAAGGGAATGGTTGGGGAGGGAGGGATGGGGAGAATTTGGAACTCAAAGTTTTAGGAACAACTGTTTAGTATTGCTGTTGCTACTAGGAAAGAAGACATACAGTTAATGAGGAATAGAAAGTCATCTGGCCCTACAGGAGAAAAGAGAAGATGGAGACAAGAGAAGGGAGGGATGACAGAAGAGAGGGCAGATTGGAGATAGGGAAAATTAGATGCTTGGGGTATTGGGGTGGGGGGAGAGGAGAAAAGGGGAGAAAATTTGGAACCCAAAATTTTGTGAAAATGAATGTAAAAAGTTAAATTAATTAATTAATTAATTAATTAACTTAAAAAAAAATATCATTTGCTATATGGGACAGCTCTTGCAGAATAGAGAAAGGGTACTGGGAGACATTCTGTTAATGCTAAAACAAAAGATATCAACCACAAGTTATTATTTTAAAGTAACCTGCTTATTATATGCTTAAAAAGAAAAAAAACCACAGTACACACTGGAGATTTGCAGTTTCATATACAGCCCTCATTTTCTGTTCTACTGTATATACAAGTGTCCATTTTAGTTGATATTTGTAAAATTCAAAATGTTTTTAAATGCAAGGAAAATAAATAAGAATGTGCAAAGTTGGGGTTGAGGGGGAATAGAAAGAAACCTTCCCTCAAAAAAGAGAAAAAAAAAGACCCCATGTTCTTCTGATAGAGAAATCTTCAACGTGGAAAATGAGACCAGGTAGCCTCAGCCACAGGGCACCTCCAGAAAGAGAGACTCTGCCCGATGATGGGGCAGGCTGAAAGGTCATCAATCTGTTTATCTTTACAGTGGATTAAAGATTATTTACAGTAGTCAGCTATTAACAAAACAAAATCAGAATCTGGAGTTGAAAGGAACCTCAGGAAATCATTTAGTCCATTTCTAGTTATATTGCAGAAGGGGAAATGGAGCCTCAGGCAAGTGGAGGGCTTTGCCAAGGGTGACAGTAAAAAACTGACATCTCCTGCCTCCAACTGGTTCATGGAGGTCGTATGAGGATATATATCCTCATACGACCTCCATGAACCTGTATACATACTGTTTGTTCCCACCTCCAGAATGTATTTCTCCTTGAAATGAGGAACTATTTCAGGATTTACTTCTTGTATCCTTGAGCAGTGCCTAGCACATAGTAAGTGCTTAATAAATGCTCACTGAATGAATAAATGAATGAATGGATGATGCTAGTATGTCTGGCACAGCCCCTACAAAGGCAGCTCTGCATGATCAAGTGCTTTTAGAGCAAAAAGAAATAATAGGTCACAAGTGGCTCATTCAAGTGAAGTTGCTCAAGAAGGCCTGGGTTTGGAATTCGAGGACCCCTTGCCAAACCATGTGGAATTCTCTTCTAGTTATTTCATGATTTCATGTGCCTATAAGCTTATCTCACAAAGAGACTCTCAGCTGGCTCAAGAGCAGGTATCATGTCCTTCCTCAATTCCCTCTGTATTTCCTGCATCACCCAGTACAATGCTGGTCACACGATGAGCACTGAATAAATGTGTGGACACATGTTAGCTCTTCATGTTAGGCCCGACAGTCAGATTTCTTAATTCCTGGTTCCATAAAAAACTAGCCTTGGAATGATCTGCCACCCTTTGGACTGGAAAGAACAAAATTAATAAATGAAAAAACATGCATTAAGTGCTAGGGAAAGTGGGAGGGTGGCTGCTTTTAAGGCACTCCCTTGTAATTGGGGGAGAGTTTGTGTATCAGAGGTCAGCTGCAGGGTCAGATGCATCAACAGGGCAGAAGATAATGGCTACTGGGGCAAAGGGCACAGGTGCAGAGCTGAGCTAAGACAAGCACAAGCAATAACAAAGATGGCTAACGGGGAGTTGGCACTAGGCGATTATAAATGCAAGTCAGTTAACTGACTGACTGGATAGAAATAAGGGGACACTAAGGCTGACATCGCTGTCCTTAGTGAATTCAAGCCACCTGGCCAAGATGAGCTATAAGCTGAAAGTCCCTGAAGATGAGATGGCCAAACTACTCTTGGGGTGAAAGGAGCCAGGAGCCAGGAAGGACTAGAGAAGGGGAAAAAAGCTGACTTTGCAAAAAAGTAAGAAGAACAGCTGCAAATGACAAGCCAGTGGCATTGACCTTGATTCTGGACAGAATTTTCGAATGGGTCCCTAAAGGATGGTGTCTGTCTAGAACAGGCAGCAGCGATCACAAAGCACAAGCTGGGCTCCATCAAAACCAGGCCATGCCAGGCTAATCCGATGTCTTTTTTTTGGAGTGTCACTAAACTGGTGGAGCAGGGCAATGTGGCACAGAGAGTTTACTTAGTATTTCATATTTAACATCTTACACCATGCTTGTACAAAAAATACACAGTGCCATTCCTCCACAGATAAGTGGGTAAAAGACAGGAACAAAGCATTTTCAAAAGAAGCACAAGACAAAGAAAGAAAGGAAAACATGCCCCAAATCACTAGTGGTAGAGAAGTTCTATAACTGAGGCTTCACCTCACACCCTAAAGCTGCCAAAGATGGAAAGCCAGTAACGTGACTCTGCTGTTCATAAAGCTCTCAATTGGCCCAGCTTGTCAGGACCTCAGTTTGGAACCATGAGAGAAAAGTGACTGAACTCTTCATGTCCTCTAAGAAAGTGAACCCACTGTTAAGCACATGCCCCAAAAAAGGCAGACAGAAACAAGTCAAACACATACAAAGCGTTCATCCTCCCTCTGGTCACAAAGAAATGGAAACAAAGGGAGTGTCCATTAATGAGGAAGTGGCTGAAAAAACTGGCATATGAACCCAAGGGAATACACTGTGCAGCAAGAAATGACAAGTAGGAGGGATTCAGAGAAGCAAGATCAGCGATAGAAAGGGGATTATGGGTATAAACGGATGAAGGGCCAAAAGAACACACAAAGCCTACATCAATGTAAGCTGAAGGGCATAAAAAGTCACTGAAGACCAACACTGGTCCTAAAGAATAGAGCATGAAAGACCTCCCTCCTCAAATGGAGGAGACAGGAACTCCTAGGGCAGAATGCTACTTACAGGTTTAAATGGAGTCACAGTATCAAGTGGTTTTATCTGATTGGTTTTCTTTGTTACAAGGGATGTTTCAAATTAGAAATGACTGATGTAAAACCAAAGGGCATCAGTAAAAGTTTTGTAACAGAGACCTGACCAATGGGAGCTCCTGCTTTCATAGAGGGGGGATGACATGCAATGGAAGGTCCCTTCTCCCCAGTCTGGAGTACAGCAGTGAGGGGAAAAAGTCAAAAAAGCTGGGGGGGAAGGGAACAGGGCTTTTAAGAAAAAGATTGAAGTATAGCAGAAGGAAAAAATCATAACTTGAAAAAAACCCTCAATATTAGAGACAGATGGAAGAAAATATAAACCCAACTCTTACAGCTTTAAATGTGAATGGATTCAACAATCCAGTAAAATAAAAAGAGTAACATGTTGGATTAGAAATCAAAACTTTACAATCTGTTGCTTAAAAGCCATAAATTTAAAAACAGACTTACACAAAATAAAACTGAAGATGCAGGAAAAAATTTACAATGTATCAAGTGAATCCAAAAAAGTAAGAGTTGCAATCAAGCTAGCAGACAAAGCAAAATCAAACACTCGAAAAAACATAAAGAGATAAACAAGAAAACTACATTATGCTATTAAGTGGCAATGTCAATCATTTGTCCCTGAACTGTTTAACATTTTTAGCAACAGCTACAAGTTTAGCAACAAGTATCAAATCTGGAGATAACAAAAAGCTGGGAGGAATAACTAATAAGGCACAGGACAGAATCCAGAGATCTGACAAGCCAGAAACACTGGGCCAGGCCTAGGGAGATGAGAAAAATATAAAGTCTCTGACACACGGACTCTAAAAATCAACCTCACAAGTTCAAAGTAGGAGATGGAGGGGTGGGGGAGGGGGAATGGTTTTCTGTAAAAGCTCTGCAGGTTACAGTAGTCTGCCACCTAGAAAAGAGCTTCAAGAAAGACAGAACAGCTTTTTCAAGAACCACAAGGACTGTCATGTGGAACAAACACCCTCCCCATTCTGCATGGCCCCAGAGAGAATGAGAAACAGCAAAGAGACAAACTTAGGTTTGAAGGAAGGAAAAACTTCCTAAAGATAAGAGCCAACCAAAAGCGGCATGGGACAGCTCTGGGGCCTTGGGTTCCTTCCTCAATGGAATTCTGCAAGGATGGACCGGACTGGTCTAGCCTGGATGGTCACTGGGCTCCCTTTCATGTCTTGTGAGTCTGTGAACTGTATTCAGAAGGTGACAAACAGCTGGCACATCAGGAATGGACTGGATGTTTATGCAAGAGTGAAACCCACCTGAATATTGAACGTCTTATGAGTATCGCACAATGTTTGGGGTTGAAGGGGCCTGAGAGGCCACTCAATCTCCAAGCTGGAAGGGCCTCCAGAAGCTCCTCCTATCCTCTGGCCTAAGTGTTAGCCCAAGCTCAAAAACAGTTATGTTGTAATTGGGAACAAAGTGCTCTGTCATAGTTCTTGCTGCCCTCAGAAAAGCTAACAGAGCTGGCAGACTTGATCCCTTCACAAGACTGCACTGACAGGGTGGATTCCTTTTCCTCTGGGATTCCACCTTAATGTCACCTTTTAAGGGGAAAGGAAAGACACTAAGTTAGATGTCAGGAGACCTGCGTTGAAACTCTAGCTCTGTCACTTGGATAAAATTGGAAAGTGTCCTGAGATGTGACAGCCGAATTCCAATCTCAGCTGCAGCTTGTCTGGCTTGCTGTGGTTTCCAATTTCTCTTCTTACAAATTTAAGCCTGGCTGTGTGTGTTACTTACAGTGTGTATGACCGTGAGCCTGTCATTTCTCCTCATTTATAAAATAAGGGAGGTGGATGAGATGCCCTCTAAGGACCTCCCTAGTTCTAAATCTATAATCCTAAAGTCTCTCAGATCTAAAGCCTATGGCCTTATAACCTTTCCCACTTTCTCCTTAACAAGGATCTTTTGAGCACCAACCCTGCGCTGACACCAGGGAGGCTGTTTTTGTCGGACTTTGTGCCTGGGTACGCAGTAAGTGCTCAACAAATGCCTGTCCTTGACTCCTCCTACTCATCCAACATTTCCAATTTGTTGCCTAGAATATGTCCCCTTTTCGCCTCTGACATTGCCCTCTCTATGGTAATAACTCCTGGGGGGGTCTCTCCCCTCACCAATCCACCCTCCTACACACGTCAGATCATACCCACGCCTCCTTCTCCCCAATAAACTCCAGGGGCTCCCTATGGTCCTGAGGGGCAGACACAGCATCTTTACTCGGCATTCAAAGTCCCTCCTCTCTGACCAGGCTTCTTACACCTCACTCCCGCCGCGGAACCCTCCCTCTCCAGACTCCGAGCATTTTCCCCAGCTGTGCCCCATGCCTGGAGTGCCCTCCCTCCTGCTGCTTCCTTCAGGGTTAAATCCCACCTCCTGCAGAACGCCTTCGCCCACTTATTCGGGGGCCTTCCTTCCCCCTAATTAGCCCCAGTTTATCGCGGACGTAGCCGCGTCCCCCGGAGGGGTGGGAGGGTGAGCTCCTCAGGGCAGGGCCGGCCTCGTATCCCAAGCCCAGGCCGTTACCTTGGTCATCCCCACGCCCACCACGAACACGCGCGGCGGGGAGGCTCTCAGCATCGGGAGGGCGGAGGCCATGGCAGGGGGCGCAGGAGGGCGCAGGGGGACGGCGCAGAAGGGCGCAGCACGGCGCACGACGCCTGACCCGACCGGCAGACCGACCCGGCCGACTGACGGGAGAAAGCTCAGGCTCCCGGAGGGGGCGGGGCGGGGCGGGGCAAGTCCTTGCGTCATTCGGCAGGAGCCGAATCCAGAGTCCCGACGCAGGCTCCCGCCCATCTCGCGCCCTGGGGACGGGCGTGCGCGTGCGCGAGTCTGATCCAAGCGGCTCCTGAAATCCACCCCCCCGTGGAGCTCTCCTAGATGCGCGTGCGCGTCTCCTCACATACACACTACACCCCCCCCCACACGTAGCACGCTTCCAGATGCGCGTGCGCGCGCCGCCCGTCTTCCCCCCGCTAGTCCGCAGTCGGGCCTACCTTGTGGTTGCGGGTGCGCGTGCGGTTGGTCCACGGCTGCGTGGAGGTTTCTGAGGCGCCCGGAGCGTGCCGGGCGGGGCCAAGTGCTTGGCAAATACCTTCTCTTTGGGAGGGAGAAGCCCCCAGCTACCCTGGGCATCCAGCCTGCCGGGGTGAGTGGCTGAGGGGCACAGTGACGGGGGCACCCGCCTGGGTGTGCGGTGCTGGTGATCGATCACCTGGCAGCAGCAGCAGCCCCCCCCACACCCCGTGGGGCCCTCCTCTGAGCATCCCCGCCGGCATCACACGCACACACAGACGCATCACACACACACCATACACAGGCACACCACCACACAGACACACGCACACGTGCACCACACACGCCACACACACACTCACCACACACACAGACACACACCACACACACGCATCACACACACCATACACAGGCACACCACACACACAGACACACACGCACACGTGCACCACACGCCACACACACAGACACCATATACACAGACACGCACCACACACACACATCACACACACCATACACGGGCACAACACACACAGACACACACGCACACGTGCACCACACACGCCACACACACACTCACCACACACACAGACACACACCACACACACGCATCACACACACCATACACAGGCACACCACACACGCCACACACACTCACCACACACACAGACACGCACCACACACACGCATCACACACCATACACAGGCACACCACCACACAGACACACGCACACGTGCACCACACGCCACACACACACTCACCATATACACAGACACACCACAGACCCGCACCACACGCCACACACACTCACCATATACACAGACACGCACCACACACACGCATCACACACACCATACACGGGCACACCACACACAGACACACACGCACGCGTGCACCACACACACAGACACACACGCACACGTGCACCACACACGCCACACACACACTCACCATATACACAGACACACGCACACACAGACCCGCACCACACGACACACACGCATCACACGCATCATACACAGGCACACCACACACACAGACATACACGCACACGTGCACCACACGCCACACACACTCACCATATACACAGACACACGCACACACAGACCCGCACCACACACACAGACACACACGCATCACACGCATCACACACACCATACACAGGCACACCACACACACAGACACACACGCACACGTGCACCACACACACGCATCACACACACCATACACGGGCACACCACACACACAGACACACACGCACACGTGCACCACACGCCACACACACACTCACCATATACACAGACACACGCACACACAGACCCGCACCACACGCCACACACACTCACCATATACACAGACACGCACCACACACACTCATCACACACACCATACACGGGCACACCACACACAGACACACGCACACGTGCACCACACACACAGACACACACGCACACGTGCACCACACACGCCACACACACACTCACCATATACACAGACACACGCACACACAGACCCGCACCACACGACACACACGCATCACACGCATCATACACAGGCACACCACACACACAGACACACACGCACACGTGCACCACACGCCACACACACTCACCATATACACAGACACACGCACACACAGACCCGCACCACACACACAGACACACACGCATCACACACACCATACACAGGCACACCACACACACAGACACACGCACACGTGCACCACACACGTCACACACACACCACACACACAGACACACACGCATCACACACGCCACACACACACTCACCATATACACAGACACGCACACACAGACCCGCACCACACGACACACACGCATCACACATGCACGCACACACCCTGCAGAAGTCATTCTTTCTGGCCAAGTGACTTATGTTTAGGACCTTGTTCGCGTCTCTCCCGATCACCCTCGGTGACTCGTGTCCGCGCTGACCACCCCCTTCAGCTCCAGAACCTGAGATTATTATATAATCATATAATTTCCTCCAATGAAATTCTATCAGTCAAAGGATGCGGTGGCTTGAGCTTTAAGAGACGAGTCTCAGAGAGACAGACTTGGAGTTTACTGATACCCCTTGAGGGGGAGTGAAATAGACTGTGAGCACCTTGAGGATTGAGCGTCATTCCGTGGACTGTTTGCTTCAGCTGGACCTATATTTTGTTCTCTATCAAAGGAACGTAAGACCAGTCGGAGAAAATAGAGTAAATGAAAGGAAGAGGGGTTCCTTCCCTCCCTAGCCCAGTGCCTGGCGCACAGTAGGCCCTTAATAAATATTTATTGGATTGACTTTCTGCACACATCTTTCCTCCTCCCTTACCCAACAAGTCACCTCTTGTAATAAAAAATTCAAAAGACAAGGGAGAAAACTAGTAATAGTGACAGAACTAGCATTTCTATAGTGTTTTACAAACAGTATCTCACTTGACCCTCACAACAGAACTGGGAGGTAGAAGCTGTGGTTCCTCATGTGTGAAATGAGGGAGTTGGGGCGCAGGGACATTAAATGTTTTGCCCAGCATCGCACAGCTGTTAAGAATCCAAGGCCAAATTTCCTGACTCCAAAGGCAACACTAACTACTGTACCACCCCACTGCCTCAATCCAACTACCCAACCATATCTGACAGGAGGTATAACATTCCACACCCATACTCAGATACCTGGAGTCTCTCACATGGTAGAAGGGCATCAGACATGGAGTCAGGAAGAGTCCAGTTCAAACACTTGTTCATTCTTCCTTCTCCAAGAAGACCAATGATATGGTGAGGGTGATGTCATGAATTGGACTTAAGTGAGACAGAGCCACTCAAAGTCATCAGCCTCACTCTCTCATCCAGAGAGTGGCAAGGCAAGCCATCATAACATGTCCAACAAATGGTTGACCAACTTCTGCTTAAAGGCTCCAATAAGGGGGGAAGCCTGTCGCTTCCTGAACTTTCCCCTTTAGGACAACTCTGATTGTTAGATCTTTCCTGAGAATAATCCTCAGTTTGTCTCACTGTAACTTTTACTCTCTACTCATGGTTCTAGTTTCTGGGGCCAAAGAACCAGAACAAGCCTGATTCTTGCTCCATAGGATGGCATTTCAATACTTGAAGACAGCTTATACATCCTTCACCCACTGTGAGTGAGTGAGTTCAGCAGTCGCTAGCTGTGTGACCTCATGGAAGTTATTTAATGTCTCTCGGTGTCCTCACCCGCAAAATGTGAATGATAAGAGCACCTGCCTCCCAGAGTTCTTGTAAGGAACAAATGAGACAATATTTGTAAAGCTTTTTGCCAACCTTGAAGCTCTACATAAATGCTAGCTATTAGTATAACAATAATAATTATTGTCCCACCTCTGCAAAGAAAGGAAGGGGGCACATTTCCTCAACTCATCTTTAGTTGCCCAGGTTTGGTCACTGTAAAATCATCAGTTCGGTTTTTTGTTCTTTCCCTTTCCATTATTGCAGTAATGACATAGATTCTTTCCTGGCTTCACTGTGTATCAGTTCATGTAAGTCTTCCCATGCTTCTCTATGGTCATCATCATGGTCAGTGCTTCTTATAGTACAATACATTCATTACCACAATTGTTTGTAGCCATCCCCCAGTCATTAGACAACAATTGTTTCTAGTTCTTGGCTACCACAAAATGTGTTGCTATGCCTGTTTTGGTATAGGTGGAACCTTTTGTCTTTGACCTCCTTGTAGTATAATAACCCCAGCAGTGAGATTTCTGGTACAAAAGGCATGGACATATTACTGTAGTCACTTTTTGGCATAATTCCAAATTGTTCCAGAAGAGTTGAAGCAATCCACAACTCCACCAACAGAGTATGAGCATGCTTGTATTCCTGCAACCCCAGACTAAGTCTTATTCATCTCTCTATCTCCTCAATTACTAAAGCAGTACCTTGTACATAGTAGGTTGTTAATAAATATTTATTCAATGCATCACTGAGTGAGTCTAAGGCCAACCCTGCTCCCCAACAACCTTCTTCTAGCCTGACCCCTGGAATTTTTTCCAATCTTCCTCCTACTCAACCTCTCCTAAATGTGATGTTGTTAATTACTTTCTTGAAGTATCTTGTCTTCCATGACTCTACCCTACCTTGGCTCGTCTCCTACTTCCCCAACAGCTGATTCTTTATCTCCTTAACTGAACCCTTTTCCTTCCTTGATACCAGTTTTGTCTCTTCCTCAAGCCTCAGGCCTTGGTCCTTTTCTCTCCTTCAAAACTCACAGTCACAGAGGTCAAATGTAAGAAGGTGGAACAATAGACAGATCACTGGGCTTGGAATCGGGATGCTTCATCTTCATAAGTTCAAATCTGACCTCAGACATTTACTGGCTGTGTGATCCCAGGCAAGTCACTTCACTGTGTTTGCCTCAGTTTCCTCATCTTTAAAATGGGCTGGAGAAGGAAACCACTGCAGTATAATTAACCGGAAAATGGAGTCACAAAGATTCCTGAAATGCCTGAACAATAACCAAAAGGTCATAAGTGTGCCCATGGTGTCAGTCCTCACTTTGTTTATGGAACCTTCTAAATCTATATCTAATCTGGTTGTTCCAGTCAAACTCACCCCTTTTTCACCAATCATCTCTTCTTCTAAACGGTCCCATTTCGGACATTCTTCCACTCTCCCAGGCTAAACTCTTGAAGTGATCAGAACTTTTCTTTGTATTATCCAGCACAAAACTTTCCCTCAAACCAGTGATCTAATCAGCACTCCTCAAATGAGACTAGACTTTGTCCACATTTGAACTCCTGCTCTGAGCCATTTCCCATACTTCCCTGCCTCCTTATTGTCCATCTTCATCCTACTGGGTAGACCACCACCAACATTCTATGGCAGTCAAAAAAAAAAGTAATGTAAACTTGGATTTCATTGAGAGGGACGTGGTATCCAGAACAGGAAGGGGAAAGTCCTTCTGTCCTCTGATCTATTCCTACCTCATCTAGGGTATTGGGTTCAGTTCTAGGGGGTCCAATATAGAAAGAATATTGGTAACTTAGAGAGCATCCAGAGGAGGTTGGAAAAATCACAGAAGCACAGAATTTAACAGCTTGAAGAGACCTCAGTCTATTGAGCCTCTACACCTGTGGAAAGTACTACCATTGGTGGGAAAGCCATCACAAAGGTGCTGGGGAGAGGTAAGCTTAGCCTGGAAATTACCATGACTAAGCCTAATTTGGGAGTCTAGATCTAGGTCTCTGGGAAATAAAGCAGCCTATAGCACTTGCTGGGAGCTAGGAAGATGGGCAAGAAAGATGGGCAGACAGGTGCACTTCACAGGCAGGCAGAGGAGGACCTGCTCTAGGTGCTGGGAGCTACAGAGGAATGCAGAGGGAAGGAGTATAGAGGTGTTAAGGTTCCCCCCCCAAGAGCCTAGAACCTCTGAAAGAAGCATATCTAGAGAAGCTGGCCTGGATGTAGCTTTCTAGTAGCCTGCCCAAGGAAATGGCTTTAAGGGACAGAGGTCAAGCAGGTTTCTGGACTCCAAGAGCCCTGATTTCAGTTCTGTTTGTTTTCACTGACTTGGAAATAAACTTTGCTTATTCACAGAAAACACACAAATTTAACCCTCCCTTCAAAGCTCGCCTTCTCCATGAAGCTTTCCCAGCTCACTCCAGTCCCAGGTGGTCTTTTCATCCTCTGATCCTACAGAACTCATGATCCTTATACCACTTTCAAAGACTCATCTTAAATGTCCAACATGTTCATAGGATTATAACTATCCATAGCTAGAAGGGACCTCATGGGCCAATTCCACCCCCCCATTTTACAGATGAGGAAACTGAGGTTAAGAGGCTTGCCGACAGTCACCCAGGGAGTAAAGAATGGAGCCAGGATTGGAGTTGAGGTTCTCTGTCACTAGAACCAGGATACTTGAGGAGGAGGGGAACTAGCACAGGTCTGTCCAGAATGAAGGTTCCCGGGTCCATAGTACAGAGCAAAGGGCCCAGTTCTCACCTGGCTGCTCCATGTGAAACCACACACTCCCCTGCCCAGTCTTGGACCTGCACTCTAACTGGAGACTGGGGCCTAGCCTCTTGGACTGTTACCAGCTGGCAAACAAACTTGGATCTGACTGGACCAAGTACTACTTTGATCCCTGCAATGATCCCTTGATCCCATTGCACCACACACTGTTGATTTGATTAATTCCCTCTTCCCTTTCAGTATATCCACCCCCCAGTCACCTGTTTTAAAGAAAACAAAAGGAACAAGACAATCCAATCCAGTGGACCCTGGTGTCTAACAGGCAAACTCACCTTGTGTTACCTGTGATAATCATTTAATATAAATTTTGGCCTTTAATAAGGGCCAGAGCTTGAATTAAGAAGAGCCTGGACCTAACAGTCTCTTTTTTCTCTGAAGTAAACTCAGAGAATACTTCTTCCTACATCAACAAAGCCAGATGAGGCTGACTTAACATCCCTTATGAGACCCTTTACCCAAGACACTATCTTGAATAATGGGACTTTTTCCATATCTTCATATTTTGTGGACATATGCTGTGTTATGGCATGTTAATGGTAAAGAAAACACAGGTATTTGGGGTCATAATTTCAATTGAAACTGTCAACTCTGTTATCTTATTGTATTTACAACCTATACAATTAAGAAATTTCTTTCTCATGGTCTGGTTAATTATTCATGGATAACCATAAATCTGAAGGACACAGACTGCCTTGGATTGTCCTAAACAGATTTAAGCCTGGTCATTCTTGTATTAGTGAGTCAGAAGTTTCTTCTGGCTCCATGATCATGTAAGCGCAAGCTTTAAGGGAATAAACTGTATGCATTTAGCCTATTTGCCTTTTTCTTAACCAAACTTTCAGGTCAACACTTGGAACCAGGCCACCAAGTTATTTTCAAATGAAACTTCAGTGCTGATACACCCTGCCCCTCCTGCTTTCTAACTCCCTTTTATGGAGTGTCTTCCACCATTAGAGTGTATGCTCCTTGAGGGCAGGGACTGTGGCTTGTTCGTTTCTATCCTGAACACTTAGCTCAGTGTCTAGTACATAGTAAGTTCAGTGGAAGGCATTATACTAGAAAAAATAGGTCCTGCCGGCCCTCAAGGAACTTCCATTCTCATGGAAAGATATAGTATGTGATAATATTTAATATAAATTTTGGACTTTAATAAGGGCCAAAGCTTGAATTAAGAAGAGTCTGGACCTAATAGTCTCTTTGGTTATCTTAAATAAACTGAGAGAATGCCTTTTGGTTTGTCAGCAAAATAAATGGGGCTGACTTAGCAATTCCCTTAGGAGACCCTTTTCCTGGCATCTTAAAGATAAGGAAAAAAACACAGATGTCCTGAGTTGTAATTTCAACTGAATCTTTGTTAAAGGTACCCTTTCCTGTGTCAGCAGCTTCAAGGACCTGTTTAGGACAGGATGCCTGCCACTAAAATGGTGAGATTTTCTCCTTATCATATGTCACAGAGACATATGCTACAGGGAGGAAGTTTACACAGGCTGGAATCATAAAACCCAAGCAACACTGCTTTGTTCTTACTAAATTCATGATTTGTTCAATTGAGTTCCTTTCTCACAGCAAAATGTATTTAAACTGGAATATTTCTGTACCAGGCAGTCAAATAATCTCTGACTCTATAGTACTATGGTTATCATTATCTTTAAGGGAATTGTTTAATTAAATCACAAAATGTATGCATTTAACCTGTGACCTTTCCTTTAACAAAACTTTCAGGTCAATGTATGTAAACAAGTACAAATACAAAAACTAGACAAGGCAAACTTGTTTGGTTCTAATATAGAACATTTCTATGACACTTTGGTTTTACCAAGCATTTTTTTCACCACAACCTTGGTAACTAGGAGGTCAAGTAGACAAAGAAGGAAACTGAGGCCCAGAGAAATAAGCTGACTTGTCTAACGTCACACAGTTAGTGGTGGAGGCAGGGTTTGATCTCCTGACTCCCAAGTCCAGTGCTCTGTATACACTATACCCATGAGAGCAATGGCCCTATGCCCTGGTGCCCTCTCAGCAGGGAAAGGTAACAGGACTTTTGAAACCAACAGCAGTACAGAGGTCAGCAAACATTCATTTAGTTTGTACTATGTCTCAGGTACTATTTCCCTAAGCCAAAACTGGGGGTCACTGGTCACAGCGGTTTCATCAATCTAGAACAACATATTCCATGGATCTATTGTGACAGGCTGTTATTGTGTGCAGTCTTTGAATTATTATGTGCCCTGTCACATTCTGTATCACTGGGATCGTTGCTTACCTGACCCAGGTGTGATAGCAATGATTCCTTTGTAGGGGTTATTGGTTGTAGAATTATAAGGGGGGGCCATGCCACATGAAACATGCCCAGAGTTACCCTCACTGGCTGACCCAGTGGGCTTACTCAGCACTTAGAGACACTGGAGATTAAGAATTCTGCTGGCTGCTTTTGACCATGTAGTGACTTAGCATTAAAGGATATAGGTGAGTTTAGTGTCAAGATACTATTAGGAGATACCCTGTTTTCCAGAGCTAAGATCAAGCAAGCAAGCCATGTCCTGAACTTCACAAAGAAACAATTCTTTGCCCTCACTCTCTGGATGATCTCACCCTCTGGCAAAATCATGTAATTATTATATTGCTTCGACCAGCCCATCCTCCAAGCTTCTGCCTTGGTCAAGTTCACCATTCTTTGTGAGGAAAACTCCAGGGCCCCTCTGTGACCCAGATGATCTGGGATCACTCTGGTGAGGATATTCTTTCTTAAAATGCACACCTCTGTTAATTGGCCTCTCTGCATGCCTCTGCTGATTTGTGTTGCATTTTTGTGGGGTTTTTTTTACCGCACTCCTCTGTAAAATTGTAAATGTGTGCCTCTTGTGTCTTTGAATGTCTCTTTTTCAAACTACAAATCTCTATAAAGTTGAAACTGCATGCCTCAGTAACTATATGCCTCTGTACAGACTGTAAGTGCTTGCTTTGTCAAAGCTATCTCTATCTGTTTGATTCTGTCTTGCAGTTTTGTCTGTGTCTTTGTAAAATGTAAAATATTTGTGTTGTGTTTGTGTTGTGAGCTGGATTCTGTTACTTTGAAAGATTTGAGATGTAGCCAGCCAGAAAAACTTCTAAGGGCTGTAGCCAAAGAATTTAGAACACTTTCATAGTTGAAGTAATTGTCTCAGAACTAACTTCCACTTTAGGCTTTCTGCCGGTGATTAGGTTATGAGAGGAAAAAAAACCTGTAAGATATTTTTTCTATCATTTCAACTTTAGTTATACTGGAATTACAGGGGGAAAAAGAAGTCAGATAATCAAAGTTTGTGGAACTACTAAAAACATCTTAGCAGATTTGGGAAATTTGAAGATTAATTATTTTTAAATTACAGAGGAGAAATACTCCTGGGACTTTGGGTGATTCCAAAAACTCACTCCCTTCTGAAATATCTTAGTAAGTTTTGGGGTATCACTCTGTAGAATTTGTTTTAAGGAAAAATATGGATTATATTTTATAAAAGTTTTAAAAGTAAATGGCAAGATTTATAGTTTCATTGTTCTAGGACAATGAAGGCAGGCAACATGGCCAGACCATAGGAGATGCACTCTTTGAAGCATAGTTTGAATGCTCAGCAATTCAGCTCAAACAAAGACTTCAGTGTCTGGGACCTTCTGCCAGATGATCTTCAGAATCTTCCTAAGACAGTTCAAATGAAAGCTACTACTCAGGTAGTACTGGGATGGAGAATAGATCCTTTATCTAGATTGCCCAAGGCAGAGGTGATCTGGTTAGAGATGAGTCTCTTTGTCCAAGGTCAAAATAATCAGTCAGATATTCCACCCCTTATCAGACTAGGCCCAACTCTCATTCCAATAGTCATTCTCTCATTAATTATTAACGAAATGGAGTTGATTTCCACCTAATGGGAATATCCACTGTCCCGAGGGTATTAAAACTTTGTTTCCCAAGAGTGCCACTGACCTTATTTTGTTAATTATTTGCTAGCCATAATTAATAAATTGAATATTAATTACCCAGAAAGTATGTCTCTCAGACTTTGTATTCCTCACATCTGTAAAATGAGGAGTTGGATATAAGGGACCCTGACATTCTTTCTCACCTTTGAGGATCTAAGTCTCTGATTCTAGGACCTTCTTTGTAGCCTTTTAGAGCTGCCTGGGGCACTGAGAGATTAATTGACTTGTGGAGTCACCCAGCCAGTTCCTGGCTTTGAGACCAGCTCTACCTACCATACAAAGCTGCCTCTCTTCCCGTACCCTATTCCTATACAATACCTGTCCCATACCCTTTTTATATCACATGTTGAGTAGCCTTCTATCCCGCCTCCTTCTGAGCCCAGTTTACCCAGATTTTAGTGAAGCTTCAAATAAAGCCCCTGTTTTTATTCTAGGGGTAAATGGAGATACAGGAATTAGATAATCAGGTAATTAGATGGATTTGGGACTGGTTGAGTGGCCAGTCTCACAGACAAGTTATTCATGGTTTAAAGGCAACTTTATGGCAGGTCTCTACTGAAATACCTCAGGTATCTGTATTTGATCTTGAGCTTTTTAACTTTTTTTTTAGGAGGGAAGGCAAGGGGTTAAGTGACTTGCCCAAGGTCACACAGCTAGTAAGTGTCAAGTGTCTGAAATCGAATTTGAACTCAGGCCCTCCTGGTTCCAGGGCCTGTGCTCTACTCACTGCACCCCTAGCTGCCCCTGCTTTTTAATTTTGCAATCAAGAGTAGTCAATATTAATGTTATACTTTAATGCTTTACCCATATTATCTCATTTGACCCTTCAAGCTAAGTCATATTATCATCATTTACATATAGGGAAACTGAGGCTAGAAGAGATTAAGTGACTTGCCCAGACTCACAAAGCTAACAAATGTCTGAGGCAAGATTTGAACTAAGTTAGTCTTCCTAACTCAAGGTCCAGGGCTCTAATCTTTATACCGACTAGCTGCCAGAGTCGCTTTTATCAGTGACTTAGATTAATGGTTGCCATATTTTGTTCAAATACTCCTTGCAGTAAAAACTTTTTGATTATACTCCCCCATATCTATCTACCTATCTATATCTATCTATAACTATCTATCTATATCTATTTATCTATCTATATCTACCTATCTATATCTATCTATATCTACCTATCCATTTAGAAATTGTATACATTTACTGCTATTGTCATTGCTTGCCCTATCATGGTGATGGATTGAGTTGTATGTGAACAGGATTTAGGTGAGGCCGAGCTGCACAAAGTCACCAGCCTCGCTCTCTCTTCCTGAGTCATCAAAGTCCAATGCAGGCCAAAAGTCAGGATGGCTCGTGACAGCCCAGGATGCAGTAGATGACCTTGGCTTCTTCAGTGCCTGACCAAGTTCTGCTACTAACCAAGTGCATTATAAAACTCATACGAAAACAGAAATTTTAACAAAATGAAATAACACTCTATCCGAGAGTCAATGGGAAGCTAGTGGAGTTTACGGAGGAGAGTTGGAGGATCAGACTTGTACTTTAAGAAAATCCCTTAGGCAAGTGTGTGGACCGTACGCTGGGAGGCAGAGACTTAAGACAGGGAGTCAAAAGAGGAGGCTTTGTAACAGGCCAGGGAAGAGTCCTTAGGGCCTGGACAAGGGTAGAAAAAGGGGCACGGTTGTGAGAAATGTCGAGGGTAGAAATGATGAGATTTGGCAACAAGTCAGATATAAGAGGTGACACTTAGGTTGTGAGTCTGGGCTACTGGGAGAATGAAGGTACCCTTAACAGTGAGAACTGGGAAGAGGGGAGGGTCTAGGCGGAAGATAATGTAATAAGATCTGTGATGAAGGGCGACCCATGCTCATCCCATGGAGGCAAAGCTCCTGAGAACACAGAGTCTGCCCTTGCAGGGTTCTTGCCACAGCTATGAGGTAAGCTGATCTGGGGGCTAGGGGATGGGCATGCTGAAGGGGAAACAGGGATTTTCCCAAGGACATCTGAACTATTCAAATATCCAAACAGAGCTAGACTCAAAGTCCTGAAAAGAGCAAATAAGAGATGTAGGGCATAAGGTGGGCAGCTGGTGAAAAACAAGCTTAACAAGGAACACTAACCTCCCTGGGACTTCCAGGTGAAAGTCAAGCTTTAGTTTATTTGAATAATTCTAATAATAGCTCACATCTCTAACTTTCAGATTTGTAAAGGATTTTTACAAGTATCTCATTTTATTCTCACCACTACGCTGAGAGATAGGTGCTCTTATTATCTCAGTTTAACAGTTGAAGAAACTGAGGCAGCAAGAGGCTAAATGACTTGTTCAGAGTCACACAGCTGGTCAGTATCTGAGGCTGGATTCGAACTCAGGTCATCTTGACTCCAGGCTCTGAGGCACTGACAAGCTGCCCAAGTCTTTTAAATCTAAAAAGACGGGTCATAGTTCCTAAAAGTGCACATTTCATTGAAGCTTTGCTTATGGATCTGCACATCCAGGACTGAAATTTAGCTAAAGTGGCTGGAAATTGACCTTTTTACTTCTATTAAAAGCATAATCAGGATCCTGGACCTCCAGCCCTTTTCTTAATGAAAGGTAACAAGACTTCTTTCCAACAGTGAGTTGGGATCAGGGAAGTGAATGCACCAACTTTCATTTCTGCCAGTTAAATGCTCCCTTAGAACCTTCTCTAGAATCTCAAGATCAAAGGCTGCAGCTTCCTGGAAGTCTCCATAACTTTGTAGCTGTAGTCTGGATTTCCTGTGATAAAAAAGGTGATTTTCAAATCAAATCTTGGACTAGCATTTAGTAAGTGCCAGCTTATTGTAGGCAAGGCACTGTGCTAAGCCCTGGGGATGAAAAGAGGGCAAAACCCAGCATACCCTAGGGAAACTGCCAGTCTAAGGGGAGAAACAACATATAAAGAAGGATAAATCCTCTGTCTTCATGGACATCTCAGCATTGTCTAACTGCTTCTGGTTCAATTCTTCTGTAAACATATTTCATAAATATAGTTATCTATTTTATAAATATATAGATATATTTCATATATAAACATATAAATCTATAAACATAAATATATAGATATATTTTGTAAATTTATATAAGCATATATACACATGCATATATAAACTCTTAAAATTCTATTTCTTTATTCCATTTCTGTAAAACATAACAGTGTTGGGTTTTTTTTTTAAGAAATTGTAGCAGAGTAGTTTACCATGTTCCAAATCTGTTTGAAAATAAAACAAAATAAGAAATGAGGCTCTCAGGAGAAAAGAGAAAATAAAATTATTTCACTACCATAGATTTAGAGATACACAGAGATATTAACTTTTTCATCATTGATACAGAGAAGTTTGATGTAAGATGAGAAGTGGGGAGCATTACATTTAAGTCAGTTCTGGGTGCAAACACAACAGATTGATCTTTTAGACCAAATTCCCTCAGTTCTGTTGGATCTGTGAGAAAGGTCATCAATCTTTTTGAAATTGTTGAATTGTGTTTGCTAGCCAACATAAACGCTTTTACGAAAATTCCTGTGTGGTAATGAGGGGTGTCATGTCAGACATCCTCCTCTCCATCCACGCTCTGCCTTCTAGCCTTCAGAACCATGCCTTCCCTATACTGGCTCAGCACCTGTGGCTGCGCACCCCCTGTACCTTCTCCCATTGGTGAGATCTCCCTGGAGCCTTTGTTTTATGGAACATTCATCCTCTCTCTCCCTGCTACTAATTTTTTTGGATTTTGTAATCCTGCTCTCACTTTCCTCCTCTTCCAGCTTTTTCAGTTCCTTTTTGTATGTTATCTTCCTTCATTAGAACAGAAACTCCCTGAGGGAAGGAACTTGCTTTCTACAGTGACCCCTTCTACATCTCAACTTCATCACATCTCAGTCTCGATACATGTCGGGTCAGCATTAGGAAATTAAGTGGGAATTTTGGGGGCATTTTACAAAAGCCACAGATGACACTTGAGGATCAGTAGATGACACAGAAAAAGTTTAGACACTCAGAAACATATAAAACATATGCATGGTATTGTATAATATCAACATATTTCATCTTTCAATACCATGGTAATTCAGATTTCTCTGGTAGGGAGAGTGACACAAAGTTTTAGGTGGATTTTCCAGCTCACAGGGGTGTTGCGTTCCTAACCCCCTTGATGTAGAAGAGGTCCCAGCACTTAGCACAGTGCCTGGCACATAAGAAGCATTTAATAAATACTTGTTTCCCTCCCTTCTTCCATGTAAGTACCAAGAAAGTCTACCTCATAAAGCCAACTTCAATACTTTCAATGAAAGTGATACTCAGTCATCTGTAAGTTGCCTTAAAAGAGAAGCAGTGTAACATTATGGATGGAGAACAGTGTTTGAAGGAAAACTCTGTCAAATCCTGACTGTATGACCCTGGAAAAGTCATTTCACTTCTCAGTGCTCAAGGAAACTCCCAAAGACTCTCATTGCTGACAGTATTGTCCACCCACCTTTGTAGAGGGATTTTCCTCACCCAGGTCCAGTCCTTAACCACCCTAAAGCGCTTCTGGACTTTCCTCTGCTTAGATGTAACCTGTAATTCCTACCTGCACTGCTCTACCTCTGGGGGCTCAGAGTCAACAACAGAGCAGGGGAAGCAGCCAGCAGAGCTGACTGGCATGTGTAGCCTTTCACTTTTTCTGCACATGCCATCCATGGCTTGTATATAATCAATGAATAGAGAGTACCCCATTTAAGGAGAATAAGGTTGTATTTCTAGCTTTTGAATCTAGAACCAATCCATTAGAACCATAAATCCATGAGAGTATCATGAGTGCCCTTGTTTTCCTCTGTAACACTGACATACTCAGTTTCGATCCACTCCATTACACACACACACACACACACACACACACACACACACACACACCCACACACATGCCAGAAAGGTGGGTTTCTTTTTCCCCCTCAAGGCTTTTTGTGCTTGAAGAAGTCTAATTAATTTTTAATTCATTGACGAACATATAATCCAACAGCAGACTCAGACAAATGTCCTCAAGATATACATGGAGAATTAAGCCTGGAGCTGTTTCCCTGGGTCTGCTTTTGTCTACCTGGTGTTCATTTTCTCTGTACTCACCAAGGCGAGAGAGTCATTCCTACATTTTTTTCTCCACCTCGCTCACCCCCACTCCAGAAATCCTGCAAGTAAGAGGCTGGTGCTTAATCCTTCGTGATCGCTGCAGGCATAAAGCAAGGACGGCCATAGAGGCCGACATTTTCTGATATTGCAGCCCTTACCTCTCATTTTGCTCTGTCAGGCTCCCCAATCCTTCTCTTTTTTCACCTTTCCATACTATCCAATAGTGGTCACAATGGGGAGAAGGCCATTCTCTTCACCTACTGCTTCCCCTAATCCTACGTGGTCCCCACTGTTGCCAAATTACCCAGGAGTTCACTTCCAACATCCCTCTCCTGGCATCAGTTTGTGGAATAAATCTAGAATCTGTCCAGGTACACGTCATCATTTGTTGTTATTCGGTTGTGTCTGACTGTTGGTGACCCCATTTGGGGTTTTCTTGGCAAAGTTACTGGAGTGGTTTGCCATTTCCTTCTCCAGCTCATTTTACAGATAAGGAACACCTAGATGCCTTACAACTTACAACAATAAGTGTCACGTCTTCCTTACTCCAAGTCCAGTGCTTTATCCACTGTACCACCTAACTGCCCCACTAGATAATGCACAAATTGAAATTATAGGCAGCTTGGTAGGGCAGTGTAGATCACTGAACTTCGTGCCAGGATGACCTGAATTCAAATCTAGCCTTAGACACTTGTTAGCTCCATGATGCTGGGCAAGTCACTTAACTTATGTCTTCAGATCTGTTAGCGATTTTCTTCTGTCCCTTTAATCTTAAGGTTATTCTCCTGCTAGCACAAAGAGCAAAGAGAGAAGAGAGGAAGGGAGATAATGATTAAATTCATGAAAGCTGATGCAGACACCATGGAATAAGAGAAAGGGACCTAGGAACAGACAGCACCTTGGGAACTGGATTTGGCAACAAAAAGATCATTTATAGCTTTGGACAGGGTAGTTTCAGATGAGTGATGAGATCCAAAGCTAGACTGCAGATAGCTGAGAAGTGACTGCCATGTGGCTCTGGACAGGGACGGGTAGATCTTGACAAGCAACCATGCAGGCAAGGGAAAGATTGGAGGGAGAGGAAAGGTCATTCTTGTCTTAAGGGTACAAGCCCAAGGTGCCCAAGTAGAAGTTGGCATTTAGCCCTCTGGCTTGGCCTATACCTTAGAGTAATAATAAAGTACAATGATAATGTCTTCCCTTTGTATAGTCCTACAGCCTAGAGTCATAAGTCGAAGATCACACAGATAAGTGTTACTCCTGAAAGTTCCTCAGTAATAACCCCAGGGTTCATGCCTTGGAGTTTCCTCTGGAACCATCAGAAGGGACCTGAGGGTCTCTAAGATTCTTTAGATCACCACCCTAGGTGACATCCCCTGCAAGGAGAAGAAATTCGGGGTTGACAAAGAGTTAGAAAATCAAACAGGCCTCCTTTCTGGCAGGTCCATCTTACTGAGGACCTCTTCAGGCCACATCGTTCACAGACTAGCAAAGGGGGCTCTTCCACATGGTCCCCACTGCTGCCTAAAGCCTTCCTCTTTCCTTCTTTTTCTCCTTCTTCCTCTTCTGGGTGCTCTCCCATGCCTCAGAGGTACTGTTCAAATGCCAGGGCCCTTCTGCAGGAAACTGCTGTTCTTGTATGTTCATAGCTCTGCCACTTTGAGTAAAGTGCCTGCAGGCTTGCCTCGTACCACAAAATAGAAATCAGTCCTTCATCCAGTCTAACTCTAGCCCAGAGGCTCCTAACCTGGCAGTGGTGGACTTTTTTTAAAAAATGGACAATTATGTTTCAATATAATTGGTTTCATTTATAATCCTATGTGTTTTATGCATTTAGAAACATCATTCTGAGAAAAGGTCCATAGGTTTCCCTAGATTGCCAAAAAGGTCCAAGATACCAAAAAGGTTGAGTCCCTAACCTAGTCCATAATTCTCTTTCTTTTCCATAAAAATAGCATGAAAGAAACTGCATTTACCAAATGCTTCACTGAAGTCTGTATAAGTCGTAACTCCTCTCCCATGAACCTTGTCTCTGTGACGCAGTAACATAAATCTTCTGACAGTTCTGTGAACACCACACACACTCTAAGCAATTTCCCGGCTGCGCCTTGCACCTGGAGCACTCTTCTCTCTCCTCTTCCCCCTCCTTGCCTTCTCTACTGGTTTCCTTCAAGTCTCAGCTCAAGTTCCACCTTGTACAAGAAGCCTTGCCTGATTCCCTCTGTGTTACTGCCTTCCCTCCCTTAATTGTCTCCAATTAACCGTCTATATATTCATCCATGGACGTCTGCTCTTTGGGGGCAAGGAATGGCCTTTACCCTTTCTTTGTATTGACACATTCCAGCAGCTTACCAAATGCTAATTGATTTCCTGACTAGCTAAGTAACCCTGTCAAAAATAGAAATCATTTTAGCCTAGGGTGTTCTGCTCTTTCTTAAATCAGGTTTTTATTCTCTTTGGTTTTTAATATCCCTTTTATTTCTGAATCTATCCAACCTTCATCCCCTTCTAGCAAGTTATCTCTGATAAGATGGAAAAAGAGCAAAAAGGCAGTTCGGCAAAAGTCACCATCAAATCAGCTGTGCCTGGCAGTGTGGGCAGCATGCCACCCACCCAGTCCCTCACCTTTGCAAAGAATCGGAGAAGGTGCATTTACGCTTCTCTGGGTTCTTTTTCTTTCCATTGTCATGGTTGAGTATATTCACTCAGCATCAGTTCATAGAAGTCCATAGATTCAGAGAGGATCCCTCCCCAAGTTCTTAATCCTTCCCATAGGACATCTCTTAGGGTCTAGTATTATTCCATTATATTTATGGGCTACCAGAGGCTCGACCATTTCCCCAGTTGATGGCATCCCCCATGCTTCCATCTCTGCTACGTTAAAAAATACTCCCTTGAATATTTTAGTATATTTTAGAATATTTTAGTATATATATGGGGCTTTTTTTCTATCTTCAGCCTCCTTGGGGTATAGACTAGTAACTTTTCCAGCTGCAGGGTAGCTGATACGTGAAATGTGAACCACACAGGTATGGACTGGAGGCAGCCGAAGAAAGGGGAAATCGATTGAGCTCAGCAATGCTGAAACTAGTAGCAGCTGTCAGTTTTGGCAAATGAAATTCCACTTCCATATTTTCTTCTAATGTTTATAGAACATTGTAAGGTTTGCAGAACACTTTATGTATGTTATCTCATCTGATCCTGACAACCACTTTGTGAGGCACACATTCTTATTTCTTCCATATGTTGTATATTTCTTATTTAGCATGGTAGTTGCAAAACTTCCTTTCTTTTGTCTGGGCTCTCTTTTAAACTTCCTTTTTTGAAAAAAAAAATATCCTTTCACTACCTTCTCAGTCATCACCCTTCTTCCCTCCTTCCCCTGCGAGTAAAAGTTCTTCCTTGTAACAAATAAATATAGTCCCTCAAAACACACCCACCCATTGACTGTGTCTGACCATGTCCATCTTTCTGAGGGGCTTACCTATCCCCGCTCTGCAGAAATATGCTTCCTCTGTGAATTTATGGGGTTGTAATTGGTCATTGATCTTGGATCATGAATCTTGTCTTAGTTATTTGCCTTTCAGTATTGCTGTTACTATTTAAATTGTTCTCTCTGTTCCTTTCACTCTCTATTGGTTCATGGGAGTCCTCCCAAATTTCTCTGACTCTGTGCTTCTTGTTATTTCTAATAGTATGAGTATTCCATTATTTTCATATACCATGTCTTATTCAACCAGTCCCCAATTGATAGACATTGCTTTAGTTCCCAGTTGTTTTATCACAACCAAAAGAACTGTTGTAAATATTGATGGATCTTTTCTCTCTTCCATTGATTTCTTTGGATTCAATATCCCTTATTATTATAGAAGATTACTACTATCCTCTTTGTCACCAAGGTGTCAGGTATCAACCTGGACTCCTTACTCTCATCCCATATTCGATTTTTTTTGAAGGCCTGCTGATTTTACCTTCTTGAATACGCTTTCTCTCCTCTGAAATTGCTACCACCCTAACACAGACTTTTATCATCTCACACCTGGATAATTAAAATAGCCTTCTGGTTGATCTATCTGCCACAAGTCTCTCTCCCACTCCCAGTCCATCTTCTAATTCATCTGCTAAAGTGATTTTCCTAAAACTCTGGTCTGACCAGGTCATCCCCTACTCAATAAACAATATTGGCTTCTTCCACTCTCCACTGGAAGAGTAGTTACATTCCTCCAGGATTAAATATCAAATCCTCTCTTTGATGTTCAAAGCCCTTCATAACCTGGGCCCAGGACACCTTTCCAGTCTTCTAGCATACACTCCCTCCCTTCCCTCCTGACTCTTCAATGCAGTGTCTTTGGTCTCCTTGTGTTTCTTGAACAAGACTCAATACCATTGGTCAAACAAGACTCTCAGTCTCCTGACTACACATTTCCACAGTATCCCATGCTGAGAATGTTCTCCCTCCTCATCTTTTCCTCCTGGCCTTCCTGGCTTCCTTCAAGTCCTAACTAAAATCCCTACCTTCTACTGGAAGGGACTTCCTTCCTTTATAGGAAAGTAAGGATTTTAGTTGGGACTTGAAGCCATCCATTACTAAAATATAAACCATTATTAAACCATTTAAGCTATATTAAGAATTAAGGGGGATTTCCTAATCTCCCTTAATTCAAGTGCCATTCCTTTGTTGGTTATTTGAAATTTATCCTATATATAGCTTAATCCATAATGGTTTAGTATATCAGATTACTTGCTATCTTAGGGAGGAGGGAAGGGATGGAGGAAGAAAAATTTGGAACTCAAAAATCTTATAAAAATGAATGGGAAAATTCTTTACATGTAATTGAAAAAAGTATTATTTTAAAAAAACATAAGGGTTTAGATCTTGTCTCCCCAAATTAGACTCTGAGTTCCCTGAGAACAGAGACTGTCTTTTTCCTTTCCTTGTATCCTCAGTACTAAGCAGAGTGCCTGGCCTACAGTAGGTGCATAATAAACTTTTATTGACGTGTTACTGGTGTTGCTGGTATTTGAGCATCAAAGAGTATTTGAGTTATTTCATATCTCCAAGAGTGTATTCATGTGCCCATCCTCCCACATCCTTTCCATCAATTGTCATTTTCCCTTTTTTGTCATCTTTACCAATCTAGTGGGTCTGAGGCAGAACCGCAAAGCTGTTTTAATTTGCATTTTTCATTATTTAGTGCATTTTCTTGTATTTTTGTTCATAGCTTGCCTCTTTTCATTTTAGAATTTGCCTCTTCATATCCTTTGACCTCTGTTTCTTTTTCCCCTTGCTTTCTTGGAGCTCAATAAGGAAATACCCATCACTTTTAAACCTGCCTAACGCCACTCATAGGGGCAGCTAGGGGCACAGTAAATAGAGCTCTGACCCTGGAATCAGGAAGACCTGAGTTCAAATGTGACTTCAGACAATATTTGTGTGATTCTGGACAAATCACTTAACCCTATTTATCTCAGTTTCCTCATCCATAAAATGAGCTGGAGAAGGAAATGGTAAACCACTTCAATATCTTTGCCAAGATAAGAAAAAGCTTTTTCAATGGAGGGAAAAGGGGGTAGGTGAGAGAGAAAAAGTGAAGCTTATTCTCATTAAGGAGGGAATAACATGCTCTATCTTACACTACAGGAAAGTAGGGGAGAAAGAGATAAGTGGGGTGAGGGATGATAGAAGGGAAGGCAAATGGGAGGGGGATAATTTGGGGAGGGACAAGGTCAAAAGAGAATAGAACAAATGGGGGGCAGGACAGGATGGAGGGAAATATAGTGAGTCTTTCAGAACATGACTTTTAGGCAACTGCACATGTATAGCCTATGTTGAATTTCTTGTCTTCTCAGTGGGGATGGGTGGGGAGGGAGGAAAGGAGAGAAGTTGGAACTCAAAAGTTTTAGGAACGAATATTGAGAATTGTTTTTGCATGAAACTGGGAAATAAGAACTACATGTAATGGGATATAGAAATCTATCTTGTCCTACAAGAAAAGAGAGAAGATGGGGATAAGGAAAGGGAGGGGTGTGATAGAAGGGAGGGCAGATTAGGGGAAGGGGTAATCACAATGCACGATGTCTTGGAGTGGAGGGAGGGGAGACATGGGGAGACAATTTGGAACTCAAAATCTCATGAAACTGAATGTTGAAAACTAAAATTAAATAAATTTTTAAAAAATTAAAAAATATATATCTTTGCCAAGAAAACCCCAAATGGGGCCATGAAGAGTTCGATATGACCTGAAAAGATTCAACAACCCAACAAAAACCTCTTTCTTTTTCCTCAGGTCAGACGGGAAAAAGGATGGGGAAAGGGAGGGGGACTGCAAATAAACCCAGGTTGTAGCTTATTTAAAGTATTTATTTACTAAATATTTATTATTAATAATAATTAATAAGCATTATATTTATTTTATTTAATAGTGTTTATTACTGTAATTTGTTTATAAATTAATATATTTATTGTATTTATTTCAGCTTCTTCCAGCTCTCTGTGTTAATCATCTCATCTTTATTAACACAAAAATCTTGAGTCCTGTGCATTTGGTTTTCAGGGTTGTTGTAAGGATCAGATGAGATAAGATGTGTAAAAGCTGTCTGCAAATCTTCATGAGCTACATAAATGTTAGCTGTTGTGTTGGGGTGTAGGGGGTGGGAGGAGGTGTCAGGTCCTACTTGCCTTGGTGATCCCAGTGAATGGGAAAGGAGGGTTCACATTTTTGTTAATTTGAGGGATGTTCTGACCATAACATCTCAAATATATTGAACTGAAATTGATCACGGAAAGGAAATAAAATTGAATGAAAAAAGTCTATTGAATCTGGGAGGTCAGCCTTCTCAGTCATGGCAGCAGTAAGCTACTTTCAAAGAGCTAGAACGCCATCTGGTGGTTTAGACAGTATCTTACAATCATCTCCCTCAACTGATTTAAGTCTTATTCTGGGCTATCCGTAAGTATTCCAGAGAGCAGCCTGTGACTTCAGGAGAGACTGTAGGTTGTTGCTCGAATCATTTCAGTGGTGTCTGACTCTTCGTGACTCCATTTGGGGTTTTGTTGGCAGAGATCCTAAAATGGTTTGCTGTTTTCTTTTCCAACTCATTTTACGGATACGGAAACTGAGGCTGAAAAGTTAGATGACTTGTCCAGGGTCACACAAGTAATAGACTCCTCAGGAGGGAAATCACCCTTTCAGTTGCAGCACCAATCATGGAAGACCTGATGGAGGAAACAGTTGCAGAGATAAGCCTAGGAGGAAAAGGATTTCAAAGATCATTTTATACAGGAGTGGAAGTGGGGGCCAAAATGTGCCCCTTTAACGCTGCCCAGGTTGTATGGGCTTGGTCTTCTCTCCTCCCACCCCACTGCCGTATGGGGCTATCGTGTTACCGGGGAAAGGGTCCCTAACTGGGAGTCCAGGAATCTGACTTTGGATACTGGTGCTACTATGACGGGGTTGAGGTTGGATCATAGAGATTGAACAGGAGGGGCCCAGAGAGGAGGGGGGAACCCTCTGGGTCCTCGATGATGGCTCTTTGACTGAATCCAAACTTCACAGAACAAATTCCCTGAATAAAAGGATTTGTTCCGCAAAACTTGAGCTCAGTCAAAAGGCCGCACCCGAGGACCTAGAATGCCATGTGCCATCTCGAGGCCAGGAGATCCCAGGAGGGGTTTTTAGCCCCTTTCTATTTATTCTGGAGCTCTGTGTAGAGACAAGCCAAGAGACAGGGCCAGAGGAGAGACCTTCTCTTCAGAGGGAAAGCTCCGTGCGGGTGGAGCCCCCGGCAGGCCCTCGCTGGCCTTGGATTCGGGCGGGGGGGAGAGCCCTGGGAAGGGGGCGGAGGCGGGGCTGAGCGCCCCGGAGCGCTTCCGGATCCAAGGCCTGGGCCGCCCTCTGGGGAAGTGCCTTTCCCCCTTGGGACCTCGGTTTTCTTTTCTGGAAAACAAAGGAGTGTGTCCGGAGGTCCCCGCGCCTGCCTGGGTCCTCGACTCCCGTAGGTGCCCGCCCCGCCCCAGGCTGAGCCATGCTGAGGGCGCTCCCTCGAGTGCTGCGATCCCTGGGCCCCCGGGGCCCCGGCTGCAGCCCGGCCCGCGGCTGGACCTCGCGGGATTCGGCTGTAGGCGCGGAGATCCAGGTGGGCGCCCTGCGAGGGGACCGCGATGCAGGTGAGAGCGCCCGCGCCCCCACTCCCCCCACGCCCTGCTAGGAGCCGGGCCAGGAACTTCGGCTGCGGAGTCCGACGGGGCGCGCCCCTCGTGGGCCTCAGTTTCCTGTTCTGTGAAAGGACGAGCTTGACCCGCTAGCTAGCTACCTGATCGCCAGCATTCCTTTCCTCTTCTGAATCGTGCTCCTTTGTCCCGACCCTCCCCCGGATCCGGGAAAGAGCCCGGAGCTGGGCCCGCTGGCAGCTGGGCCCGCTGGCCCCTGGGCCTCGCCGTGTGACCTTGGGCAAGACTTCCCCTTTCAGGGCTCGGCTCCCTCCTCTGGTCAAGGAGAGAACTGGACAAGCTCGGACGAGGCCCCCTCCGGGTGTCCCGATCCACGTTCTAAGCTGTAACAGTATCTCCTGTATGTAACATTGTGCTTTGGAACACTGTGGCGCAGCCTTCTGTATCAGTCAGGCCGATCTGGCGCTCTGACACCCTCTTGTTGTCACGTTGTGTGTCCCAAGGACCTCTCCCGGCTCCCAGCATGTGTACCCTTCCCAGCTGGGTTCTAATGTGCTCTGTCCTAAGGCCCCATCCACACATTCCCTGTTCTAAGGCCCCTGCTAGTTGTCGCCTTCTAAGGACCCGTTTGAAACCCCTTTCGAGGTCTGACTGACAGTTCATGTTTCCAGATCCCTCCCAGGTCGGATATTTTGTGTCCTAAGGCCCTTCTCAGCCCTCATGAACATTCCCTGTTGTTACAGGCTCTGGTCTGATGTGTCTCCTCCAGCTCCTACCTCCTGATTCTAAGCACTGCCCAAGATGCTGTCTTCTCTGGACCCCAGTCTCCTCTCTCAGTGCCATCCCAGCTGGCATCCCAGTCCCAAGTCCCCTCTTTGGGCAGTAACTAGAGCCCTAGGCCTGAAGAATGTCTAAGTCACAAGTTTGCCAGGCCCTGGAGGACTGGTGGACAGTGGACTGAGAAGGGCAGGGGCAGCACTTACAGAGGGCTGGAGGGTGTGCCAGGGCTTCAGAGACCCAGACTCCCAACCCTACTTGCCAGGGGTGCTCCTTTCAGCTGATTGGCCCGAGCAGCTGCCTAGGCCTTCATCTTGCCCTTGGGGACTGAGCCCCCAAACTCCTATTCTAGGGGTATGGTAATCCCTACCTCCCAAGGTTGTCTGTCCAAGGCTGTCCACACTGACAGTGTGTGTGTTAGACTTTGTATCTCCCCGATTGCCTGGCACCATGCCCTCCCTCCCAGAGGCCAAGGATTAGGCTGTGGGAGGAAAGAGCTCTGAATAACCAATCCTGAGAGGACCTGGATTCCTCCCTGAGCCTTCTCTATAAGGGAACTGAATTACTCCAAATATTATAATAAAATGAGAACACCAGCATACCTACCTCCAAGGGTGGGTGGAAAGAAAGTACCTCTTTCTGAGTTGGTGGAACCCTATGTAAAAGTCAGCTATTGTTTTCCTCTCAGGGTTTATTTTTCTGTGAGTATCTTTTCCTCCTAGCCTGGGAGAGGTCCGAGAGTAGGGACTCAGTCTTCCCAAACTACCTTCCCCACCCCCTCACCACAATGCCAGGTACTCAGTGAACCTGAGCTTTGGGAGTGAATGAATGGCAGAATGGGGAAGACAGTCCAGGTAATTAAGGGAGTGGATGGCAAGCATATGATGCCCAGAAGGTGCCCAGGAGGAGAATGAAGACCAGCCACCAGAACTCTTTGGAGACTTCAAGAGGGCCTCACTGCTGCTGGGAGGCAGCTAGGCAAGGCCTTGCAGGACTGGGAGAGATATCCCCTTGGCCAGGGCACCCACCCCCCAGGTGCCAGGCTTAGCCAGCAGTGGAGAAGTCATGCTTCAAAGTCCAAAAGGTCAAGAACGGGACGAGGGGTGGGAGAACATAGACAGGATGTTGTTCAACCGTTCAGCCATGTCTGACTCCTTGTGGCACCATGGACCATAGTACGCTAGGCCCTTCTAACTTCCATCCTCTCCTGGAGTCTGTCCAAGCTCATGTTCATTGTTTCTGTGACACTGTCATCCTCTGCTGTCCATATTCTTTTTGGGAAATGTTTCCTTCTAGGCTCTGTAGGTTACCTTTCTGCCAGGGACCTTTCCTAATTGCTCCCTCTTTAAAAAAATGAAAAAGACCTTGTAGGTAGATGGCAAGTGGATGACACCTGGGTCAGGGAGACTTGTTTCTCCTCCTGAGCTGTTTAACTTTTTAATCAATAAAAGCGTGTGTGTTTATAATCACATTAAGATTAGCTAAGTGCTTTACATATGTTAACTCATTTGATCCTCACATCAACCTTGTGAGGTAGGAGGTATACTCCCCATCTTACAGATGGGGAAACTGAGGTACAGACAGGTTAACTGACTTGCCCAGGGTCACATAGCTAGTAAGCATCTGAAATTCAGATTCAAACTCAGGTCTTCCTCATTCTTAAGCCCAGAACACTCTCTTCTGCATTGCCTCTTGAAAGTTTACCAAGCATCTTTTGTTCATCTGAACTGTGCTAGGGAGACACTGATTCTGGCTGGCCATCAGGAGGCAGAGAAGAGGCTTAAGAGTCTGTAAACCCTGAGCTGGGGCAGCTGCATGGTGCTGTAGGCCTGGAGTCAGGAAGATTCATCTTCCTGAGTTCAAATCCGGCCTCAGCCACTTCCTAGCTGGTTGACCCTGGGCACTTCACCCTGTTTGCCTCAGTTTCCTCATCTGTGAAATGAACTGGAGAAGAAAATGACAAACCACTCCAATATCTCTGCCAAGGAAACCCCAAACGGGATCATGAAAAGTTGGATACGACTAAACAACAGTAACAAAAGATTTGTTGTAACACCTTTAAATAACATTTTTGAGCGTCACAATGCCCTGTGAGCTGAGTGTAATGATCATTATCCCCATTTTATAGATGAGGAGATGGAGGCTGACAGAGGTTAGGAGACTTGCCTAGAGTCACCCAGCAGGTCATGTCTAAGGTAGGTTTGAGAAGCAGGTCTTCCTAATTCCACATTCAGCACATAGACATGGTCCTATCAATCATTTATTAAGCACCTACTAGGTGCAGCTTCCTGTGCTGATTTCTGAGGACATAAAGGCAAAAACAGTTCCTCCTCTCCAGGAGCTCCCAGTGTAATGGGGGAGACACACTTGGGCATCATCTCAAAGGGAAGGCACCAGGATGGAGGAGGAGGCTCTTGCAGAATGTGAACTCTTAGCCAGGGTTCCAAAGAAACCAGGGATGCAGGCAGCCGAGATGTGAAAGAGAGAGTTCTGGGCAAGGGGACCAGCTGGTAAAAAGTCCACGTTTGGGAGAGAGGCTGTCTTTTGTGAGGAACCCTAAGGACAGCGCTGATACTGTTGCTGGATTGGAGAGGCTTTGAGGGGAGGGGCAGGGTAACCTGATTTTCTTTTTGATCCTGAAGGTGATGGGGAGCCACTGGAGTTTATAAACGAGGGCTGCCACGCTTGAGGACCTCGAGGGACAGGTGGTCTCAAGGCTGCAGGTTCCCCACCCCTGAACTTGGGGTGACATGGTCAGACTTTAGGAAGGTCACTTTGACTGGTGAATGGAGGATGGGCTTGGCTGGGGAGACACTGAATTATCCAACCTCTGTGCTATTGCCACACTGCATTTTTCTAGAACTCAGGCATTTCTGAGCTCTTTTCTGGCTCCAAATTCTGGTATTGACTAATACAACAGTGGAGTGGTTGAATCTTTTCAAGTCGTGTTGGACTCTTCGTGACCCCATTTGGAGTTTTCCTGGCAAAGATATTGAAGTGGTTTGCCATTTCCTTCTCCAGATCATTTTACAGATGAGGAAACTGAGATAGATAGGGTTAAGTGACTTGCCCAGAGTCATACAGCTTTGAATTCAGCTGCTGGGAAAATGAGAGACAAGAAATGTCTCCTCACCTTCTGTATCTCAGTAGCTCAGCAATGGAAGAGCCCAGCTAGGAGGCCCCTGAAGGTGCTGCAGCAGGTTTGGAGTCAGGATACCTCGAGTTCAAATCTGGCCCCAGACACTTACTTGCTCTGTGATCCTGAAAAAGTCCATGATCTCTGTCTGCCTCAGTTCCCTCAATTGTAAATGGGAATAATATTAGTACTGACTTCCCAGGGTTGTTGTGAAGATTGAATGAGATTTTTTTTTAAGTGCTTACACAGTGCTGGGGACATGGTAGGCATTACATAAATGTGGCCTATTTATGGGTCTGGAAAGCTCTTCCATATGTATGTATATACGTATGTGTGTGTGTGTGTGTGTGTGTGTGTGTGTGTGTGTAGTCTAAATTTGTCTTCATGTAACTTTGCCCCCATCCAATCCAAGCCACACAGGAAGCCTTTACCAACCCCTCTTAATGCTGGCAACTTCACTCTTTTAATTCTTTTTTTATTGTTTCCAATTTGTCCTGTCTATAGTTGAGTTTGAAGACTACCCTAGATGGAGCACCCTCAAAGTGTTCTTCCTGTGGCCTACACTCTTTTCTTCTGGCCCCTCACTCTTCAGACTGGGCGCTCTCCTTTGGCAGGCTCTCCAGCTTAGTTCATTTCAGTTAAATGCTTATTAATTAGCTCCACCCCTCCCACAGACTAGATTCTACTAAACTGGAGTGTGAGGGAGGGCGGAGATGGATACAAAGAGAAAAACCAACCAGGCCCTGGCCTCAAGGCGCTTACCTTCTTCTTTAGATGTGTTGCCCAGAATTGAGCACAGTACTGCAGATGGGGGTCTGACATGGTGCTGGGGCCCGAGGAAGTGGCCCTGTAGGTCCTCAAGTTCAGCCCTTTGACTGGATCCAAACTCCACAGAACAAATCCCCTTGATAAAAAGATTTGTTCTGTAAAACTTGGACTCAGTCAAAGGGCTGTACCCTAGGATCTAGAAGGCCACATGTGGCCTCAAAGCTTCAGGTTCCCCACCCCTGTAGCTTCTGCCCTCTGAGACCTTCAATCCAGCATAAATTGATTGGGAAGGAACCTATAGGATCCTAGCTTAAGGCTGAAAGTGGGGTGGCCCAGTCCTGGCTGGGGCCTCATCAGTTTCAAGAGAGGCCTGCAGGGTCAGACGGGAAAGAGAGTCACACAGCTAATAGGTCTGAGCACTGGGATTTGGACTGAAGACTCCTGATTGCAATATTCACATCCCTACTCTCCCCCACCCCGCCTCTTCCAGCTTTAAGTCTGATGATCCTAGAATTCTTTGAATTGTACCTAGTGGATGTTTATTGATTCATTAAGCAGATTTCACTGTGGCTGCCCTGGGTGTGGTGCCCCCTTTCCGGGTGTCCTGTGGTATCTCCTGATTACTGGTGAGGACCTGGAGGGCCTGAGGGATAGCCCAGAGGGATTGGACAGTAAAGGAAGTTAGCTGGTCTAAAAGGGAGGGTGCTTTATAAGGAGAAGTTAAGGCTCGATAGGTTGCCAGACTATGGAGATTGAGCCTCCTGGAGTCTAGAGACCAGACTTTTCATCTTGTTGACTTTGGATGGGAGATGGGGGAGGGGGCATTGAGAAGCTTTACCCAGCTCTGGGCTGGGCCCTGTGAGTCTAAAAGTCCATAAACATTTATTAAGTACTACTCTGTGCTAAGTGCTGGGGATACAAAAAGAGGAAAAAGATGGCCCCTGTCCACAAGGAGCTCACAATCTAGGGGAGGAGACAACAAACTGTCGAAAAGAATACGTCCTAGCTGTAAGGCTAGAAGTGGGATGGCCTGGTCCTGGCTGGGGCCTCATCAGTCTCATACTGGATATATACAGGATAAATGGTAAACAATTAAAGGGGGGATTGGCATAGATTTCCTATGGAAGATGAGGTTTTAGTTGGGACTTAAATCAGGAAAGTCAGGAGGCAGAGGGGAGGGAGAGCATTTTAGGCAGAGGGACAGACAGAGAAAATGCCCTGAGCTAAAAGATGGAAGGAACTCTGGAAATCTTATGGAGAAGACTGTACCTTTACTATTAGTAAGTCTGAAAGGACCCATAAGATAAAATTAATAATATTCTAATAGCATTTACAGTAGGGAAAGATGCAAAGTATTATACTTTGGTACAAAAAATAAACCATAGATGCAAGATAGGGGAGGTGTATCTAAATACCAATTTGTCTGGAAATAATCTGGTGGTCTCAACTATGAATCAGATGTGGCAGCAATAAAGGTAATGTGACTTCAGGTTGTATTCAGAGGAATATGTGTTATGATGATCCTGGGGCAACTAGGTGGCAGCTAGGTGACTAGCCAGTGTCAGGAAGACCTGTGTTCAAATCTGCCCTCAGAAACTTACTAGCTGTGTGACCCTGGGCAAGTCACTTCACCCTGTTTGTTTCTTCATCTGTAAAATGATCTGGAAAACTACTCCAGTACCTTTGCCAAGAAAATTCCAAAAGGGGTTACAGAGAGTTGGACATGACTATAACAACATGGTGGTCTTGATACAGTTTAAGAGGTTCAGGGACTCTTCAAGGACTGAAGTGCAGGAGAGGGTCATCTGGAATGAATTCACGGACTCAAGCATTCTTTAAATCAAAATGGCAAAGGTTTATTGTAATACCAGTATGGCTGATGGAGATTTTTAAGGAACTTGCATTTCATAAGGAAGTTGCACCTTAACCAGAATGATGCCAAAGTTTATATAAGAAAAGTAGTGGATTATCTGGCATATATGCTAATTAGGTGACAATTTACAACCTTTGTCACAGGTGTCATTCACTACTGGAAACCAGGGGAAAGGGTTTCTGAGGGTTGTATTTTTGGTCTGTAGCAAGATAACTTTGAGAGTTGATATCTATAGGTTGACCTCTGAATTGAATGTGATAACTCTGGGAATCAATAATTCTATGGTTACAAGATAGTCCTGTTTTTACAAGAGAATTTCTTCAGAGGTCAGTTTGTTCTTGTGATAGGGAAAGGTAGTTTGTCTTACTGGGGCACACTCATGAGTTATTGCTAGACATAGTGTCCTTGGGCTGAGAAGAAAACTGTCTGGGATAGTGTTTTGAAGCTAGGGAGAAATATGATACTGGAATTGGAGTCCAAACACAACCACCTAAACACCCCATCAGTCCCACAATACTCTGCCTTGGTGTTATGGGAGTGTTTGATTTTCTTTTATTCCTCTTACGACTTTTGATAAAGAATCTTAAGTATTCCTTTGATAAGAAACCAGAAGGAGAATCTCAATTGTTCCTGATTCCTCCGTGACATATAAATCCTCCAGGATCAACCTAATTTGGAATTCCCTAATTTGGAATTCCCTAAATATCATTCAATCTGTAGCCTGGTTTAGTTTACCCATTGTCGGGTCAAACTTTCTTCCATAGGGGACCTGTGAGATTATCGCTTTGTTTAGTGAAATTGGCGCAGCTTTTATGACATTGAAGGAAGAATGGGATTATGGCTTGAGCTTCTCTTTAACCAAGATGAAAGGTCAAGATTGCAATATATGGAAATGAATTTTGTCCCTGACTTCATTTTTCCTCTAAGAAACCTTGTTAAAATCCTAATAATTATTCAGCTTCTCTCTGAGACCTAAATCTACTCTTGAGCATAATAACAAAGCCTGGGTTTTGTCTCCTTCATTTCTGAATTGTAGTGAATAAATGTTTGGTAGCAGTTACCTACCTCATAGACCTATACAGGAGCTAATTCTCCTGTGACACTGAGCAGAAATCATCTGTACCAGTGTATCCAGTCCAGGGTGCCACTATGTAGGAGGACATTGATAAGTGTCCGAAGGAGGGCGATCAGGGTGGGGGAAGGCCATTAGTCTATTGGCTAATAGACTAATTAGTCTATTAACTCTAACATTAAGAGACTCCTCATTACAACTCATCATTCAACCGATTCCTAAATCCACCTAACTGTACACGTTCTGTCTTCTAGCCCGAATCTCACATTTTTGTCCCCAAGAATAGCGTGGGAAACTTCGTCAGGCCCCCAGTGCTGCAGTCTAGGTGAACTGTCTTCAACAGCATTCATATGTGTCCCAGGACACATGAGGGCCCTTGGGATAGATTCCAAATCTATCCATAGATAAATTTCATGGTTTCCTTATTCTTGAAGAATATTCCAGTAACTATATTTCAATATAATTGGTGTACTTTATAAATATTATTCTGAGGAGAGGGAAGCAAAGGAAAGGGAATGAGCATGTATATAGTACTTGGATGCTTACTGCTCACTGCGTGCTAGGCACTGTGCTAAACACCTTACAGTTAGATTTTATTTGATTCTCATGACCACCCTGAGAGGTAGGTGCTACCATAATCCCCGTTTTGCACTTAAGAAAATGGAGGCAGACAGAGAGGTGAAGTGACTTACCCAGGGTCCCACAGCTAGTCAGTCTCTGAAGCTAGATTTGAATTCAGGTCTTCCTAATTTCAAGCCCAGTTCTTTATCCACTGTACCACCTTATATCTTAAGGTCTATTATCTTTTGAGCCTCTCTGATCCTGTGTCAGTATCAGTTTCTTCACCTATAATAATAGCTCCTACTTCACAAGTGGAGCTTGTGGTTAAGATCAAATAACATATGAAAAGTGTTTTTCAAACCTTAAAAGGCTAAAAATGCTAGCTGTTATTGTTGCCCTCCTCAACTTGAACACATATTGCTAGTTTGGGTCCTCAGGTGAGCTCGCTATTTGCTCCCTTCAGGGTTCTAAAGGTCTGAGCTTTCTAACACTGCTGATCATGAGAGCCCCCACTGGTGTGCTCTCTGCTACTGATCCACTAGTTGAGTACCGTACGATTTTAGGAAAGGGAGAAGGTATAGCAAGAATGTTTGGTACAAAATACTCCACTCAGACCAAAGATGCACTCTTTCCTTGTACATGCAAGATCCCTGGGGAGAGTGGGTTCCAACTCAAAATCCCTAGGTATTGAGACATGAGTATAGTATAGAGCATAAAGGTGTCTCCCAACTCCTTGCCCTGGGAGTCTCTTTCTCTCTTTGTGACATTGTTCTTGCTTTGTTCTCTTCTATGGGTGACATCTTTTTAGTCTCCTTTGCTAGATATTCATCCAGATCCTGTGATCCTTTTCACATATTAGTTGTGTGTCCCTGAGCAAATCACTTAAACTCTTCAGTACTCCAGTCAAGAAATTTAAGTTATGGAACAATTGTGAATGTTCCTTATCTATACCAGTGAAATCACAAGTTTAGACTAACCAAAATCTAACTAAGCAGTGATCTTCAACAAACAGAAATATTCAAATACTGAAATAAGACTTTAAAATATGATTCTTCATGAGGTTTTTACTGTTTACAAAACACTGGATAATTGTCATCTTCTCACCTGGCTCTATAGGTATCACTGAGATCTTGATGAATAGACCTCAGAGCCGAAATGCCCTGGGCAAAGTCTTTGTCAGTGAGGTGAGTGAACTTGGTTACAGCCTCCATTAGGGTTTCCCTACTCAGGTATGACCTAGCTGAGAAAAAGGGCAAGAAATAGACTCCCCAGGCTGGTGTCAGAGGGGGAAAATCAAAGGACACACAGAACCCAGAAGGGTTCCCCATCTTCACCATTGGTCAAGCATCCCTATGGCTCTGGGAATCTAGGAGAGAATTTAAAAGACTGTCAGCTGGAAGAGGGATTATTAACCTTGCTCTGCTTGGCCCCAGAGGACAAAACTGAGTACAAAGGGTAAAAGTTATGAAGAGGCAGAGTGAGGCTTGAGGTCAGGAAAATCTTTCTAAAAATTTTAGAATCCCAGAATTAGCATCCATCTCGTCCAGCTCACACCTAAAAGGAGTCCCCATTATAAAAGGCCTCAGAAGTGGCCACCCAGCCTCTGCTTAAAGATATCCAAGGAAGAGGAATGGCTGCTCCTTAATGGAAAGTGGTGGATTTCCCCTTTTCTTGAGGTCTTCAGGCAGGGACTGGCTAAGCACTTGGAGATGTTGCCCAGGGAGTCCTCAGTCAGGTCTAGACTGTGCTCAGCCTCTGAGGTCCCTTCCAGCTCTGAAGTTCTGGGACTCTGTGATTGGGAAGCCTTTGAAGAGCTCCTTATGTATTCAATTAGATTCAGTTTAGTAAGCATCTGTTAAATCCCTACTGTATACAAAGAATTGTCCCAAACCCTGGGAAAACAGACAAAACCAACAAGTCCCTATCCTATTAGGAAGATAAACAAATAGACAGATGAGGGCTTGAGAATGTAAGAAGGGACAACAGTAACCACTGGGGGTATCTGGAAGGGTCTCATTATCAGAGGCACTGCCTGATCTTGGAAAAGAAGCCAGTGTGAGGAGCGAGTGTGGTCCAGTCAGGGGGAGGAGGGTAGGGGACATCGATAGAACAGCGGCAGAAGGAAGGCCAAGTTCTGGAAGCATCCAGAAGGCTGGTTTGTCTGGAACACCTTATGTGTGCAGAAGGACAGAGCTTCCTGGGCTTTCCCTCCAACCACAATAGTGTGCTTCCAGGCATTCTGCTCTTAAGGCCTCCCTGTGTGCTGAAGGTGACTGACTTCTCCCAGTTTAAGAAAAGCTCTGCCTTGTTCCACTGAACTGGAAAGGACCTGGTGCATCCTAGACACAGTCTGTTATCTCAGGCCCAGCCAGCAGGGCGCAGGTCTGAGACCTGGGGGCAGGTTCTTGTACCATGTCCCAGCAGCCTTCCCCCCTCGACAAGCCCCCAAGGCACACTCAATGGGTCAACACATCAGCCCTGTCTTCCCATTGCTCACCCCTGCTCCCTGGGACTTTCCCAGAACCACCTCTTTCAAGAGACCATCCCTCATTCCTCCTGACATGGACCAGATAGTTAACCACCCTGGACCTCAGTTTTCCCCTCTGTACAAGGAAGGGGTTCATTGTCTGAGGCTCTTCCAGCTGTAGCTATCTGCCCCCTCCCCAGTGACTGGGGCCCCTCCTCAGATTCCTTTGTACTTTCTGTAATGTAAACTCATCCATGGCAGAGATTGTGTTGCCTTTTTGTCTCTGGGTCCTTCCCTCCAGCACGCCAGACAAAAAGCAAGGGATTAATAGATACTTGTGGAATTGAGGGTGGATTGAATACTTTGGATGAAGCTGATAGGGGCAGAAGAGGGCGGCATCCCCCTGGCTCTAAACACCAGCCCCACATCCATCTGAGTTCTAGTCAACAGGCGTTTATTTATGAATCGCTGACGAGGTGCCAGGCATTGGGCTAAGCTCAGAGCCATTGCAAAAGAAGGCAAAAACAGTCCCTGCTGTCTAAGCCCTTATGGATGATGGGGGAGAGAATTTGAAAATAACTGTGCAAACCAGATTACTGTATGCTGTGCAAATGGACAGTGTAAAGGACAAGAATTTACTTCCCTCACCTCTCTCTCCCAACCCTCCTTGGCTCCTCCTTTCCCCCTTGGCGCTCAGACCCTTTTCACCTGCTTGTTACCAGGGTTGTTTCTCTCATTCAGTTGTCAGATGCCCTGGATGAACTTCGCCTCGACAGGAGCATCCGAGTGGTCTTGTTTAAGAGTGGTGTCAAGGGGGTATTCTGTGCGGGTGAGTGGCAGCCTGGATCCCCATGTCCTCGGCCTCCTGGCTGCCTGTTCTCTCTGCTTCTACATCCTTCCTAATTAAGAGACTTGACACCAAAAGGGACACCTCTCCCCAAGATTCTCAACAGAGCAAAAGGTAGTGAGATTCAATGCAATCCAATCCAGCAAGTGTTTATTAAACACCTACTGTGTACTGAGCACTGGTGATACAAGGACAAAAATCAAGGTAGCCCCTGATCTCCAGGAGCTTCCATTCTTAGGAAGATACCACACATATCCCTCTGACAGAATGTGACCAGGTGAAGCATCATGGGATGCCCCTCCCTGGCCTGTGAGAGGTGACTTTTTCCCTACTTGAGAGGTCATTATCAATCTCATCCCTGCCACCCCCAGGCAGAGCCAGTGAGCCTCTGGGAGCTCCCAGAGCTATTGTCTGAGTCAAGACACCGTGCCCTCCTGTTTACATACTTCCAGGCTGCTTTTGAGGAGGACTGAGGCTGGCACAGGTATGAACCCAAATTCCATGCCTAGTTTTAGTAGCTGCACTGAGTGCCAAGACTCCAGCACAGGCCCCTGGGACTTGCTGCCTCCCTGTCCTAAGGCATGATGAAAGGAACCAGGAATGGTATCTTCTCCCCGCTGCTCCCTGGCTTTCCTGCCCAGTGTTTGCTGGATCCGGTTGTTGGATGAAGGAGCCCCAGGTGTCCTAGGAGCTGAGAGGGACCTCAGAGGCTAGCTCATCCAGTCCCTCTCCTTTTACAGAGAGGAGATGACTTGTCTGTGGTCACACAGTAGTAAGATCAGGAGGTGGGATTTGAACCCAGCTCCTCCAGCACCAAATCTATTGCCCTTTCCACTGTGCCCCACTGTAGGAGGAGGGGGCAGCAGAACTGAGCCATCAAGGATTCCCAAACTCTTAGAATTCCTGGCCCTCACCAAGGCCCCTCCTCCAACCCACATTAATAGGCCTCTTTGTGCCTCCCTGATCCAGGTGTGGTCAGAGTGCCACCAAGCCTCAGGGATGCTCCCCTAGACAGGCTCCCTCCCCTCTAAGTACCCAGAGGCCCAGTTCTGACACCTTCCTCCCCTCCCCTTGTGTTCCTGACCCCTCCCAGGTGCTGATCTGAAAGAAAGAGAACAAATGAGTGAAGCTGAGGTGGCTGCCTTTGTGCACAAGCTCCGGAGTCTGATGAGCCAGATAGGTAAGAGCCCAAGGGTAAGGAGAGGCCTGGGAGCTGGTCGCAAAGGCCCAGCCCAGTCTGCCATCCTATCTGCTCCCACAGATCCGCAAGGCTGATATCTCACACAAATAGAGAGTTAGAAGGGGCCTCTGGGTTCTCTGGTCCAACCCACACCCAAGAGGAATCCCTTAGATCACATACCAACAAGTAGCTCCCCTGCCTCTGCTGGAAGGGGAGCCCCCTCACCCCACTTCCTGAGGCAGTCTTTTCCACTCTGGGATAGCTCAGTGCTCCTTCCCACACTGCTCTGGGGCTAAGCAGAGCCAGGATGTTCCCACTTCCACTGATAACTGAAGAGAGCTCTCAAGTCCTTCTCCCCTCCCCCTTGCCCCAGGCTAATCTTAGGGCTTGTCATTGCCAGGATCACTTGATCCTCACATGCTATAGACCACTTGGGACCCTTGCCCACTGGTTCCCTGGCCCGTTCTCCAGGACCTCAGTGGCCAAGGATGTCACCGATTCTCTAGATGTGGAGAACTCTTGAGGGGTCAACCCATGACATCTCCTCTCATCTCCTCCAAAACCAAGGAGGGTATGACCTTCCTGCCATCAGCCTTGGGCCTGGGCCACTTCCTAGGACCACATTTTAAAGAGTGAAATTTTTTCGGAATTGTAGTCAGTTCAAGACAAAGGCTTAAATGAAAACTTGGGGGTGGAGGATGAACCCTAGCCACTTCTATCTGCACCTCTCCTCAGGCTTAGCTGATAGAATAATTCTGATAATGATTACAGCTAACATTTTGTGGTACTTGGAGATCACAAAAGTTATCTCTCGTTATCCTCACCACAACTCTGGGAGATAAGTACTATTATTAGCCCCGTTTCATAGGTGAGGAAACTGAGACAGACAGGTGGTGTGACTTGGTTTTATTCCTTACCACAAGGGATGGCTACCTAAATAGAGGAGGGGAGGGACATATTCAGAAATAAAGGTGATGTAAAAATAAATAAAAACACACCCCTTTGGGATGTAAAATTGGGGGAAGGCAGCTCCCAGGGTATTTACTGGGTTACAAGGAAAAATATTTCCCAAGATCAGTAAATTATATCTTCTACACTCAGTTGAATTTACTTGTTTTAGAGTCAGGGAAGCTGAAGCCCAGTGAGACTTAGCAGGGTTCTCAAGTGCAATCCTAAGGCCAACTGTGCTGGATCCTTGGACTGGGTCCTTCTGCCTGTCCCATCTCCTTGCCTAGGCTGTGGGTTCTGGGCTGTGTGCTTGTATGTTCTGCTTATTCCCACAGCCACATTCCCTGCACCTACCATTGCAGCCATCGATGGATTTGCTCTGGGGGGGGGCCTTGAGCTGGCCTTGGCCTGTGATCTCCGTGTGGCAGGTATGTTGTCAGCAGAGAGCAGGTGGGATGGAGGATAAGGGGTGGGAGAGAGATTCCCAGAAAGCTTGAAAGAAAGGAGATCTTTGTGTGGGCTGGAACACTCGAGGCAGGCTTTCTGGGAGAGCTGGGGTCAGGGAGTCCTAGATCTCCACCTGAAAGGGTTTTCAGAGGCCAGTTAGACCCACTTCATTTTATCAGAGGGGAAACTCAGACCCAGGAATACGAAGTAACAGGGACAGGGTTTGTCTCCAGGTCCTCTGGCTCCAAATAATGTTCTCTTTTTCCCCATTGTATAGATAAGTTAACTGAGACCCAAATACCAAAAGTCACTCATACAGCCATTGAATGCAAGAGCTGAGATTTGATCAGGTTCTTTGTACAATGACATCAGACTTCCAGGGAAAGTGAGGGGAAGGCAAGCCGGGGAGGGCACAGCCTGAAAAAAGACTCTGAGGTTGGAATAAGCAGGGCCTGAGAAGGACATTAGCCTGGCCAGAGCAGAGAAAGAAGTCATGGTAGAGCACATAGAGTCTTGAAGAAATAGTTATTAAACATTTCGTCCTCTGTGCAAGATGCTGTCCTTGGTGCTTGTGTGAGGGGGAAGGGGAGATGTAAGAGTTCAGGCTTTGGGGAGGTAATGTGAGAAATGGATGGATGGATGGATGGATGGATGGATGGATGGATGAATGAATGAGTGAATGATCAAATGAATGAATAAATAAATGGAAAAGCCTTTTTTAAAGAATTTACTATGTGCCAAGCACTGGGCTGAGTCCTGTGGATACAAACACAAAAAGTAAGACCCAACCTGGCACCTATTAGCTTGTGGGTTTTGTTTTTTTTTGATATTTTGATATTCATAGTTAAATACAATTATCTTCCATTGTCATCCCATGTTTTTCATGTTTTTAAAAACATGATTCTGAGAAGGGACCCTGAGCCACTGAAGACTGACTGCCCCCCGGGCCCAGGACAAGCAAGAGATGAAGAGCCCCTGTGTTTAAAGGGTTCTTATAAAAGAAAAGGGTCATAGCATCCTAGATGGAAAGCAGGAAGGGACTTTGGAGGCCAGCTTGTCCAACCTCTTCATTTTATAGCTGGAAAAACTGAGGCCTAGGGAAGTAAAGTCTTACCCAAGAGCACCCACTAGGAGGAAGTAACAGTCTGGATTTGAACTCATGACCTTGAACTACAAATCCATGGTTCTTTCCATAATGTCAGTTCAAGTCATTAGATCTTGATTCAAATTGTGTTTTTGCTTTTTAGTTAGGTGACCTTGGACAAGTCTCAGTTTCCTGATCTGTAAAATGGGGATAACAGTTCTCGTACATTCTGTATGATAGGGTCCCTAAGACAACCACTGAAAGGCATTATAAAAAGTGAATTACTGTCATTGTAGAGGGCCTGAATACCAGGCCACAAAGTTTGGTGTTTGTGTTGACAGACATTGGGTTTGGGAAAGATTTGCCTTGGGAGTAGGGAAATGGGGTGGCTGGGGGAGAGGATGAATGATAGATGGAAGGAGACAGAGAAATGAATCAGTATCTGGGGTGGGGATAGCCATATCTGTGCCATGTGTACAGGGGAGTCTGGGTCTTTGGTGAATAAAGGGCTTGGGGGGAGGGCAGAAGTGGGAGGAGGCCTGGAGAAGATGGGAGGGACTTTCATGATGTCTCCTGTTTAAATAGCTTCTTCTGCCATCATGGGACTGATAGAAACAAGCCGAGGACTCCTTCCAGGGGCAGGTACTTTCAGCCTCATCTCCCTGATTTCAAAGGGTGGCCACATTCTCCCTCTGTTTCTGCCATTCCCCCACCCTGAATCAGGAAGTCTTTGGTCAGGTGTTTGGCCAGTCTTGTGTGCTAGTGTTGGCAATGAGAGGAAGCATGGGACATTGAATTTGCCTTCTCTGGGAAGCCTGTCATCATCCCCATTCCCCTTCCAACTGGCTTTTAGCCCTGCACTCTGACTGTAAGTGATGCCCATGAAAACCTGTCTCCCAAGCCCCTCTGCCTCCCTGCCTGGGCCCACACTTCCATCCTCTTACAGGGGGAACCCAGCGCTTGCCTCGGTGTGTGGGCGTGAGCCTGGCCAAGGAGCTCATCTTCACTGGGCGCCGGATCAATGGAGATGAAGCAAAGGATATTGGGCTGGTGAACCATGCAGTGCCTCAGAACCAGGAGGGCACTGCTGCCTACCACAGGGCCCTAGAGCTCGCCAGGGAGATAGTACCACAGGTGATGGAGCCCACTCATTCCTGCCAGCATCTACCACCTCCCCCATACACAGGCATACACTAGTTTCTGCCTTCCAACCCTTTGGCTGTGGGCGTCATGGAAAGGATTAACTGACCAATAATTTGCTTCCATTATCAAGCATTCTGGGCACTTAGGAGGTATGCCTGTCAGGAGTGAGAGGGAAAGGAGTGATTCAGAGTCCAAAGGGCCTAGAAAGTATAGGACAGATGGTAAAACCTCATAGTCCTTCATTTGCTGGAAGGCTTGTAGTTGGTGACTCCCAACTTAGCCAAGTAGTACTGAAGCAGTCATGTCTGCTGAACCAGACTAGAGAACTGGAACCTGGCCAACAGTCAACGGGAAGTGAGGAGGGGGCCTGAGGGTCCAAGTGGTGTGGGGATTCGGGGATCCCTCTGGGTGAGGACAGGGGGAAGTCAGCATCTAGCTCAGAGTGGGGCATGGGCAAGGTGATGGGAGAGAAGAGTCCCTCTGCCAGGACCCCTCCAGAGGAATCTAGGCGGGGTGCCCTCTGTGGGGTTTGGGTCGCAATTCCCTTCACCCCTCAGCTGCTGTTCCTCTTAGGAACAGTTTTAGGAGAACAACAGCTCTTGGAAGGCAGGGACTTTTTCATTTTGTCTTTGTGACTAGCACATAGGAGGTGCTTGTTGAATTAAATTAATTTCTTTTGACCTGCTTGCTTATCTGTAAAATGAAGGTGTCAGTTCTCTCAGATCCGTCCCTTCCAGCTTTGACCTTCTATGATTTGGCTGCATTGGCACCTGAGAGGAGGACTGGTAAAGATGTTTGTGACTCTGAGCAGATCATGGAGCTTTCTGGGTCAGGGATCTGACCCAGCTTAGCCTGGTCCAGCCTACTTAATGACTCAAGCCTGTCTCTTTCCCCATGCAGGCCCCCTTCGCAGTGAGAATGGGAAAAGTGGCCATTGACAAAGGAATGGAGGTGAGAAGCGGGGTGGGGCCTGGCACTGACTAAGGTGGGACCCAGAGCTGAAAGCACAGGCTTCTAAGTTGGATGACTGAAAGTAGAACTAGCAGGGATCGGAGGAAAGCACTGGCTCTGCCAGCAGAGGACCCAGATTCCTGACTAGTACCTGTGTGACCTTAGACAAGTCAGTTTCCTGGGCCTTGGGGTTTCTCCACTGGAAGGCTGAATGAGATCGATGCTTCTTAACCATTTTTAATGTCTTGCACTATTAGTATAGTATGATGAAGTTATGACTTCTCAGAATAATGTTTTGTAAATGCATAAAATGCTTAGGATTGCAAAAGAAGCATTTTATTGAAACACTTATTCAAATTTAAAAAGTCAAACAAGGTCAGGGTCCCCCAAGTTGTAGAGGGCTCTGCTCTCATTGTGACCTCGGAGGAGGAAGGCAGGCTTCCAAGGTAATGTATAAAAGCCCTCCGACGATGAGCAGGGATGGGCTAGCACTAGAGAAAATAGGTGCCCCAGGAGCCCTATGCTGAGGAGAAGGCAGCTGAGGTCCATGACACTGGGCTGATTGTGGGTGCTTGAACCCTGGGACCAGGAAAGGCTGAAGAACAACTGGGATGGCTCGGTCTGGGAGCAGAGGCTGTGCCAAACCTCCTCCAGGGTTCAACCAAGAGGCTGTTCCTGGTTTGAAGCCTGGGTATTGACACATGGTAGGAGCATTAGCTTACCTCCAGGCCCACTTGTGCCAGGTCCTGCCTTGTGTGCCCATGACCCATGGTTTACCTAAAAGACAACTCACCCTGGCCCAGGCACTAAACCAGTGACACTTGGGCCTCCATCAAGGCCAACCTAGTCTATCTTGAGGGCCTGGAAAGGCCCCTAGGGACCATCTCAAGGTAAATGGAAGAATGGGGGAGTTGTCAGGCTGTAGGCCCAAGTCCAGCCTAACCCTAACCCTGATGAATAAGGCCACAGGCATCAGAGCTTGGCTTTAAAGTCTCTCCCTCTGATGCTGACGCAGAGATCCTGGCTTTGCCCCCTTCATCCTTAGCAAAATTAGGGTGTTGGAACATGGCAGGGCTGTTTTACCTTTTCTGGGTCCAGGACCCCTTGGCAGTCAGTCTGGTGAAACCTATGGACCCCTTCTCAAATATGTTCTTAAAAGCATCAAATAAAATACATAGGATTACAAAGAAAACCAGTTTGATTGAAATCATTAGCTATATATTTTTTATAAAGCTCACTGGACCCCAGGTTAAAGACGAAGGACTAGAGATCCCTAACGTCCCCGATACTCCCTGTTCTAAGCACTGGTGAGTCCAGACAGTTCACTCTGGTTGAGTTAGAGATGCTTCTGCTCCCCCTCCCTCACCTCTACCAACCTCCTAGAATGTCATCTGGATCCTGCTCCTGTTTCCTCCCACTCCACAGGTGGACATTGCATCTGGAATGGCCATTGAAGGAATGTGTTATGCCCAGGTAGGTTGTGCAGCTCACCTCCCCTGACTAGGCTGAGTCTGGGGCTCAGTACATAGCTGTGTGATTTCAGAGAAGCCACTCCCATCCCTGGGCCTTAGTCTCTTCATCCCTCCCCTGAGGACAATGCCCTACTCACATGGTGCCTAGGAGCATGGGGAAAATCTCAGGTGGCTTTAAACTCTCTTAACAGTGAGAGCCATCCCACTGTCCAGTGGGCTGCCTGGGCAAGGAAGGAGCTCCCAGATGGATCCTGTGACCACCATGTTACTGTGGGGATTCACAGAGTCTTTTCAGCTCTCAGTTGCATTAGGCCCTTTCTCACTCAAATTCAGTGGTTCTGTGAGTTGTGATTTGAAGAGGTAAGGACTGAAGGGAGCTCTCCCATCAGCCCTGGATCTTGCCATTTGAGGAGACTTGAATGAATGGCACTGGGCTCGTTAGTACATCAACAAAATTATTAAGTGCTCACTACATCACGGCCCCTGGTTAGATCTTGAAAGGGCCTAGGGGAGGAAAAGCTAACCTGGTCTTCACAGCTAAGGCCTCTTATTGCCCATGAACTGAAACTGATATCCCTGAGTGGCTGGAAGGCCAGACATTAGTCATGAGGAGGCAGAACACTTAAGGGGTGGGGGTTGTGTCTTTATGTCTGTCTGTTTCTCTTTAATCCCATGGGGCTAAGGGGTCACTGACCAGAAGCTGTCTTTTCCCACCATCCCCTAGACATGGCTGCAGGGATCCAGTCACAAAGTAGAAGAATCATGATCTTACGTTTTCTTTGCAGAACATCCCAACTCGGGACAGACTGGAGGGGATGGCGGCTTTCCGGGAGAAGCGGCCACCCCGCTTTGTTGGCGAGTGACTCTGATGGTGTCGTTTGGGAGTTCTCCACCAGGTTGCAGCCTTGGCCCCCGAAGGCAGGAGCACAGCAAAGTCAGCTCTTAGAAGCACATCTTTGTTCTTCCATAAAGTCCTTCTCCTTGCTCCGTAACTGCTGTGGTTTCTGTACCCTCTGCACCATTGCCTTGCTGCTCCAGCACAGGGCCCCCTTGGCCTTCCCCCATGGCCGACACACAGGGCTCATCCATCAGGATCCCTCATCCACCACCCGCCTCAGCCCTACAAGTCTTACAGGGTTGGAAAGACCTCCAGAAGCAGATGAGACTGGCAGGGGGCCCCTCTCCAGGCTTCATTCTCTCTCCATGAAGCAGGGATTCAGTCCAACGTTTGAGCTAACAGTAATAACTGGCATTTAGATGGCACTTTATGAGCTCATGCTCCTCACCATACTCCTGCGAGATGCTATTATCTTCACTTTACTGGTGAGGAAACTGAGGCACACAGAGATTTAAGGGACTTGCCCATGTTCACACAGCTAGCAGGAGTCTGTCTGAAGGAGGCTTCCCCGCTGTGGCCCAACCTCGCTGCCATCTACTGCCAATCAGACAGAGGACTGAGGGCTGACACTTTCTGGCCCAATCTCTCAGCCCTAGAGGAAAAGCTCCCAGCCTGGGCCCTGTCCTCCTATACTGCAGGCAGCTTTCTCAGATTTATTGGCCATGACCTACAAAAGCCACCTCCATGCTCTTGGCCATGGGTCCCAGAAATGGCCTGGCAGTAGTCTTCATGCTGCTTCCATGCCCATCCCTTAGCAGGCATGGTTGCCCGACCCTCCTGGGGACCAGGTCTGACTGCCCCAGAAAATATGAAAACTGGGCCATAGTAGAGTGAACTCATAGGCAGTACCCACACTTTGTGGATAGTGCCAGGAATCCAGGGGACCTTGTAGAGCAACTAGTACAACCCTCATTCTGGAAGCCCCAAGGAGGTGGGCAACAGAATGGCAGGAGCGCATCAGGCATCCATTCCTACCTTCCCAGTTCTCACTGGAGTCCCATCTCACCAGGACCACTGCAGTAGCTGCTGGGGGGGCCTGCCTGCCTCATCTCTCCCCACCCCCTCCAGGTCATCCTCCTCCCTCAGCCATTACCGAGATCTTCCAGAGCCCAATCCATCTGAACACATCATTCCTGTGACTCAACTCTGAGACTTCTGACACCCTACTGCCCTACAAGCCCACTAGGATCCCAGTGTTCCTCCAACACCCAGTGCCTGGCTTCTGCCTGTGCTTTTGCTTTCACTGTAAGCTGTGCGTAGAGCGCTCCCTCCTTGTCTCTGGATTCGGGCTTCCTTCCAGTCCCAGCTAAAGCCCTTCCTTAGTCCTCCACACACCTTGTGCCTTTCCTCTGAGATTCTCTCCAAGTTATCTGGCCCAAAGCTGGTTTGTACCTGGGTGCTGGAATCTAGTTTCCCCTTCCCCGGGAGAATCTGTGAGCTGCTTGAGAGCCTTTCCTTGTATCCCCAGGGCTTAGCACAGTCCCTAACACGTAGTAGGCACTTCACAAATGTTCGTAGGCTCGAGTAAAACAAACCAAAAGACAAAAAATGTGGCAGCTAAATGGAAGCATGGCAGTCAGGTTCTCCATGGAGAAGGAAGGGCAAAAAGACAACAAAGATGGGAAGGGGCCAAAGGACTTTAAATGCCAAACGAGATTTAATGTTTGATCCTTGCCAACTGGACAGTAATGAGATTGAGGGGAAGGTGATTTCGGTCCAGACCTCTGCTTTAGGAAATGTGGACCAGAGGGACTTGAGATGGATCAGGTAAAAGGTGGCGAGGGCCCGAATTCTTGAGATTTGCAGGTCATTCCTTGGGGTATCTGGCAGCAGGGTCACTTCTCCAGCCTGTTCTCCATCTCTCCCGCTGGGACGTCTCTGCAACCTCTGTAGATCCCAGTCACCTTGGATGCTCTCTCAAGCTTTTGTAATGCTGCTCTCTTCCCCTCCCCACCTCTCCTTATCTGTCTGTTTGTCTGGCTCTTCTAGGCCACAGGCACAGCAGGGGTTGTGGGGGTTGGGCTCAGCCCTAGGCCATCTTTTCTGTCCCACCAAAACTATCTCCTTCGTAATCTTACCTCTCACTGTCCACTCTGTGCACAGAATTCTGAGATCTATTTATCAAAGCCTAACCCTTCTGATTTCCAGTCTCCCAGCACCTACTGCCTAGTCTATCTCAAACTGGATGTCCCACTTTGGAAACTTGCAAATATTAAAATCAAACATGTCCAAAATAATAGTAGCTAACATGTATGTATGTGTTCTGTGTCTATATTTAAGCACTGTACTAAGCACTTTACAAATACCATTTCATTAGTCTCACAACAAAGCAAAGGTGAAGTGACTTGCACAAGGTCACCCAGCTAGGAAGTATCTGAGGCCACGTTTGACACTCAGATCTTCCTGACCCTGGGCCCAGCATTCTATCCACTGCATCACATAGCTGCCCAAAATTGCACTCATTCTTCCATCCTCCCAGTCCCCACTCTCACAATCTGAGACACAATCTGTCACCTGAGGCCTTACTTGCATTTACACTGTTAGCACATCCAGTCTGTTGCCAAATCCTGTCACTTCACCGGTCTCTTGCATACATGCCTCCCTCCCTTTTTGCCCCCGATAGTCACCACCACTCTCCTTCCCCAGTGCAGGCCCCCATCACCTCAAGCCCGGCCTGCTACAGTCACTGCTAGGGGTGGGAGTATCTGTTTGCCCCAAGTCTCTCCCCACTGTTACCAAACCTTCCTGAACCCCGCAGTCGCCTCCAAAGGCCCCTCACTAACTCTAGCATCAAACAGGAAATCATGATCAGTTTGTAAAGTCTTCCAGAGCCTGGTCTCCCCAAATACAGTTACCTGGGCCTTCTTATTCGTCCTCTAACAGCTGTCATCCTCTGGGCTTTTCTCCCTGAACCCCACTCCCACACAGCTGGAAAGCTTCCCTCCTCCCTTCTGCCTCTGTGCTCCCCTCATGACTCAGCTCAGGTCCTGCTTTCAGCGGGTCTTTCCCACTTTCCAAGGCCCTCTCCTCCCAATCTCTCGAGTACTTTCTCTCAGAGATCTCCTCCCATTTATACTGGGTATATCTTTTTAAAAATTGCTTTTACATTACTGTGATTGCCCCAGTTTCCCACCCTTCTCTTTCTCTTAGAGAATCATTTCATATAATAGTATTTCTTAAGGCCAAAAAATGGGGAAAAAATAAGCATACCAGAGCAATACATGCACACACAAGCTTTGACCTGAGACACTTACTAGCTATGTGACCCTGGACATTAACCCCTATCACTGCCACTTCCACAGAGGGGTAGGGGAGGGGCATCTTCTCTCTTTCTCTTTTGGTTGTTCCAAGTAGCTGAGAATAGTTTTTTTGGTTCTGCTACCTTGGCTGCCTCGGTTCACGCAGATCTGTCTGCTCATCTCCATATCTATCACATTCAACAGTTCTTAAAGCTGTAAAACTGACAACCAAGTGAGTTCAAATCCAGTTTCACCCCGAGTAAGTCACTCCAAACCTGTCTGTTTCTCTAAATGGAAAATAATTTTCTCTCCCTCACAGGGTTGTCATGAGGATCAAACAGGATCTTTGTAAATCACAGTTTTGCACACAGTAGGCACTTGATAAATGTTCCTTCCCATTCCACTCATCTACCACACGTGGTTGGTTTAGCTGTTCCCCCATCAATGGGCACCTGTTTCCAATTCTGTGCTTTCACAAAAGATGTTGCTGTCCTGGGGCCTTTCTTATCCATGGCCTCCTAGAGATTTAAGTCTAGCAACAGAATCTTTGGGTCAAAGGGCTCGGGCAGTTTAATCACCTTATTTGCATAAAGCCACACCGCTTACTTTCACTCATAGCACCATCAACAAAGGCCTTCCCACACGGACTACTCCCATCTTCGGTCATTTGCCAGTTTGGGGGGCATTCAGAGTTGTTTTCTTCCTGTGAGTGATCTGATGAAGAGGGAGAACAGGTGAGGAGGGAGAACAAGCCAGCAGTTCATTAGAGGCAGAGGACATTTGGCTGGACTATATGCAGTCAGTCTGGAGACACGGACTGGGGCCATCCTGGGAAATACTGAATGACAAACCAAATGACTGGCTTAGACTTGGGCTCTGGCGCTAGACTGGAGAGGAAGAGGGAAGACCAAGAAGGGCAGGGCTGGGCCCAAGGTGGTGGGAGCTTGAGAGGGGAGGGACAAAGGGAGGGGAAAGAGGTGGAGTCAAAATCATGCGGCCCTGGAAGAGGACAACCAAGCAGCCAGCACGTGTCAGGAAGGGTGGTAGTAAGGAGACGGACAGATGGTTCACAGGATAACCAAGAGTCTGCAGAGACCTCGGAGATCAACGGAAGACTATTACACAGACCTCAGTTCACACAAGGAGAGTCTTGGAGGCTCATCAGCCACCCTGTCACCGAGGCCATGTCATGTTGCGGGGCATTAAATGTAAGAGAATGTCAGCTCCGGTGTTGGTTGGCTCATGAGTCCAAGAACATGGTGGGGAGGTCCAACACTGCCAATTACAGCCTTGTTGATTGTGAGAAGGAATTAAAGCCCCTCTTCTCATCCTAGTCTTGTACTGACTAATAGCACAAGAGAGAGCTCATGGCCTAACTAGGAGGGGTAGTCACATCTTTCCTAATAGTCTGATAAAAAGTCCTGGCCTGGTGGCCTGAGAAACCATGGAAAACTCTTTTCTGCCACCCTTCCCCAATCCCACTCCTTCTTGGTGCAGGTGATGACATAAGAATGAGGACAGCCTGCATTTCTGTAGCACTTTAATGTTTAAATGAGCTCTCTTCACAATGATCTTGTGAGGTAGGTACTGCAAGGAATATCCTCATTTTCTAGATGAGGAAACTGAGGCTCCAAGATACTGGGTGATTTGCTGGGAGCTACAGTTAGAAGAGGTGGGGCTGGGGGCTCCAAGCCCAGTAAAACCGTGGGTCCATTCTGGTGTCGGAGTGCTTAGTCACCCAGAACCCCCACTTCAAGCCTTCAAAGTTCTAGACAACAGCAACAAAGATTAAATTTCGCCAAAATCTTAAAAAAGAAAAAAGTTCCTGCTGACTTTGGTGGCCCTTCCATATTTTTCAAAACCAAGACATTTTACTTTAAAAAAATTTTTTTATTAAAAAATGAAAGCCAAACAAAAGTCCTATTTCTAAAGTGCCACATTCACCTAATGGCTTTCCCAAGGCCCTTCCCTCTGGGACCATAAGTGCCCCTGACAGCCAGGGGTGCCTCACCTCAGCGTTCCCATACAGCTACTTGGTGCCACCCAGGACCTCCCCCACCCTCTGACAACCAAGCAAACAAACCCAGGCTGGGAAACAATTCTCAATCTCCACACGGATTGGAAACACACAGCCTTTTAACAGGCATTTTCCCTTGAGGCCTTGCAAAGAGTAAACAGTAACATTTTAAAATATGATTTTGGCTCCAGCTCAGAACTTTGTCAACAGAGAAAGCCTGAGGCTCTTTCCCTGAAACAGCCACTGACCGGGGTTCTGGAGTGTGCCCGGAACCGTGCTAAACCACCCTTTGTAAACCTGAACAATCGACGATCAAGGTCAATGGTCTGGACAACTGGCAGACTCAAAGAGCATCCTTTAGACATTCACTCGAAGGCAGGCAGGTGAGAAGGCAGAGGGTGAGAGCACCCCGGGAAGCCTCCTTACGTCTGAAGAGGCATTTTATACCCAGGGGATTTCTTGTAGCTCATAAAATGCATGTGAAAGTTGACAAGGATGGATTTAGCAATCTCCCGTACGAGGGGCACTGCCTGGCGGTGGTCCCAGATGTCCTGCAAGAGCTGCAGCCCGCCCTCATCGATGAGCATCCTGCAGTACTTGGTAGCTAGAAAAGCCAACACAGAACCAATCTGGGGGAGGAAGGAGGTCAGGGCAGTGGGCATCCCAAGCCACCTCATTTGCTCAGTACTCAAAGGTCTGGTTGTGCTCACTCATCTTTTCCTTACTCAGACTTAGCAACTCAACTCCCCATAACCCATTTTTTGGCCTTTTCTATTCCTGCAACAGTCATTCTCATTGGTCCCAACAATCTCTCCAGCACTCCTGGGTAGAGCCAAGCCAGACTCTGGAGGTTCTTCTCGCTGTTCCTTTGCATCACACACTGTCCCTACTCCCTTATCTGCCCTCAGTCTTTCTCCTGCTTTCAGATGCAGCTCAAGCACCATCTTCTGACACCTCCAAACCAATGGCATTTTAACCACTTTGTATTAACTCCCTATTTATGTGCAGTACTTTTACATATTATCTGGCCTGCCTGCTATTAGAATGAAAACTCTTCCACTTCTTTCTTTGTACATGTATCCCCAGCACCTAGGATATAGAGAGCACTTTAATAAAAACTCGTTTTTGTTTCATCTTTTAGAAATCCAAGCCAAGCCCTCATCACCTCTGACTTCTGAATCATCCAGTTCATCCCACATGGGGCTAAACTAATATTCCTCCAACACAGGTTTGACCACCTTATGCCCTTCTGCTCTGCATGGCACCCCATGCCCCCCACAAGCTGGTGTTTCTTGTTCCCAAACTTGCTGCATGGCATCGATACCTTCAGGCCCAAGTTTTACCTGGCCTGCTCTGCCTCCTTGTTCCCAAGGCTTGCCAGCCCTCTCCCCCCATCTCCCACGCCTGTGTCTCTGCACAGGCTCTCTACCTCCTTGTCTACAATTAAGCCCTTCCTGAACCTGGACACCTCTCCCACCTCCCCACCCCAACCCCAGCTGTCAGACGATTCTTCCTCTTCTAATTTTTAAGCACAAAGGTAAGTAAGCAAAAATGCTGCATCCTGATGGTCACCCCAAGCAAAACGTAAGATCCTTGCAGACAGGGTCTATTTTATTTTTGCCTCTGAATCTGAGAACAGCACGTATTAGGCATCTGATATGATGAAAAAGGTTGAACTGAAAAATCAGCACAACCCCACTTAGCCACCCCTATCCCGAGGTGCTGCACCTCCAGCACACGCTCTGTGCGGGCCGGGTTCTCACGTGTGCTAAGAGCTCAGGGAAAACAAGAGGTAACCCTCATCAGCTTCTCTCTCTCTATCGCTCCCCGCTCCAAAATTTAAAGGGGAGTCAGGACTGAAAGCATTATCCTAGACATGTGGTTTATGTGGCCCCCCACAGTACTTACGATTCTTGCTGCAGACATGGTGCATGGCCCACAGGGCCCAGAGCTGAACCTCAAAAATCGTAAAGTTGCTAAGTAACGGAAAAAAGGATTTGAAGGACCTGTGGGTTCCAAAGAAAGGCATTTAGAAATGAGGCCAACATTTGGTGATGTAACAATCATTTACATGCCATAGTGTTTGAATTTCACAGAGGGTCTTATGCACATGAACTTGATGGCTGATGAATGGAAAAGGGAAGGGGGAAAAGTGATGCAATGCTCTCCTCAGTGCCAAAGGGCCAATGACAAGCCCTGTGTTCAAAGTTCTGGGCTCACGCCAAGCATACGATGGGAGCACCATGGAGAAAGGAGGCTAATGTTTTGAGGGATAAATCTAGCCCTCCCCATCACCTGTAAGTCACCAGTGCCACCATCTTACAGCTTGGACTGGGCCACTCCCGCACTGTTGTGTACTGCAAAAGACAAGAAGGAGCACGTGTCACCCACGTGTAGCTTCACACAGCATGGCTGCCCAGGCCTGCTGTGACCAGGGGGCTCACCTACCAGGTCATCTAAAAGGGCCCTCCTCTGAATGCTGCTCAGGGTCCACGCCTGCTCCCCGAGAGAAGTGAGATGGGAAATGACTCCAGCTGCGAAGTAGCTCACTTCCAACTCCGCACTGTGAAGCAGCCGGCTCACATGGCTCATCAAGCTCCTCACCATCAGCTCAGAGGATAAGCCTTTGACTTCAGCAACATTGTTCTACAACAGACCAACAGAACTTGGTTGTGGCTTAAGTCAGAGAACTTGTGCTCAAATGCAGATCTGCTACTGATCACAGGGGTGGACCTTGGGGAAGTCACTGAACTAATGTGAGGCTTAGTGTCCCCATCTGTAAAATGAAGCTACTGGACAAGACTATCTTGAAGGCCCCTTCCAGCTCCAAATCAATAACCCCATGGCCTCCTAAAGGAGTTTACCCACTCGGGGCAACTCTAAACGCTGGGTAGTTTCTCCTTATATCAAACCTAAATGTCTCTCTGGACTTCAGGTGAGAGAAAACCAAGTTGGTCACTAACCCTCGCTCTATCCATTAGACCCATCTTGCACCTTGGGGAAATGGAAAGAACCTACAAAAAAAAACCCCAACAAAAATCCCAAGTATCCAGAGAAGACAGGTAGGAGCAGGGGAAATCCAAGGGTAGGAGGGGAGTCTTCTGCTGTACAGATGGAGGCAGAACAGAGGACAAGATGCCAGCTGGCAGCAGCACCATGAGAATGAGGACATGATCCTATCCAAGAGCATCCCTGAGACAAACTCAGACTCCACACACAATCTGACTCTTCTTCCTATGACCTGAACAGGGGCTGCATTTTCCTGAGGCCCTCACTCACAATTTTCCTGCTCCTGAAATGCTGTCCCTTTCTGCTGCCACCTAGGAGAAACTGCTAGAATCTTAACCATGACTTATCAAGACCTAACTCAAATGCTTTTTACCATCAAGTCTTCCTCATTTCCCCCTCCCATCCCTCATTTGCTCTCATTGGATTTTTTTTGTTCTCTTCTTGGGCACTCATAAATAGATTCTACCCTGAAGGCCTTAACACTTTGGCAAGAACAGCTGGAGACTGTGTTCCATGGCATAACCTTGGAGAACCAAAGACAAGTATTGGAAGAAGATTCAGTGGAGGATATGATATATGGAGGAAATAAGGCAGCCATATTATTCTAAAAACTGCCCTTGGTGGGGACAGATGCTGAGAGTTATTAGCCGAATTTCAGGTTATAACTGATCCTCCTCAAGTGTGCTTCCCATAGCCCCTCTTTCCAAACAAGTCCCCCGCACTGTGAGACAGGCTGGACAAACAGAGTGATTTCCATCTTGTAGAGAAGGAGCCTGAGGCTCCACAGCGCTGAGGGGCTTACCCCGGGTCACTGCGCCAAGCAGGTTCCCCACTGGGACCTTCGGCCAATACACAACATGTGGAGCATTTTCCCTATAAATAGGTTTCTCGCATTTTGGTTTAATAATTTTTAATGAAAGATTTCTCAAATGTGATTCACATTGAGTTGGAAGATGCTGTCATAATGAACTCCATGGAATTAATATGCAACTTACCAAAAGGCCAAGAACTCTGGTCTGTATCGTTGATTCTGAGGGGAATGTCTGTCAAAGAAACACCTCAAGGTCAGTAAGGTCATCAAGAAATGTGCAAGAACTCCGAGCGAAGACCGCCCTGTGTGGTACCTCCAGGACTTGTACAAAGATGGCCAGCCCGTCGTTCTCCACAAAGTGTTTGCAGGTGGCTGGGGACTCATCGGTGAGGTTCCACAGCGCTCTCAGGGTAAACGTCAGGGTAATGTCTTCTAAATTCTCAGATGTTTTCTGTTTCACTATTGCTAAGAGTTCCTAAAAAGGTAAAAAGAAGAATTTCTTGTTCTGAAAACTCAAACTGCCACAAAAACGTGACTTCATGGCTTGGAGATATAACTGGCTCCCTGTCTAAGAGAAGCCTCCCAAATGTTTCATTAGATTAGACAGCATCTCATCGGAAGTTGTTAGTTATCAATTCAGTCTGATGAAGTATAGAAAAAAAGGCATATATTTTATCTGCGAATGCGAAGACACCCATCATTGCTTTTATCTACCAAATTCTATGACAATACTCTGGGTGAGAAAAGATCACACAGACATTGGCCTAACCCATAGCCTTTCAGGGATCTCCACTTGAGAAAAGCAGATTTATATGAGAAACAAGTAACATGACAATACCTAATCAAGGCCTAAATGACCTGGGACTCCTCCAGAGAAGGAAAGAGAGGGACATCTCATAGAAGTTCGTTAATTCAGGATACTCCGGACATAAATTCTAAGCCTTTAACAAATCAATACATCTTAAGACTTCTCATCCTCAGATGTTTCTGAAGTTGCCCATTTGTCCTCTAAGCTTCAATCAGGTATTAATGTCATGAGTACCAGTTTATTCCCCTTTTGATTTCAGGAACGAGGATGGATCAGGAGGCCAACACAGACTTGGATCAATCATTAAAGTAATGATTGATCAACCAAACTGACCAATAAATCCTGACCTGAGTGCTACGATGGACCAGGGCTAGGGGGTCCTACAAAGAAGACATGGGGTCTTTCTTCAAGGCTGTAAGGAGATCTGTGATAACAATGGATAACCCTCCCAGGGCTGAAGAGGTCACTATGGCCAACACACTCTATGCCTGGTAGTCTTTCCCTAATGAGAGGCTTTCCAGCATTAGCAGAACCTCTCAAATCCTGGTATTGGCAAAGATGGTGAAACCTAGGGTTGTGTCTGCTGTGCCGAAACACTGGAGAAAAGATAATGGAAGCTGGTACTCGCCACTCTTTGGTCACAAAATAAAAGCTAGCAGCCTAGTTCTTCAGATAAGTGAGCTTACCACAGCAAACCTTATAATCTGGTACATGGTCATGTCTTTGGTACAAGGAAAACTCAAAAAGGGAAAGGAATGTGCCAAGTCAACTCACCCTGACAACAATGAAAAGTTCTGCCTTCAGCTGTGCCGTCTGTTCAGGAGAGAGCTGTAAGCACAGAAGGGGAGAAGTGATTCTCTGCATTCCATCAAACTTTGGGAGATAGGAACTTGAACCAGTATGGCATAATCTCATACCTGAAGAGCCAGGATGGAGATGACGCTCACTGCCATTGTCTGCATATTTGGGTTTTCATGCTTACAGAGCCATTTCATAACAAACTTGGCAGCATCAAACCTGAAAAAATAAATTCTGACTTTTCTAATGCCCTCGGTCACATTAACATTGTTGGGGAAGGAACAGACATGACCACTACCCATGACCAAAAATAAATCCCAGAATTCCAGAGCCCTAGCTCTGAAAACAACTATGATGTTAAGACTCAAGGGGAAAAATGGTCAGTTAAGGCCTGTATTTTTTGCTGTTTTCTTTTTTAGCAAACATTAAAAATAATTCTTTAAGGCTAATCATCAAATCATGGGACTGGGAAAGCACCTACAGGATGGAATGAGGTCTTCTATTAAGAACCAAGAAAACATACACACACACACACACACTTCAAAAGGCAATGGTCAACTTAACCTCCAGAAATCAATGAGATGGCCAAATACCCCTGACAGCCTTACTGAACTTGACACTTGCCTGTTAAACGGAACATCCTGAAGAATTCTGGCATTGGTCAAGGAAAGAAGACAATTCTTCTGCAGCTTTTGAGGAATCAAGAAAAGTAACTTTAGACAGAGGAGTCATTTCAGACCATACAAAGTTTTAATCATTCAACTCCTGTCCTATTCCTCAATTATCAGCATTGTGATACCTGAGGTTTATGATGACCAACACTTCTGGGGACTACAGTAACTAAATCCCTCTGTGGGGGTCCAAGATGAAGAGCTCTGACCCCAGTCCTGGAGATTCCATGGCAGTCAGTGGCCCTGCCCTCACCATTATCTTACACTCAGTTCCGGTGACTCAGTGAACTGCCCCAGACTGTAATGCTGACACCAAAGAACTCCCAATGGCTGGCCTCTGGGCTGACCCAAGGGCAGTTTTACACATAACAATGCTGCCACTGATGGCTACACCTTCTCATAGAACTAGCTTTCTAGGTAACAGAAATAAGCTATGCACATCAATGTGTCCAATTAAGGAATTAAGAATGCTCTGGCTCCAGGAAGGCTGGGTATTGTTTCTCTGTACCAGTGACTATGTATTTCACACTGAATAACTACTTTCTGCAGGATACTGAGCTACCCAGCACCATGAGGGGACACAGACTTGAGGCCTGGTTCCAGCTGTCAGGGAGTTTAGAATGTAGTTGGGGAGATGAGGCACATACGCATCAACATGAACATTAAGAATGCATCTAAGTGAGACATAAAGGGCAAAGGAAGTGCTGAGAGACCAGAGGAAGATGAGAGGTGATAAGGAGGAGATGTAAACTGGGTCTCGAGGCCTGGGCAGTATTCAGACAGGCAGAGAAAAAGGTGACTGACCTCAGATGGAAAGGACAACAGAAGGAAGAGGAATCTGAATGTGCCAGGGGAAGAAACACATGAACCTCTTGCCTCTTCTGCACATCAGTGGGGTCCACTTTATCAACAAGGTTTGGGAAGAACATCAGGCACTACACAAAATTTTCCAAATGTGTTCTTCCTTTAATTCACAGCAAGGTCTCCCTTGATCAGTCAATAGAGTAGAACAAGGAACTTGCCAGAGAAGTTAACAGTTCTAAGCAAGATCAACATTTACTTCAAACTACTTGTTGGACACTGAAACAAAACTGGTTCTGCCATCCTGGAAATCCATTTTGAATTATGCAAAAGAAAGTGACAACACCCATGCCAAGGCTAGGCATCTATCCCAAGAAGGCCAGTGACATAAAGAAAGGTTCCAAATACTCCCAAATACTTACAGTAGCAGAGAAGTAGAATTAAATTACCTGCTGGTTATTAGGGAAATTTTTTAGGGCCTTGAGAAGTAAATGGATGACCTCTGACAACAAGCGAACAGGCATACCCATGGCCAAACCCTGCCGAGTTAAGTTGAGGGTGCATGCACTAGCTGTGAACTGTATAGGCAAGTCCAGGGGGTGATTCCTCATTCCTACAGCCACAAGCTAAAGACGAAGGAAAAAAAGAGAAGTCACTACTACGACTGTTAAAAATCAACATTCCTATGTTCTACTTTGATGTCAAACAGAAAGGCGATTTAAACACAGGGTATTTCAGGCAGTAAGGTAGTGAAGTAATGGAATGCTGGACCTGGAGTTAGGCTGACTCATCTTCCTGAGTTCAAATCTGACTTCAGACCCCTACTAGCTCTGTGACCCTCAGTAAATCACTTAACCTTGTTTGCCTCAGTTTCTTCATCTGTAAAATAAGCTGAAGAAGGTAACTGCAAACCACTCCAGTCTCTCTGCCAAGAAGACCCCAAAGAGGACCACAAAGCGTTGGCCACAACTGAACAGTATTTAGGAGAGTTGTTTTATGGAAGCAAGTTTAAGGGATTATATGGTGTGTCAGAAAAGTACCCCTGGTCTGCTTTTGAATCCTGACTCTGCTGCTAAGTCAGTGGGCCTGGCAGCTGGCAAGTGAGGGGTTGCCTGGTGTTTCCTGGCTCTGATATTCTCTATGTCAGGAGACCAGTGGAGGCAATGGGAAGAACATGGCACTCAGAGGCTGGATCCTTGAGTAGTATCTAAGCCCAAAATGAGGGGGCTTGGACCTTGATGACTTCTAAGGTCTCTCCCCTCCGGGGCTCAAATTTGATGCTTCTCTGATTGAAACACAGCAGAAAGTGGCAACTGTCTAGAATCCAGGTGGCTTAAAGCTGATCACAAGATTTTCAGGTATGTGCAGGAGCCATGCCCCAGGGTCACTTAGGCTATTTTTCACCTTTTATTTTTATTTTTCATATTTGAAAAATGATTATAAATATATGAGAAAACACCATCAACACCACCTTAAACTCATTTCATAATGATTAGTCCTTGAGTAAATGGCCTTCAAGACATAGAAGGGCAGCACTAGTCGGTTATTCAAGTCTCCACCCATTCACATTCCCATTCTCTTGGGAGGCAGACTCACAGAGGGCCAAATGCAGCCTTCTGCCACGTCTGACTGTGACCATGAGCAAACTATTTAATCACTGAGCCTCAGTTCCCTTCTCTGTGAAACGGGAACACTATCACTTATAATGTTTACATTACAAGGTTTTTGTAAGGGCCAAATGAGACACTGTTTCATTTTGAAAGGGCTTTGCCAGTTCTAAAGTTCTGCGCACAACTGAGTCATTTTCATATGGCCAGAGTCTAGATCTGCCGTTCTGGCTGTGAGCTTCACTCACTTCTTTACATGCCAAACATGTCGACCTCAAAGTGCTTTCCAAAGCATCTGACTAGTCTGCAATTCTACCATCAGTAACTCTTTCTTCACAACTCTTGAAAAATTAAGTTTCCGTAATTCTTTTTGCCGGTACCTCAAGGCTGTTTTAATTTGCACTCTGGTAATTATTAGGTGAATAAAATGTTTTCAAATGATTATCAGATGGGCGCGTGTCTTGAAAATCATCTATGACTGGTCTTTCACCAATGACCTTTGTCAATGTTTGACATTCTTCATGGATGCTTCGATCTTACGTTTCCCAATTTATTTATCGTTACTTTTTACTGTGCATTAATGAAATCAATCACACCCATTTATACCCCTTTTCTATTTAAGAGAAAAAAGTCCTGTCATCTCCACAATTTATATACATATATTATAATGTTTTCTTCCCTATTTTCAAATTTCAAAAAATGTTTAAAGCTACCATCCCACTGCACTTCACTAAGGAATCTGGCATAAGCCATGGACCTAAGTTAATTTCACACCCAACTGCTGACCAATGTTTTTTTTTATTTTTTGGTTGACCAATTTTCATGCAATGAATCCTTTCCCAACTTTTGTTCCCCATCAGCTTAGCCTCTCCTGTCACAGGGATCTGTTTCTCTATTTTTTTTCCCAGGTACCAGCATGGACAACAATCGCTGGGTGATGGTTTAAAGGCTGGGACTCAAAGAACAAGTTTCCCTAGGTGAGGGGGAGGAGACTCCCCCTTGTTACTCCACAAAAAAGTCACATATACATTTCATTATAATTTCCATAGTTCTGTCTCTGAACAATGGATATTCTTCCCACTTACTTCAGACAAGTCCTACTGCACCCCCGTTCCTCCTGCCCCCCCAGTACATGCTACCTTGCTGTATGACTCTGGGTACAGTCAAAGGAGGATACACCAGCACACAGAGTCATTTAGGGCACTTAACTATACATATACATGTGCTTGTACATTGACTTAGAAAACTACATATTAAAATTACCTATGTCCTATTGTATTTTTATTTTGTTAAATATTTTCCAATTAAATTTTTTTTTGGCAGGGGGAGACAAAAAGAGTTCAGTGACATGCCCAGGGTCACACACTAAGTGTCTGTGGCTGGATTTGAACTCAGGTCCTCCCGACTCCAAGACTGGTGCTCGATCTAGCTGCCCCCCAATTCAATTTTAAAGCACTGTAGGCAATGTGTCTGACATCTCTGGTTTAGAGATCAAATGCGAATGTACACAAAATAGTCTAGTCTGCAACACTGTAATAAATGGAGGCAATTATGACTTACTTCCTTCAGTCATGGCAGCTTGATAACTGTCTTGAGTATTTAAGTCTCAAAACAGTTGATCATGATTTTAAATGAGGCTTCTTGTTTTCTTTATTGCTAGGAAATAATGTAACCAATTTTGGGGGTTACTCTTGCACCTCTGACTGGCCTGAGCTCACTTATTGTCTATTTTTTTTGAGGGTTGAAGGAGTTGTATTTTGTTCTATCCTGTTATCTAAATGTTTTGACCTCTCTATTTCCAAAGCTAATTCCTCAAATACTTTATTATGTTGGAAAGAATTTCAAACACATTAGGAAATACATATTAGTCAAATACATTAGGAAAGTGGGCATACTCATTTCAAACCTAGTTCTAGTGGAATGTTCTGGATGCAGAGAGTGACAAGATAGAGTAAACAGAGGGTGGCCTCAAAGGAGGGAGAAGTCTTGGCTTCAAGTCTTGCCCCTGATACATGCCAGCAGCTGTGTGGCCCTGGGCACAGGCCATGTGACCCATGGGAGCCCCAGGGAATTCAAGAAGACTGTAGCTGGAATGCTGGCCTGCAGCGGTGAAGGGAGCTGCTCAGAGGAAGCTCCCTACAATAAAAAAAAAGTATCACCCAGGTTTAATTTTTAAAATATCTAATGTTTCTCCATTGCATATTATGTTGGTTCTTGGCACAAGCTGGTTATTTTTTATTGTGAGAAAAATCTTTTAACTTTTTTGTTTTCATAATAAACATTTTATTAAAGGGTTTTCTTCCCTAGTACTTACGTAAACATGCAGAATTTCTGCTTACATATCTCATTATGATCTCAACAATTTTAAAATGTAAATAAAGACTCATTTATTTAACAAGGTTCTTCCTGTGATCCAGTATAATTTGCAACAAATCCACAGAAATACCTCGATCCCGTAAGAGTTTTTTCTTTCTGGAGGTGCAGTAGCTGCTAAGGTAGTTAACATCCCTGCTGAGGATCATGGGGATTCCCAGACTACCCTTTTTTCTACCTTTGGGCCCACCTACCCCTCCCTTCCTTAGGATGCCTAGTGGCTCCCTGCTCCCAAGGGCTCACCCTACCGGTGCTGGACAGTGCAGACACCCAATAAGCTTAGCACACTGCTGCGGCTCGTGAGATACACCAGCCTTAGCCTCCCTGGTTGCAGGGATTGCAGGCCAGGGCCCACACACCTGACATCATCTGAAGAATTAAAGTTAAGCATCACCCCACAGATAACAATGAGGAGCACAGAGGGGAGATGCCAGCCACAACCCTCACAAAAGAACTTCACAGGAAAAGTGACTTCACTTCACAAAAAGACGAGTGAGCAGGTAAAAAAGACTGGCCAGTCCTACAGAAGCATGGCTGGACAGCCATCCAGGCAACACACAGAGCTAGGAGAAGGCCTCCAGCACTCTGGGTGGAAGGTGCACCCACCATGGAACATTTATGGAAGGACACAAAATGCTGAAATCTACAGCATTCATGAGTACCCACCCACATTAACATGTTCACATACCTATACAAAGAGATTTTCTTACACTGAAGCAGCTTTCTATACTTGATGTAAACCCACTGAGGATTCACAAAGCCGATGAAACCAAGAGATTAAGAGACTTCCTACTGATGACGGAATGTGTGACTGAGCCAGCCCACGGTCCTCGCTCTCTCTACTGGGCCACCTCCAAGACAATGGGTTGGGATCTACTTTTCTATCAGTCTTGATAAATTTATTCCTCATTTTCTGGGAGGCTTGATGGAATGCAGCTCTTTAGATATTCCAGGTCAGGTGACTTTTCTTTTTTGTTAAGAGGCTAACTTTTTTTTTTTTAAGAAAACAAACTAGTTTATTGATTCACTATTTTCTACTTTTCAACTTTATAGTCTCTTTTAAAGAATTTCTTCCTTTTTTTCTTGCTCTAATGCCTTATTTGGGGTGCAGCCTTACTTCATTTCTTTTCTCCCTTTCTCTCCTACTCAAATAGACATTTCTCATGATCTTTCCATGTACATGACTAGGGATCCTTGATTTCTCAAGGATGATTTGGTGTGTGCCATGGAGCCAGGATGCCAGAGTCCTGAGAGAGTCCCAGTGGGTAGGCAAACTCCTTTTTTACTGTTGTATTTTATATATGGAAATGCACATTTTGTGTGGTGTTCAATTCAGAATAAAACAAACTTTTCTGTTTTTGTTTTTATAAAGTGCTTTGCGGATAACAGCGTCTTGAAAGGCCACTTCACCATTTTATGCTGTACATGAAGCTTAGGTCCCTAACCTGCATCCTGGAGTTCGAGAGATCCATAATAAAGCTTTCACTCTCACCTCCATGCCATCAGGGAATGCATCAGAGCTGGCTCTCACCACCTGCTGAACTGAGATGAGGTGAGAGGGATAGGTCACAAATCCAATCTGATCCAATCATATCACTTTAATAAAAAGGATATTAAGGCCAAGAGGTACACTGCTCCCCCACTTTCAATATTTTATTGTTCAACTTAAAAGCAACCAGGCTATGAGCTCTTGGAATCCTACCTTACTCAACTTCGTAGCCTGGAAAACCCTCCTAGGGTCTTACATAATGAGCGCCCAATCAAATGAAGTATTTGAATAAAAATAAAGGATCTGTATTTATGGAACTCAACATCATCACTGCCAACAATTTAGAGAGACCCTCCAAAGCTGAGGCAATGAGAATGCAAGGTGGGTTAGGACACTCCTTGGCCTGAGAAAGTACTAACTCAAATAACGGTCAAACCCAGTTTCATTTTTATATTTTTCTATTAAATATTCTCATTTTGTTTCCTATATAATCCAATGTAACCATTTACAGGACCACATACCCATGGTTCTTCCATTTCCCTTTTCCTATTGCTAAGCTGATGTTCCTCCACTCTACCAAATATTCCCCAAATATACTATGATACTTGACCAACAAAGCGGACTGCTGATGGACAAGCAGATATGAGAGCTGCAGCCTGCTTCTGCACTGAGTAGCGTAAGGTAACCCGAACACCAGGGCCCAAAGTTCAAAGCCACCAGCTCCCATTCAGAAAGTGTTTTCCAGTTTACAAAGTGCTCTGTCTCCCAGAACTGTCCCAGAAACAACATCAAGCAGGCTGCACAACTGCCCTTCGCAGATCTCCTCATTTTACAGAAATGGAGAGCTGGGAAAACGAAATAACTGATTCAAAGTCACCTAAGCCTAGAGTTTCTGAAGTCCTCGCGAGACTCCAGATGCCTCACGTATAGAAGCCACTTGAGACCGTTGGGCATCGGTTGGGCCACCATGACTGCTGCTTTCTCACCCTCCACCCAAGAGCACAGGAAGGCCTCCTTTCAGGCGGGTGTCATACCCCAGGGAGCAACAGCACCTTCAAAGCTCCAAAGGCATCTTGTTATCACTTTACCATTCCCCCCCTCTACACTGACACACACACATAATGGGTGCGTACTATGGGGATGATCACTAGGAAAATGAAACCTAGAAATAAGCAGGCTGTTTTTTTCTATCTAACAAGTACTTAAGTGGCCCCAATGAACCAAACCCCTACTGATTCCAGGTTTCCTAATCCATATCTAAGGATTACTCTTTTAGCTCAGGTGTAGTGTTACCTTTAATACAGCTGGTTTGGTTACTTGCATATAAAATGTCTGGGTGAAGAGCCGAATGAGGGCCTCCTTCATAAAGCACACTCTCTCACTGTATCTCCTCAGAGCTTCGGAAATCTGACTGACATTCGCTCCTCCTGCAACCTTAAAAACAAAAGGGCCAGAAGACTTGAGTTTTTCTTCTCTCTCAGCTTTTGAAGAAAGATTTAAAAAATTTCAAATTTAACTATGACATTACTTCAGAGATGACTCCTAGACTGACAGAAAGCAATCAGAGTACCTAAGAATATGAAAAAACACTACTTAGAAGAACTGACACATTAACAGTTTCATTTAACCTTATTTGAAAAGGAAAATAAAAACTTTTGAACATTTTAACTGAATACTTTTAACAGCCCATAATTGTTAATTTTACAAAAATGGCAAATGTGAAAGAATGGTACAAGGACAGAGAAGGGAGAAAGAAATCTTCTACCAAAAGGGCGTTACAGAATAAAGGGCGTTGGTTAAAAACACAAGATATGAACATTTTGCTCTCTCACTGAATACTCCCTCTAGTCCATGATAGGAACAATATATTCCAACGGATACCACATACATATTCTGAAAAGCTATGTGATTTCGTCAGTGTTGGTATTCTCTAGACCAGTAAAGATTCATAGTTTCTTTGTTAGTTGTCAGGGCCAAGATAATTTATCATATGAGGCCATGAGTCATAAGAGCTGGTTCTGGTAACAGATGCACAGCCTATGGTTTGGTAGGCCCTGGGCTCAGCAGACAGAGCCATGAAGAACCCAATAACCTCCAAGCTACAAGAAGCATCCAAGGATGTTAAATGGAAAGTAACTCATGAAATGTTATAGTTATAAAGTCATGTGACAGGTAGTCCATAAACTTAATTGGCAATGAGGTGGTACAGTGGATCTAGGCCTGGAGTCAGAAAGATCTGAATCCAATCTCACATACACATTTGCTAAGTGCCCTTGAATAAGTCACCTGACCTGTCTGCCTCAGTTTCCTCATCCAATAAAATGGGGATAATAGCAATCTATCTCTTCTTAGGGTAGTTGTGAGGACCAAATGAGATTATATTTGACAAGTACTTTGCAAACCTTAAAGTATCAGGCAAATGCTGGCAATTACCATCACCAGACTTGAGCTCCCAGAGAGCCTTTCTTTGTATCTCCAAACTTAGCACAGGAATGGCACCTAGTAGGTGCTCCATAAAGGCTTGCTGACTGACTGAATTGGGAGGGAGAGTAAATGACAGGAAATGTGTGGCCACAAGGTAAATGGCTAAGCCACATTCCCCTCTTTCCTGACTGTGGCATCAGTCTCAGTGCTCCTTTGCCTGCACAGCCTACAGAGGCAGTCTGTCTTCTTAGGCCTCAGAGAAGCATGTTCTCAAACTAGTCTGGAGGAGGTAAACTCTTTGAGGGCAGAGATGATCTCACAGGATCTTAGCTCTAGAAGGCCATCAGGTCCAATCCCTGCATTTTACAGATAAAACAGTGAGGCAGTAAATGACAGAGGCAGAATTTGAACTCGGCCCTTTCCACTGCACCATGGTACCAAGCGGGAGTTGACTTCCACACCTAATCACACCTGGCCTTCCTCAGCAAGGGCAGGGAGGCCAGCTGAAGCCTACAATTATGCCAACATGCTAATCAAGTGCCTCAGAAAGCCTAATGAGCCAGCTGTGGTACTGACAAAGAAGGGGATCACTGTGTGGACAGGGCATTAAGTCTGCCTTTCTACCTTCACCAGTCACCTAAGCATATCAGACTGGAACATACCATGAAGCTGGGATCTGAGGTAAAGAAGTCGGAGTAGCCAGCATTCGTAGCCAACAGTCCCACAAACTGCATTGGCGGCCGCTGCCGGACGAAGGCTTCCACAGCCTCATCGGTGATATGTTTACCCCCAGAGATATCTAATGACAGGATGTTCGGCAGGATGTCTGTCTGCTGCAGCAAATGAAAGGCCAGGTCTGAGGTGAACTGCTGATCATCAGAAATATCAAGGTGAACCAGGCCTCGCAGTTCTCTGATGACATCCAGGATCTGAGGCGTAGTCATTGTCAGGCACTTCAGGTAGTGCATAGTGAGGGATTTGAGCCGGTTTTTGCAGGCAAGGAGTGCAGAGAGGTCAGAGACAGAGGTGTTAGAAATATCCAGACTCTCTAGTCTGGGCAGCAAAGCAATATCTGCCAGGTGCCGGTTCTGAAAAGGGATGTTGGAAACACTTAAAACTCGAAGGCCAGCCAGCTGGCTAAAGCCTGGCAGCTTGGCCTCCACAGTGGGCAGAGTTCCAGAATTCAGCACGAGGCACTGAAGGTGCTGCCGGGCCCACGGACTGCTGCTGAGGCCATTCAGGATATCTGGGATGGCGAGGTCTGCACTCACACCAGAAGCATCCAGTTCAATAATTCTGTGATGGCAGAAGGCTTTTTGGAAAGCAGCAGCAGAAATCTTGGCTTCCCGGATGCACACTTGCTTCAGCTGCATCTGGTTGCCTTGAAAAATGCCCACAGTTCGATCATTCAGATTGCCTGCAAAGGAATTGTAATAAGTTAACTAGTGACTACTTCTGGGTTACATTTTAATCACTTCTCAGTAGCAATAATGGCTAAAGCACTTTATGTCACCAAAGGTCCCTTTCACTAAGTAAGAGATAAAGCCCACCTGGCCAGATACATCAGAAGTGTATCAGACTCTGATAAATTGGGTTTTCCCTTCTTTTCTACCCCCGTCACCACAGCCATGGCCCAGCTCATATCAACCCTCCGTCTCCCTGGGATGTGCTGTCTCCTTCCTAAGAAGTCTCTGTAGGGCCCTTTTGTAATGGCCAAAGCAGTCACCAGCAGTGATCAAAGGGCTCTGCAAATAACTAGTACCTTGTTTTTTCTTTCTTCCATCCAATAAAATAAGATAAAATGATTTTTTAAATGAATATAAAGGTCAACCAGATACTAAAGTTCTTTTAGGGGAGGCAACATGGTCAGTCTAATGGAAGGAACACTGGATTTACAGTCAGAAGACCTGGGTTCAAATCAAATGACAGTTACAAAGCACATTTCTCTGAGGAGGAAAGGAAGGTCCAGCCTAGAAAGGACAAGTGATTTGCTCATATGACAGTGACAATGTCAGAACTAGGATTCTAATCCAGGATTTGGGGCTCCAAATTCTCTACGCTACTCTTCCCATTTCTACACAATGTCTCTGAAGCTTTTAGGAAAAAAAATCATTTAGGAATACAGCATGAGGCAGAGGTAGCTACTACACACGCATGCATGCACACACACGTACGCACATACAGGGGCTCTAGTTTCATGAAATCTAAGAATGCCCCCCAACTAATCACTAGGTATCACAAACGTCTTTTAAAACTACCTCAAGCCCTAACCAAAATTAGTTTGAGTTATTTTAACTTCAACATTGATAACAACCATGCTAGATGACAGGTATGCTAACGTACTACTGATGGAGCAGTAAACCAGGGCAACAACTCAGAAAGCAATTTGGAATACACAAAAGCAAGACCATTATGAGACCTACATCCCACAGTGATCAAAGACAGAGGCAAAGGACCCACGGTGTAGAAAAGGCATGGACACAAAGTGGATACCCATCTAGGGAGAAAGGCTGGACAAATTATGGCGACTATAATACAACATCATCAGAAAGAGAGAAGGATGGATTCAGAGAACCTAGCAAGACTTGGAATGGACTGACGCTGAGTAAAGTGAGCAGAACTAGTGAGGAACTCGATGCAATGTGACAAACAATGACGATTCCAGAGAAGTGATCTTTGTGGAAAGGGGAAGACAAACGTCCAGACAGAAACAACACAACACAAAGCTGCTGTGCTTCGGGATAGTTACTTGTTCATGGGCAGGTGGAGAGAGTAGTAGGAAGTACTCCAAAAAGAATTCAATGAAACGTTTAAAAAAGACACAAAAGAGGGGGCAGCTGGACAGCACAGTGATAAAGCACTGGCCCCGGAGGCAGAAGGACCTGAGTTCAAATTCAGCCTCCGACATTTACTAGTTGTGTGACCCTATCACTTTACCCTGACTGCCTCCAAAAAACAAAATCGTTTTAAAAGAGGAGGAAGTCCGAAAGGGAAGTGATAAGCAGATCGATGTTGGGACCACATGACATTTAACATATATTAAAACAACAACAAAGTAATGTAATAAATCAGCAGTTTCATATACGCTCTTTTTCTGGACTTCTTCATACATGCCAAAGCTTGTTTGATGATTTTTCTACTTCATGATAAAAGCAATGATGCTTTCTCCACCACTTTTAGGGGAAATCACAAACAATAACACTGAAGAAAGGAGTGCAGGAGGAAGGTGTTGCTCTTAGTTCTGAGTATTAATCTCTGGGGGCTAATGAATGCAGGCACAGGATGCCTGCCCAGGACTGGGCTTTGACCTCCCAGGTATTTTACAAAGAAAAGCACAAAATTTAGCATTTTAATGTACATTTTCTGGCCCAGATTTCACATAAAAGCAGGAATCTTTTTATGGGATCCCTGACAACTGTCCCCTAGCCTTTGGTGTAGCACCTGTCACTGACAGGGAACTCATGGTATGTATTTTTTAAAATAAATGTTGCTCTGACAATTGCTCTGAACCCTTGGCATATAGCCAGTCACCCTCCCCCTGCCCCAAAAAGTCAAGCAAAGCAGAACTGACTTCTTTTACATACAACTTTACATTTCATGGTTTTCTGTTTGTTAGAAGAAAGGAAATATGTGAGTAGGTGGGGAGAAGGGCATCCAATGTTTCTGATCCAAGTCTTTTTTCCACTTAGGATTTTAAAGTTGTGGTAATTATCCACACCATTCTTTTGGTGGTTGTTCTTTGTCCATGATGTATCACTTCATAGCCACCATCCCCTATTGCTTTACTTGTTCATGAGCACAAGGTGCTGCAACCATTATGCAACCACAACCTGTCCAAGGCTACGATTCAGAAGGGGGAGGTCTAAGTGGGCAGCCATGGCTGAGTTCACTCCCTCCCTCATCCCACCACTTACAAGAAAGCAAATCTCAGGCGCCATGTGCCCCTAGAGACTCACACTGATTTCCTCTCACTTCCATTGTTAATTATCAATCTTCCTCCCTATGTTACATACATTTTGTATATAAGGCAGCTGGGTGGGGCAGTGGATAGAGTCCTGGGCCCAGAGTTGGGAGGACTCATCTTCCTGAGTTCAAAGCTGGCCTCAGACTAGCAAGTCACTTCACTGTTTGCCTCAGTTTCTTCATTTGTAAAATGAGATGGAGAAGGAAATGGCAAAATCAATTCAATCTTAGTCAAGAAAACCCTAAAAGGGGTCACAGAGTCAGACACAACTGCAGAACAACTAGTGGCAATACTTTGTATATATGTGCCTAAGAGAAGAGAAGCCTATTAATAAATGTTTGCTGAACTGAATAATTTATTTGTGGATACATGGTATGCTCCCAGTAGAATATAAGCTCTCAGAACATAAGGAATTTTTTCATTTTTGTTTTTGAAGCCCCAGTATTGGGGCAGGGTTTGAAGTCCTATGGATATGGGCTCTCCCAACCAAAGCACAAATGGATCCAAGTCCACAGACAACGAATGACGCTAAAGAAATTATCCAAAAAGATGGAAATGAGGAAATAGGAAATACGAGAGATGTGGACAAGAATTTCACAACATTATCAATACTGAAGAACTTAAAGTGCTTGAAGAAACAGGCAACACTTGCATGTCTACTGAAGATTCATTTGCCAGTAGTAATAATGCAGAGCACCCCAAACAGCCAGGAGAGAGGGCCCTTCAGTTCTGAGGGTGATGTTGGTGAGCAAGACTATTTGCTTACCAACACAAACCAGTGTGTTTGACAGAGGTAATGTCATAGTCTGTCAATATGACAAGACGTATCGAGGAAAAAACAAATGGAAATTTTACCTCCAAAATGATGCAATGAGCTTTGGAAGAAGACTGTCAAAGCCACCAGAAGCGCCTAATGGTAACTCATGTATTCAGTACACCAGCTTTCATTGCTGTGGAGACTTCAGTGAAGGTACAACAAATGAGTTTTACAAGTTTTTGTCTTAGATAAAGTGGTTTAGCAAACTATATTAATGTGAAACGCTAGAAAAACTGGTGGCAATTCTTGATGCTTTAGGTTTGTTCCTTTGCTTCTCATTTATGTATTCTCCAGGCTTCACTCTTGCCTCTCTGCCCTTTGTCTACCACACCAAAGAAGTCTTCAGCCCCTTCCTCTGGTCATCCTGCTGCCCCAGCCAGACTGGTCCTTATCCCCCTTCAGGATCCACTCTAAACTCTCTTGGATTTTCTCCAACATCTTCCTCTTCCTGCCTTCTCCCTTTCACAGTATTTTCTTATATTTTCTTCCTGGGTTAGAATATAATCCCCTTAAAGATAGGGATTATCTTTCTGCTTGTATTTGTATCCCAAGCACAGTGCCTGGCACATAGCAAGTACTTAATGCTTGTAGATTCTGAAAAATGGATGTTGAGTTTTATTCAATTGCTAAAGTAATGATGATCACCCATAATTGTTTAAGAAACACGTACTACAATAGAAATAATGTCTCAGTTTTTAAAGTATTTTAAGTCCTTTCTGGTTTCTTCTGCTAGATAAAAATAATAAGTTTTTTGGGTGAGGTAACTGTGAGAGAAGAAATACTTCTTACAAGAAAATATCAAGTTCCTGCTGTTAACATGCCTGGTTTGATTTGCCTGAAGCTAAACTGGTGAAGGTGATGCCGAGGACAGTGTCAGGCATGGAGTTCAGAAAACTAGTCTGAATCCTGCCTCAGGGCACTTGCTAACTGCCTCCCACGCCAAGTCACTTAGCTTCTCAGTGGGACAGTTTCCTCGACTGCAAAATAATCCCACCTCCCAGAGCAGCTTGTGGGGATCATTGCAATGAGATACCCGAGTAAAAAGTGCTTTGCAAAACTCAGTGACTTAAAAACGTCAGCTATTATCACGATGATCTGGAATTATGATAAGGCTAAAGAAGCAATTCTGAAAAAATTTCAGGAATCTACAATTTTTTTCCAGGTTCCACAGTTGTAATTCAAAAGATTTATTTTATAATACTGAACTTTTGAAGAAAATTAAAATAGTCATGTTTGTTGCCTTGTCATTTGATTCTGTGATGGCTCAGCACTCTAGAAAATGATGGTGTGACTGAATCACTTAACGCAGCCCCCAAAGAGTCGAAAGTAACTAAAATGTAAAAACAAGACAAAAACACCAGCACGGTATTTGGCACAACTTAGGCATACCACAACATCTGCCCTAGCTTCCGACTGGCATTTCATCAGTGTTGGGAATTCTTCGCCTGCTGCAACAAAATTCCATACATTGAGTGCTTTTGGTGTCCAGATCTACACTTCATTGGCGTGGAGACCTAAGTCTCAGAAAGCGACCCAAGAGCACTCCTAGTTATACAATATGGGTTAGAGACACGACCTGCACATAAATCTTTGTGATCAATAGTCACAGTCCTCCACCAACTACCTACTTTGTAATGATGCAGTTATAATATTCCGTTATATTCATAAAATCACTTTGTAATTTCCAGTTATTGGGCATAGTTTAACTGCAATTTTTTGCTATGACAAAGTGTTGCCACTATGGGTTTTTCTTGGAACTATAAACCCACTAAAGGGATTTTGGGGTCAAGGATATGAACAATTCACTCCTTTTTCCAAAGTCCCTACCCGCTCTAGATGCCTCAGTTAAGCCTTTCCCCTCTCAGCTTAAGCCCAATTTTCTTCAACATTAATTAAGCAACTAATACATACAAGGCACTAAGGGGCCGGGGATACCAAGACAAAAATGAAAACATCAGCGCCTCCTCAAAAGGACATTAACGTAAATTTAAGTCACCTGAGAAGGAAAGAAGCAGGGAGAATTCAGATTAAACACTGGCTGGTCAGTAGCTGACAAGGTTTCCTAATAAAGGGTCAGGTCAATTCTAATGCCAGAGGGCAGTTCTGCCAATTCCTTGGGAAGTGTCTACAGTAACCTATAACTTGGGTTCCTAGTTGGGGAAAAAAGAGGGTGGGGGAGGGAACTAGAAGGCATCTAGCAAGGTCCTCTCATGCTCTAAAACCGTGATCACATCAGTCTAGGAGCTTTCTGGACAGATTCCCAGCTGCCCCAGAGCAATTCTGAAGATTTTTACAAGAAGCAAAAACCTTTAAGTTTTCTCAGCCTCAGAAAGCTGAAAAACACTGAGAACCTTGGGAGAATAATCAGCATCCCTTTGTTTACACTAATTTACATTGATTTTGTCAAATTAACTTTCCCCATGATCTGTGAGTTCAGCTATGGAGGGATTTCTATCCCCATTTTACACAGGAGGAAACTGGAGCTCAGAAACAGTAAGTGCTAAAGGAAGAGACTTGCCACCCCAGGACAAACGCTGGACAAATTACTTCCCTTTTTTGGCTCTAAAGTTCCTCATCTGAAAACGAAGAGGGCACAAGGTACCAGGAGACCTTTAAAGTTTCTTTCCAGTTCTGGATTTCTACCATTCTATTCATTTTTTAGTTCATTTCTCCACAGGCCATCACAGAGCATACTTCAAAGATATATTCAATTTGTAATTATTTTTTTGCAACAAAGCCATGGATCCTAAATCTTCACCAGAGATATTTTGACTGCCAGTAGACACCAGATAAACTGTATTACCATGAACTGTCATCATATGCAGCAGTCGATCAGCTACTTCCTGAGGGAAACTTCCCAGCTCATGCAGGCGCAGGGTTCCATCAGGTCTTTCTGAACAGAACCTCTCCAGGTCAGTAGCCAGGACGATCAGGCAGATGTCAACCAAGGAGTAAGGCGATGCTTCCTCCTACCAAATAAACCCCAAGCAAATACACTTTATTAAACAAAGATTGATAACTTCTAATCTCCCATTTGAGAGTAGCTTTTGCTTGTATCACTGCTTTTTTGTGTGTATGTGTATGTGCAAGTGTATGTACATATGTATGGGTGAATATTACCTTAATTTAAATTAGTTAAAACAAGTGACTTCTGACATTTATGATAATAAAATTCAATACATTCAAACTTAACAAATATTTATTAAGTTACCTACTAAGTGCAGGCTACTGTGCTCAGTCTTGAAGATATGGCATGTATACAAATAAATATGATACAAGGTAAAATGTGAGGGGGGGAAAAGAAGAATTCAATCCATACTAATACTTCATAATCAAAAAGTGGGTCATACACACCATGTATCACAACTGAAATAAATCTCCTATTTAACTCTTCTTACGATACAATCTAGGCGGTATCAATGTAACACAGACAGATACGATGTTCTTCAGATTATGGATAGCCAATTTTATCTACTATAGCTACTATAAATTTATGCTTCATTTCCCATCAAGTGAAATCAACCTTTTCCTTCTCTTCCTCAAATCCCCATATTCTGATGGCAGATGACCTCCTTCTTCATTCAAATGAATTCCTTCTCCAAAAGTCCCTGCTCCGTTTACCCCTTCCCTCTTGCTTGCTCTTGCTCATCACTCCAGCAGACAGGACCCCCAATTCCATGATCGCCCCTACCTCCACATTCTATCCTGTGTGCTCAAGCTAGCCCTCCCTCTTCCCAAGAGTTTCTTCCAATCCACAAGAATGCTCTGACCTCCCTAATTCTATAAATAAATACTTCCCTTGATCTTTAGACCAGTTACCATCACCCATCTTTTTCCTCTCCTTCATAAAACAACTTCTTGAAAAAACTCACTGCCTGATATTTCTACTTCTTCCATACCCACAGAAACCTGACTTGCTGCCAAAAATCAGTCCTGTCCTCAAAGGTGCTTCCATTCTACCCCGGAGATGCGACATGTAAACAGAGGAGGGGAGTGTATACACACCCCTGCACCCACACACAAGCAATGATGCAGTGATTAGAAGTAATCAGATTCAGTGACATTTTCCCCATTATCCCTTACCTGGGAAGAATTTAACACTATTAGACCCTCCTATCCCACGGGATCATTTAATCTGGAGGTTTCAGACACACCACACTCCAGTTCTCCATCTGATTTTATCTTCTGCACCTAATTGTTTAAGGAGTGGTTCCTCACAGGCGTACACAATGTCTCCTAATTCTTCTTAGGTGGGTCAACCACCTAGGTCTTTTAAAATACCCCAGCCTCCCCAGCTGCCCAAAGCCACTTAAAAGAAACCTTCCCAGATTTAGCCCAAAGGGAAAGGACCTCTTCCCACACCCTCAGGCCCCACACACTACTTTTCGGGCACTTCCATGGTGTACTCAGCATTTATTTCTGCTGGTCTCATTACTCTACTTGGCAAGCTACATACACTTATCTTGATTTTGTATCTCCTAGCACAAAGCACAGTAATCCATGCCTAAAGTTTACTCAAATGCATTAAAATGTATACAGAATCTCAAAGATATAAAGCCTAAACCAAGATTTTTGCAAGAAAAAGGCTTCAATTCAAGTGACTTCCTAGACAAGTGCTAGTTGGTCAGGAAGGCAAAATGGTTTTTAAGCCTCTTTTGACCCAAGAACAGGAGGAAGAAGCACCTGAGACTAGAAAAGCATCTCCACACTATTCATACAGGAACACCCTGTCTCACTCCAGGGCTAATGAGGGACGCAAGTGGATGGATTTGTATTCTGTCTGTCCTGATGTTGAGAAAGGCTGGTTTTTTTAAGCCTGGGCTTTCATGTTACGAACTAGAAGTGTGCTGCATCACCAAGGTGAGAATCCTAACTAATTCTAATAAAGCTTTCTCCCTCAGCTCCCCTCAAAAATGAATGACTGGCAGGGGCATCATCAGGTGGCACATAACACATAGAAAAGAAATTCAAGTTTCGATCAAACTGTTTGGAAAACCCACCGTAGAAGTCTTCTTCCCCAACCACCCAAACTCCCTCTTTTTGCATAAGCATAGCCCCACTTAACCATTCAAAGCATCCAAACCCCTCATTGTCATGTTTTATCCCACCCGCCCCCGGAGACCAGGGATCACCGGGAGGTTGTTAGTAATTATTTCTTGTGGGAAAATATGAAAAGAATTTACTTTTCCTAGGAGGCTAACGGTAAGTTTTAAAAATGATCACACTTTATCCAGCCGGTCCGTTTGTTTTTCTAACTTGAGGAGTCCGTGGGGGTCCCCAAGACAAGACTGAGTAGGCAGGGATGCTGGGCTGGGCAGCAAATAAAGGAGTAGATAAATAGGGCCCCCCCCAAACCAAGCTCTCCGCCTGGTCCAGCTCCCCCCCCCGCTGCCCTTATACAGGGTCTCCCCTCTGGACGGGGCGCTCCCAGAGGCCGGGGCAGCGCAGCGCCGGACACACAGCAGGCGCTTCCTAAGTGCTTCCTGCCTCGCACCGCCGGGCCCCCCCGCATCCTCACCTGCCGGGCCCCCCCGCATCCTCACCTGCCGGGCCCTCCCCGCATCCTCACCTGCCGGGCCCTCCCCGCATCCTCACCTGCCGGGCCCCCCCGCATCCTCACCTGCCGCACCTTCACCCCACCCCCACTGCCCCTTCCTCCCCGCCCCGCTCCCCCGGGGTGCCCGGCCCCCCCACCTGGACCACGCAGCAGCCCGGAGGGTCCTCCATGGCGTCCGGGGTGACGATGGTGCGGGGCCGCAGCCCCGGGTGCAAGAAGTGCACCATGGGCCCGGCCCGGGAGGCCTCCCGGAGGCGCCGGAGCGGAGTTCGGACTGGGTGGCTGCCGCCGGGGCGCGTGCTAGGCCGGGGCCGCCCCGCTGGGACTAACGGCCGCCGCTGCCAATGCCGCCGCTAAGGGGAACAGGAAATCCGGAGGGGCGGGGAGAGGGGCGGGGCCGGAGGCGGGGCGGCCGCCTGTCCTCAGGCCACCCGGAAAGGAGGCGACGCGGCGGCTGCGGGCGGAGACCGAGGCCTGTGGCGCACCGGGCAGCTCGAACCACTGACCAGGGGCCCGCACCTGCGCTCGGAGCCTGAGCTCGCCAAGCCCCGCCCCTCGGCGGGGCGGAGCTCGAGAAGCTCCGCCTTCTAGAGGCCGAGCCCGCGAAGCCTTTCCTCCCATAGGCTGAACCCGTGAAGCTCCTCCTCCCAGAGGCAGAGCCTGTGAGGCCGCTCCCCTCCCGGATATTGCCCATTCAGCCCCGCCTCTCTTGGGCCGAGCTCTGGAGAAAGCCCCGCCCTTCATAGGCGAGCGTCAGTTAACCAGCACTTCCCTAAGAGGAAGCCGGGAGTCTAGGCTGAGGATGTAGGAGTCAAGGCCAAAACCGTCGTCCCAGCCCACCCGCCCACTCACTTTCTAAGGGAAGCGTGAGCTTAGACTTCTGCGCCTCGCAGTAGCCATGTGGTGGAATCCCCAAGAGATTCCAGGAGAGGGCTATCCCGTGACTGCCCTCGCAGTCTCCTGCTGGAAGTGGCCGAGGCGAGCCAGCCCCCTCCTGTCCTGGGCCCCACGTCCCTCCGTCCTCCCCCAGCGCCCTCCTGACCACGTCCTGCCTTTGCTCAGCAGGGCCTCTATGGGCTCCAGCATCCGCAGTGACCGCCCGGGGCTTTTAACGCCCCTCGCTCTGCCGGCTGGTCCTGCGATGCACGGACACCGCGGGCATCCAGCCTTCCCCGCTGTCTGCCCCCACCCCACCCCCACCCCGGCATTCTAGCCCCTTCCCTCTCGAAGTCCTCTAAACTTTGCATCTGCCCAGCTGTGTGCATGTTGTCGTCCCCTCCCCATTAGCCTGGGAGCTCCTTGGGGATCTTAGCACAGCCCCAGAAGTAGAACCTTAGTCAACACTCGTTGACTGATTGAAGAGGGATTTGAACTCCACCTGACTTCACCTCTGGGGCTCTAACCCACTGTGCTACCACAAAGAACCCCGAACTATGACCCCAACGGAGCCCCCTGCTCCTCCTCTGACAGACTTCTCCAAGTCTTGCCCTTGAGATGCAGTGTCCTGCTGATCCCCCTCCACACACACCCACCTTGGCGGGGCTAGACAACAAAAGATTTGAGGGTTGCTTTTCCCCAGGTACGTGTGTGTTCCTCCTTGAAGAAGACCATCAGAGAAATGATGACATGACTTGCACTTGACTTTGTTTTGAGTGAGGGAGGGCTGTGCAGGTCACCAGCCTCACCTCTCCTCCAGAGCCATCTGAATCCAGTGACCAGACATTCATCAGGGTGACTGGAGATGACCCAGGATGAGGTCACACAGCTAGTGAGTGTCAAGTGTCTGAGGTGGGATTTGAACTCAGGTCCTCCTGACTCCTGCACTGATGCTCTATCCATTTCACCACCTAGCTGCCCCATTTATATAGCACTTACTGTGTGTCAAGTACTTTACAATGATCTCATTTGGTCATCACAACAATCTTGGGAGTCTTAACAGAAGTTAAGTGACTTGCCCAGTCACACAGTAAGTGTCTAAGATTGGATTTGAACTCAGGTCTTCCTGATTCCATGTCCAGTGGTCTGACCACTGAGCCACCTAGCTACTGGGAAAGGCAAAAGAAGGGCTTGGCCCACTACTGAGGACGGATGGGACATTGATAACTATCTGGAAAGAGAAGGTTGAGTCTTATTTTCCTCTGATTTTTGTTTGGAAGAGAACAGTCTTTGGATTGCATGGTTCAGCTAACAGAAGCCTGGGTCTGAACCATTCAAAACTCTGGTGATTCTCTGGAGCCCCAGGCTCAAGGACAAAGGTTTGATGTTCAGAGCCCTTCATATCCTAGGTGTGCGTGCTCGCGTGCACACACACACACACACACACACACACACACACACACACACACACACATATTCCCCTCCCTAGTCTCTTCAATCCAGTGACACTGGCTTCAAAAATGAGCCTCCCTCTAACTGCATATTTTCACAGGCTGTCTGCCCTGTCCTTGCTACCTTCATCTCCCCTTCTAAGCTTCCCTAGCTTACTTCAAATGATACTTTCCTTTTCCCATGCCCCTTAATGCCATTGCCCTCCTGTTATTGATTCTCTCCAATTTATTGCTGTCTGTATGTTGTTTGAATCTAGTCTTCCGAATTAGACTGCAGGGACTGACTGCTTTTTGCCCTGGGCAGCAAACAGTGCCTGGTATATAGTAGGTGCTTAGGAAATACTTGAAGATTGAATTGCATTCTGAGATTTTTCCAACACTACCCTGGAAGCTTACTCCAGCCCTGAAATTCAAACACTGCAAGTACCCTGCTACCTCTGTGGCTTCTGCCTCTGATTGGAGGACTCCCCTCATCACCTACACTTAAAGAGGCCAGCCTTGTCTTCATCCTTTTCTGGGGCTGCACTGTGGACTCTAACACTGACTTTCCTTGTTAGATTGGAAGAACCTTGAATTCAAGGGCTGTCTTTCTACTTGTATTATTTGTATGCACAATGCTTGGCATATAGTAAGTGCTTAATAAATGCTCATTGCCTGACTCAAAATCTTACCTCCATACCCTAAAACAGTTAACATTCCCCTACTGCTTCTGGCTCTAACCTCTGGGTCCGACTGCAATCACTGATTATTTTAGCATATCTACCATGTGCCACACCCCGTGATAAGCACTACTGTTACACTGTGTAAAGAAGGAAAACAAACGATCCTTACTTCCAAAGAACTGGCATTGTAATAGGGGAGACAAACAGGCAGATATACAAATAGTTCTAAAGGAACCGTCCATCTTCCACATGCCAGCCCCTCAGGCCTTTGAAAACAAAGATAGGGGCTCCTCCCTCACCTACATAGCCAGCCTGGCCAAACAGCTACTGAGTGGTTAAAGATGAAGAAAAGATATTTATGAAGCACTCCCCATGTGCCAAGAACTAGGCTAAGGACTGAAGATACAGACAGAAAAGGCAAGCCATTAACCTCTCTTCTGCTCAGGTCCTCCATTTCTAAAATTTCTTGTTTAGATGACTTTGAAGGGACTTTGAAGGTCCCTTTCAGCTCTAAGTCTAAGATCCTAATAAGAAAGAACAGCACTGCCCTTGAATTCAAGGCACCTAGCTGAAATTCACTATATCCTTGAACACTGAAAAGAATGGGTGGATGGATGGGATTGCTGATTCCTGCAAACAACCTCTAAAAAATTTCACAACACTGAGGGGTGTCACAGGAATGGCAAGGGAAAATATCCAGATATGGGGCAGGGGAAAGCAAGAGAATGGAGTTGGAAACTGTAGGCCAGTGACATTGACCTTAATTGCCATATATTATTAATAATAGTTAGCAAAAATCTAGAAAAAAGAAGCAAGCAGCACTCACAAGAAGACGATGATGCAGCTTATTCCAGAAAAAGTCACACCAAATAAACCTTATTTCCCTTTTTAAAAAGGATACAAAATGGAGTATATAATACCAATAATCATCAAATAATACTCTTCAAAGTAATCTTCAAATAATCAAAGCAACATGACTGTTGCTTGTAGGACTGTCTATCACCTATCTTAGGTAGCTAGGTGGCTCAGTGGTTAGAGCAATGGACCTGGAATTAGGAAGACCTGAATTCAAAGCCAGTCTTAGATACTTACTGTGTGACTAGGCAAATCACTTAACTTCTGTTACGACCTACCTCCCAAGAGTGTTGTGATCAAATGAGATCATTGTGAAGTGCTTGACACACAGTAAGCACTATAAATATGTTAACTATATCATAGTGCAATTCCACTTGCCAAGCTCTGTAACTTCTCAGACCAGAACATCCTTCTGAGTCACCACTGCCTGTGTATCTATATCTTCGCTGAATTTTTTATACATGGACTGTCTTGTCTTTTTTTATTTTTATCTCCAGCTCTTAACCCAGTGTTTGATACATGGGGAGTGCTTCATAAATGTCTTTCCTTCATCTGTAACCATGCAGTAGCTATTTGGCCAGGCTGACTCTGTAGGTGAGGGAGGAGCCCTTATCTTTGTTTTCAAAGGCCTGAGGGGCTGGCATGTGGAAGACAGACAGTTCCTTTAGAAATATTTATATATCTACCTGTTTGTCTCCCTGTTACAATGCCAGCTCTTTGGAAGTAGAGATTGTTTGTTTCATGCTTTATACTGTATACCTGTAGTGTCCGGCACATCACCTGGCACATAGTAGGTTGTACTGCTGGATCACAGAGGGCAGAACGGTTGGCAGTAAGAGAATGTTATTGCTGGAGAACCCAAATCCTTCTTTATATGCAAGCCCCAAGAAAACCTCCTGTCAGAGTTACATGGTGGTTCGGAAGCCACTAAAATGAACCCCCACTGATAGACATATATTTTCTGGGCCAAACAGGGAGTACTTTGGTTCAAAGCAAAATGGAATTATATACTATACCAACAGTGAGGAGAGAAGAGACCCAGGGAATACGCATGATTTGAGGACACAGAGGGAAAGGCATACAGAGGGAACATATATGTCTGGGGAACATGCATGAAATGGCTCACATGTAGCTTGGAAATTCATACAAAGGGTACACAGTGTCCAGAGAACAATGACATGATCTTTTCAGAAGCAGTGTTTGTATAGTACCACCATCATCCCAAAGTCCCCCTTGGGTCACTTCCCTAACTTCTACTATAACTGGCAGGTTGAATCCCTAGAGGGTGACTGACTATTACTCTCCACAGGGTTCTAGGGATAAACCTGAGGGACTGACTTTCAATATTGCTGCTCATGAGCCCCCATCTAATGGGTTTCCCATTATCAATCAACCAGTAGACATCTACAGACAATTTTCACTTTATGTAAATTCACATTACACAAATTCAATGTTAAAGAATGTTGAACTGGTGGTCTATTCACTGCACCACCTAACTGCCCCTTTGATCTAAAATACAAAGACAGTGAAGCACATGTAGAGAGAATGTCCAAGAAGTACCTCCCAGCTCCTGGAGCTGAAAGTCCTTTTCTCCCTTTGTGAAGTCATCATGAGGATCCCCTTAGATGGAGCTCTCTGCTGAGATCTAAGTATCTTTCCAAAGTCCATAGGCAGCTCTTTTATCCATAAAGGGTCACAACTCCTGAAGACACTGCCTTTTTCAATATTAAGACATCAGGGATGACTAACATCTCTGGCAAGGGAGCTGCTCAGCCACCTTTGCTTTCTACCTCTGACCCATGACACCAAGAAGCTGTAGCATGAGTACCAGACACATCCTGGTTAAACTGTCTCATTAGAAGGGTTAAACCAGTTTAAGAGTAATCAATAGGCTTCAGACCTGTTGGTCAGTTAGGGAGATGTCTACCCCAAGCATGTGAAGATTTACCCCAGTAGAATGGGGATGAAAACAATGTTATTGCCTATAAAGGAGGCCGAAGTGGGTGCTGTGGGGAATTTGGATCTTGGTCAGACATTAAAGACACCAAGGTTGTCCACAACATCCCAGGACATTTCAGGCCATCATGACTTTTGTCTTGGCATTGGACTTAAATGAAACAGAGACAACCAGCAGAGTTGTGTAACTCTGCTGCACTTAAATCCAATTTTCACAAGTCGAGATATCACCCTGTGATCTCATAGGTCCTCTTTGAAAATGAAGGACAAAACAACATCTTTCCACATCTGCCCACAGGAGCTTGCACCTCTAATGAACTCTGTAACATTTCAGTTGCTTGTGGAAACTTTGATGGCTCTTCTGACCTTTTGAGGTCTCTAAGGTCATAACCTGACTGATTCCATGTCTGAACATGTTGTAGTCTAAGATCAAGAAAGAAGAAGAGCAAGGCCAATCTGTTCACCGTATGCCCATGGACACATGATAACTCGATGGGAAAATGCCATTTGTTGCTGCTTCCCCACTAGGAAACTCATAGCAGAGCCTTGCTCACAGCTAGGAAGGAAGAGAGAATGAGAAATTATATATTCAAACTCACTTGTGTCTCAGCACCTCCTAAGGAACCAGTTCTTTCAGTTCTCCTAGCAAATTAGGAGACTTTTTCATCACCACACAGTACCAATTCCTCACTACTCATGGTCAGAAACCTACTTCCCAAAGTTCCATGTGTTAGATTGGAACTGGGCAGGGAATATCTGCATATGCTCTGTATAACCCACCAGTAAGGGCAGATCCAAGCATGCTCTAAGGTTTGGGTCTTCAATGTCCATCACATATTGTAGTATTGATTTGATTACTCTGTAGGTTTGGGGGTGAGGGTAGGGAGGGGTATGAATGGTATTAGGCATTTGGGAAGATGGATGACTAGATGGGATATAAAATATAATGTGGGATAACCCTCTTCTCCAAAACCATCAAAGAACTGCTAATTAATTTATGGGATAAGGGAATGGGACCACAAGGACAGAGTCCCTCTGGGTCAAATGGGGGTCAGGAATGTCCAGTTCTTTGGATATTTGCTATTATCATGATGGTAGCAAATGAGGATTAATGCTCCATTCAGCCTTTAATAAAGCACAGAGAGCACAGAGGCAAACAATGAAGAGGGAACAGAGACAGATATCCTGGGCACAGGGAATGGGGTGATGGAGGAAGGCAAGCAACCTGGGGAAGAAAATGGGGAGTGGGAGAATCACTTATATAATTACAGGTCAGAGTTGGGAGCACCCAGCTTGCGCCTTTAGGAAGGGGAAGAGTGCTGGGGTAGGGACAAAGTTTGGGGACTCATTTTTGTAGGGTTTGGTAGGACAAAAAATGAAACTCTTCAAAGTGCTGCCTTAGGATTAGTTCATTAACATAGCCATATCATCTCAAAATCATCACCAACACCTGATGTTCGGCCGTTGCACTGTGGATGTCCGGCGATGCTCGGCCGTTGCGCTGTGGGTATCTAGAGCTTTCTGGGGCTTACAGACTAGGGCAGTTAGCAGGACCAAGGGACCCTTATGGTAAGGTTTAGCTGCCTTCCCCTGAGTTGAGTTAGCGTATAGTCTCAGGATGTGGCTTTTAGTTAATTCATGAGACAGTTTGCAAAGCACTACTTTGTTCCCTTAATCTATGGGACTGTCTGTACGTGACTTCTACGTTCCCCTTTGCTATCTAACTTCCTGCTGTTGTTATTTTATACTAGCTACTTATAAACTTACTATACTGACTAGATAGAATTTTAACACAGCTACATTGTGAGCTGGTTGAATTTCTACCACTCACCAATCAAGACAGCTGAACTCCCCTTGAAGAGAAGTTGTCTTAAGAATTTCTCCTGCTAAGGCAGAGAAGACCTAAATTCATATTGTTCTTTTTAAAATTATTATTTAAATAAATACTAAGCAAAGAGTATTAATGAATATTAATGATGGCATACACTCTTGGAGAACATGCTTCCTTGGAATTGACTACTCTCTTTTTCAGTATAGTCAACTGTGAATAAAAAAGACACCATCTCTTGAGTTGGTTAATAAAGATATTCCTACTATCACCACAAAGCCCCTCTAATGAACTAGCTATTGGTTGTGTTATAAAAGTGAAGGAGAAAGCCAGACCTTTATACCTAAGTATTTGAAGAGCTTTCACCTGGCAGAGAGATGGGCTTACTCTGGCTTGAGAAGACAGAATTCAAAGTGATGGGTGGAATTGACAAAGAGACAAGATAAGGCTTGATATCGGGAAATTCTTCCTAACAGTGAGAGCTGTCCAAAAGTGGAACCCACAGCCTTGGGAGAGTCCCTCTCTCTGGAGGTCTCAAACCAAGGCTGAATAACCACTTGTTAGGGTATCCTTTTCCCCATAGGGTTTGGGCTAGATGGCTTCTAAGGTCCTCTCCATTTTAAAATCTTGTGATTCCTCTTGGTCCCAAATGTAGATTGGTACTCTAAGGTGAGGTCACTTTGATAGTAAAAAATTTTGTGGGTACCTACTGAAAAAATAGCACTAGCTACAGGTCACACACAGGCCTCAGAACATATGCTAGATTTGGGGGAAAAGTGTGACTTGGATTCAGACTAATATGGCAGAAATTACTAGTGGGCTCCTGGCTTGAAGGAAATACCAAGATTAGAAAGACAGCTAATATGCTCATAGAGCACAGTCCTTGTCCTCTTGGGTTTGCAATCCAATACCTGTAGTAAGCAGGGACTGTCCTATTCTTTGAAGATTTGAAACGTCTGGTCACATTAATAAATCCAGTTTGAGTTGGGAAGCCTTTCACATCCAAGATCTCATTTGGGCCTCTTGTAACTGGTGCTGAGCCAGGGGTCAGAGTCCCTATTTCAAAGAGTTGAGCTCAGGATCAGGACCAGGGTCCCTTAATGCACCAACCCATCTTTTGTTTAACCAGGAATCTGAGTTTTGTTTAATTAGAGGAACAGCCCCACCATTCATTTTTAGAACTGTAAGGGACTTAAGAAATCACCAAGGTCAACACCTTCTTTTTGTAGAAAAGACCTGAGGCTCACAGATGATGGGACCTTCCTTGGGCAGAAGTAAGGGGCTAAACTGGGATTGTAGTCCAAAGGCCTTGACTGACTCCAAATGCTGGTTTTCCTGTTGTTCTCCACCGCTTCTCCCCACTGAGGTGATGACTTCTCAACCTTGATCTCTCAACTCTACCTTAATAGAGTTGAAATACCAACATCCATTCCAACCGGTATCAGGGATTACTGATCTCTCCTTGCCAGAGACAACACCTGGACTTGCACTTTCCCCTAGATGGCTTTTAAAGTAGCCCCAGGAAACTTGAATAGCCCCCTAACCAGAATCCCCAGGAAGAATTGGACCAGACTGAGAATTAAGGAGGTCCCAGGATCCTTTTGATACAAGTAGAAAGTTATTGTGAAGATAAAATAACAATATTTATAAAGTGTTTTGCAAACCTTAAATTGGCATGTAAATACTAGCTATCAGGTGATGGGGCAAGATCATATCTCATAAGAAGTCATCCTGGGCTAATATGGAATTAGGGAGACCTGCTCATAAGCTACAAGGGGGAAGTTGTTTCTTATACTACTGGGTGACTTTGTTTGAGAGGCCAAGGCTAGTGAAAACTAGTATATACAGGAGAAAACTTCAAAAACAGAGCTGCTTATCTTTTTAAAAGAATTATTATTGTTGTATCATTTAAATTTCCTCCTGTGTACCTCCTCCTCCCCCTCCTAGACAGCCATCTCTACTTTAAAGGAAAAGAATAATGTAAGTTATTGCTGTACACTATGAATGAACATTTTTATAACTAAAAGAATGGGAAAAGAACTCTTTTTTTTAATGTAAACTGCTAGGATATGTGTATGAATATGAGATTTGGATATTTTTGGAGAGGAAATGATCTGTGCTGTGCATCTGAAAATTCTAAACTCATTGTCAACAATGTAGAATGAAACCTTGCTTGTGTGGGAACAGATTAATGTTTTAAGAGGAAAAGACAGATATTTTGCATATTAAAAACTAGAGAAATGTTAAGTGAGAAGAAATATAGTTTCACCACAGAGAGACCTCACTGTATTGAGGATTCCAGAGAGCCTTCAAAGCATGATGGTAGGTCAACTCATTTACAAATAATTGTTTTATGACTGAAGAGGGTAAAATTAAGAGAATGAGAGATCATGTTAACATTAAAGATTGAGGTATGATGGAGAAAGGACTGCTGCATAGCTAGAAGAAAGCTGAGAAACACTGATTTTTTTTTAATTAAAATGTGAATTCCTAAGAGGCTTTCATTTAACAACAGCTGCTATGGAGCCAGAGAAAGGGGCAGGACAAGGCAAGAGAAAGCAACAGAAGATTGATAATGTTATTGTTGGCAATGGTTATAACTGGAGCTCTTCAGCATCACCTAGAGTTGGAGAAAGGTACAGCATTTCATGAGGATTTGTTGTCCTCTGCTGGCACCTCTGGCTTGAGAAGGAAAATTTGAAATTTGCTGGGGTAGGTATCCTGGTCAGGTGGCTTGAATTGTGAACCTGTCTGGTCCTTATAGCCCAGTGGCTTGCCAATTTGTTGGGCTGCTCTGCAGCTTTCTGACCTAGAGAATTGCTATTCACATTAAGGGGTAATACTTTCTAATAGCCCTATTAAAAGTGTTGGTAAATTGGAAGACCTTGTAAATTCTATGTTTAAGTAAAGAGAAAGAGGATTTCCCCAGAGGAGGAGAGGACCAATAGAGAGCAGAAAAAGGGATCTAGGGGTCTAAATGTACACTGTAGCCTGCAGCCTAGGATTGTGAGTTATCCTAAGCAGTTTTCTGTCCCCATGTTTTCAGACCAGATTCTAATAAGGGTGTGTGTGCCCACTGTCCATCGTATCTCTTGAATGTATTGTTTGGAGAATGCAATCCACGTTCAGATGCTTATTGTAAAATGTATTATTTCTGCACTTTCTTTAATACTTTACTATCTTTAATTTTTCTTTTGCCCTTGTTCAGTAAATGGTTATAGTTAAGATCTAAAGCTGTCATTATTCTAAGTGGCTCACTGGGTAGATAGAAACCATATTGGGTGGGAGCTTGAGTTCCAGTGGTGAGTAGAGGAAGTCTATTTCCCTTCCACAGGGTAATACTTAGGACTCTGAGTTTGAAAGCAATCCTTTAATGGAAGCATGTTTCTGGGAACTTAGACCTGAAGTTTGGAGGAGCCAGCCAAACCCAGATTGGGGCAGGGATCTTTATACCCTTCTTTGTATCTAGACCTTCCACTGTGGCACCCCATGTAAGGTGTTACATAGCTGGGTCATTGGAATAAAACACAAATTTACCAGGGTCACATGTCTTGTTTTCTTGGTTCTACTTCCTTTTCTTTACATCAGGCTCATGTCTTCTGATACTTTCTGGCATTTGTTTAATTTGTTTTATCTTACATCACAGTGAGAGTCCATTACACTCACCTAGCATGACCCTTCCACCATCAATGGGCATGTTTCCAGTTCTTTTTCTGGGACATAAAAAAGTAAAGAGCTGCTTTCCTTGAAGGAGTGATGTGGCTACCTGGAAATCTGAAGTCAGGTTGCTCTAGGGTACTGATTCCAGCAAAGCTGTTATGGCTTAGTGTTCCTGTCCCATACCCATCTAACTCTAACACTGCTGTGGTGGGGAAGTCAGAACACCTGCAGCCATCACTCTGCATCCTTTCCTCCTTAGTTCATGCTACTCACACTTACCACCCAATCCAAATCCTGGTGGTCCCTATCTATCAAGCCCCCTGCCTCAGAACATTCTCCTTCAATTTTCCAGGTGCTTTTTTCATAGCCTTTCTCTCCACCCCAACTCCTGCCTTCACCCTAGAGGACTTCAAAATGTGCAAGCACTCCCTCAAATACCTTAACATCCTAGGTCCTCAAAATACTCTATTCTCAGAACCTGCTCTGCTGCCTCATCTCAGGTTTACACAGGGATGGTCCCACCCTAGATCTACCCTACAAGAGTTCCTAGCCCATGCTGAATTCTAACCACTTATCATTGACCATTTAGCATTTTTGCTGGCTATCCTCTATGCATGGAATGTTCTCACTCATTTCTGTTTCTTGGAAGACCCTGCTAAAATTCCTCTTTGTGCCTGATCTTTCCCCATCCCATTTAATACCGGTGCCTTCTCTCTATTAATGATCTCCAATTTGTCCTGTCTATATCTTGTGTGGACATGAAAGTTGGTATGTTGTCTACCTTATTAGAGCTCCCTGACAGCAGGAACTAATTTGCTGGTGGTGGTCTTGTTTTTATTTGTATCCCCAAAGAAGAAGCTGGTGGCATAACGGATGGAGTGCTGTGCGTGGAGGCAAGAACACCCAAGTACAAATTCTGCCTCAGACACTTTCTAAGTGTGTGATCATGGGCAAATCATTTAACCACTGTTTGCCTTAGGTTTCTCAATTGTGAAATGGAATTGATAAGAGCACCTCCCTCCTAGGGTTATTGTGAGGGTTGAGAGATTTGAAAAGTGCCAGGCACACAGCAGGTGCTTAATAAAATGTTTACTCCTCCCATCTGACTGATACTTCTCAATATCTTTAGCTGGATCTTCATCTACTTCATGCCTGCTATGGGTGTCCTCCAAGGTTCTGTCCTGGACCTTCTCTTTTTGGTCTATACAATTTCACTTGGTGATCTTATTAACTCCCATGGGTTCAGCTATGATCTCTATTCAGATGATGCCCAGATCTATGTATTCAGTGCTAACCTCTCTCCTAATGAGACTGCTCCCCTTCTCCCTGGATCACTGCCACACCGGGCTGCTGGGTAGTTTGCCCCAAATCTCTCCCTTCTCAGAGCCATCTTCGACACAGCTGCTAACTCAAAGGTCCGAGTACGTTACTACCCCTTCCCATTCAATAAACTCTAGTGTCCCCTATTATCTCCAAGTTCAAACAGAAAATTGTCATTTTTAAAGCCTGGCAAGTCGGCCAATCTAAGCAGTTTCCACTTACTTCACCCCACCCACTCCAGTGCCATTCTTTGGGGAGCCTGCTTGTTGAATCAATGATTGTTAAACGACTGACTTGAGGTAGGCAACTACAACTATCTGCTGATAGTTCTGGAGAAATGCAGGAGCCTTAGGTTGGAGGGTAGAATGGAGGAAGGAGCCACCCCAGTAGAGAGCTAAGGAAGCAAATAAGTTCAGGGTATTAGAGAAATCCTTGAGATTCTCAGTGTGGAGAATCAAGCCCTAAGGACCTCCCATTCACTACTGTGTGTGAACTACTCACAGAGATTTGCTCATTGGTATCCATGTGTTGTTTCTGATGGTTCTGATAGAAATTCCATTCTTTTTTCTTAAATTTCAAATAAGACTTGGTTGAGCTTTGGGAACCTGTGTGCTTTTAAAGGGAGCGGGTGACTATGCCCTAAACTGGGGAGGACTTCCGATACTGATGTTTCCAGGTTACCTGGGTAGGACCAATGAACCAGAGAATTCCCCCAAAGCACACCTGGGCCCTTCAGATCAGGAGAGGAGCCCTGGTGCAAGTGTTATGTATGCTCTCCTTCAAAGCAGTCCTAGAATGACCTAAGAGATCCTGCGGTCAAACCCCCTCTTTGGACGGAGGCCCTGATAAGTGAAGTGACTTATCCAAGGTGGTGTGGTATCAGAACCTGAGTTTGCAGACACAGATGAAAGCATCTGAATGAACGAAATGGCATTTATTAAGTGCTTGCTGTATACAAAGTGATGTGCTAGGCACTGGAGATACAAATCGAACAGTAAGATAGTCCCTGCTCTCAAGAAGCTCACACTCGAACGTGGAAAGGCAAGTCAGATGGAAAGGTCGCATGGTCTTTCCAAGGGCCGCGGTAAAGCAGGTGGCATTCCCACTGATGAAGCCTGAGATTATGCCATTGGATATGCCAAGGACTCTGGTGGGGAGAACTTATTTTCAGATCTTAAATAGATGGGGCTTCTGGGGATGTGCATCAACTCTGGCATTGTTTTGTTAGATGACGGCTGGAAGCAGGGTGAGTGGGGTGGGGCTCTTGGGTACAAGGTCCTCAGTCTCAAGGAAGTTTATTAAATTTTGTGATGACACAAAGCTACTGGGGGCAGGTAACACACAGGATGGTACAACCCCCCCCCCAAATTCTTATCAGGCTAAAAACTTAGGACCAAGTCTAGTAAGAAAAAATTGGGTCAAAAGTAAAAAGTTTTATATGGCTTCAAAAATTAACTTCCTAAGTATGAGATGGGAAAACCATGGCTAACTATCTAAGAAAGATATAGGTGGTAGGGGAGGAGGTGGTTAGTGAACAGCAAACTCAAAACAAATAAAAAATATGATGTGGGCAGCCAAAAAGCTAATTCAATTTTAGGCATCACTGAGGGATTATTGAGCACTCACTGATTGCTGAAGGCTCAAGACTAGAAGGGCTGACTGTCCCACTGTCAACCAACAAGCATTGTACTGGGCATCTCTGTGTCAGGTGCTGTGTGCTGGGCATTGGGACAAAAACAGTCCCTGCCTTTAGAACAGAGTAGTTCAGTAGTAAGGACACACACACAAGGAAATAGCTATGTTGGACAGAGTACAGAGCAGGGCTCAAAGCATGAATTCATGTCCAAAATGGATCAACGGAAAGACTAGGGATGCTGACTCTGGAAAGACACAGGAGGGACATGAGAGCTGTGTTCTAGAAACTGAAGGGTTGTCACCTCAAAGTGGCAATTAAACTTGTCCAGTTTGACCCCACAGGGAAGAATCAGGAATGACCAGGAGAACTAAATTTTATCCTGATACAGGGAAAACTTTCTGAACAAAGTTGTCCAGAAGTGAAACAGAACCAAGAAGAGTGTCCAGTGTGTCCTTCACTAGAGGGGATACTCTGTGGAAAGGTTGTGGAGGAGTTTTCGTTTAGGTCCAAAGGGGACTAGATTGTCTCTGAGGTCCCTCCCAACTCCAAGATTCTGTCTTTGAGGCCAAGAGCACAAGGAAAGGGTCTCCTCTTAACAAGGACATGATCCACCATAACCAAGAGTGGAACAAAAGATGGGTGACAGAAAAAGGTGGTGGGCACAGAACAGTAGGGGACAAGAGACAAGAGTCCCTGCTTTTGTCCATGGGGTCATTTGCTGAGAGATGAGTGGGAGGGTCCTGTTGGGGCCTAATGAGTGAGGGGATGGTCTGAACAGCTGAGAGGGGGCTGGGATAGGAAGGAGGAAGGAAGAATGGGATGCTGGAAATGAAGATATGCTTTTGTAGCTGACTCTACAGTTTGAGCTGCTGAAGGAAGCTGAGTGGATGATAGTTGTGAAAGCCTGGAATGAAGGCAGTACAGGGGGGAAAAAGGAGCCAGAACAGGGGCAATCCACCGGCCGGGATGATGGGGAGAAACAGGCATTTAGAAAAAATGATTGTCAGTCAATAAATACTTAAGGCCTACTATGTGCCAGGCATTGTGCCAATAGCTGGACAAATATCCTGTTTGATCCTCACAGCTCTGGGAGGTAGGTAGTGTTATTATCCCTGTTTTGGAGTTGAGGAAACTGAGGCAAACAGAAGCGGTGACTTGCCCAGGGTCACAAAGCTAGCATACAAGGTTGAAACTGACCTCAGGTCTTCCTGACTTCAGACTCACTGTGTCATCAACCTTCCTGGGAAAGATAACATACCAACTATGTACAAGCAAGAAAGAGACAGGAAAAAATGGGGGGGGGGCGTGTCTCAGAGGGAAGGCACTGGGAAAAGCTTCCTTTAGAAAAGAGGGCTTTAGCTGGGACTCGAATGAAGGCAGGAAAGTCAGCAGGCAAGGATAAGGAAATGGAGAACAGGCTATGGGGAGTGTCCCTAACCATATCCTGAGACTGGCAGGGAGATGGGTAATAGAAGTTGGGTGGTTCTGAATGAGGGAGGATGAAATCAGTGTTTGAGTGCTCCTCTGTGGGGCTGGGGTACATGCGAGATGAGGAAATTGAAGCCAGCATACACAGACGTCTACACAACAGCCACAAGACCACAAAGGATAGCAGAAATCTCACAAAGTTAGAGAAGTGGTGAGGGAACCTCTCTCCGTCATTCTCTGGGAGTGCAGCATGCACACATCAGACCATCAACAAGGCGCCAGCTGGTCTTTGTTTAACCATACACATTTCTTTGTTAAAAAGAAGCTTCTATTGGTGAGGAGGAGGGCAAAGGTAAAGAAATCCTACACGTCAGTAAAGTTTTTGAATAAAAAAAATCCTCATGTCACCAAGAAAGCCTGGGATATTGGAGTACTTGGGCAAAGATCCGGCCTGGAGAGGGTGACAAGGGTCAACGTGATACTCATTTATGAAGCACCCTAGTGTACAAGAACACTGCTGGGGAAGAAAGTTTAGATAAGGCTTAGTCATTGACAAAACGGTCCTTTGAGAGGCAAGGCTAAGAGGAGGGAAGGGATTTGTCCAAGATCACGAGTGAGTTTGCTATAAATGTAGAGTAGAAAAAGCCCCAAACATGGAGTCAATGAACCCAATTTAAATTCAAGCCCTGTCTCTTAACTATCTGTGTGAGCTTGGGCAAGCCCTTTCCCCACCCCATTTCAGTTTCCTCTGTTGTAAACCAAGGAGAATGACCAGTGGTTTCTAAGAAGCATCCCGCTTGAAATCTATATGCCCACGACCAACATTTAACCAGGTTTCAAAGTAAATTTCAATCATCAAAGACAACAGACACCTCATACACAAAATTTATAACATTTATTTAGGCAAAAACCCAAACACTTCTTTCTTCTCTGCAACCCTCTCATTCCCCAATTGCTCACACAAATAAAGGACTGGTTGGAAATGAGCTACCATCCAGATACAGTCTAATTCCATTTATCTGGCCACAGTGGTAACAGTGCATTGGGGCCAAATAACAGAACCTTTGGGGGCAAAAGGTGCTGACATTATGTTTTCTGATGGATCTGTAGTATGCTATACAAGGAGCTGAGCAGAGCTGAAAACCAAAGCAAAAGAAAAACACAAAAACATCAGACAAGGCTCCTTGAACTCCTGAAATTGTGAGAGTCAGCCTGTATTTATTTATCAGACCAATCTGATGACCTGGGCTCATCTCCTTCTTTATCCTCCTGAATTCTGAAATCTTACAAAAACCCACATTTAGTGACTTCTTGGCTAATCTGAATGTACCCCCAAAGGAACAGAAATAAAATTCTGCAAAAACAAATCTACAATATAACACCTGCCACTACCTGATCAGATCTCAAGATTCGAAGAATATCCCACCAGGTGACTTTGCCACATCTGGCCGGGGTGTTGTGAGACCTTGGCAGCCCCCATCAGGTGGGGCCCTCATGGGGCCTGCTCCAAAGAAACATCACAGCAAGGAAAGAGGACGTACTGGCCCCTCAGCTCCTTTCCAGCAGGCTTGGGGTGGTTTGGAAGTGGCCCATTTAGCACTCTTACCACCTGAGTTGGTTAATCCCAGGATTAAATGACATACCCAAAACAGTAGCACCTGTGCTAAGCAAAAAAAAAAGAAAAAAAGATACACTGATTAATTTAAAGGCCACTCAATGAATTCTTTTCCTAGTGGTTTCATCATACACCATACACATCATCCTTTGAAGACAGGGCCTACTCTATTTCCCAAAGAGATAAGCCAAGGTTTATAACCCAGAAATTTAAACATTCAATACATACTCTATCTGCTCCCCAGCACCAGTCTGAAACATGTACGACTGAATGCAGAGGACACAAACATCCGAGAGCCTGAGTAAGGGGCAGGTGGGAGGGACAGACCCAGAGTGAAGCGCACCTTGCCAGCAGCTAACAGATGGCGAGCAGGCTCCAGTCCAGGTCTTTCTAGGATTGAAGACCTTTATTTAGCTGAGGCTTGACCAGTACTGTTAGCCTCAGGCCAAAAGCTGCAGGACATCCAATCAAATGGGGGCAAGAGAACTTGAACACCAGAAGCAGATACTCTCTAGTTTTTCTGCTGGGTTTTCCAAATTAGGCAAGGGGAGAGAGAAGCAAGGAATCACAGCCGAAAGAGTCAAGAGGCAGGAGGAAGGCTTTCCCTCCAGTTCCTACCAGGACCTCGTGCATTTACAGAAAATGGGACCCTCGGAAGCCCAAGCACATGCCTTGTCTGAAGGAGTGACAGGCCCGAGAGTAGCTTCACATTCACATAAGCCGACCTCTCTTCCAGAATCTGGACCAAACTGGTCCAGATTGGGACCACGATTCCTTTTTCTTGCCCCTCCTCCCTTGTCACATGATTTGAAGGGTTTCATTAGAAAGGCTAGCTCCTGACATCCTGACATAATCCTGAAACATTATAAGGGAAATCAGGATGGGCTAAAAAACATCTTCCAACTGATATTACATCACAAACACATGGGCCCCAGACCTTCTGTTAACAGCAGTGATTTCCCTGAAGTCCATTCTACAGAACTGGGGCTTCCAAGTACAAATTTCTGCCAATAACGGGATTCCTGCAAACTATCTCCTCATATGATCACAGCTCACCATTATCTGGGAGCACAGACATGGAGCTACTAACTGAACTACAGGGTCACTCTAAATCACAAGTCTCTCTCCTAGAGTTCAGCCTCAGAGATGGGTTCTACATTTTTAAATAAAAACAAACAAAAACACCAAGAAACGAACAAGCCTTCAACTTCCACAGGTAGGAAGCACTGACTTCTTGGCTGGAGAAGTCAAAGAAGCCTCTCCAACACTTCTGAAAAGTCTTGCTCATTGTACAAATCAAGGGTGCATTGACGTAGTGTCCAAGTTACAACCAAATGTACCTGGGGACAGGCAAAGATCGATAACACCACTGGTCAACTTTCAGGCCTAGCCACACACAGCTCTAATTTACCATCCATCTCGGTGCACCCTGCCCTCTCTGAAGATATTCTGAGGTACAGAATGCACCTCATTCCTTTCCCTTTGAATAGAGTGCACTGATGCTGGGGGGGGTGATTCCACCCACCCTTGTACACCCTGTGCTTGTTAAGCACCCCTGGCCACAGGAGAGGGAACTGTGGAAGGCACCAAATGCCGTCCTGCTCTGGTGCTCTGTTATTCAAAGGTACAATGCTTGGCAACAGGAAGGACGAGGGCTTTCCACATGTGGCTGGGGCCTGGCCAGTCACGTCAGCTCCATGGTCACTATTTACAGACATCATAACACAGCTGGATCTAGGGTCTATTCCAAATAGTCTGGTGCCTCCATGTGCTATCACACCTCAATAAGAGCCATCCTGGAAAGAAAGGCACTAGCATTTTAAACACAATCAGGGCGAGTGTCACCTCCTGGCTGAGGAGTTCCTCCTCCAAAGTTCGGCCCACTGCAGATGCGGGAAAGGGGGTGGGGTTAAGGTGAAATTAAACTTTAATTATTCAGGCTAAGAGAACAGCTACCTGGCTTCCACTGAAAGGCTCATCTGCCAGTACCATAATCGAGATGAAAAAAATGCCTTTCCATCTTCCAGACATTTTTCGTGATTTTGTGAAGCAGCTGACCTCTCTATGTGAGCAACACATGAGCTTTTATCCAACGTGGGGTAGGACAGAAGGATGAAACCAAGTCCTCACAGATCTCTGCCCACCCCCTTTGGAGCTCAGGCAGCAGATGTGCACCCGGCAGCCTTGAGGCTGCCAACAAGTGTCCCTGGTCTTCAGCTCAGCTCTGACACATGCTCCATCCTGCCAATGTGTCACATGGTATGGTTAGTGACATTTTAAAAACAAGCTAAAAGAACCACACCCAGAAGGAAAAGGTGAAATTAAACTCAATTTTATATGAATGTGACATCAGGTTTTCTCTCCCCTAAAAAAAAATCTATGTCGCCCTGAAGTAATTTCACCTGTGATAATAGGCCAAGTCTACAAGACTTCCTTACCCTACAGGACTGGAAGAAATCCAATCACCATGAATCTACTCATTTTCTTCCTTTAGCAAAATTCAATTTTCATCCTGATGAAGCAGATTCAAAATTAAAGTTGAATTATTCTCATAGTCATATGAAATGAGACCAAACAAAGATGTTAACTGCATGCTAGTCAGATAATCACATTAAAAAGGAGAAATTTCTTTAGGAAATGAGCAGCCTTACAAATGCCCTCCTCCCTCTCTAACTTAAACACATCAATTCAAACCTCTGCTTAAAACACTGGCTGTTCCAGGGAAGCGACAGCTTGTGTTGTAAAGCAAACATGGATTCCGTCTTTCCCCCAGAATGGCATTCATAACAAACCGATGCAGTTGCTCATGCTTCCAGAGGCCCCCTGGGAAACACCAATGACTCTTCCTCATTGTGCAGAATTCCAGAACCTCACTGGACTTTTTAGGTGGTGGCTTGTCAGTCAAGAGAGGTTTTCTTGAATACATGGATGAAGGTCAACGGATACTCAGCAAGTGCCAAATTCTCTCCTTGGCAGTGAGAAAGGACTAGGCATCAGAACAAGAACGGACACAACCACGGGCTTTGCATGTCAGGACCCCAGTCCCCATCACTGCCAACATTTCTCCCGACAGGGCAGGGGAGCATGTGGCACAACCTTGGGCTCTCTGGACAGAGACAGACATGAAACAGAGAAATGACTGGATGACCCCCAGGAACTTGCATAAAGATTCAGACCTCCACAACCTGACGTACAAACAAAGGGGATCTTGGGACATTTCACAAAGAAACAAGTCAGAAAGATTTTTTTAGAAGGGAAAGGAGTTAGGTACCAAAAACTTTTACAGAAAACAGCTGAGCAGCCTTCTCAGGATGAAGAGAGAACACACATGCGTGGCTGCTGCACCAGGAGAGAGGCTGTGTGAGCAAAGGTGTCGGAGGAAAGAGGCCACGCATCTCTCCCTCAGTAGCCTGGTGTCCTCCTTTTCGGGCATATTCTTGTCCATCCATTTCCCACCAGCACCAGGCAAAGACCCAGAATCTGATGGCTGTGCTGCCACTCACCCCTTCTCAAAGGATGGCCTGGCAGAGGATGGAGGGGCCAGGGCACCCACTGGCAAAAGCAGAGAAACCAGACCACATATCACACCAAGCACCACTTGGCTTGGGAGGGTTTTGCAGATCTCCTGGACGTGGACCACTCTATGGTGGGCTCTTGCACTGAAGTTTATCATAATGATGCACAATCTCACAAGCACAGGTATACTCACACACCAAAGGAATTATGTGGAAAAGTCTCTAAATGGTCAGAAAAGGATGGATGGGGCTCTTCTCTTCTTGCCTTAAATTTAAAAAAAAAAAGCACGATAGGAATTAGAGACTTGCTTGAATGGGCATCGTCATCCACGTCCACTAATAAATAACCCTACAGTGGTAAGGTACCAAGGCTCCTCACTGCAGCAGGCCTCCTGACCAAAGCACAGAGGAGGGAGCACAACCACAGTGCTGGGCCTTCCGTGGCCCCATGACACATGGCTCTCAGTGGAGCTTAGCCTGGGACTGCTTCTTGCCTGGGGGTGGTCGCCCATGACGGACAATGTGTTTTTCCAAGCTGTCCAGGATTGCAATGGCGATCTGCTGGACGTGGGGGTCAGTCTGGTCCTGCTCCTTGATGTTGTACAGATGCTGTAGCCCACCTTCCTCGATAAGCATGCTGCAGTACCGGGCCGCTGCAAGAAAGCAGAGAGACACGCCTTAGCCTTACTGTCTTCCATGCTGGAGCTGCTGCCAAGCCGCAGGTCTGACCCTGCAGTGTCCACTGAGGGAGCCCTGGGCACAGGCCTCCCCAATGGATTTCATCACCTCTACATCCCCATCACTGTCAGAGTGACATGCACTCAAGGTTCTCCCAGCAACCTCGTGGGATGCTGCTGTTTTTATCTCCATTTTACAGGCTCAGTGAGATTAAGTAATTAACTTGCTAGAGTTAGCTCTCCTCTGCTCCAGACCCCCTCAGACCTCAGATCATGGACTGTGTAAACCTGGGAGGGAGGCTCCTCAGCATAAAGTGGTGGGCAGCCAGGCAAGAACAGCACCCCCCTCCCAATGGATGATGCTCTCTCCCAGACTGTCATCAGTCAGTGCCTACTTGGTGCCAGGTGCTGTGCCAAGTGCTAGAGACACACAGAAAGGCAAAACAAGGCCTTTGCCCTCAAGGGGCAAGTTAGGTGGTACAATGAATACAGCACAAGCCCTGGAGTCAGGAGGACCTGAGTTCAAATGTGACCTCAGACACCTCCTAGCAGTGTAACCCTGGGCAAGTCACTTAATCCCGATTGCTGCCCCTGCAAACAAAAGCTCACATGGGGGGAGGGTAGAAGACGAATACCTCACTAAGTACATACAAATTATATCCTCTTATCTCTGCCTCAAGACACCTTACACTCTCCTCCAGGAACAGCTCACACACCACCTTCTCCTATGAGACCCTTCCCTGAACAACTTGTGACCACAGGGATACTGCCCTTTACTAATGTACCTCAATCTAACATGCATTTATTAAGCACCTCCTGTGCGTCAGGCTGAGTGCCAGGGGCCAGGTAAGAAAGACAAGACTGAAAAGTCCTTAGAAGACTACATATACAAGTAAAAACAAGACAAGAGATTTTAATGTGCCTGCTGGAGTGAAGGCTGGAGATGAAGCTGAGTACCCGGGTGGTACTCAGCACGGATGTCAGACACACAGTGGGCTTCTACTAAAGTCTGTCCAACAAAGGCAGAGAACAGATGTTCTGAGGGGTTCTGCTTCACACCCAAAGGCACAACCAGGAACAAAAGACACTGCGAGGTGGCATACTGACGAGTTATAACTTTACAAACACTTCCCAATAGCTGAGTTTGTCAAGGACAGGACTGCCTTAGAGAGTTCGTTCACTACGCCACGAATGAGGTTTCACAAAGCCATACCATGAGGACCGGCAGAAGGAAGTAGAGGCATCGGCTGAGGAAAGGCAGGAATTAAGGATGGACAAAACAACTATCCTAACGTACTGGAAGGGCTGAAATAGAGAAAAGGGATCAGGTTTTTTTCCTCCTGACTCAAAAGTTAAGAGGGAGGAGTAACGAGGAGGAGACACAAAACAGACCAGTCTTGCCTCAGGTAAAGCAAAGTTTCTAAACCATGAGAGTGACTGCACTGGGGGCTGGGCAGGTTCTTTACAAAGGTTTCAGGGGCCATTCTTTGGCTGGTCATGAAGTGTAGAAAATGATTTTTCAGGTTAAGACTTGGCCTAGATGGTTACTGAAGACTCTTCTCACTCTGCAGGTCTAAACGCACCCAGGGTTTTTCCTCTAGCAATGACCCAGATGAGAACATCAGAACTATGGTTACACTGTGAAAGTGAAAGCAGCCTTTTGGCCAGGGAGCCCCAAAAGAGAGAGGGGAGCTTACAAGTCCACACCTGTGATTCCTCAGGGCATCTCGGCAGCATTCACCAAGGCAAACATCGGCACAAGTTAGCGATGGAAAAGAAGACTGACTGCCACGCCCCCACCCTCAACCCCTCGGCCCCAGTACATACGGTTCTTGCTGCAGACATGCTGCATGGCCCACACCGCCCACAGCTGCACACCAGGGGTTGCAAAACAGCCAAGCAATGGGAAAAACGGATTGAAAGACCTGAAAGTGAACAAGAAGACAGGTCACCATTTTACAGAATGGGCCTTCTAAATGTGGTCATCCTATTTTAAGCTAGGAAAAAGATTAGACAGAGAGAGGTCAGAAACTGAAAGACAGGGGAAAAAAGGGACAAAACCAAGGGGAAAAAAACCAAATGTAAGTGAAGGGGAAGTCACGCTCAAGCCAGAGGAAGAGAACGTGGAAGTTACACATTTCTAGAGCACCTCAAAAGGTTTACAAAAGGCTTTCTTTTGGATATACCTGCCTTCTGAGATAAAGATCATTATGCACACTGAAAATGTGAAATACTCAACATTCATCATGGACAGCGATGATAATTATAATTTTTAAATCCTGAAACAATATTTCTTCCTTTGAGTTCTGACTCATTTCGGGTTGTCTTTATCTTTATTCAAGATACTTTTGTCACTCAGACTCCTCTAAGAAGCACTCCTAGCCTTGGATTGCAAATCACCTGGGACCTGATCAGGTTAGCTTGTCCTTTCAAGGGCTATGACCTATGACCACAAAAGAGCAATATTTCTTCATGAAAAGAACATGTCCCACTGACATCTACTGATACTAACAGATTAGCGTGCAGTAACACGTCAGCAAGCTATCTCATTTCAAACGTCCAAAATCTTTGACCCAGTAACCTCCAAATCAAAGACCTTATACATACCAAAACATTTATAGCAGCACTTTTTTGTGGTAGGAAAAAAACCATTTCTACCTTAAGTGGACCAAAGTAGATGTCCACTGAGTGAGGGATGGCAAAATAAACTGTGCTATAAGAATGGACTGTAGTAAGATGAATAGAGAAGGAAGTAGAATAAACAAATATAAATAACGAAAATGAAATGAGCAGCAGCTACAAAGTATGTGCTGCAAACTGGCACAGAACGTGTCTGACCTAAAGAAAAGTCCTTTCTAGAGATGAGGGCAGGCTGGCCTGCAGGTGGGGAACACGGTGTACAACTGTGGATTGGTTTTTACTGTTTTTTAACATCTTTCATTCCTCTCTCTCTTTTAAAAACATCTGTATCATAGAGAAGATGAAGGGGGAATTACAGGTGATGTTAAAAACAAAATACATCAATAAAGATTTATTCTGAACCACCGGGGAGGGTGGGGGGTCCTTTCTTGTGCCCAATAAGGCTGTTTAGCTAAAGCAAGAGGAGCAGGGACTGTTACATTAAGACCCTGGCTAGGTGACCCTCTTAAGCAACTGAAGAATTTCCCTGGGATGTGTCCACACTCCCAGGCCTTTTTTATATCCACAAAGAATCTACAAAATGCTTCTTTCTGGCCACAGTTCTGTGAGATGGTTAATGTCTTTAAGCCTACTTTACAAACGAGCAAACCAAAGCTCCTAGAAGGTGCCCTGGCCCTGATTCAGCCTTCTTCCTTCGATAGGCCGCCCCCCACTGTCTGCTTTGCTTCCTCCATTTCCCAAAGAGGCCAATTCAGACTGGAAACTGAGACGGTGGGGTGAGCAGACCACAAGGGCTCCCAGGGGACAATCTCATGGCTTTCTTCTCCCCTAGGAAGCACCTTTGGTATCTGGGGGTAGGACTGCAAGGACCGCAAACACCAGCTTGAGAGTTTCTGCAACTGGAGTCATTTTGGATACAACCTAAAGAACTAGGCCAGGCCATGACCTTGCTAAACAGCACTGACAGGGTTTTAGAAGCCTCCAAGTGTGGCTCATGGCTTCATGGCCTCAGGGCAGGTGAAATGTGGGAGTCCAAGAGGTAAATGACTTCATGCTTAGGAAGCCAATGACAAAAATGAACTACAAGGCCTCGACTAAATATAACTATCTCATTATCCAGCTAATTAGGCTTCATCCTGTACCCAAAGTGGTACCTTCCTCCATGCTTCTAACTCCTCTAGCTAAAGGGATAGTGATGAGAAGGCAGACAGCAGAGTGCATTTAAACTGCATTATTATTTCAAAGGAGGAAGACAGTCCAGGAGGTAAAAAATCACCCACTTCTGGAAAGATGTGCATGTACCACCTAGACAAGCACAGCCTTCCGCCCCATGAGGCTGGGTTACCCTACTACTACTGATTTAATTAAAAAATTATTTTATTTTTATTTTCAGGTACCAATTTTCTCCTTCCCTTCACTCCTTCCCCATCCATTGAAAAGGCAAAAGATAAAATACCCATTACACATATGAAGTCACTCAAAACACATTTCCCCATTAGCTATGTTCCAGGAAAATAAGAAGGAAAAGAAATAAAGAAGAAATATGCTTCACTCTGCATTCTGAGACAATCAGCTCTCTACCCACAGGCACACAGCATTTTACATGATCAGTCCTTTGGAGGTGTGGAAGATCAGAGTTACTCAGTCTTTCACTGTGGATTTTCTTTACAATATTCCTATTTCTCCTGGTTCTGTTCTCTTCACTTTGCATCAGTTCCTACAGATCTTCCCTGGTTTTTCTGAAACCATCCCCTTCATCATTTTTTACAGCCCAATAGTATCACATTCATAACTAGTTCAGGCATTCCCCAATTGATGGGAATCCCCTCAATTTCCAACTCTTTGCCACCACAAAAAAAGTTCCTATAAATATTTTTGTATACACGGGTCCTTTTCTTTTGATTTCCTTGGGATGCAGACCTGGTAGTGGCATTGTTGGACCAGTTCACACGGGGCCATCTCCCGCCATCCTGATCCGTATCTGCCCCTGGACCCAGAGGGCTCCAGAGGAGAACGTAAGGCTGGTAACTCTGCGCAGCCCTCCCGCGTTTAAGTCCAATTCACCTGCATGTCCTGAAAGCACCTCCATGATGTCATGATCCTCCTCAAGAACTAAGGACCAATGACAACCAAGAGCTCAGTATAGTCCCTATTCTTCTGTACCTCCTCTAGCATGTCTTTTTCTTTTCTCACTTTAGCCAATCTGAGAGGGGAGGGATGGTACTTCAGAATTGCTTCAATTTGCATATCTCTATTAATTAGTGATTAAGAGCATTTTCACGACAATTGCCAGCTTTGATGCTCTGCTCATGTATTCAAGGTCCTCCGGAATCTGGTGGCTCCCTAATGACTCTCCTCCAAAACTCCATCCGCTAGCTCGATTGGAAAAACCTCTGTTCCCTTGAACACAGAGTCCTGTAATTGGACTCAGGTAGACCTGGGTGTGATTTCTGACATTGAAACTCACTTAAGCACAGTGCTTGACAAAAAGTAGGTCTTTAATAAATGCTCTATTTGACCACGGGCAAGTCACTTCACCTCTCTGAGCTTGGCTGTAAAATGGGGTTCCTACCATCTGCCTGCCCACCCCACTGAGGGGCCATAATCTAAGCGGACACAAATGGCAGCCCCCAGTGCCTCGACCCTTTTCCCTTCTTTGTCTTTGCTCACAACAACGTTCCTTGTATCAGAAATGTCTCCCCTCTCCCTTGTGGAAAACTTTCTTGATCCCTTTTCCCTTCAGACCTTACATGGTCCTTTGGTAACTCCTCCTTGGGCACTTATGTCATACCGAGTCTTCATTTTCTGGGCCACTGTCTCATCCCAATGAGCTTCCCAAGTGGAGATCTGTATCTTACATAAATCTCCTAAGTCCTAAGGCTGACCCTGCACTCAACACCCAGCAAATACTTTGTTGAAGAAACAAATGGATATATTAATTACCTGTATGCCACCATCTCACAGTCTGGTGTTGGCCATTTCAAAATGGCTGAATGCTGTAAGACACAAAGACACAACACAATTGCACGTTACAGTGACTGCCATGGTGTGGGGAAGCTCCACTATCCGACACTGTGATCACAGCCCAACACGCCATTATTCCACAAGAGAACATGCAGGCTGCACTAGGACAGTACCAGATCATCGAGGAGGGCGTTTCTTTGAGTTCGGCTCAACGTCCAGGCTTGTTCACCTCTGGATATCAAATGGGCAATAATTCCAGCTGCAAAGTAGCTGACTTCCACCTCAACACTATGCAGGAGTTTACTGATATGGTCTATAAAGTCCTTCCACATCAGCTCAGAATGTAATTCTTTGACTTCAGCTATATTGTTCTGGAAAGAAGCAAAACACATTAAAACTTTTGATTAGGGCAATCGCTTAATGATATGCTGTTTTAATTAAGTCGTTAGAGGACTAATTCAATCCAAAGCTTAAACATCTATTACTTTTAGGGTTAGAGGGTGATCCCTCTGCAACCTTTGGCACGTTAGTGGCAGCCCTCTTCCTCCCCTTAGGGGACCGTCTGGCTCTTCATGACCCCAAGGATTACAGCACACCAGTGCTGTTCATGAGGTGACTTGCCCAGAATCGCACAGCAGAGAGTGTGTCTGAGGCTAATGTGACCTTGGGTCTTCCTGCTTCTAGGCCCAGCACACTACCCACTGAAGCACCAAGCTGCCTTGTAGTGGAGCTCTGGTCTGTGACACTGCTCTCTCCAGGTCCTCCACTTCTAGTTTCTCAATCTCCTTCATCGGATTCTTAACTAATACGTGCCCATTAAACTGAGGTGACCCCTAACACTCTCTCCTGAGTTCTTGTTTCTTCCCATTTGGTGATCTGAGCAGCTCCTGTGGGTTCAAAGATCACGCAGACAGTCCCCATACCTATGGCTCCAGCCTTAGCCTCCTAAGCTACATACAGTCTCAGAACACAAACTGTCCATTTCAAACCTAATGTCCACCTGGTATCTCAAACTCAGTACATTCAAAACAAAATTCATTATCTTTCCTCACAAAATGAGCCCTGTTTCAAACACAGTCCCTTCTGGGCTCCCAGTTTCATAGCCTCAGCATTTTCCTCCATGTCCAAGCAGCCATCTCTCTCTGCACACAGCTACCACACTAATCCACGGCTCATCACTTCTCACCTGTATGAAACAAAAGGCCAACCTCCTAGACCCTCTTCTCTACAGTTCACTCTCCATGATGATGCCAAACAAATTCATGAATACACTGATTTTCACCACATTACCCTAACTCAATCTGCCTCTTGTCTCCTAAAAAACCTATGGTGCCCTTCCCTCCCCCCAGAACCAAGTAAGACTCCTGTTGAGCACTTGAAGCTCTTTCCAATCTGGCCCTGACCCTCCTTTCCAGCTGCACTGAACGTTCATTATTCTACCCACAGCCAAATTGCCTACTTCCTCTCCTCACCCACAAGGCTCCACCTCTGCTCCTTCATGAATTGCCTCCCCACCTGGAATGTCATTCCTCCTCACCTCTGTCTCTTAAGACTCCCTCATTCAAGACTCCAGTTAAGCATCATCTTCTGTAGGATGTCTTTCCCACCTTCCCCAGAGTTACCTCCCTTTACTCTATAGTCACTTCTCTGCACCCAGTGATATGCATGTTGTCTCCCTCAATGCAACAGAAGCTCCTAGAATGCAGGGGCAAACATATTGCTTTTTCTTTCTATCTCCAGGCATAGTACAAGGCCTGGCACATAGTAAATGCGTGCTGATTATGTGGCAGCAATCTGTTTGGCTGGGGATGCAAAGCTGAAAAATATAATACATGCCCTCAAGGAACTGACAGTATGGTGAGGGGAAGAGGGGCAGAGGCAAATGACATTTTTTTAAGTTTAAGTTTTTCAATGAATAAAAATCTATTTTCTCTCTGGCCTCCCCTCCCCTTACTGGAGAACAAAGTAATACCCAAGTAAAAATATGCCCAGTCAACCAAAACTAACTTCCACGCTGGCAATGTTCAAAACATCTTAGTCTCATCTGTCCTGAGTTCATAAGCTCTCAGTCAGAAGGTGAATCACATGGAAGTGTTTTCATCATGGGTTCTCTGAATTGCACTTGGTCACTGTGTTGATCACTGTTAAGTCTTTCAGAGCTGTTTGTCCTTATAGTCCAGTTTTCCCAGGTTTCTCTGAAACAGTCCCCTTCACTGGTTCATTCCATCACATTCATACACCGTAATCTGTGCAATCATTATCCAAGTGATGGACACCCCCTGCATTTTCAGTTTTATGCCATGACAAAGAGCTGCTATAAAGTTTTCTATCCAAATGAGCCCTTTCCTTCTTTGATCTTTTTGGGGTAAAGGTATCATTGGGCCAAAGGGCATGCACAGGTAATTTTTTGGGCATGGTAACAAACTACTTTCCAGAAGAGCTGGACCAGTTCCCAGCTCTACCAAGGGACATCAATGTGCCTGTTTTCCCACAGCCCCTCCAGCATTTGTCATTTTTCTTTTTTGTCAATTTTTTCAAGCTGATGGGGGTGAGACAGTATCTCTCAGAGTTGCTTTAATTTACATTTCTCTAATTATCAGTGATTTGGAGCACTTTTTCATATGGTGGCAAATGTACAGAGGTAAGAAAAATAAGAGTTAGTAAAGCATGGTAAAAGGAGAGATTCAAATGCGATGCTCTAGACAGATTTAAGGACACCAGTGCCCTTTATCACTAACTTCCCTGTATTTAATTCTCTTGTGTATATTATGTATCTTTACATATATGCGCATGTGTCCTCTGATAAATGAGAACAGAGGCTGACATGTTTGTCTTTGTTTGCTAGTGCCTTGCGCAGAGTAGACAATGAAGAAATGTTTGTTGACTGGCTGATGGATGGAGAGATCATACTGAGCTTAAGTAATGAGGGAAGGCTTCACTTAGGAGGCAGCACCTGACAGAGCCTTGAAGGAAGAAAAAGATCATTTCCTTGGCCAGTGTCCATTAGCCTTGCTCCCTGCTTCCAGTTAACACAGTTCTTCCAAATGTTTGCATTATTGCCCACATTCCTCCATCTTCTTGGATGCCTGAACCATGGAAGGAGCTCATGTTTACAAATCCAAACAATTCAGGAGAGTTCCTGTGATAGCAGCAATTAGTCCATTATTACTGCTATCATTTCACAGATCAGTATCTGACCTTGACCATATACAACACAATGGGCTGGTTTCACTAATTGTTGGAGACAGTACAGTAAGACAAAAGTCCTGTGAAAGCTTAAAGGGCAATCTCTAAGCTGACCAACTATTCTGTAAAAGAATTAATTTTTGTAAAACAAATAATGATTCTCAGAGGAACCGGGAAGTTGAGGGGGGGTAGTTACTGACCCCTACTCTTCGACACTGATGAGAAGATCAGTATCCGTGCAGCATGAAGAGGAAAAGCCTTTGGTCCTAGACAAAACAAGATGGCACTGAAGTCCGCAAACAGCTTTTACCCCAAGCCCTGCCACGACAGGTGTCAAACACCCCCAAAGGGCACAGAAGTACTGTCCTCACTGGTGGAATGATGAACTTGGATAAATATACTTCTATGATGAGAAAAAGACTGGTACTAAAACTACAAATAAGACTAAATGCAGAAAGACTACCGTAAAATGATCTTACACCAGGTCTCATGTCACAATAGATTAAGAAATGTATCCAAGAGATGGAAGTAAATAGGCTTCAATGGCCTAGACACATGCCTAATTTAAGCTCCATTAAAAATATATGGATTATAACCAAAATTAGACACAGAAAAAATATTCAATGTGGTAAAATGTGGTCTTGTGAAGAAAATTAAAGAATATGTGTCAAGTTCTTATAAACTCAGTGCTAAATCCCATGAAACAAATGACTGCACCAAAAGGACATAACTACATTTTTATGAAGATGTAAAAAGGTAATAAAAGGTTAAGGCGTCATCATACTCATCACCATCCCCATCTGCATCATGCCATCAGTGTGGGTACTATCTCTTCACTGGTTCAGATCATACCTCTCTACCCACCCATCCACCCACCCCTACTCTGTGAGATTTTTGTTCCCTCCCTATGCAAGAGGAGTCAGTCTGTATTCTCTTTGAAATCTCACTTGATTTGCACCCTATGCCAACTTGAAGTTTAGTTCCATGATCAGTAAGTGTCCATTATCCACATGGCTCTACAAGAGGCATTGGGGAAGGTGTGAGGCCCATTTAAGAGGCAGTCCTTCCCTTCAGGAAACTCACAGAAAGCAAGAACAACAGGTACCAACAATGGCAACCAAACATGGGCCAGGACATAAGCGACATGTAAGGCTCATTATTGATTTAAGCCCAGAGTCTGGGGAAGGGCCTAAATACCAATGAGAGAGTGCAAACTCTACTTTGTGACAATTAGGGAAAAATGGAGCTCTCTGACTGGATCTGATATAAGGAAGGGAGAGAAAAGAACTGGAGGGAGTGGGGGTGGTAGCCCACCAAACAGATCATGAACAGATCAGGAAGCTGCTACATGTCCCTAATACCAGGTGAGAGAGGCATGGTGCTGGATGTGGGCACAAGGAAGAATCCAGAAGGAAAGTTATGAGGGGATAATCCAAAGGGTCTGAACACCAAATGAAGCAGGGGTGGGAAAGAAAAGGAAGGGTCAGAGATATTGACAAGGTTTCAAATTGACAAGGTGGGAGCTTGAACAAGTACAAAATAATCATATTTACTAGCAAACAAATCTAGGGCCTTGAAAGACATCTTAAAATAATACTCTTTTCACACTGAAACATTCTTCTTTCTTAATGACTGTCAAGTTTGCCATAAAAAAATAAAGACCCAAATCGCATCTCAGCAGCCTGCCTAACTGGTCGCACCTGAACCAAGTGGGGCACACACAACACTCACTGGAGAGAAGTTCTGGGGTCCCCCGTAATGCTCTGTTACACCTTTCCTCACATGCTAAAGGATTAAACTTAACTTAGTTGGCTCTTCTTACATCACTCATGCACATTCAATGGACAGGGCTCCCCCTGTCCCCCATGCAAACCCAAAGCTATAAGATGAAATGATCAAGGTGACCCAACAAGAAACCTTTCCCTACTTCTTTGTAGAAGTGGAGGATTACAGGTAGTGTTTCGGACTGAGGGTTACAAGGGAGGAAGGAGAGGACCAGATGGGGAAATGTAGGTGTTACAAAGACAAAAAAGATCAGTAAAATGCTGTTTTAAAAAAATGATGGGGTGGATAATTGGAGACCTTGCTTCGAGTGTACTAGGTGACACAAAGCGGGAGAGGAACATGCATCAAACCTTACCAAAAGACCAAGGACTTTCTGCTGAATGGAAGACTCTGTCGGGAAGGACTGTTGAGAGAGAAAGAGAGAGCAGACTCAGTCACTACTTCTCTGCGGGCAGGATGGGACAAAGCCTCAAGGGCCAGCTGTCCTCACCTCCAGCACTCTCATGAAGAGTTCAAGTCCTTGGTTCTCTATGAAATGCTTGCAGGTTGTTGGGGACTCATCCGTGAGGTTCCAGAGGGCGCTCAGGGTGAACTTGAGGGTTGTGTCCACGGAGTTCTGGCTGGTTTTCTGCTTCACTATCTGGAGCAGTTGCTGGAAGGAAAGAAAGGAGGGACTTAAATTCAGTGACACCTGGAAATCCATGAGCCCTCTCAAAGTACTTCCTCAGCAGCCAGACAGCTGGGTAAAGAGAGTCTTATACTCAGAGGTGGAAAGACCTGAGCCTTAGCCATCAGCCAGCCATGGTGATTCTATACCTCATGGTTCCAACATTTAGGTTCCTCTAGAGAGACTGCTTTGAGTATGTTTTCCAGCTCTCTGTGCTCATCTCTCCACTTTAGGAAGGACACTGAGAAGCCTGAAAGCATCAAGAAGCAGGCAGTAAGTATCTGCGATGGTAAAAGCCTCCTAGATTGTTCTCTCTGAGGCCCAATAAGGAGACTTGGTGGCTTTCCTGATGTTTCTGAAGGGCGCTCACATGGCAGATCAGACTTGTGATTCTTGGCCTCAGAAGACAGATTTAGGGTGGAGGAAGGAAAACTCCCTAATCTAGAGCTACTCAAGTGAAATCAGTGGCCTTTTCAGACTGGAAGAAAACCTTAATATCTGGCACTATTGGCAGAAGCAGAAGTCTGTCAGAAACCAAATGATTCACTAAATTCTAAGCACTTCTGCTTACAAAGAGAAATCCAAAGGGCCAGCAAGCGATTCTGCTTTTGAAAATTTTTCTGATCCAGGTCATTTAGAGAGTTCAAGAACCAAGACAAAATTCCATAGTCACAAAGTCTGAGCAACAGTTTTTGATTCTTCAGTCAGAACAATAGTAACTTCTCTAGAGAATCCTTTCCCTAAAGCTATTCGGTTGAATTGTGACAGGGGTGGAACTGCCAGTCCCACTAGTACAGGGGATCCCCAAAGCAACAGATCCAGAGATTCAGAGGACTGTAAAGCCAGAAAGTCCCTGAGACCTAGGCCCAACTCTTCATTTCACAAATGGGGATCCTGCAGCACATAGGCAAAAGGTTTTGTCTAAGGTCACCCAGGGCTCCAATCCCCAGAGCAGTAGTAACCCTTCCTTAGACCATCCTACTTCTCTATGAAACAATGAAGAAGCTTCTCTCCCAGTATCCACAAGGAATATCCTTCAACGGATTTGCTGCAATTCAACCAACACTGTGGAAACCCCTGGGATTTTGGGAGGGCTTACTGTGTGTTAGAGGCACAGGGGATATGAGGAGGAAAGATAGTGGTCCGTAATCTCAAAAAGATTATAAAACACCACCAGGGAAATCAGATGTGAGCAGAAATTAGTGCTAGGAGGTGGACAGTAATATAGGAAAGGCAAGCTCAAGAGAAGGTGTGTTAAGAAAAACCAAGGGGAGAGGCAGAGTAACAGCACAGAATTCCTACAGCTCTTCTGCCAAGCCCAGCCAAATACCTGTAAAAATGACTCTAAACAAATTCTGGAGTTGCAGAACTCACAGAATGATGGAGTAAAGCAAATCTCCAGCCCAAGACAGCCTGAAAGGTTGCTGGAAAGTGTCTATCGGGCCATGCTGGGAGCAGAGCAAATCCAGTGTGGGTCACAAGTGCACAGAGGAGACCTGAGCAGGCCTTGGGGAGACTGAATCCAAGTGAAGGGCACCCTCTAGACAGACATAAAAGTCAAGGCTTCTACATCCAAAACCTCCAAAAAAAAATATGCAATGGTCTCAGGTCATGGAAGAGCTCAAAAAGGATTTTGAAAATAAAGTAAGAGAGGTGGAGGAAAAATTGGGAAGAGAAATGAGAGTGATGCAAGAAAATCATGAAAAGCAAGTCAACAGCTTCCTAAAGGAGACCAAAAAAAATGCTGAAGAAAATAACACCTTTAAAAACAGACTAACCCAAATGGCAAAAGAAGTTCAAAAAGCCAATGAGGAGAAGAATGCCCTAAAAAGCAGAATTGGCCAGATGGAAAAGGAGATCCAAAAGCTCACTGAAGAAAATAATTCCTTAAAGATTGGAATGGAGAAGAGAGAAGTTAATAACTTTATGAAGAATTAAGAAATTATAAAAACAAAACCAAAAGAATGAAAAAATAGCAGACAATGTGAAATATCTCACTGGAAAAACAACTGACCTGAAAAATAGATCCAGGAGAGACAATTTAAAAATTATGGGACTACCAGAAAGCCATGATCAAAAGAAGAGCCTAGACATCATCTTTCATGAAATTATCAAGGAAAACTGCCCTGATAGTCTAGAACTGGAGGGTAAAATAAATATTGAAAGAATCCACTGGTCACCTCCTGAAAGAGATTCTAAAAGAAAAACCCCTAGGAATATTGTAGCCAAATTCCAGAGTTCCCAGGTCAAGGAGAAAATATTGCCAGCTGCCAGAAAGAAACAATTCGAGTAATGTGGAAATACAATCAGGATAACACAAGATCTAGCAGCTTCTACATTAAGAGATTCAACAGCTTGGAATATGATATTCTAGAAGTCAAAGGAGCTAGGATTAAAACCAAGAATCACCTACCCAGCAAAACTTAGTATAATACTTCAAGGAAAAAAAGGTCATTCAATAATATAGAGGACTTTCAAGCATTCTTAATGAAAAGATCAGAACTGAATAGAAAATCTGACTTTCAAACACAAGAATCAAGAGAAGCATGAAAAGGCAAACAGGAAAGAGAAATCATAAGGGACCTACTAAAGTTGAACTGTTTACATTCCTACATGGAAAAATAATATTTGTAATTCTTGAGACTTTTCTCAGTATTTGGGTGGTTGGAGGGATTATATACATATAGACAGAGGGCACAGGGTGAGTTAAATAGAAAGGGATAACTAAAAAAATAAAATTAAGGGTAAGAGAGGAATATATTGGGAGGAGAAAAGGAGAAATGGAATGGGGTAAATTATCTCTCATAAAAGAGGCAAGAAAAAGCTTTTTCAATGGAGGGGAAGAGGGGGGAGGTGAGAGGGGAAAAGTGAAGCTTACTCTCATCACATTTGGCTTAAAGAAGAAATAACATGCACACTCATTTGGTATGAAAATCTAACTTACACTACAGGAAAGTAGGGGAGAAGGGAATAAGTGAGGTATGGGGGGATGACAGAAGGGAGGGCAAATGAGAGGAGGGAGTAATTAGAAGTGAACATTTTGGGGAGGGACAAGGTCAAAAGAGAGAATAGAATAAATGGGAGATAGGATTGTTGTGTTCATCCTTCGTTGCCGAAGAAGACCATGCCATCAGAGAAAAAAATGACACGACTTGCATTTGACTTTGTTTTGAGTGAGGGAGGGCTGTGCAAATCACCAGCCTCACTTCTCCTCCAGAGCCATCTCAATCCAGTGACCAGATATTCATCAGTATAATTGGAGATGACCCAGGATGAGGCAATTGGGGTTAAGTGACTTGCCCAAGGTGACATGGCTAGTGCATGTCTAGTGTCTGAGGTGAGATCCTCCTGACTCCTGCACTAGTGCTCTACCCACTGTATCACCTAGCTGCCCCCTAAATGGGAGACAGGATAGGATGGAGGGAAATACAATTAGTCTTTCACAACATGACTATATGGAAATCTTTTGCATAACTACACATGTATAACCTATATTGAATTACCTGCCTTCTCAGTGGGGATGGGTGGGGAGGGAGGAAGGGAGAGAAGTTGGAACTCAAAATTTTAAAAACAAGTGTTAAAAATTGTTTTTACATGCAACTGGGAAATAAGAAATACAGGTAATGGGGTACAGAAATCTATCTTGCCCTACAAGAAAATAGAGGAGATGGGGATAAGGGAAAGGAGGGGTGTGATAGAAGGGAAGGCAGAATGGGGGAAGGGGTAATTAGAATGCATGGTGTCATGGGGTGGGGGGAGGGGAGAGATGGGGAGAAAATTTGGAACCCAAAATCTTGGAGAAATGAATGTTGAAAACTAAAAATAAATAAATAAATTTTTTAAAAAGAAAAACTGAGGGAAGATCATGGGCACAGAATAAAAAGGGGCTGGGGAGTAAACTAAGATGTGAAGACAGAGGGCATCCCTACTGCAGTCAGCTGGCCTTCTATAGCTGTCTAGGACAGACCTGGTCAGACTTGTGTGGAGTAGGGGCTACCCTTCTACCACCAGAGGTGAAGACAGTAGAGAGGACACTCTGGTGGACTAAATGAGATAATCCTAAGGACTGAGTAGTCTGCTAAAGTGAACACGTCACTGAAAAGTATCTGGGAACTCTGATCCCACAGAGATGCCATACACCTACCCTGACGATGAAGAGTTCAGCTCCCAGCTGGGCAGTCTGTTCCGTAGAAAGCTGTAAACAAACAATCCCAGGTAAATTTCAAGAAGTTCCCATTGGAGTCAAATGCCATTAGCCCACTAAGCCACCACCCAAACTCACTGACTGTAATGGAATGTTGCCATAGTGGAATGACATTTATCATTTTGAGAACTGCTCCAACTAGGAGGCCATCCTACCAATCTGGTTTGTTAAAAATTGCAGTTTGGGTAGAGAGCCTGAGGCCAGCAGGCATTCTCCCACCTCGGGAGGTACCTTTGCAGCTAGGATGGAGATGATTGCCACAGCCATCCTCTGCATATTCTGGTCTTCGTGGTTACACAGCCACTGCATGACAAGCTTGGCAGCTTCAAACCTGCAAGGAGACAGGGGTTTCCACACGTGACTCCTGAAGGCATGAAATTGGCAGCTAGCAAAATGGGGTAGAAAAAGCTCCAAGCACTATGCCCAATTCTTTGACCCAGTAATATTGCTACTAGGTCTGTATCCCAAAGAGATTATAAAAAAGGGAAAAGCACCCACATATGCAAAAATATTTATAGCAGCTCTTTTTGTGGTGGTCAAGAACTGGAAATTGAGGGAATGCCCATAATTGGGCAATGACTGAACAAGTTGTGGTATATGACTGTAATGGAATACTGTTGTCCTATAAGAAATGAAGAGCAGGCAGATTTCAGAAAAACCTGAAAAGACTTACATAAACAGATGCTGAGTGAAGTGAGCAGAACCAGAACACTGTACACAGTAATAGCAACATTGTGTAATCATCAACTATGATAGACTTAGCTCTTCTTAACATTACAAAGATACAAGACAATTCCAAAAGACTCATGATGGAAAATACTATCCACATTCAGAGAAAGAACTACAGACTCGAAATGCCGATCTAAGCAGACTATTTTCAGCTTTTTTTTGCTTGTAGTTTTTCTCTTTTGCTCTGATTCTTCTTTTACAACATGACTAATGTGGAAATATGATTAATATGATTGTACACATATAACCTTGCTGTTTTGGAGAGGGAGAAAGAGAGGAAAGGAGAACAATTTGGAACTCAAAATCTTATAAAAATGAATGTTGAAAACTATCTTTACAATACTATTAAGTGGGGGAAAAAAAAAAAAACAAAAACCAATAACAAAAAAGAAATAGCTCCAGGTTATTTCTGGGAATCAGAGAGCCTGGATTCAAGTCTTGTCTTTACTCCCTAGTGGATACAGGATTGTGAATAAATCACTTCACTTTTCAGAGCTTCAATTTTCTCATCAGCAAAATGGGACTAGTAGACCAGCCCTGCCTGTCTCTCCACATTGGGTGGCTCTACTGAGATCATGCTGTGACAGGTGATACAGCACATGGAATTATGATGTCAATTCCAGTTATGAGAACTGAAGGAGTAACTTAGAGGCAGGCGAGAAGAGGGAATTTCTGCATTATCCAGGGCACAGAAGGGAAAGTAGTAAAGAATGTTGAGGGTAGGGCTCTGGTTGATGCACCGACTCTCTGAGTGACTTTGGAAACATTGCTTAACCTCTTTGAGCTTCAGTTTACTCATCTATAAAATGAGGATATTCCCTGGAAGTTACTTGCCTCACAGCGTTGTTGTATCCCTAAAACTGCTCTAGAAAAGAATCAGAGCAGGATATCTAGCACTTTCTACTTGTATTAAACACTTAATCTGTTCTGATCTGCAGCCATTTATGCTCACACTTTCTACTAGCCTGTGACATGTGAGGGCAGAGCCATGGTTCTGGGGAAAGAATGCCCCACAAGGGTTTCTTTATCTCAAAGATGAGGAAGTGTGATGAGCTGCTATCAGTTGTGGATGCTCTCTACCTCTGTATCTCCCCACAGAGCTCAGAGTATGGTGTATTCATTATACAAAAGAGGAGCCAAGTAGAGGCTGAACCAGTGAATGACTCTGGGCACAATGCCATCTCAAAATGAGGCTGAGCCCACAGAGAGGACAGAGAGGTAATGCCCTAGGGCCCAGGGAGAACGCTTACTGCTAGGGCCTCACTTACCTGTTAAACGGAACATCTTGGAGGATCCGGTCACTGCACAGTGAAAGAAGACAATTTTTCTGTAGCTGTCAAGTCAAAGGGGAAAAAAAACCTGGATAAAGTAACTTTGAAAATGATTTACAACAAACAAATCCTAGAAAGGCCCCCTCTCTTCAGGAAGAGGCCAAGTCTTTCCAACACATTTTTATACCACTCCCCAACCCTCCTTTCTCCCCTCCTGGTTAGTATACAAGTCATAGCCCTGTCCTGTGGGGTTATTAACACTGAGATTACTGATCTCACAGAGGAGCTAATTCACAGAAATCATTCAACCAGCATTAATGGATGACGAGGCCAGTGCTAGATGCTAGATGCTGAGGATACGAAGACAAAAGGCACACAGTTCGTGGCCTCCAGGAGTTTCCAGTTTACCTGGAGAAACAACATACAACACACATGAGTATGGATGGAATACAGACAAAATGAACAAAGGGAAGCTTGATGCAAGAGGCCCAAACCAGGAAAGGATTCCTGGAGAAAGAAGCCAAGAATGTTCCAGGGTGGAAGGGAGGAGGGAGCACGTGTCAGGCCTGGGTCAGAGACAGTGATGTCAGATACGGAGAAGGACAAGAAGGCCAGTCTGACTGGAATGCAGAGAGAACGGAGGGAAAGGCAGAAAGGAGCCAGCAAAAGGATCCAGTTTATGGAGAAGCAAAGGGAGCCGCTGGAGTTTACTGAGCAGGGCTAAGACACTGGCAGGTCAGTGCTTTGGCAGCTGAGCAGAGGGAGTCCTGACAAAGGAGACTAACTGGTGGTGACTGTGACATTCCAGGAGAAAGGGGAAAGGCCTGTCTTAGGGTGGCCGTGCGAGCAGAGAGAAAGGTCAGTTGCCAGAGCTTCTGGAAACGCAAGAGCTTCATCATCAGAAAGCATTCAAGGAGTGCTGGTGCGCTCTGACGGGCCCAGAGCTGTGTGTGTTCTTTCAAAGTCCGTGTCCTGGCATTCAAGGCCCTGCCTTTTCTTGCCAGCCTTGTCTTCTATTGTTCTCCTGCACTCCAAGCCACAAACTGGCTCAGTCCCTGCTACATGCCAGATATCGACTGCTCCCTAGTGCAGGAATCCCTGATATTGGAGTAAAGGAGGAGTCAAGTGGGGCCCCAGGACAGGGAGGATGGTGGTGCCCTCAACAGTAATATGGAGATTTAGAAGGGGGAAGGTTTTAAGGGAAAAGATGTGTCAGTTTAGGATATGCCAAGTTTAAGATTGGGGCTGGAAAGGTAGGTTTGAGAGTCATTAGCAGAGGGATGGCAACAAAATTCTTGGAGTCGATGAGGCCACCAAGTGTACAGAGGGAGAAGAGAAGAAGGCTCAGGGCACAAAGTGAGGAATGAGTGCGAGCTGAAAAAGCAGAAAGCCTGCCCCCATCAAGTAAGGGACCTTGGGAGTCATGTCAAATGTGGCAAGGCACCCACACAGCACCACACCTGGTCCCACAACCATGTCATTCTAGCTGCTTTTGAAAGGCAAGCTGACCCCAACCAGGGTTGCCTAAGAGAATGCTCTCAGAGATAGTCCCTGAATGATGCAACCCAAAAAGCAGAGCTGCATGTTACCTTCTAACTCACACTCCGTCACCTGAGATCAGACAGGTAGAATTAGCAGAGGGGAAGGGAGGTAAACAATGCTTGGACAAAGCAAGACTTACGCCAGAGCAGTGAATGATCCGGCTGGGCTTCTGTGACAAAGCATGGACATTTATGGAGTGGGGGGGCAAAATGTCACCTTGGAGACCAATGCTCAGCAAGCTGAAAAGGCTCCTACTGGTTTCAGTAATTTCCTGGAGGGAAATTTCTTGCTCAAAGAAGAGACAAAAATGAAACATAAGCCAGAGAAGGGTCACCTAGGCTCCTGGATCATCCACAAAAAGCAGCTGAGAAAGCCAAGTCCTATCAGAAAACTCACAAGGACGTGCTGGAACCCCAGCTCTATGGGTAACCTCACTGACCTTGTGTGGCACAGCACCTGGAGTCCAGTAGGTGTCTAATCAATGCTAGTTGGCTGACTAAGCTTGGAGAAGCCACTTATCCTGCTTGGGCCTCAGTCTTCTTCCGTGGAAAGTAGGGGGTAGGTGGCTTGAAGAGCTGGCTCAGAATGTCTCATCTGTGATCTTAGGACTCTAAGAGGAAGCAAGTATGAGCAGAATACGTGGTTCTCTGGGGAACACTATTCCCTGGAGCGCCTGTATGTGTTTTAAAAGTGTGGGTAGAGTCAGGAAATTAGGGCATACAGGCTGTAATGTCAGTCACTTTGGTGATACATAGAGCTCATCATTACCAACGGAAAGCGATCTCAAAGTCCAAGGAGGTAGCAGAAGCCCAAGGTTCCAAATGGAAAGCCATGGGGCCTCAGTGACATCTGATGCCCTCCACTTAATGAAGGGGAGGGAGAGCTGGAGCAGAAAGGCAGATCTGAGGAAATGAACAGAGGACTGCGCCCAAGCTGGCTCTGGGCACCCCAGTTAAAGTACAGGAATGACAGCCAGCGTCTTCATAACGAAGAATATCACCTAAGAAAGGCTAGTGAAAACATACTGCCTTGGAGTCTGGCAAATCTAATTAAGAATACTTCCAACAGAAATTATAGGTAGAGGGGGAGAGTTGCTTGAAGTGGAAAGCCATGCAGTATAGTGAGAAAATACTGGATTTGAATTCAGGAGAAATCTAGGGCCAAATCTCATCTCCAAGATTTCTGAACTGTGTGATCAAAGGCAGGTAACTTAACCTTTCTGAACCCATTTCCTCATTAAGAAAAAAATCAAATAACTGATATTATTTGATAACATAGGTACTTCAAGATTATGTAGGTATTTCTAGAACATATAGAGAACTGACTCAAATGTATAACCATACAAGTCATTCCCCAATTGATAAATAGTCAAAGGATATGAAGAGGCAATTTTCAGGGGAAGAAATTAAAGATATCTATAATCATATGAAAAAGTGCTCTAAATCACTACTGATTAGAGAGATGCAAATCAAAACAACTCTGAGGTACAACATCACACCTATCAGATTGGCAAACATGACAGAACAAGAAAATGATAAATGCTGGAGAGGATGTGGGAGAGTTGGAACACTAATTCATTGTTGGTGGAGCTGTGAGCTCATCCAACCATTCTGGAGAACGGTTTGGAACTATGCCCAAAGGGCTACAAAAATGTGCATACCCTTTGACCCAGCAATATTGCTACTAGGACTGTATCCCCAAGAGATCATAAAAATAGGAAGGGGTTCCACATGCACAAAAATATTTATAGCAGCACTCTTTGTGGTTGCCAAGAACTGGAAATCAAGGGGATGCCCATCAATTGGGGAATGGCTGAATAAATTATGGTATATGAATGTAATGGAGTACTACTGCACCGTAAGAAATGATGAACAGGAAGACTTCAGAGAGGCCTAGAAGGACTTATATGATCTGATGCTGAGCAAAAGGAGCAGAACCAGGAGACCTTTGTGCACAGCAACGACCACAGTGTGCAAGAGTTTTTTCTGGTAGACTTGGAACTTCGTAATAACGCAAGAACTTACTAAAAAAAAAAAAAATCCCAATGGTGGTTTTCTAAGGCAAAATGTCTTCCACATTCAGAGAAAGAAATATGGAAGTCATTCGCAGAATGTAGCAGATCATGTTTGTATGTGTGTGGGTTTTAGTATATTATGTTTTGATTTGTTATATGATTTCTTCCATTTATTTTAGTTCAACTATATGACTACAGTGAAAATGTACTCAATAGGAAAGTATACGTAGAACCTATACAGAATTGTATGCTGTCGCAGGGAGGGAGGGGGTAGTGGGGGAAGGGAGGGTATAAAATCTTAATTTTAAGGAAGTGATTGTAGAACACTAAAAAAATAATAATAATAAAAAATTTGGAACTGTCAAAAAAAAAAGATTATGTAGGTACCTCAAAATGATAAATATGTCAGGTCTGATGCGGAGTAGCAGGTACAACAGGAGAAGGAGAGGCCCAGGAATACATAAGAGACATACCCACATACATACCTACACCTCTACACAAAAGCCCATAGGGTGGGAAGGGGACAAACACTGGAGCTCTTAATGGAAGGCTGGGCTTGGTGGGATGGGACCAGTGGCTGGCATTTGTCTCCAGAAAGTATGATTCATTCAGAAGAGATACAGAAAGATAAAAAGCATAAGAAAATGGAGCAGAGAGAAGAGCAAAGTTCTATACTTCGGCTCCAACCAGCCACTCTAATTCACCAAGGATTCAGTACCCATTATTTGCCAGGTGCTGGGGAATAGGGAGCAGGGATGAAACTTGTGGCTTCACTGGCCCCGAAAACTCTCTGGTGAATACCTCCAATCAATGCAGGCCAGTACAGGTCTTGCTACTTTGCATCTTGAAGGGCTTCAAGGGCACTGAGTGGCCAAGTGACTCACCTGGCCATGCAGTCCAGTCAGTGGCTCTCAGAGGGAGGCCTCAAACCTCCATCTCTCTGGCCCTCTGGCCACAACATCAAATGGCTGCTCTAGATCAGTTAGGTTCTAGGTGTCTACAGCTGCCATCAACTACCTACCCCAAGACCCAGTCTGCATATGGGGCTGATGTCAGTTACCTGCTGGTGATTAGGAAAGTGCTCCATGGCTTTGAGCAGCAAGTGGGTCACATCAGCCAGGAGCCGCACAGGCATTCCCACGGCTAAGTCCTGCTTGGTCAAGTTAAACACACACGCACTCGCCGCCAGCTGGACTGGCAAGTTCATGGGGTGGTTCCTCATTCCAATGACCACCAGCTGAAATGAAAAAAGCCCTTCCTGGAATTCAGGCATGTTGGGAGCAGTGAACCCCAGAGCATCAGAGAAGGCACCAGCTGTGACCACCCCAACTTATCTCTTGGAGCTGACACTGGTGATGAACGGGCACTGGGTCTGACCCTCGAGGCCCTTTCAACACTCCTACTGACCATTCAGGGAAGCTGCTGCTGCTGCTAAAAAAAAAAAAAGTCTCAGGTGAAAGGGCTTTAATCCAGCAGTTCCTTCCAGCTGGACCCCTTTCCCATCATCACTAAGCAAGAACATCCCTTGAGATCATTCTCTCACTGATTTCTAGAATCTGTCTCAACTAATACAGCAGAACAGAACTGGAGGCAGAAAGCCAAGGCTAAGTCCTGGGTTTGGCGAAAACTGTCATGAGAGGAAGCTGTTCCAACTTTACCTTCAATATCTCAGGCTTTGTTTTTTCCATGACGTGGGTCAGGCTGAAGAGGTGAAAGAGGGCTTCCCGGACAAAGAAGGCCCTCTCACTGTATCTCTTCAATGCTTCTGAAATCTGAGTCTCGTTAGCTTCTCCTGATACCTTTAAAACAAAATCATTTTTGTTTAAAAAACCAAAATACACAAGGTTAGAACATCATGTTCTCTCAGCTCCAGAATTTGTCTTTCAAATTTTGAAACATGCTATTTCCACATCTGACCAACCCATCCCAGGTACTCCCTAGTCCAAACTTGTTCCACACCTGGTCTCCCATCAGGTATGTGACTCTCTGTGTCTGGACACTGCTCTACAATCTGTAAGACCACAAGGTTTTCTAACTCTCATAAAAACTGCCCAAGTTAGGCACATCTAAAAACATGAATGAACAGAGAGCAAGCAGAAACAGGAGAATGGTTTACACAATGACTGTAACGATGGAGAGGTAAACCACCATGTAAGATGACTTCAGAACCATAGCGAAAACAGGATGCTATGGTGGAGGAAAGGCATCATGCCCACTGAAAACTTGCATAAAATAATACAGAGTAAAACAAGGAGAACCGAGAGAACATTGTACAGTAACAGCAATATTGTTTGAAGAGTAACTGTGAATGACCAACCTATTTTGAGTAATATGATCAATCAAATCAACTACAAAGGATCTGTGAAGGAAGATGCCATGGAAGTGTTATATGGTTCCACAGATAGATCTCTGTCAAATGCTGGCCTCTTATAATAGCAGTTTTGGGAGGGAGGGAGTGAAACTCAGAGCTCAAAATGTAACAAAAAAGCAAATAAGGGGAAAATAGGAACTGAGTAAACTCATTTGGAAGGACTAGGGATTAGAAAAAAGAGTGTATTCAAAAGGTTAGGGGGCAGAGAGAAGCTAAGAAAAGGTAGAACTGGGTACCAATACACTGTGCCATGGAATTGTTCATCCACCCAGCAAGCCAACTATGTGCCAGGCACTAGAGATACAAGTACTAAGAATGAATATATGCAAAGCTGATAAACAGGTTAGTTTGCAAGGGATGGAAATAGTATTTGGGAGGATAACGAAAGGCTTCATGTAGAAGATGATGCCAAGATCTTTCATTTTTATATCCCCTAAATTTTCCCCATGTCTTTTCTCTTCTCCCGTCCCTGAGATCATTCCATGTTATAAGGAATATTTTTTTAAGAAGAAAAGAAAAACAATAAGCAAAACTGTTAAATATACTGAACAAAGCCTAAAGATCTATGTACCGTCCCACAGCTGGGCTGTGTATGGATGGGGATGGGCCTCCTCTGGTTTCTTATTTGGGACATGCCACGCTTACGTGAGCTGCTTTGTGTTTGCTCTTTGTGTTCACTCCATGTTCTCATCACTGTTCCTTTGGTTTTCTTGGTTCAGCTGACTTCACGTTGTAGTCCGTGACTCTCTGTACCTCCATCCCTTGATTCTTACAGCTCAGTGATTTCCCATTATTCTTGGTCTCCATTACACTTTGTTTGTCCATTCCTCAACTGATGGCCATCCACCTTCACTTCCAGTTCTTTACTATCACCGAAGTGCTGCATAAGTAGTTTGGTGTTCATGGGGCCTTCCTCCTTCACTGACCTTATAAGATCTCCTTGGGGCATAGGCCTAGCAGTGGGATCTCTGGGCCAAGGGTGGCTTAATCACTTTATTTGCATAGTTCTATGTTGTTTTCCAAAATGCTCATAATAATACACAGCTCCACCAACAAGGAGTTAGGAGGCTGATCATCCTACAACTCCTCCAACGCTTACTATTCCCATCTTTTGTCATCACTGTCAATCTGCTAGCATGCTGGGTAAAACATTTGTTGTTTCAAAACTATCGTTTGGACTTCTGTGTTTTTGTTATTATTGGTGATCTGGAACACTTTCACGTATACTCGTTAGTAGTTTGCAATTCTTTTGAGAACCATCTGTTCCTACCTTTTCACCACCTGTCTATTATTTAGCGATGGCTTTTCATCTTCTCTATCTGTTATGTGTGTGTAGAATGTGTGTGAGGCAGAGGTAAGGAGGAGGGGCATTGCAGGCACAAGGGATTACAACAGAAGCACCCAGTTAGGAGAAAATGGGAGGGTGTGGAATCCAGTGCAGGTGGAGAAGGAAGGGGCACTTCTGTCAGAGAAGGGGGCAGGGAAGAGAGTGGGCCATGAAGTCATGGGGCTTTGAGATGAAGAGACAGCCCAACTTTCTCAGTAAAGTCAAAGGCAAGGTCCACAGGGGAGAGAGAAGCAGCATGGGGGACTTTAGGGAAGACGAGGTTGTGGAGAATAAAAGGACGGTTTGACTGCAGAAGAGCCCAGTTGCAGATGGATAACACAAACTGGCAATGTACCTACTTAGAGGAGGTATAGGACTGAAAAGCAGAGGAGGGAGTGCAGAGCTGAAATCGCCCATTACTTGGAGTTGAGGCTGGAGAGGGAGGAAACGTGAGGTCAGAGCAGGGGTGAGGGCTGAGAAAGTGTTAAGGGGTGGAGGAAGGAGCTGGATCTTGATGAAGGCAAACAAGAGGTACAGAGGGGTGAAGCACAGGGAGAAGAAGAATGAGAGGAAGCTGGGGTCGGAGGGGGGAACAGTAGAGGTGCCACCCTTGGTGTGGCTGAGGCAGAAGGAAGGGACTAAAGAAGACCGATGAAATAGAGGTGAGGGACATGAACAATCATCTAGTTAACTCTCGTGATACAGAAGAGGGAACTTCATTAAGGCTTTATCATCTTCTAAATGGGACAGAAAATTCTGTTTGTATTATTTTTGTTATCAGTGGGTTCCACAAAACTACACCAGTCAACCTGGCCATACAGGTTCCAGTAATGTCAATCAGGAAAATGATGTCAGCCAGTTATAAAAGAACCACAAGACCTCAACCTGGAAGGGATTTCAGAAGCACTGAGTCCAACCTGAACCTGAAAAGTAAACCTCACTACAAAAGTCAGACAAGTGGCTGGCTCTAATGAAAGGAGAAAGCTGATGATCATGCTGGGGGAGGCACCGCCAACGTTCTTGCAGCAATTGGTTAGCTGAGGAACTTGAGGACATGACAGCTTTCCTTTTACATATCCTTTGATAGATTTAAGAAAGCTGTCCCCTCCCCCATGCCAGCCTATCACACAGAAGGAGGATCTCATACACTCTGCCAAGCTGATACGGCTCCAAGCACAGGATCGGTGACTGGTGACTGTTCCAGGGTCCACAAAGTTTGGAGAGATTGAGCACTAGCAGAGAAGGAACTTTTTTGGTCAGTACAACTCACAAAATTATCTCCTAAGGGGTGGGGAAGTTGTGATCTATTCTGGTAGAGGGAAAATCCATACGGAGGAAATTCCTGTTTCTTTGAAAGATTCCAGACAAAACTCCTTTTCCTTGTTTTGTTCAACAAGCAGAGGCAATGGGAAGCAGGCTGGGCTTGGACCTGAGCGTCCCATTGGGTGTGGCCATGGGAAATTACTAGATCTGCCTGATCCTGAGCGCTGTCTTTGTCTAAAACAGGAGTGAATGAATGAAAAAGCATTTGTTATTGAGGGACTGCTCTCAGTAATCTTGTATCACAGCTGGCACTATGCACATACTTTAAAAAGCAACAGGCCTTATCTCCACAGAGTTTTCTATTAATAGGGGAAGACAACACTTACAGGGGAATGGTAACCAGGGAGGGGAGTTTGTTCTGGGGAGGTAAAAAGAAGGTGGGTGTAGGAGGCAGATGGTGGGACATTCTGAGGTTTCGGTCAGTCAGCAGATAGCGGGATAAGTGGGCTCATCTATATATACTCAGTCAGCACTTAAGTTGGCTGGGTTGTACAGAAGGAGTTCAAAATGAGGGGAAATTTTCCCCATGGTCTGGGGCCTAGATTCTGAAAACTTTGGTGTGGAAGTTCAGGTCTCAGGTCAGGGATGGAGGGTCCTGGTCCAGGTGGGGGATGGCAGGTGATCAGTGAACTATATATAACACAATTCAATCTATTATCAATTTTAATCATTACCATGCTAAATTACAAGTTTGGATGCACTGAGTTTTGCAGATAATTTAAGAGATGCATTGTCTGTGTACCCAGGGAGCTTACAATCTAAGAAAAGTCTGCTATACATAATAAATATCTACTGTTTCTTTGCTTTATCAGAGAGATCTCTTTTGAGTTTTGCTATTCAATGGCAGGATCACTGAGATCTTCTTTTGGAGTCTGGGTAGGGAAAGTCCATTCCAGAAGCAAGAGAAATGCTGACTGGGAAAGGACCTTTGAGATCATCCAGGTGCAACTTTCATCTGAAGTCTGAAGTCCCTCTATGACATCCCAAGAGTCATGCAGCCTCTGGCCTGAAGACCCAGAAGAATGCAGGGACGAGAAGCCTCCTGCCTCTTCCCACTTCCTGAGCTAGCCTATCCCTTTATGCAGAAGGTTTATTATGAGGAAATACCTCCTGATACTCAGATGAGATCTGTCTTGCTGTAATTCTTCGCTCTATTCCCACTCATCCAAATCCAATCAAGGGTCAAAGAGAATACTTCTAATCACTTCCTAACATGAAGTTCGTTGCTATTCAGGTGTTTCAGATTCTATGACCCCATTTGGAATTTTCCTGGCAAAGATAGTGGAGTGTTTGCCATTTCCTTCTCCAGCTCATTTTACAGATGAGGAAACTGAGGCAAACAGGGCAAAGTGACTTGCTCAGGTCACACCCAGTAAATATCTGAGGCCAAATTTGAACGCAGGTCTTTTTGGCTCTATCTAGGCCCAGTGCTCTGTGCACTGTGGTGTCACCTAGCTGCTTAAAATGGAGATGCAGCTGGCTGAAGAGAACCAGCATGACCTGCTCACTTCTCTTTGGCAGGCTCAGCATTCTAGTTCTTTGAATCCATTCTTGTATGCCTTGGTTTCAAGTCACCTCACCATCTTGGTTGCCAGAGTAAGGTCTCAGTGAGGACTGAGAAAGAGCTGGAAACTGGATCAGATGAACATCTGGGGAGCTGGACTTGACAAGATGGAAACTTGGGATGGGGGAAGCCTGTGATAACATGAATAGGAATTTTGAAGGTTCCTCAATTGTATTAGGAAAAGAAACTGGTGGGAGAAAGGAATGTAAAAGCCCCAATTCTAGCAGCATTTCATAAACCAAAATGTACAAAAACCAAGAAGTAAAAACATCTTAAACTGCCATTTTTTCCATGTTAAAATTGTTCAATGGGTAGTCAGAAAAATAAATTTGGACTAATAAACCCTTAAGCCCACAAGAATTCAAACCATGGGACACAGACTGCTTTCTCCTTGAAGTCAAAGATTTGGTCTTGTTTACTTCTATACCAGTCCTGATACATGTTATATAGAGCAGATGTTTATTTAATGCTTGATAAAAAAAATAAGGTGAAACCTATAAAATTACAATGACCAAGTGTGGGCCAAAGATGGAGCTGTAAGACCCACATCTTCCTCCCTTCTTTCCCAAAGTGGGGGACAATGAGTGTACATAGGATGCACTAAAAATCACTTATTTCCAGAGGATGAAATGTGTGTTAGTACCAGATATTGCAGCTTTCTTCATCTGGGATCAAGGTTTTCAAATGCAAACAGTTTTAAACCTGTGAAAGCAATGCCTTTCACAAAGGGATGATAGAAAATGTGCTTAGGTTTCAGCTTTACCAGATCACTTTTAAATCCTTTTGAGTTCTATGGGTTCAAACAGGAAGCAACCGAGACCTAAGAATAGGAATCCAATACTTCATGGAGTCTCTGCCCTGAGAAGGCAGCACAGGCCTGGCGATCCACCCACTCAGGCAATTACAGCATCAGTCCCTGGTTCACAACTTTTTTTCTCAATCTCCCACATTCCTCATGTCATCCCATTCCCTACATCTGACACAGCTGATGACCTCCTCCCAAGTAATCTTTCCTCTCAAGGTATGCTGGCCCTGGTTCCCTTGGCCTCCCCTTAGCTCTCTCTCTCTTAGTAGCTTCAGCCGGATCTTCGGCTACGTCACATCTCCGGACTGTGGGCATCCCTTGTGGCTCTGTCTATTCTTCCTCTATACGATCTCACTTGGTAACCCATTTTCATCTCCATGCTGATGATTCCTCCATGTCTATAACAAGCTCTAGAGCGTCTCCTGAGCCTCAGTACTGAATCTCAATGGATGTCCAGTAGCATACGTTCAAACCAGAACTCACTGTCATTCCCTGAGGGCATCCCCAGCCCTCCAAGCTCACAACCTCAGCGTCATTCCCTATTTCTAAGTCAGCACCAGATCTTGTCATTTCTACCTTCCCATTCACTTCCCTCCATGCACAGAGCTACCACTTAGCTCAGGTCCTCCAGTGCCACTGTACTTTTACTTGATGGATCTCTGACTCATATCTCACTTCACTCCAATTCATCCTCCACTTAGTTGTCAAACTGGGTCTTCCTAAATTGCAGCTCTCACCATGTCATGTCACTTCCCTCTTCAAATTTACCTCCAGAATCTACTACAAACTCTTTAAAGTCTTCCATAATCTGGTTCCTTCATACCTTTTCAATCTTCTCTAGTTTTCCTCCCCTCCACGTACTCTCCTTCATCTCTACTACAATGGCTTACTTCCCGTTCTTCCCCAGGGAAGGACCCATGTGTCTTCCCCCCCCTCCAAATCCCCCACCCTTAACACTGGTCTGTCCCTCACACCAGGAATGCTCTCATTTCTCACCTCTGTCTCTTGGCTTCCCTAGATTTCTTCAGAATGGCATTAAATTCTACCTTCTTTCTGCAAGAAGCTTTTCCTGGTGCCTCTGCTGCTAGTGCCTTCCCTCTGAGATCACTTTCTATCCTGTATACATCTTGAATGTACCTGGTTATTTTAATGTTTCCCCATCAGTATATGAACTCCTTGAAGGGTGGAGACCATGGTTCTGCCTTTCTTTTGTACAAGTTTAATAAATGGTTTTTGTTATAATCTTAGCACTGAAGTGAGGCCTTAAAGGCCCCTTCCCTCCAGATCCCCTCCCTCTCCTGTGTCACTGATGGCAGCTTCCCTCCTTTAACTTTCCTCTCTAGACCAACTCAAGTCCCACTTCCTCCCTGACCCCCTCCAAGGGCAGCAGTGAGGACCTCCTCTGAATCTAATGGGCTTCTACAATATCTAAAACTAAAAAGGACATGTGAGAGATGTCCAGCGTCTTCATTTTATAGTTGAGGTCCGGATCAATGAAGTGATTGGCCCAGCACCACCACAAGTAGCTGAACTGACCACTCATCACCAACATGCCAAGAATTTCTTAAGCACCCATTTACTGATCTGCACCATCCACTTTTCATTATCTTAGTTATGATCATGAGATCAACAGCTCTTTGGAGGCATGGACTTAATCTTAGAGGGAGGTGTACCAAAACAATTAAAAAGAGCTCTAGACTTGGAGCCAGGAAGGAACTGGGTTCAAATTCAGCCTCTAATGCTTACCAGGTCTGTGACCACAAGCAAATTATTTGACCCCTTTACACATACCTTATTTTCTTTGTCTAAAAAATGGGTATAATGCCTATATTATATCAGTGAGTTGTTGTGAAGCTCAAATGAGATTCTAAGAAGGGTTTTTACAAACTTTAAAGCTCTATATAAATGTTAGATATTATTATTTTACTTCTCTTGTATCCCCCCACAGGTGTTCAATAAATGAAAAAGCATTTTCCTGGCTCCTTCAGGAAAAAATGGGGTTTATAAGTGGTTTGTGGCAGAAAAGCTGGCTGCGGCTGCCAAGTCTCAGCAGAAGGAACGCTAGATTTGAGGTTGTAATACCCATGCAAGGCTGGATCCATCACTTAGTAGGGATCACAACATTCAGATCCAGAAGGGCTTTAGAGACCAGGTAGGCTAATACCCGGGAAGTGAAATTCAAAGTGCTGAAGCAGCTTTCAAGGTCATAAGGTAGAAGGAGTCAGGCATTAAATGCAGGGTCTCTGCTAGGAATCTAGTGCTCTTTCTGCTACATCAAGAAGCTTATGTCCCATATCACATGGAATGAGAGGAAATATTCTGACCAAAGGGAATCCTAAGCCTGTCTCTCTGGGCACAGTAAGGCCCTGGTGTACACCAGTAGCAAGCATGTGTACCTGGAAAACCATGAATCACCTCTTCTTTTGTGCTGGTATCCCCAGCACTTGGCAGAGGACCCGACACATAGTAGGTGTTCCTCAGAGCCTAGTTTCCAAATGGAGACAATAATTTCTGTAATATCTTCCTTGCAGGATTTTACAGAAAGTAGACTAAAAATGCTAACAACATATGCCCCTGAATGTTACTCCCAATACTAGTTTCCTGTTCTCCTTCAAGCCAGCACTTCTACTACTATTTTGGTGCCCCCAAGTTGAAATAATTTTGTAAAATGTGCTAACCTTCAAATGGCCTTCGCCAGTGAGGAACTCTGAGTAGCCAGCATCAGTGGCCAACAAGCCTACAAACTGCATAGTAGGCCGCTGCTGGATAAAGGCTTCCACAGCTTTGTCGGTCACATGCTTCCTCCCGGAAATGTCCAGTGACACAAGATTGGGCAGAATGTCCTTCTGCTCCAGGAGGCGAAGAGCTATGTCAGAGGTGAACTGCTTATCATCAGAAATGTCCAGGTGGCTCAGGTGCCCGAGCTCTCTGATCACATCCAGGATCTGGGTGGTGGTCATCTTTAAGCACTTTAGGTGGTGCATGGTCAGGGACTTGAGGCGATCTTTACAGGCGAGCAGCGCAGTGATGTCTGTCACTGACGTGTTGGAGATATCAAGACTCTCCAGCCTAGGCAGCGAAGCCACATCGGCCAAGTCTTCATTGTAGAAAAGGACGTTAGTAATGCTCAAAGCCCGAAGACCACACAGCTGGCTGAAGCACCTTTCGTAAGGATCTTCCAGGGAAAGGGTGAGTGAGTTCAACACCAGGCATTGTAAATTCTGCTGAATCCATTTGTTACTGCCAAGTCCACTGATGATGTCCGTGATGGTAATGTCAGCATTCACACCAGTGGCATCAAGTTCTACCAGCTTATGATGGCAAAAGGCTTTCCGGAAAGCTACAGCAGAGATCTTTGCTTTGCGAATACAAGCTCGCTTCAAGCGCATTTGGTCGCCTCGGAAAATTCCCACAGTTCCATCATTGAGTAAGCCTGGGAGAAAAGAACAGCATTCAGAACATTTCATCCTACCTGAGCAGGAAAACTCCTGGGAGATTAATAAGTCACTGACCAGGAGAACTAATAACATGTTTAAATGAGTCACAGGTTAAAAATAGGGCCTGGGAAGCACAGTTATAGAAACTGAGATTATTTGGGAATCATGCAAAAGATTACCCGTGAAGTTGCTTAGAAACTGACAGATGAATATTTTCAGAATTAAATTATTAAATATGAGGCCAAATGTTCAACAATCTGATTTATTTACGTAGAAGAGGAAATGCCAGGAAAAGGGACAATCATCAGACATAGTAAATGTCCACTGTTCCCTCCCTCCCCACACAGTCTCCACCTAGGCTTCAAGGCTCAGTTATCAGCAGCATGACCTTAGGCAATCAGCTTCTCTCACTGAAGCTCAATGTCCTCCTCTATAAAATGGGCACAATAACATCTGCACTCCCGATCTCGCAGGGTCACTGGGAGTTCAGTGCTTTGTAAACTGTTTCTGTGGCTGTTGTTCAGTTGTTTTCAGTTATGTCTGACTCTCTGCGATCCCATTTGGGGTTTTCCTGGTAGAGACACTGGAGAGGTTTGCCATTTCCTTCTCTGACTTATTTTACGAGGAAACTGAGGCAGGCAGGGTGACGTGACTTGCCCAGGGTAAGTGCCTGAGGATAGATTTGAACTCAGAAAGAGGAGTCTTCCTGACTCCAGACCCAGGGCTCTGTACGCTATGGTACCCCCTAGCTGCCCCTTGTAAACTGTAATGCACCGTAAAAATGTGACCTACTACTGCACCTATCAATGATAGTAACAGCTAACATTTCTATTGCACCTACTAAGTGCCAGGCACTGTGCTAAGCTCTTTACAAATATAATCTCACTTATGTCCTTACAAGAACCCTGGGAGGCAGGTGCTTACAACCTCCAAGTGAGCAGGTAAGTGACTTGCGCAGGTTTCCACAGCTCGTCAGTATCTGAGTCCACCCCAGGCCCAGCGCTCTTCCCACTGCAGCACCACCTCACTTCTTTAAGCCTGTGCATGTGCATGTACATTGTACACATGTAGAGATTCATACATGGAGACTCTACAGCTATTAGTTAATCCTCTGGGCTCACTAAGGCCTCTGTGTCAGACACAGAAACAAACCACATTCGTGGATCTATTCAACAAAAATAGGAAAATGAGCTGGCGCACATGGAGGCTCCAGGTGCCCCAACAAGGATGACTGCTTGTCAAGGCTGGAAGGTGACCCTCTGCTTAGAACTGGTAGGCTCCTCTCAGAGGCCAAGGAGTCCAAGTTCCTCGGTCACTTCACTTGCCCTGAGCCAAATGCCACCTAGTGGGTGAGCCAGGGCTCGAATCCTAGTTTTCCTGACTCAAGTCACTCTCTTTACAGTGAGAACATGCCCTGTATAAGGCCAGGATCCTTCTGCAGTCACTCACTGGAATTGATCCTCCATGGAGCCCACTGTTGCAGCATGTCGGTCCCCTTTCCATGACCTGGCCTGTATACCTGGCACGCACTACCTCTTTCTCTGAGCCTGCAGCTGCCTTCCTCTCCTTTCTCTAACCCTCTCTCAGATTAGCTGGCCTTTTCTTATGTCCAACAGAATGTAAGCTCCTGTTTTGTGGTTTTATCTTTCCAGCCAGTCCCTTGCTCATGGGAGAAGCCAAATGTTCAATAAGAAATCGCTGAGTGAAATTTCTGTATCTTACTGTCTAACACATTCGCTGTCCCTCCTGGCTGTATTTCATCCATCATGCTACACTGCCTTAACAACACTGCACAACACAAGAGCAGGGCCCAGGCCAGGGGCATTTAAATAAAGACCTCCTTCCGAGATGACCTCAACCTGTTAGTAATTACTCTAGTGGTGCAGTCATTCAATGAGTTCTGAATTCACTTCTCCTTCCTCCAACTTTCTCCATTAGAGATACAGGAGACCTTGGCAGATGCTTGGCTAGATCTAACACGACTTTTGCTGCACTTTCATGATCTACTGATCTAGTTACACCGTCAAAAGAAGTAATGAGATTCATGGGACATGAGCCACTCTTGATGAAGCCATAAGGGCCTTTTCCGACCACTGCTTTCTGGTTATAGAATTCACAAACAATCCCTTTCATACTGCAATTGAAAATTTTACCTTTCTTCACAGTTCTCCTCCAGAGGTTCAAGTCTGGTGTGGAGGTAACTATGAAATCTCCAGGGTAAGACCAGCACAGTGTCGCCTCTGGCAGGATCCACCAGGCTTGTGAGGCTTTGAATACTCAAAGGAGGCTCCAAGTCTACAGGGCAGGTGCTGCCCAGGGCCAGGAGGTCTGGCTGGGGTCTCCCCATATCACCAATCCAGGCTCTCTGGTCTAGAGTTTTCCTTTTACACTGGCTTTTCCTGGGGCAGCAATGGCACTCCCAGTTGCCAGTATTTCTCCAAGATTGCTGACTGCAGCTCAACTATACCACCCATCAGTTCTTTTAAACTGTCAGCACATGTAATGTCTCTGGCTAGGGATCAACTCACTGGGAGAAGTGAGATACTACTTACCTTGGGGTAACCATTTCTGTTCTATCACTCCTGGCCTAAAGATTATTCAAAGTTCATGAAATGCCATGAGTCCAAATAGTCAACATATACACTGGGAAACAGATGAGGAAATGGAAGGTCAGAAAGAAGTGACCTGCATATGGCGTACGCTGGACTCACAGCCAGTATCACAGATGGGTCTGCTGACTCCCAAGGGCTGGTTTCTATGACTTTAGACTGAGCAGTCAGAATTTCCCCTTACCACTTCCAAGTGATTTTGGGGGGATAAATTTAAAAGGTTTGCCTCCATAGTTTTAAAGATCAAAAGCAGGAGTTAGTTTTCTCATAATAGCATTCATCCTCCTTCTCTTCCTCTCCACTGAAAACATGGCATTTTGCACCAGACTTCTAAATGTATATTTCAAACCATGCACAAGGAAAGGAAGTTATTTCTGTCAAGAGGTGGGCTACTCAAACCAAAATAGTCGAGAGCCCCAACTAGTTTATGAGGCCCTCAAATCACAAAATCTGAGCTTGACAGGGCACTTGGGTCCTTCAAGGTTATCTAGTACATCCCAGAGCGGAACTAGAATTCTTCTATAACACTTCAGACAAATGGGCACTCAGACTCCCTCCCTCCTGAAGACCTCTAAGAATGGTGCCTCTCCCCTCTAAGGCAGTCCATGGGTGGCAGCTCTCATTGTAAACCAGTCAATCCTTCTACATCAAGCAGAAACTGGCTCACCAATTAGGCCCAATCCCTGCCTTTAAAGCCATAAAGACTAAGTCCAACCCTTCACCCAAGTGCCAGCCCTCCAGATCACATGTCCACTCCGTTTTTCTCTAGCCTGAACATCCCTACGCCTCTAACCAGCCTTCGTCTGGCAATCTCCAAGCTTCTCTCCTTCCCCAAGGCATGCTCCAATATCAGCATCCTTCCAATACCTAAACTGAATATAGTATTATAGGCCTTGCTGGCCTAGTAGAGACCAGGTAACATTCCAAACTACACAGAAAGTGTCAGAACTGGCTAGAAGAAAGTGAATTCTTTTTTCCCCCTCGAATCACATGATCACAGGTTTAAAGATTGAGGGGAACTTAGAAGTCATCTAGTCCAAACAAACTTACCAAGGTTGTCTCGCCCATAGCCACAGTTAGTAACGGACAGAAAAAAGTCAATTGGAGTTTCCTGACCCCAAATCTTGAGCTCTTTCTACCACATCATACTTACTGCCTTCTCTATTATTCCAACCAAACATATCACATTAGTTTCCACTGATTCTAAACCAAAGAGCTACATGTATAGCAACACTAACTAGAAGGTAACAGTATATTACACTGTTTGGTCTTACCATGGAAGGCCATCGTCTGGAGGAGCCTATCAGCCACTTCTTGAGGGAACATGCCTGGTTCCTGCAGGCACAAAGTTCCATCTTGTCTTTCTGAACAGAACTTCTCCAGGTGAGTGGTCAGGAAATTCAAGCAAATATCCAATAAGGAAAAGGGAGATGCTTCCTCCTGTATATTCCATGGAAAGCAAAAAAAGAATACAAATAAAATTCCACAAATCAGTGTCTGCATGCATGTACATCCCCATCTACAAACATACTGGGTAGCCAAAGGATAAGGGAATCCAAGTAAAATAATCAAGACTGAATACCATCTGACAGGAGCCCATTCATAACACAAGAGGGAGTAGTTTGAAATTCTAGTTCAAGAGAATCTTAACTTAGAAAAGTTGGAAGGAGGCCTTAGAAATCACAGCTAGAATGCAAAGTGAGAAGGAACCTTGTACATGACCTAGCCTCAGTTCAAAAATTGTTTTCAGCAAACACTGATGTTCAATGACAGCAAAATTTCCCTCCTAAAATATTCAGCATGAAGTGATGATTTGAAAATAGTTAACATTTTTTCTATTCTGCCCCACAATTTCTCTGACCCATCTTTATTCTGTGGGTATTCCATGCTTTCCAACCTTTTGAGTTGCAGCCCTAAATGTTTCATATCCAAATTCAATTAAGGGATGCTGGGCTAGTCCAACCCTCTACCTATGGCCAAAGAGTCCATGAGGGCAGAGCTAGAAAGAGCATCTCAGTTCTCTCCTCTTCCCATAGCATCTACTCGAGCTATCATCACAACTTCAGGCTTGCATGGCCTTCTGACCTGTCTCCCCATAATTCAGTTTCACTTGAGATCCTACTGGCTTCCACTTCCATTGCACCTTCGGATTACTGTGAAGAGGGGGAACGTCAGCATTGTTACCCACCTTTTGTATAGGAGGAAAGGCCACCAGAGACATGCTGTGATGCCTCTTCCTAGAAAGGAAGAGCCCCAGGACTCTCCTAGGCCAAGCCAGAAGCACACCACCTCTGGTCAGTCCCACGCAAGCAAGAAAGGCTTAGTGATGGACTGCTTCAGCCTGGAGTCCCCAAGGACTGAGATGCCAACACTCTTCACCAGGATTTTCTCAGCCACCCCAACTCAGGAAGGCTATGTATTAACATGTAGCAGAGTAGCAATCTAAAGTTACTGACCCTTGAGGTACTGGAAAGCAAAATATTCTTTTGCTGAGGAAACTAAGGATCAGAAAAGGGAAGTGACATCTAGGAAGTAGCAGATTTGAAACTGGAAACCAGGACTCTTAACCCCTCCATCTAATGTTCTTTTTGGTAGAACACGAGGACATGCATATGTCAGATGGTAAGCTTAGGGGCTAGGGGCACATATCGAGGTCGTGGCAAACAACCAGCATACTGCCAATCTTGGTATCATTCATTAGTTGGCACATTCTGATTTAAATGACCCTACAGAGGAAAACAGAATTCTCCCCAGGACTTGGAGCCCAGGAGACCTCATCCCCAAGTAACCTTCTACCAATCGTCGGTGCTCTTTTTCCCTCCTCAAATAACCATTTACAGACTTACTAGCCATGTTGACATCCATCTCCTAACAAAATGCAGAAAGAAATGCTTTGAAAATTGAAAAGCATTTGATAAACAGGGCCTATTATAACAAATACCTTCCACAGCCGTGCACTGCTTGCTGCCCACCTGGTTAGTGTAAAGTTTACCATGCAGTGAATTCAGGTTTTATATTTATAAACTTTGGGGTTGCAACTGTCTTTGCATCCGCCCACAGAGTTTAGAATAGCACCTTGCAGGAGTAGGCATTCAATAAATATTGATTACATTTGACTTTAAAACTTTGAAAATTTCCTAAAATGCAGATTGTGTGATTCTCAGTCAGGGCTTTTTTCTCTTAAAATCTCATTGTGGAACTTTGCACATACTTTACATTTACTTCTCTGTCCATCCATGTTGTATTCCCTGAATAGACCCCTTGAGAGAGGGGCCAACTTTGTCTTTTTACCTCCAGCCCCTGGCACATAGTGAGCACTTAATAAATGCTTGTGGAACAGAATTTTCCCTACATGGAATTGGCTGGCCAGTCTTGGTCCTAGAAGACAGACACCAAAACACACTTGTTCCTCTGGGTAAAGAGATGGAGGATTATGGGTACAGAATGCTTTACACATTGCCAAAAGATATTTAGGCTCTGCTGAATCATTTTCCTTTCTTACAAATGAATGTGGGAAAATGACTATGGTGTTTAAAACAAGTGTCCATAAAACTCTTAAAAGCTAAATAAGCCATATTGTCCCTCAGGTTTTCAAAAACATCCAATAAATAAAGGAGCCCCTATAGAACTGAATCTGGCCTTTTCTATTTGGGGTATAAGATCTGACCTCCAAGGAGAAGTATTTGAATGGTTTTGCTTTTCCCTAGGAACAACATGGGTGGGAGAAGGGCTGCTTCCTAACTATCAGAACGGTCCAAAAGTATGCATGTCTGTGTCCCTTCTTCAAACGAAGGCTGGACGCCATGCTTCCTCCACCCTCTTCTTCCAGGTATTTCAATCACATGACACCCCACTTTGGTCTTGGGTGATCTATATACTTGTACACCCTAGTTCTTTGTTTCTTCCCTCATTCATTCAACAAATACTTGCTAAGGGTACCCCAGAAAGAGGGTCATTCACAGAGGCAGTCAGGAAATACTTCCCCTGGCTAAGAAGTTCCCCAAAAGAGTACCTTACGATATTTGTAAAGAGAGGCAGAGGGGAAAACATAAAATTTGCCTAGCGATACTCATTGTGAAATGTTTATTGCTGGACAAAAACTAAGCACCTATTGAAGAATAACGCTGAGAAGGCTTCTCTTTTCTTGTCTATTTCACTGTACGATTACTACAAAGGTGAAAGGCTAAATCCTTTCTAGGACGATCAAATAGGGAAAGGTTTTCTTCAATTATAACACTTCAACCAGCCTAAGATATGGATGTATTTTTTTCCCTCAGACTGAAAGTCATTAAATACTTTTTCTGGAGGCATGCTCCTTGAAAGGCCATTTGTTTTATACATTAACTCAGGGTTGAGCATCAAAGAGGGCTGAACACAGGCTATTCCCAACTCACACTGCTATCCCATGCTTACCATTATCTATCTATGTATACGCTAGAAAGTCATTATACTTAAGTACCATATTTCAAAAACATTTACTATAAAAAGGTATCTTCCTTTTCTACGCTTCCTTGAATTGTTAGTGTTTATTTTTTGTGTGTGTGTGGTACCATCCTATCATTCCATTCATGTACTCTATCCTTGTTTAGCCATCCCCCAATGGATGGGCATCTACACTGTTTGCAATTCTGGATGACTACAAAAAAAAAAATGTTGCTGGAGGAGCCATGATAGCGGAGTAGAAAGATTACATATGCTAGCTCCAACCCACAGCCCATAAAATACCTGTAAAGAAGAACTCCCAACAAATTCTGGAGCAGCAGAAGCCACACAACAATGGAGTGGAGGAGATTTCTGTTCCAGAGAGCCCTGAAAAACTGACACCAAAGGTCCGTCATGCACCAGACCCGGAGCAGAGTCCAGCCCTGCCTTGGCCATGCGGCACCGAGAGGAGCAGATCCACGCAGGCTTCAGGGACAGAATCTCCAGTGACCACGCAGGACCCTCCACCCACAGGCACAAAGGTCAGTAAGAGAGCCTGTTTGGCTGGCCGAGAGGGGAGCAGGGTGTCTCCATAACTCAGACCCCCTCGGGAGGCAGAGCAGAGGCAGCAGAGGACAGGGGCTCCCAAAGCAGGTAGGAGCTGGGATCCATTGTTGAAGGTCTCTGCATAAGCCCCCTGAGGGAACTGAGGCCTGTGTGGCCACCCTGCCCCCCACCTGAGCAGCTGAACTTAATCTCACACTGAATAGCAGCCCTGCCCCAACCTGAGCACCTGAATTTAATCTCACATTGAATAGCAGCCCTGCCCCCACTGAAAGCCCTGAGGCTGGGAAGCAGCCTTTGAATCTCAGACCCCAAGCACTAGCTGGGCGGACCTGGAGGCAAGGCGGGGGGTGGAGAGGACTCTCAGAAGTCAAGTAACTGGCTGGGAAAATGCCCAGAAAAGGGAAAAAAAATAAGACCATAGAAGGTTATTTTCTTGGTGAACAGATATCTCCTCCCTTCCTTTCTGATCAGGAAGAACAATGCTTACCATCAGGGAAAGACATAAAAGTCAAGGCTTCTGTATCCCAAACATCCAAAATAAATATTCAATGAGCTCAGGCCATGGAAGAGCTCAAAAAGGATTTTGAAAATCAAGTGAGCGAGGTGAAGGAAAAGAAGAGAAATAAGAGAGATGCAAGAAAAGCATGAAAAACAGGTCAATACCTTGGTAAAGGAGACCCAAAAAAAATGCTGAAAAAAATAACACCTTGAAAAATAGGCTCACTCAATTGGCAAAAGAGGTTCAAAAAGCCAATGAGGAGAAGAATGCTTTCAAAAGCAGAATTAGTCAAATGGAAAAGGAGGTTCAAAAGCTCACTGAAGAAAATAGTTCTTTCAAAATTAGAATGGAACAGATGGAGGATAATGACTTTATGAGAAACCAAGAAATCACAAAACAAAACCCAAAAGAATGAAAAAATGGAAGATAATGTGAAATATCTCACTGGAAAAACAACTGACCTGGAAAACAGGTCCAGGAGAGACAATTTTAAAATTATGGGAGTACCTGAAAGCCATGATCAAAAAAAGAGCCTAGACATCATCTTTCATGAAATTATCAGGGAAAACTGCCATGATATTCTAGTACCAGATGGCAAAATAAATATTCAAGGAATCCACTGATCGCCTGAAAGAGATCCAAAAAAAGATACTCCTAGGAACATTGTAGCCAAATTCCAGAGTTCCCAGGTCAAGGAGAAAATATTGCAAGCAGCTAGAAAGAAACAATTCAAGTATTGTGGAAATACAATCAGGATAACTCAAGATCTAGCAGCTTCTACATTAAGGGATCAAAGGGCATGGAATATGATATTCCAGAAGTCAAAGGAACTAGGACTAAAACCAAGAATCACCTACCCAGCAAAACTAAGTATAATACTTCAGGGGAAAAAGTGGTCTTTCAATGAAACAGAGGACTTTCAAGCATTTTTTGATGAAAAGACCAGAGCTGAAAAGAAAATTTGACTTTCAAACACAAGGATGAAAAGAAGCATGAAAAGGTAAACAGAAAAGAGAAGTCATAAGGGACTTAGAACTGTTTACATTCCTACATGGAAAGACAATATTTTTAACTCTTGAAACTTTTCTGGGTAGTTGGTGGGATTACACGCACACACACATACACACATGCACGCACATACAGAGACAGAGAGCACAGAGTGAATTGAATAGGATGGGACCATATCTTAAAAGAAATTAAGGTAAACGGTGAGAGAGAAATGTATTGGGAGGAGAGAGGGAGAAATGGAATGGGGCAAATTATCTCTCATAGAAGAGGCAGGTAGGAGACTTTTTAGTGGAGGGAAAAGGAAGGGAGCTGAGAGAAAAACATGAAGTTTACTCTCATCACATTCAACTAAAAGAAGGAACAAAATGCACACTCATTTTGGTATGAAAACCTATTTTACAATACAGGAAAGTGGGGGAGAAGGGGATAAGCAGGATAGGGGGGATGATGGAAGGGAGGGCAATGGGAGGAGGGAGCAATTTGAAATCAACACTCTTGGGGAGGGACAGGATCAAAAAAGAGAATAGAAGGAATGTGGGGCAGGATAGGATGGAGGGAAATATAGTTAGTCTTACACAACATGACTATTATGGAAGTAATTTGCAAAACTACACAGATATGGCCTATATTGAATTGCCTGCCTTCCCAAAGGGATGGGTGGGGAGGGAGGGATAGGGAGAAGTTGGAACTCAAAGCTTTAGGAACAACTGTTGAGTATTGTTCTTGCTACTAGGAAATAAGAAATACAGGTAATGGGGAATAGAAAGTTATCTGGCCCTACAGGACAAAAGAGAAGATGGGGACAAGGGAAGGGAAGGATGATAGAAGTGAGGGCAGATTGGTGATAGGGGAAATTAGGATGCTTAGTGTATTGGGGTGGGGGGGGACAAATGGGGAGAAAATTTGGAACCCAAAATTTTGTGAGAATGAATGTAAAAAGTTAAATAATAAATTTTTTAAAAAAAGGTTGCTATGAATATTTTGCCACTTCTGGGGCTTTCTTTTTCATCATTGATCATCTTTTCAAACAGATGGCCTACACCAACAAGGCAGAAGACAGTAGGATAAGATTCAATTCCATAAACATGTATTATAGTATGAGTGCCTACTTTTGCTCAAGGCAACAGGTATGCCTAGAAAAAATGAAGGTCCATCTTCATGGGGCCTACAGTTCTAGGGGGGAGGGGGTGGGGAGAAAGAAGAACTAGAACAACAGAACAGGAAGACAAAGAAGGGATGTGAACAGTGTCCCTGGAATACTAGGACAAAGGAGGGAAAGACAATCAAGGAAGGCTTCAAGAAGGAACAGTTCAATTTGGCTAAACTTAGGAGAGAGACAGAAGAAAAGAGGCTGGAATCCAATCATGGATGGCTCTGAATGTCAGACGAAAGTATTTGTACTGTTAACCAGAAATCACAATGACATGTTCAGGGGGCCCCTGACAGTGTTTTAGTCTAAGAAATAAAGAGCTACTGTAGGTTTCTGAAGAGGGCAGTTACATGAACATTAGCAAGAATGTTTCTGCAGCGGAAGATGGATTATCTAGAAGCAGGGAGACCAGTTAGAGATAGCTCAGACTACTGGATATGAAGTTAGAAGCCCTGCCACTTACTACCCATGGGATAAGTCCCTAATATTGAGATCTCAGAAAGAGTACAGTACATAATGATTTATCTCTTCCAGTCAGAGATACCATAAAACCAGCAAATAATCACAATGATCAAGGACCTAATAAAACCATAGTTGTGTAAATGATCAAGAACTGGGTGAGTCAATCAACAAGACTTGGCAATTGCCTGAGTGGAGAGAGGGACTACAAGTAAGAAGGTAGGCCCAATCCAAGGTGACTCTGAGGCCTGAATTCTGCCTCATTGGGACAATGCTAGCATCATCAACAGGAATAAGGAAGCTGGGAGAAGGGAGAAGTTTAGACTAGCAGATCAAATTCCATTTTGGACGTACTGAGTTGAGAGAGTAGGGGGACACTGGGCAGGAGGTGTTCAGCAGATGGTTTAAGATGCAGGACTGAGGCTCAGGGGAGAACTGGAGGCTAGCCACAGATCTGGCAGTCAAGAGGCATAGAGGTAATCATTGAACCCATGGAAATAGATAAAATAACCAGAGAGAGGGCCAAGGATAGAGCCTGGGGGAACCAAAGCTTAGCCGAAAAGAACAGAATGATAAGAACCAGCAGAGAATAGCCCATAACCAGCCAGTTGCCAAAATCTGTCAATCCCACCTTCCAATTTCTCCACAACTACCCTGTGAAGGCTCCCAGCACCTCTTGTCTGGACTACTCCAAGAAGCTCCTATGGATGTCCTTTTCCTTCAGTGTAGATCTGACCATATCATTCCCTTGGTCAAGAAGCTTCAGTGGCTTCCCACTGCCCTTAGGGTAAACTAGCAACACCAATATTTGGCATTTATTTTCACAACCTGACTCCAGCCTACCTTTACAGACTGACTTCAGATGAATCCTAGAATCAGGAAGACTTGAGTTCAAATCTGACTTCAGGCACTTATTAGCCATGTGACCACAGAAAGATGTAACTTAATGTTTGCCTCAGTTTCTTCAACTGTAAAACAGGGATAACAATAGCACCCACCCCCCAGGCTTGTAAAAATCAAATGTGATAATTATTTAGAAAGCATTTAGCACAAGGCCTAGCATGCAGTAGGTGCTATATAAAAGGCATTCCCTCCCCATTCCCTTCTCCTTTTATTTTTAGTCTAAAGTGGCCTGTTCACTGTTCTACATAAACCTTCTTCTTCACACCATGTCTGGAAGGCCCTCACTCTCCTCAGTCTACCTATTAGAATCCCTTGCTCTCCCCAAGTCTAAGCTCAAGAGGCCTTTCCCTTCCTAATTCCCCACTTGTGAGTGCCCCATATTGCTCCTGTGTTTATTTATGTGTGGTGCGGACAAGCTGCATCTCCCTGGTGGCTATCTTGCACTGTGATTAACTGAAGAACCAAACAGGAGGAAAACTGGAGAAACTGGTGTCCCAGAAAGGAAAGGAAGGGTAGCAAGAACGAGAGGACAATGTTGCAGAAATGACAAGGAGACAGCTCTCAAAATCCTCAGACATCAAGCCCCAAACCTGTCCTTGTGCCTCCAGGAGCCTTCAGCAAAATGCCCCCATAAACAGTCCCTTGCTCTCATCTTCAGCTCCTCCCTCTTTGCTGCTGTCGCATGCACCCAAGTCTCCTCATCTGAAAACGAGCCCTCATTTGTCCCTACTTTACCTTCAAGCTACTGTCCTTTCACGTGGAGTACCAGGCCTGACGGTTCCTTCAGCCACCTTTGCCAGATCTTTCACCTTGTCATGCCCACCCATGCAGGGATCCAGCCCACAAGGCTTTACTCCAAGCCCTCTTCTCTTTACACTCTCTGTATGAGAGGATGTTCAAATATCTGTATGCAGGGGTCTCCCACACATGCACGCACATGTCTCCCTCCAGTCTCTGCCTCTCTCATGAGCTTCAGCCTCAATCACAAACTGCCTACTGGACAGAGACATCCTGGAGACACTTCAAACTCAACCATTTTCCTTTTCCCCAAACTCATCCTCCTCTTGTGATCTCCATTTACCATCCAAGTTTACAACCAGCTGCCAAGTCATCGATTCTCTCCACCTTTTCTCGTAGTCACCTCTTTCCACTGCTGTGGGAACCACCAAAGTTCCAGAATTATCGAGACCTTCCTCTTCATCTTCACCTCTCCAGCTTCCATCAAAGCTCAGCTCAAATATCTCCCACCTAAGGTCCTTACTGGACTCCCTACCTGTAATGTATTCTCTCAGGTGAAATTACCTCACATATACGTACATATATACATAGGATCATACGATTAAGGAATCAGAACCAGAAGGGGTCTCTGGTCCAACTCCTTCATTTTCTTTTTTTTTTTTTTAACAGCTTATTAATGCAGTATTTATTTGTCTCCCCTGTGTCAAACCCTGAACCCTTGGCTTTCCCCAGGGCTACCTGGTAAGATGGAAGGGGAGGTACACAGGCTGGAAGAAACATGGAAGGACGAGGAGGAACATTTAGGTGAAGAGGCTGAGGAAGGCCACCATCAGGCAAAAGAGCCCCATGGCCTCAGGCAGGGCAAAGCTCAAAATGGGGTAGGAAAAGAGCTGCTGCTTCAAGGAGGGGTTCCTGGCATCACCAATGATGAGACTTCCAAACACAGTCCCAATACCAACTCCAGAGTGAGAAACCCACACAGTGGCAGCCCCAGCCCCAATGAACTTGGCTGCTGTGTCAATGTCCCTTGACTCAATGCTAGTTTGGAATCCACAATTGGGGACAAGTGAGGTCAAGGGACCTGATGCTGCCAAAATGCTGAAATTCTCATCTGTCCGAACCTCTGGCCATTTTAGCACCACTGCAGATAATGGTCTACTCAGCAGCTGAGAGCTGCTCCTCACAAGGGCAAGGGTAAAGATGAACTTGGCACAGGCCTACATTCTCAAGTGGTAAGGGGCAAAGCTGAAGAGTTGCTGGCAGAGCAGAGGAGACAGTGAGGGCCAACTCCTTCATTTTCCAACGGAGGACAGAATGTAAGCTCACTGCACTCAAGGACTCTTTCCTATTTGTCTCTATATCTCTGGGGTCTGCCATAGTTTAAGGCCTGAAAAGAAGCCACTGGATTTGGCAGTTAAGATATCTCTGGTGACTCTTTGAAACTGAATAATACAAATTATTAAAAACCACCTGGAAATGGTTCAAATTCTCTAATAATCAAAGAAATGCAAACTAAAGGAACAGATACCCCCTTATATCCACTATATTAAGAAAAACAGTTTAAAAAATTTGATGTTGGCAAAGCTGTGGAGAAACAGGCACACTGCTGGTAGTGCTATGAATTAGTGTAATCTTTTTGAAAAATAATGTGGCAACAGAAGAAGAAGGGAATGAGCATTTACATAGCACCTACTCTGTGTCAGACACTGTGTTAAGTACTTTACAAATATTATCTCATTTGATAAACACTGAATTATAAAGTTGCTCATAGCCTTTCACCTAGGGATCCTAATATCAGGACTGTACTAGGATGTTACTGAAAGACAAAAAGATATTGTACAAAAATCACAATGTTTTAAACAACAAAACAACTTCAATTACGCTCAAAAACAGTGTAGACTACTTCCTGAGAGCCTTAAAGGACAGAATCCAATATGGAGAGAACTGGGTAACAATCTGGCCAAAAACACTGGCTAGCTTTGGGCCCCTGAGGCAAGTCTCTTAAAGTCTCAAACTCTAGGAGCCCCAGATTCCTATAGCTAAAAAATAGGGATAACAGCCCTGTCTACCTTTCAGGGTGGGTGTAAGGATGAAATGATAAGATGTGTGTAAAATACTGAATAAGTGAGCTATCCCTTCTTTTGTAATTTAACCTAAATAAGGAGAAATATAGGTCAACAGTTTGGCAGATGGTGGCACAAGTATTAAGGAGGTAGTAGAAGGACAATGATAAGAGTAGGATGGAGAAACCCAAGCATATTTATAGGCAGAGAAGACAGAGCCCAAATGTAGGAAAAACTGAAGAGGAAGGGTGGGGAAAGAATGACTGATGATGCAAACTTTCAAAGGAATAAGAAAGGCAGAAGTAGAAAATCTAGCCTTGGCAAGGAAGATTACAATCCCCTCCCCTATGCTCCTTTATCTTCTGAGATCATAGCAGAAACAGTATCAACAGCAGCATCACCAGTGGAACTGATACAGTCAATGTCTATTATGCACTAAGCACTGAAGAAAGGTAAAAGATAGCTTTACAAAGGATGTTCCACATGTGCTCTCATTTGAACCTCACAACAATCCTGTGAGACAGAAAAGAAAGGATGTTAAAAGGGTTTGAGGGAGAATATCAAAGTAAAGTAGGACGTGAGGTCAGTACTACTGGAGATCCAGACATTTGAGTCTCAGTCTGGAGATGGGGCCTAAAGAAATGAGAAACTTTGAAACAACCCTTGTGGAAATAGAAGCGGAATCAACAAGAGACTAATGAAGGATATGGAAAAATAAATACAACAGATCAGCTATCCAGCCAGCAAAAAGGACAATTCAAGTCATCATTAACACAATAGGTACCACGTGAAAGACAGAATCCTGGGTAATTTCTACAAATAATCCCTACTTTAAATAAACAGCATCTTATTGTTAGCTGACTTTTTTGACTGCCAAATTCCTTTCTGAAGTAGAACATAATCCTTTCAATTAATCAGTCTATCACTTAAAAACAAGGAAAGGAAACTGGAGAAGAGTAAGCTGTGGGAGAGTGGTTAGAGCACTGGCTTAGTAGTGAGCAGCCCCTGTCCCCGAGCAGCACTCACGGCCAGCCTGCCCACCCAGTTGGGCACAACCTGAGAACTTCTGAAGGGACTCAGTAGAGTTCTATCTCAAATCGGCCTCCTGGCTCTGACAGTCTATAAATCTTGCCCATTAAAGGCGGCAAGTGCCGCCTCTAAGGGCACCCTCCCACCTTTCACTCATGATCTAAGTCAAAGATGTCAAAACACATGGGAAGCAATGCCCCAGAGAGCAGCTCCAAAGAGAATAAAATGTAATTGGGAAAGGCTTAACAAACAGAAATACAATAAAACACAGCTGTAACGTGAAGACGAAGTGTTTGAAGTCAACATGCACCTGTAGAGAACGTTCTGTCTGGCTGAGTGGTACCTTTTTGATATATGCTGGCCACCCATGGTTTGAGCATTAAGCTACAGTGTCAATTAGGGAAACCCTCTGACAGTTCTGTTGTTACCTTTGGGTTTCCAACTAATCCCAGGATACCTAGCAATGGCAAGTGTCTGCCCCTGAGGGGTCCCAGGCACCCGTGAGAGGAGGATTAGAGGGTCAAGGGTTGAACTTCCTGGGCATTTAGCTTGAGGGCAAACCCAGACTCTTATTAGGTGGCCAGCAATTACTAGCAGTAAGAAAGAAATAAGTCACCTAACCTCTCATCTGTAAAATGGAGATGATAAAAAACAGCACTACCCATTTCACAAGGCTGATGTAGGGCAAGAGCTTTGGAAAGTTTAAAGCACCACATCAACATGATTATACATTATTGTTACATCTATAAAATATGGTTTACGTTATAATAAAATACCATGATGGCATCCACGGAAAAGGACACTGGAATTGGGCATCAGGAAGATCAGAGTTCAAATCCTAGAGCTTTGTGACCGCTAGCAAGTCACAACCTGAGACTCAGTTTTCTTATCTGTAAAATGGGCAAAGCACCATTTATACTGTGACCTCAAATGTAATTTATAAACCTGCAAAAATGTTAATTATAATTTCTGCTTAACTTTTATCTTCCCTAAGAGAATATAAATGTAAAACGTTATACTTGGATACAGAAAAAAAGTATAAGATGGATGAAGCATGATCAGATAGCGGTTTGTCTGAAGATGACCAAGGAGTCTTAGTAGACTACAAGCTCAACGTGACTCAAGAGAGTAATGTGGCCATCAAAAAAATTTAATGGAGTCTTGGGTTGTAAAGATTCCAATATAGACTGGCAATCAGGAGAGTTGTCCAAAAGTAACATGGGCCACCTGCCTCAGGAGGTGATGGGTTTCCTTCTTTAGAGGTTTTCAAAGCAGACCCTGAGAGCAGGCACTCATCAGGCATGTTCAATCGGAGCTTCCTTTGGTATAGAACAGACTAGGTGGCTACTGAGGTCCCTTCCAAAACTCAATTTGTTTTCCCACGATGCCTTGAAAGCAGCTGCTTTCATGTCCTTCATCTCTGCCAAGCACAGGTCCTTTATAGGGGAGGTGTTCAAAAGATGTCAAAATGATGTCGGGCATCCCTCCAAATGAAAAACAAAGGCCACAGAGGGGAATCTCTCAGGCCACCTGTGGTTCTTTCAATGGGCTTTTCCTTTCTTCCAGAATTAATCTAAACTCTCCCCCATACCAACCTGTGTTTATTTTCCTGTTACTTACTCCTGGCCCTCCTTTGGGTTTTCTTTGTCTCTCTTTAACTGTCTCTTAAGGGCTGTCTCACTATGTCCTGAGTCTGGGTTACCTCTCCAGGAAAAGAGGCTGGGCAAAGAATCCATCAGGGATGTGGCAGAGGCAATTTACTCCTCAGGTAAGGGATGGACCAAATGAGCTTAATTACGTAAGTATTCTGTAACATGTTAAGTATCATTATATATGAGCTAATATTGTAAAAGGGAACCTGCGAGACGAAGATACCAAATGGAAACATTGCTGAGTCACGATGACCTTTACCTACCAAGAGTTTACTTGAAAGTTTTGTTAATGGTTAACTATTTCAAACTTCTCATATTTTATACGGAAACTGAGGCCCAGAGGAGACAGCGGTCCCACAGCAGGTTGGGGGAAGAAACTCAGCAGCCGCCACCTAAAAGTCCATCGAGTTCAGTCCCTTCATTTTAAAGATGAGAGAACTGAGGACCAGAGGGGAAATGGCTTGTCCAATGTCACATAGCTTCACTTGAACCCAGGGTCCTGAGTTCAGACTATTCTTTCGACTGTACCTCTCCCTTACTATGACTTAAAAGATGTTAGAGGGTCTCTTAGGTACATACAACTCACAGGTAGCATACTACCTGTTAAGCACTTGCTATATGCATGCCAATGTATGTTTAGACTCATTAGACTGGAAGCTCCTTGAAAGCAGGGACTGTCTTTTCTCTTTCTTTGATTCCCCAGTGCCTGGCACATAGTAGGCACTTTAAAAAAATATACTTGTTGACTATTACTTTTTTCATATGAGCACCATGCCTCAGAGGTCATTTAGATGCTTCATGCCAAAAATACTGCTATTTTTGGCTCTGAGAGAAAGACACCTTGCCACAGAGCACTGGGGACATGATGTGATTCCAGTATGCTGTGCAGTACCAACCAGATCACTGCCAATAGCCAGGTGCCCTCTTGTCTCCAGCACAATCCAGGGGGAAAGGCTGTTTCTAGGGTACCTCAGAGGCCACTCTGATACCTGCACACTCCCTCGGTGAAAAGCTCCAGAGGGCAAGATGTACCCCTGTATCTGAGGGAAGGTGACCCACCATGTGTGAGCAAGCACACCATTGCTGGCGTGAGCAGTCCCCATTCCCAACCTTGCTAGGAGATGCAGTAGCTGTATGTCTCAGTTTCTGTAAAATATGGGCAATGAGTCACACTAACTCACAGGATTGTTGTGAAGAAAATCATCTCTAAACCTTTAGATGCTATTAAACAGAAAGCTATTACAATATTAAGTCCAGACCACTACTGTGTTAACAGTCAGGAGCTTAAGAGTCAGGAATACCTGGATTCAAGTCTCATCTGACCCATTTTGCCCATATGATTCTGGGTAAATCTTTTTAACCCCTTGGTGACCCAGGTAACTCTCTGAGGTTGCCCAAATGGTATTTTACTAATGTTTGATAGAAGGGTTTCCTTCTTCAGAGTTTCTTACCCCAATAAAATCACAATAGGCTATTTTTTTAAAGACTGGGCCAGATGGGATAGCAACCCCACCAAGTCTCACCATATGAGGTTAGAATGTGTACTCCAGGGTTACTGAGATGGAGGCTGACTGATTACAGTGTTCAAGGAGATGCCGCCATTGGGGAAAGTGATGCTTCAGCCAGGAAAAAAAACCTCCTTAGGGACAAGGAGCTTCCATACACAGGAAAGGAGGGCTTTGGTTTCCCCTGAAAGAAAATGAGAGCCTTGTGAAGAGTTCTAAGGTTCTCTGCAATTCTAAAGCCATTGATCCTAATGGACATTCCACCTTTTAAAACCTGCCAAGGATTGAGTTAATTCTCTCTCTGGAAGCTGCTTTGTGACCTGTGTATATTTATAGTGCCTGAACTCTCAAAGACAGGCAGGCTCTCAGAGGTTAGAATCTACCAGGGTCAGAAAATCTGGGCTATTCACTTAATTAATTAGAAAAAAGCTGGTTTATAGAGAAGTTAATATTTTTATTATCTATAAAAATAAGTTGCTTATAACAGTCAGGAGCTTCTCAGGCCCAAAGATTGACCAACAAATCCACCTTGTGCTGCCCTAATTTATCTCTACTTACAAAAGGAAAAGGTATATATATTTGTCAAGTGCTTGCTCTACGGACAAGCTCTGAAAGCTTAGACCTTTGAACTTTTTGTTCTGTACTTCAGAGGTCAAGTAGAAAAAAAATCACCTTCTCTCTTCATCGGACCACTGAGGCAGTTTGGTGGAGTGAAGAGAAGGGCTGGGGATTGCCTTCTCCTCCCTTACTGAGTGACCCTGAGCAAGCCACTCTCAGAGCTCTGGTTGACTCCTCTGTAAAATGAGGGCTTCAGGTGGTGCCTTGGTGTATGTACTCTGCTAAAGCCCTCAGAAGCCCTCTGGAATCAGCCACTCTCATCTATTACAAGACAGTGGCTGGAACATTGCCCAAATACGGTGACTCAGAAGAGCCCCAGGAACCTCTGCTCTCCTTTCTGGAAATCCCTGTTATGTACTGAAAAAGTTTACTGGCTCAAGTAAGTCATATCTGAACACAAGAATAAGGACAAGTGATCAGTTTTTAAGTTCCTTGGTTGAAAAATCTTCCTTGATCTCCAATAGGAGTAAATATTTCTTTAAAGATGTAAGGGTGGGTCCCATCCAAACCCTAATCAATCACAGAAGGTCCAAACTCCTCCAATTGTATTGATCAAAAGAACTGCTAGCATTTATTTAACCATTTAAGCACTTTTCATTATTGCTTTGGATCCTCGAAATAACCCTTTGTTGGAAGTGTCATTATATCCAGTTCAGAGACAGGAAACTGTGGCTGAGGGAGGTTAAGTGACTTGTCCAGGATCTCAGAGCAAATGTCTGAGGTAGAATTTGAACTGTTCTTTCTGACTCTCTCCCTGTTAATCAACCAATAATGTAACTAGGTATTAAGGAATTGTGAATGTCTTTTATCAACTCTAGTAAGTGGGGGCTTTGTTAGACATCTGACTCACTAGAGTTAAAGAGTCCCTATACCAAGAGTTCTTAAAACCTTTCCTGAGTCATGGACACCCTGATGAAGCCTAGGGGGATGACTTCTAAGAAACATGTTTTTAAATGCATAAAATAAAATTATTAAGAAAACCAGTAATACTGAAAAACAGTTATCAAAATAATTTTAAAAGCAAATTCAGGGTCCCAGTTTAAGAACTCCTGCTCTGCAGGTAGCTACCAAAAATTACTGATGACTAGAGTTAAGTAATCCAGCTAACAATTGGTGGCTTAAGAGTCACAGCCAGGTTTGCTGGATCTTTGAGATGACCCAGCTTATGTCCACTAGCTTTTAAAGAGACCATGATTTAGTTACCCCAGAAAGAAGCCAACCCCAGAACAGTAATTACAGTATTGAGGCTGCAGAATAACAGAACATTAGAAATCATCGAGGTCTTCTTTGTCATGGACCCCTTTACAGATGATAAAAACCGAAGTCCAAAGAGAAGAAATGATTTGCCTGAGGTCACACAATTAGCTTGTCACATAGGGAATCTATGTGTTTTCAATCCATGCTCTTAACTAGACACATCTATGTCATAAGCATATATCTGCTATTTAATAAAATTAGTTAAACTCCTTGAGACACTTCACTGAATATTAAAACTTACTTTTAGGTCTCTCTTGGAGGTAGACCCTAGGTTTCACAACCATTAGGAAATTTTAAGATTATTTCAATTAGTCAAGGTTTTTGTTTTAATGAAGTTTTGTTTTAAATGAAGTCAAGTTAGAAGTAATGCTAAAGAATCTTTTAGATTGCTGGTCACACTAACATCCACATTATAGATGGAAGAAATGAGCACTTCTAATTTTGCTGGTGCCTTTCCTGGGAATTTAAATATACTATGTCAGTCACACATAATTCAGGATTTGAAGGGGCGTTCTGCTGTTTATTCTTCCCCATCGTGACTGATCAAGCTCTCTGGAGTGACTATCACACAAAATGTAAGCAGCAAGCCCCGATCTAACACTGAAGCAGGCCAGAGCAATCTGGGCAGAGTGTTCCCAAAGCCATCTGGAGGAAACAACAGAGGCTCACATAGACTGTATCCACTTTCAGCCTCTGCCCTTCGCTCACTGTGCTTTTCTTGTTCCAATGGTCAAAGCATCATCCACAAATCAGCATGGGGGAGAAGGGGAATGGCTCCCAGCCCTCGGCCCCTGCGTCACATCATCTCCACCTCCTGGATCAACTGTAACTCAACTACCTGTCCTCCCTACCTCAAGGCAAAGCCAGAGGACCAAATGAGATCATGTAAAACACTAGAGAAATGGAAATTGATATTATTACTCAACTTCCACTAAGCAGCCAAAGTTAACTCCAGAATTTGCAGCCTTTTCAAAAGGGAAAATATCCTCCCTAAGCCATCTTCACCCAAGCTCAGCTTCCTTTAGCTTCAAGTCTCTCCACCTCTCTCTGGACCTCAAAGGGTTCAATTAGATGACCTCCAAGGTCCCTTCCAGTGCTAAAAAAAAAAAAAAAAAAGCCTACAATTCTATTAACTAGTCATATTTCATTAGGTGTTATAACATCTTGTCTGTATCTTACTGGACTCTAAGACCTTTGAGTGCAGGAGCTGGGTCATAGTAACTAGCATAGGTACCTACCCCAAGCCAACCATTAACAAATATTTTTTAAATCTGCCGTTGAATTATTAGAAAATCAAGACAAGCTGGTCCCCAAGAGGGAGATGGGAATGAGGGTTTTTCCTATTCAAATGTTATCATATCAATGAAGGATATAGTGTCAGATCAAATCACGTCCAAGTTATTCCAGTGATATAATCAACTGATCAATTTCACTGACACTTCAAAGCCCTGAGAAGAAATGGTGGCCACAAAGATGGTGGCTGCTGGGGGAGGGCACAAAAACCAAGCTGTCATCATCACTTGGAGGAAGGAAGCACAATTAGCTGGCATTTTTTGTTAGGCTAAGAGTTGAACTGGTCTAGACTTTGGAGTCTCTTAACAGCTAAGTTTTAGCAACAACAAACATTTACTGAGAAACTGTGGGCTCTGCCACAGAAGCTAAGGCATTGGGGTAAAGGTGGTAGTTTGCTACTGCCAAATTTCAGCCGTCCATGAGCTAACACAAGAAATGAGAGTTTTGAAAAGGACTGCACAAATGTTAAAGGAGAATAAATCATTTATCAATTCCACAAACACATCCACGTTATGTTAATACTACCTGACATTTCGGTGTCACGCAGTTCTAAAGCTCTTTCACATGCAATCTCTCTCCTTGAGCCCCATAGGAATCCTGGGCAATAGATAGACTTGTCCATGATTTTAGGGCAGGAAGGGACCTTGGTGCTTATCTAAACTATTTCAGAGATGAGAAAACTGAGGCCCCCAGGGGCAAAGTGACCTGCTCAAGGACAAACAGCGGCAAAGATTCACTCTCAGGACTTCTGGCTCTGTCCAGTGCTTTCTTTCTGTCAGTGCTTTCTTTTCTGCATCCAGGGGTCTGAGATAACATGGGATGTAAATCTACAAATAAAGGAATGAAACTATTCATTTTAGGCTAAGAGCTGCAACTTTGTCCCCCACTAGACCTTAACTAAATCAACAGATGAAGGATATTTTGTCTGTGTGGAAACTCCTTCCATCACTGTGGCTTGCCTGCAACCTATTTTTAATAATCTGGCTTAGAGAGCACCATTACCTGAGGTTCAAAGATCCCAACATCACAAATGGAACTCGAGTCTGGGTCTTTCTGGCCCAAGTTTAACACTAAATCTCCTCCATCAAACTGAGTGCTTAATCTTCAAAAGGAAGTTAATCACAACTGACACTTCTAGATAGCACTTTAAGGTTTACAAAGTAAAACACAACAATATTATTCAATTTTAAGAAAAACCCAATCAATAAATTGACTGCATTTCATCTTCCCTGCCCACTCCATACTAAACAGCAGCTCAATAGCTATAAACTCATGAAGAGGGGCTTTCAGCCTTGACTTTTCCACAATCTAGACACATCAAAGATCAGAAGCTGATATGTCTGCTATAGCTCCTGGTGAACACTGAATGATTTACAATGGGCTTTTAAAGTAGTAGCTCTACTGCAAGACCTTCATAAGACTCCTCAGAATACAGCCCTCTATCACCTTTAAAAGCAGTCTATCAGCTATTGAGGGCAGGGAGGCACTAGTACAGTAGTTACAGAGCTGGGCCTGGAGTCCGGAAGATCTGAGTTCAAATTTGGCCTAAGACACTTATTGGCTGTGTGACCCTGGGCAAGTCACTTCACCCTGTTTGCCTGAGTTTTCCCATCTGTAAAACGAGCAGGAGAAGGAAATGGCAAGCCATTCCAGGATCTTGGTCAAGAAAACCCCAAATGGGGTCAGGAAGAGTTGGACACAGCTGAAACGACTGAACAACAAAATCAGCTCTGGATCAGAAAGGATGCAAAGCAGGGTTCTTTTCAATGACATGAACTCAATTCCCTGAAGACTAGATTTCAAAAGTTAAGAAGCAAATAGGTTAGAATTTGGGTGAGATTCTCAGAGGCTCTCTCACAAATTATGTAGCAATTAATCAAGAGCTGCTCCTGCTGGGCCTGGCTGACAATCCTGCCACCTCCAGGTCAGGAATCTGCTCTCTGGCAACCCTACAACTTCCAAATTCTGGCCTGAAGTAAAGTAGCTCATAGGAGGGTAGGTTTCATGGACACTCAAATAACCCATTTTAAGGTAATGAATGGGGCCAGTGAGAAGTTAAACATAAGAATACTGGCTCTTTAGGTTGGAAGAGAACATTTTATAGCTGAGGGGCAGCCCGCAGAAATTGGGTGACTCGACCAGGGCCACACATACAAGTAGGACCTGGGCCAGGAGCAGAAGTTCTGTCTCCTGACTGTTTCTTCCACTAGATTTCCACCGCTCCATGGAGAGGTACCACACCTACAAGGTGTTAGGTAAGATCCAAGACTCATAAGAACCTGCCACAGTCCTTTCTTTTGAGTATTTCATACGACCTGTTTCTGTTAACATCCTAGACCCTGGTGTTTCATTCTACTTCAAGGGATACAATAAAAGCATCAAGGAACGTCTTTAGGAAAAAATCCAGCTCCCATACAGATCCGTTCCCAGCTGTCCAGGCCAATGAATTCTCTGGACGCCGGAGATGCCCAAGCAATTACCGAGCTCAACAAGCAAAAGCTATGCCCTCAAAGCAAATAGTTGGTTCTAACGAAAGAAGACTCAAGCTGGCACTGCCCAAGGCACACTAAACAACGCGTAAAAAGAGATCGTTTTCCTTCTTGAGAACAGCTTCTTGGAGGTGGCTGAGGGCAGCCTGGACAACCTCGTGGGAGCAGGGCTCAAACGGCGGGACTTGAACCCAGGTCTTTCTGGCTCGGCCAAGCCTCCCTCATGCGCTACAGAGCATTCCTGGCAAGGAGACCCGGCAAGGCTTTCCCTGCTTTCTCCCCTCTGCCCCCGGGCGCCTCATCATGGAAAAAGAAAGGCGCTTTCCACCGACGAGGCTGCACCTCCTGTACAGCTTGGGGTGCCCGTCGGGGGCCGGGCAGGGCAGCGCCCTATTGCCACTACCTCCGGGACCTCCTGCGTTGTCCACTGGGACGAGGGCTAGGGCTAAGACGGCCTCTGGGATCCCGGGGAACGGAGGTAGAGGAGGGGGCTGCAGGGAAGCGGGGCCCCCCGGCTTGGGCCCTCGCTCACAGGGAACGGAGGCCGGGGCCGGCGCCTCCCCGGCCCAAGGTCACGGAGGGGCTGGGACTCGAACCCAGGTCCTCGGCTCCGGGGCCAGCCCCTCCTGCCCCCTCCCAGGGCCCCGCGCAACTGCAGCGGCACCCCACCCGGGTCCAGCTCCTGCCCAGCCCCGAGGGTGCCCGGGAAAAGCCGGGCACGCCGAGGGAGGGGCGCGGGGGGGGCACCCGCGGGACGGGGGCGGGGGGCGGGGGGGGGCACCCGCGGGGCGGGGGCGGGGGCGGGGAGCGCGGTCGGCCTCACCGAGGCCTCGGGGTCGGTTGGCCCGCCCGCCGGGTCCCCGCCGCTCCGCCCCCGCCGCCCCCCGCCTCGGCCGGGGGCTCCTCACCATGGCTGCGCCGGCCTCGCCTCGCCTCGTCCTCCTCCTCGGCCTCAGGGCCCACGCCGCTCGCGGCCCCGCGGGAGGCTCCGGGCGGCGGCGGCTCCGCGGGGAGGTGGCCCCGGCCCCGGCCCGGCCTCCTCAGCCTCCTCGGCTTCTTCAGCCTCGGCGGAACCTGGAAGTGAACCCGCCGCCGCCGCCGCCGCCACTGCGCAGACTCGGGAGGGACGCCCCGCCCCCAGCGCCGCCCTTAAAGGAGCCGCGCCCCCAGCCCGAGCTGTCAGTTAGCCGGCGCCTGGGCGCCGGAGTCCGCGCTGCGGGGTCCCGGACTCCTGGGGAACCGGCCTCCCCTGCAGGCGCTTACGGTCTCCGGGGCCCTCCAGGATCCCCCCATGCACAGCATTCGCAAAGGGCGCTTAGTCCCCCCACCAGTACTCTGGCTCCAGCACCCAAGCTGCAGGACTCCGTGCGCCCTCCCTCCCATGCCCAGTCTAAGTTCCAGCCGCCAGGGCGTTCCTCCGCCGTGCCCTTTGCGGTGCCCCACCGCTCCTCTCTCTAAGCAGTCTGACCGCCTCTCCCTCCTTGTGCCCCCGATACCTGCTACGGCCCACGATGTCATGCCAGGGGCTGTCACCCAGAAACCTCCTTCTGACTCAGAGTTAGGGGTTCCTGTCATTCCCAGCTTGCTTTCTTTGAGAGCACCCGGGCCCCCAAGCCATATTTCAGAGAAGATGGGCCAAAGAGATCTCACAAAGGTGTTTGCTTAAGAGCCTCCGAAATGCTTCGGATCTGTCATGCAAATAAATCTGAGGAGCCAAAAGCTAGACCAGAAGTCAAGTTCAGTTTTCCTCTTGCCTAGCCGCATTCCAGCCTTGAACTCCAACCACAACACCGTCTAGCTACCAAAAGAACAAAACACTTACAACTACAGGGAAGGCCCAGAACTTTCCTCAAGAAGGAACACCAGCACCCACATGAACTAGTACTGAAAAGAAATCCCACATACTGGGCACCTAACAAACTAAATGCGCTTGCAGAAGTCAATTGCCATTGAGCGCTTTCTCTAAGGTCTTCAGGGCAGAGAGCCTGTAGTGGCCACATGGTGCCCAGAAGTAGGACGGGCATAGGTCTCTGATTCTCTGCCCTGGTTATGCCATATCTGGTATATAATGTTCAATTCTGGGATTCCATTAATTAGAAGGAAAGAGAGAACCTCAGCCAGGCCCCCACAGTCAAGTATATTCCTTTTCTTTGTGCTCAACTCCCCTTCCTTGTCTCATAATATCAGGTGGCCCCCCCAAATGGAAAATATCCACCCCCAACTGTACTTACCAAACCTATCTTTAATATAACCTTTAGCCCAGTTAAGGACAAGGGAAACAGTTCTCCAAGTCCATGGCACTAAACCAGAAACTCTGAATAACAGAATTTTTGAGTTGAAAAGGACGTTAGAGACCCTCTAGTGCACAGCAATTTTCATTATAACATACCCAGCCGGTGATAACAATAATTGCTAACATCTGTAGATCACCTACTATGTGCTACTACTGTGCTCCTAAGCACTCTTCAGTTATCTCATCTGATCCTCAAAAAATCCCCAAGAGGTAGGTGCTATTATTACCTCCATTTTCCAGATAAAAAAACCGAGGCAAAAAGAGGTTTAAGTGATTTGCCCAAAGTCACACAGTTAAGTGAGTGTCTGAGGCTGGTCTCAATGCAGGTCTTCCTGACTCCAGACCTAGTGCTATGTGCACTGTGAAGTGATCACCTCCAGTCTCTATTTGAATATCTCTAGGGAGTGGGAACTACCACCTCTTGAGGCAGCCAATTCTACTTTGGGACAATTCTAATTGTTGGGAATTTTCCCTGCTCTCAAGCCTAAATGTGACCTTTTATGTAACTTCCATCCAGGGCTCCTAGCCCTCTGGGACAAAGCAGAAAGGATTCATAGTAGAAAGTGATACCTGAGGTGACCTTTGAAAAAAGCCAAGGATTCCAAGAGGTAGGAATAAGGAGATGGAACATTGCAGGCATGGGGGAACCACCTTTACAAAATCCCAGAGGTGGGAATATAAAATATACATAGGGCAGTACTATAGTTTGGAGTAAGCCTGGAAAAGAAGACTGAATCCAGAAAGTGAAAGTATATAAATGCCACAGAAGAGGGTGTATTTTATCCTTGAATTAAAAAGGGATTTCCTTCAAAGTAAAGAAAGACATGAAAGCTTGCTCCCTTCTGCTGGACAGCTGTTTCTCAGAAATAGAGCTGAGGGTTTGAGTGGACTTTAAGCTTGACATAAATCAACATTAGGTTCTGCCAACTGCACAAGCTAACTCTATCATAAGGAAGGGAAGGGGAGAGGAAAGGAATACCTGGTATGTGCCAAGCACAGTGCAAAGCACTTTACAAATATTATCTCATTTGACCATGGACACAGAGTGCCCAGAATGAGGGCAGGGATAGTTCTCCAGTGCTTGGCACTTGTTAGATTGCACCTAGAACATGATGCTCAGTTTTCCTACATCTTGGGAAGGATGCTGACAACTTAGGGGCAGCTAAGTGGTTTGGTGTCTGGAGTGGTGACCTTGGAGTCAGAAACCCCTGAGTTCAAATCCTACCTCAAACATTTACTACTAAGCTGTATGGTCCTGGGCAAGTCACTTAACCTCTGTCTGCCCCAATTTCCTCATTTATAAAATGGAGATGACAATAGCACTTACCTCTCAGGGTTGTTGTGAGGCTCAAATGAGATAGTGTAATTAAAAACACTTTGCAATACTTAAATTGCTATATTATAAATTGGAGAGTATCCAGGGGAGGGCAGCTGGGATGGTTATTCTCATATGAGAATGGGATGAAGGGACAAGGTTGGTTGGTTGTTATCCTTTGTTTCCAAAGAGGACCAAAATGACATCACCATGATAAAGTGAAGTTTCATTGTGTCGGACTGTGGCTGATCAGACCAATGCAAGCTCGTAATGCTCTACCACAGGTTAGGCACAGAGTCTGTGTGAATATTTGGGGTGGATACTCCAAATTTGCGCATCCTATATTTACTTTGTGCTGTCTCAATCCTACTTTACTCATAGAGCACAGCACCCTTTCTGATGTAGGCACACCATGCTGAGCGGTCCTCTGCCAGTGTCTCCCATGTTGCGCAGTCAAATCCAAAGTTCTCGAGAGAGACCTTGAGAATATCCTTGTATCGTTTCTTCTGACCACCATGTGATCGCCTGCCCCATGAGAGTTCTCCATTAAAATAGTCTTTTTGGCAAGCACACATTTTGCATTCGAACAATGTGCCCAACCCATCGGAGCTGTGCTCTCTGAAGCATAATTTGAATACTTGGCAGTTCAGCTCGAGCAAGGACTTCAGTGTCTGGTACCCTACCCTGCCAGGTGATCCTCAGAATCTTCCTAAGACAGTTCAAATGGAAGTGATTCAGTTTCCTGGCAGGGCACTGGTAGACTGTCCATGTTTCACAGGCATACAACGAGGTCAGCACAATGGCTCTGTAGACCTTCAGTCCGGTAGTCAGTCTAATACCTCTTCTCTCCCAAACTTTTCTTCAGAGCCTCCCAAACACTGAGCTAGCTCTGACAATGTGTGCATCAACCTCATTGTCAGTGTGTACATCCCTGAAAAGTACACTACTAAGGTAAGCAAGCTTATTCACAGCATTCAAAACTTCTGCATTTGTTGTAATCGATGGTTCCACATATGGATGGTGTGGTGATGGCTGATGGAGCACCTGTGTTTTTTGATGTTAATTATTAGGCCATAATTAGCACAGGCAGTGGAGAATTGTTCCATACTTTGTTGCATCTCAGCTTCAGAGGCTGCATTGAGTGAAATCATTTGCAAACAGAAAATCATGCACCAACACTTCCTCCACTTTGGGCTTGGCTTATAGCCTTTTCATATTGAAGAACTTACTTTGTTTAGCTTGAAGAAGGCTCAGGGGCATGCTAGCTATTTTCAAGTATCTAAAGGGCTGAAACCTGGAAGAAGGATTGGCCTCGGTTCTGCTGGGCCACAGAAAGCAGAATCAAGAATGATGGGAGAAAGCTAGTTTGAGATTTAATGTCTGGAAAAATTTCCAATTAGAACTGTCCCAGAGTGGTGTGGACTGCCTCCAGAGGTGGTGAAGTCTCCCCATACACACACACATTGGTCATCTTTAAGAAGATGTGATGATGTCCCTTCCCATCCTGAAGTGCTATGGCCCTGAATCAAATTGTGTGTGTGTGTGTGTGTGTGTGTGTGTGTGTGTGTGTGTGTGTGTGTGTGTGTGTGCGGTGCAGGTGAGTAGAAACCTCTAAACCCACAAGACTTAGTTTTATCCAGCATTGAATGGATTTTCTCCAACTGGGCATCTGTCATTCATCTGCCCCATGCCCTGGCTGGAGATTTGTTGACCCTTTGACACCACTCTGATGATAGCTAATTATTGATGAGGGTTGATTCAGTATTAGTTCAAAAACCTCAGAACCTTGAGCTCAGCAGGACCAGGCAAGAGTAAGAACTTCATTTGTTGCCATGAGCAAAATAAACTGAAAGTCCCTGACCTCCAGAAGTCTACATCCTATTGCAATGAGTGGCTAGGGAAAGGGAGCATTGCTAGTCTGTAGTTCCTGAAAGATGATCTGCAGGCTTTAGTGGGCTACAAGTTCCACTTGATTAAGCAATGTGATGTGGGAGGCAAAAACCATATATGACCATGGGCCTAATTATAAGAAGTTAGGAGGTAAAGAAGGAGATTCTGGGAAGGCCTGCTGTACCCTCCTCTAGTTAGACCTCAGCTTGGATGCTGTGTTCAGTTTTGGATAATCAATTCTGGGAACACTATTAACAAATTGGAACACACTCAGAAGAGGGAAATCAGCATGGAGAAGGACTCTAAAAGATTTCATATGAAATGGCATTGAACTAATCTGAACCTAAGTAACTCCCATTTTGGTTTTAAGTGATTGCAGGACTGCTGAAGTGGGCTGGAAAAGAAAAGAAAATAAACAAACCCAACAATTTGATGCTGATGTTTAGTCCCATCTGACTCTCTGTGACCTCCTGTACCTCTGTGCATGGAGTTTTCTTGGCAAAAATACTGGAATGTATTCTTCTCCAGTAGCAAACAGAAGTTAAGTGACTTGCCCAAGGTCACACAGCCAGAATGTTCCTTAGACTAAATTTGAACTCAGGACTTCCTAACTCCAAGCCCAGTGCTCTATTCACTTCACTACCTAGCTGCCTCTAACCCTAAGGATACTTAATCTGTGAAAAGCTCTTTAAGTCCTGTATCCTGCTTAAACAAATGTTTGTTTCTATAGTTAACTGCTTGTAACATATATCACCTACATCTTGTCAAAGCAGATGCTTATTAATTGTGGATTTGCTTTTCTATACTACCATGAATTCCTCCTGTATCTTCTGAATATAGCTAATTAGCATATAATAAGCATTTTCTTTGATTTTGTTGCTTTTCTGCATAAAAGAATCTGTTTAGGCAGCTAGGTTGCACAGTTGATAAGAGTGCTGAGCCTGGAGTTAGGAAGACCTAAGTTCAAATATGGTCTCAAACAATTAATAGCTATGTGATCCTGGGCAAGTCACTTTACCCTGTTTGCCTCAATTTCCTTATCTTAAATTGAGCTGGAGAAGGAAAAAGCAAACCACACCAGCATCTTTGCCAAGAAAACCCCAATGGAATCACGAAGAGTTGGTCACAACTGAAATGAGTAAATGACAGAATCTGAATTTGTACCTCTCTCTCTCTATAGATAGATAGATAGATAGATAGATAAATGGATAGACAGATAGATAGATATATCTCCATCTCCTTTGTATTTCAAGTAAAAAAGTCCGTTGACTAGTGACCGTCTCTGAGTTTTTCTCCCAGGTGCCATAACACACATGAAGATCGTTGAATAAACAGGAGGGCCATTCTACTCCCATTTTGTTTTCCCTGGCAAAGATGGGACTTTGGGGAGACTTGACTGCGCTGTTGAAATCTTTGAAAGGACTTTTTGTGGATGAGATAAAATTTGTTCTGTGTAGGGTAAAAAGTTGGTTTTTCTCAAACCATAACAAAAGGTAGAAGTTACAGAGTACTGATTTACCTTATCTACATTTTGATTATAATTATATCCATTTTCTCTCCCTTAACAAAATATAACTTTCTTGAAGGCAAAGATAAAAGGTTTGTCTTTGTTTCTCCCAGTGCCTTGAACGGTGCCTAATGAAAAGTCAGAGTTTAATAAAAGCTTGTTGAATGAATAAGTAAATATGAATGGGGAGGAGGGAGGGAGCTAAAACATGAATAAAACAAGGTAATTTGAGAAGGGAGAAAGTGTGCTAACAATTTGGAGCATCAGGGAAAACATCAGAGTGGATGTGAGCCTCAAAAAAAGATAGAGATTCGGAAAGGTGAGAATGAGGAGGCAATGTATTCTAGGCATGGGAGATGGCTTATACAAATGTACGGAGGAAGGAAATGCATACTGAGTTGAAGGAATGACAAATAGTCCAGTTTGGGAAGAAGGAGAAAGAAGAAGAGGAGGAGGAAGGGGAGGAGGAGGAGGGGGAGGAGGAGGAGGAGGAGGAGAAGAAATAAGGTGAGGAATGTAGGGCAGGAGTCAGATTGTGGAGGCCTTTTAGCTATGCTAATGAATTTGTATTTGAACCTTGAGGTAACAGAGAATCACCAAAGCTTCTGAGCAGAGGAATGACATGGTTACATCTGTGCCTTGGGAAAATGATTTTGGCAACTAGGAACACAAGCAGGGGTGACTGTTAAGTGTGGAAGATCATTTGGAGAGGAGAGAAACTGGAAACAAGGAGACTAGTTAGAAATTTACGGAAATAGACCAGACAACGGGTGAAGAGTCCCCAAATTAGAATGGGAGAAAAGCGAGCAGATAGGAGAAGCGTCATGGAAGTAGAACCACCAACCAGTGGTCTTGGTAACTGAATGGATATGGCAGTAAGGGAGAGAAAGAATCAGGAATAAGCTCAGGGTTGGGTAATAAACTTGTGTGACTAAGAGATTGGCGGTTCCCTTGACAGAAAAAAAAAAGAGGAAATGGGAAGAGCGATGGTTTTAGAGGAGAAATTATAAGTTTCGATTTGGATACATTGCGCTTGAGATGCTTATAGGATGTCCAGATGGAAATGTGCAGATGAGAGATTAGAATTCAGGAGAGAGATTAGAGTTGAATTTATAAATTTGGGAGTCATTTGTATAAAGATGCTCCTTGAACCCTTTGGAGCAATGAGATGGGCAAGGAAAGCAGTCTAGAGAGGAGATGCAAGGGAAGAGGACTCAGGACAGAGGTGCAAGGGTATAGTGGGGTAAAAGACTGGACTTGGAGTCAGGAAGACCTAGCTTCAGATGCTGCAAAGTACACAACCTCCTTCAGCCTCAGTTTCCTCATCTGGAAAATGGGGGTGAAAACAGCATCTACCTTGAGTGAGAAAACATAAATAAGGTGTTCTGCAAATGATAAAAGCTATATAAATGCAATAATGATGACTTTTATTATTATTAGATCCAGAAAAAGAACCTGAAAAGGTACGTAGGAGAACCAGGATGGAAATCCCTAAGGACCAAAGGGAGGAGAGACTCTTGAAGCTGGTGGGACCTGGGGAGCAGGTCCAAAAGTTGCCCTAGTCCAACCAGGGTGAGAAACTGAGAACCAAGAAAAAGCTGATGAGATTTAACTGTTGGGAGAATATGTGGAAGGTCCCATGCTGGGGGCTGCTGGGAACACAAGGAGGGGTGACTGCACAATTCTCAGTGTGGGCATTTATGTTTCTGGGTGTGGTTGTTGTTTGGTAGTGTCCATGTGTACCACAGCACAACCATGCTGTCCATGGGGTTTTCACGGCAAAGATACTGGAGTGGTTTGCCATTTCCTTCTCCAGTGGATCAAGGCAATCAGAGGTTAAGTGACTTGCCCAGGGTCACACAGTTAGCAAATATCATGCCAAATTTGAACTCAGGTCTTCTTGACTCTAGGCCCAATACTTTATCCACTGAGTGACCTACCCTCAGAAACTGACAAATGCTGCAGATTTGGCCTCGATGCATTGTTTTGTTGATTGTCTAGAGTCTAGACTTTAAAAAGTGACAGAGAAAATGTTCATAACACCAATTCAACTTAAAAGTATATAATATGTAGATGGCCCCACCCCAGAGCTGCTTGTTAAACCTTTACCAGCGCACTCCTACAAGGCAAATCAGTAGTAAGTCCTGGCTCATAGAGGCCTTCCAAAAGACAAAGATAACAGGTTGCTAGACCAGCTGATGAATCCCTCAAAACTGGCAGTCCCTTCACTAATGCAATCATCTCTGTCTCTCCCTCTCTCTCTCTCTCTCTCTCCCTCCCTCCCTCCCTCCCTCTCTCTCTCTCTCTTTCTCCCTCCCTCCCTCCCTCCCTCTCTCTCTCTCTCTCTCTCTCTCTCCTCTCTTCGTAGATTAGATGTAGATAGTTTAGAAAGGGAAGAGAGGAAATATATATGTAGATAGAAATGTGACACATGACAAGCATGCATGGGGCACCCTTACCCAGAGGCTGTAGATTATGGTGATGATAAATTTAGTAAGGGAAGGAAAAAACTCATGGGAGGAGTGAATGGTGTCCAAAGCCACCTTTCCCCTTTTGAGGGTAGGCACTATGTTTGTACCTTTTTTTGTATCCCCAGCACTTAATACAACACCAGGTATACTGTAAGTGCTTAATCAATGCGTGTTGACTGACTGCCAGGGTTAAATTTATGACAAGCAAATTGTATGTGGAAGGTTGTAGTGTAGGGAGTATTGATCCATACCCTATTTCAGTTCTGGAGGTCCAGGATCTAGTGATCCCACGTAAGATGCACTTATTAATAAGCACCCACTTTGTCCAGGCACTGTGGGGGATTGGGGCATAGTTCTGGGGGTGGGGGTGGGAAAGCCAATGAGAAGCCTTGAGAGCAGAACTGAGATTGTCCTTAGAGAGACAACCAAGAGGTCTAACATCCAGTCAGGGCTTTGTGTAAGTGAGAATTCTTTCTCTCTTTGTGCCAGCAGACACCAGAGATGTGTCTTTGATCAGCTCCAGGTAGGGGTCTCTCTCTGCCTTTGGGAGGGGCTGGGTCCAGATGTGGAGTGAATCTACATCCTGGATCTATGTGTACTATTTCCACTTTTATTTTCTTTAATCTGATTAAGAGCTTTATATACTAATTACCTGGGCAGAAGCACTGGATCCAGGGATTTAATGAATGGGAGTGACCAAGGAAGTGGAGGGAGAATTGCTGGATTGATTTGTGTATATACAAACCCACACCCCTATATGGACAAATATCAGGTGCCAGAAGGTAAGGGAGGCCCATTCCCCTCTTCTCTATCTCAGACACCCCAAAGTAGAGGTAGAAAGAAAGGGGTAATGCCCAAGCAACTGGAATTTGAGAAGAAAATGTGCAGAAGATGGGAGCAAGCCCTAGTGAAAGAGGAGTAGAAGAGTATGTAAAAATGGTGGCAGGTGATCCAAAGTTCAGTTTGAGCTAAGACTGGCAAGGAAGCTAAAAACAATAAAAATGAGTGTGTGTGTGTGTAAGTGTTTGAGAGTGTGTGTGAGTGCATGTGTGCATGTGAGTGTGTGCATGTGAGTGTGAGTGTGTGTGAGGTGTGTGCACGTGTGTGTGTGTTACTATTGTGGAACAAAAAGAGGATAAAAGAAGGAATTGGGGCCTTCTCCTTGCGAAATAACAGCCAAACAGAGAGGGGGGGGAGCCAACAGTGCTTTCCTCTGCAAGGGGGAAGGACTTTTATGCTGGAGGTGACAGAACCGGAAGGCTCAGTAGGGCATGGATACCCAAGAGAGTAATGAGAGGCATCCAAGTCTGGGGCTTGTTGGGAGGATCAAAGGAGATCCCACTTGTAAAGCTCTTTGCAAATCTAAAAGCCATCTACACATCTACACACACACACACACTTGCTACTATTAAGATCATGAATATTACTGTTACCATTGTTTCCAGCTTTGACTAGACTGATGCTAACGTTCCCCAGCACTTGCGTTCTGTGATTCTGTGATTAGTAACCAGGGCCCTGAGAAGTGACCAGAGAGGAAGAGGCGAGATGGCTGTGATCCAGTCAACACTAGGGGTGACCGTGGATGCTCAGCCAGGAGTTGAGACAAGAGAAATCTCCCCTTTCCCACTCAGTCACTCGGACCCAGCACCAGGTGGACCATAGACTTCCCTGCTCATCACTGTAAGGACGTTAGGAATGGGATTCTCCATAAGCACCTCCGTAGCTTGGTTCCTCCCTTTTTCATTCCTCACAAAGTCACATAGGTAGGGGGCTCACAGGTTAAAAGCTATCGATTTGATTTGGAATTCTTGCTGATGTCCCTTCCTCTGAAAAATCCTTCTTTAAGGTCCTTTCCAGTGCTCTCAGGGCCTGCCTCTGGCTCTAAATTCAGCCCACATTTATTAAGCATCCATACTGTGCTGGACTTTGGTACTTATTTGAATGAATGAAACATTTATTAAACATTTACTATGTTCAAAGCACTGTGGTAAGTGCTGGGGAGACAAAAAGTCAGACGGTTCCTGAGTTAGAGCTTACATTCTGATGGGGGAGACAACACATGAGGAAGGTTTCAGCTGTAAAACAGATGGGAAGGTCCCACAGTCCTTAGGGGGAAGGGCCATGTAGTCGTTAATGCTTCTTTGATGTCTTTCCCACCCATAAAATGACAGCAGTTTCTGATGTTGAACCAATTGACTGTGCCAAGGATTTGGTGGTGAGAATTTCCTCTCTGGGTCTTTAATAGCTGTGGCTTTAATAGCTGTGGGAGCTGTTGTCCCGCCTTCCCAGGAGGATGGCAGAGGGCACTGGGTTGGAAGCAGTGCTCGTCCCATGGTCCTCGGGTTCAGGGTCCTTGATCATCCCTGTCAGGGCCTCAGGGGAGATAATGTTCAGGGTGGTAAGGGTGATTTGAATTGCCTCTTATCTCTCCATCAGGGTGCTTGGCTACCCCATGTGTGGTAGTTGGTAGGGATAACTGATTCCTTCTTTACAGAAGCAGCCTGCATAGATGATGGTTTGCTGGCCGGGCTGAAAACAGGACCAGTGACCCGGGGAATACCCCACTCCTAGGGCTCCTGTACCCATCTGCCTGTTGGTGGGTGTGTGTGGAGTGTTCAAAGAGAACTAGCACCTCTGCTGGGAGGGCTTACTGAGCCCTTTCCAGGGGCTGCTTTCTACCTTTGTCAATCCACCTGATTCACCTGACTCTCACCTGTGGCTCCAAAAAACTGTAGCATGTGCATCAGCCACACTCCAGTAAAACCATCTTGGCAGATGGGCCAAACCAGGTTAAGGGCAACCTCAAACCTTTTGATGAGTTAGGGGAATGTCCAACCTCAACCTATGAAGACTTCTCCTGGAAGAATGGGTGGATGAGAACAACTTGTTCCAATGGGCCATGAAGGCATCGGTGGAGAAGATACCAGTGTGTCATGGCATCCCGGGCCATTGCCAGTCGGCTTGCCTTTTATCGTGCCACTGCACTTCAGCGACTCTGGCAGAGAGTGAGGCTGAGGACTCTGGGCAGCGCCTCGTTTCAATCCAAGTCATGAGCAAGTCAAGACATACTGTCATCAGTCCTCTTCGAAACAAAGGACAAACAAAAACAAGAACAAAAGCCTATTGATGGCAGTTAGTGGTTGTTGCTGTTGGGGATGAGGAGAGTGGGCCCCCTCTCCACATCATTATTTATCTGATTAAACCTTATATTCTCCTCCCTTTTCCCAGTTGAATGTAAGCTCTTTGAGAGAAGAGAATGCTTTGTTTTTCTCTCTCCCCATCAATGAGCACAGTGCTTGGCCCATAGTTGACACTTAATAAATGCAAAATTAAATTAAATGACAGTCTTTGTCCTTGAGGAGCTTATAGATTGACCCTAAGGAGGACAGGAGGAAATATGTTGTGTGGACACAGAGAAGCAGGATATTCCCTCCTAGACCCACTTAGATTTTGTGACTAAGCTGGCCCTGGCTTCTTTCACCTGACTGCTCCTCCTCGGTCCATCTCACCAACTACTTCCCTTTCTCTGTGTGGGTACATGCTACAACTCTGCTTTGGTTTCCATGCTGTTTCTCTTGAGGCTGTCATTATTTCCCAAGAGTTCAATCATCATCTCCAAGCAGATGATTCTCAGGTTCTAAAACTAATATCTTTTCCCCCAAAACCACTCCTCCTAACTTCCCCATTTTTGCCAAAGTCATCGCCATTCTTCCAGTCAACCCGGTTTTCAATTTTGGAGTCATTTCCATCCCTTCCCTCTTACTCATCAATGAATTAACATTTATTAAACATCTACCATGTGCTACCTACTATGTGCTAAGTGCTGGGGATACAAAAAGGGGAAAAAGACAGGTCCTGCCCTCAAGCTGTTTACAATCTAAGGGAGGAGACGATATGCAAATAAATATAGACAAAGTTACATACAGGATAAATAGCAAATAATTAATAGAGAAAAGGCAGGGAAATTAAGAGGGAAGGCTTCTTGAAGAGGATTTTATTTGGGAGTTAAAGGAAGCCAGAGAAGTCATTAGTTGGAGGGGAGGAGAACATTGCATGAATTGGGGACTCAGAGAAAATTCCCAGAGCAGAGAGATGGAGTGTCTTATTTGTGGAACAGCCAGGAATTGGGTGTGACTGGAAAGGAGAACATTTTGAGGGTGAGATGTAGGAAGGTTGCAAAGGCAGAAGAGGGTTGGCTTATGAAGGGTTTGAATGCCAAGGAAAGAATTTTGTATTCGTTCCTGGAGGCAATAGGGAGTCACTGTAGTTTACTGGATATAGAGAGAGAGGTCTTTGGGAAAATGACTGATGTCTGAGTAGAGGATATACTGGAGCAAAGAGAGACTTGAGGCAGGCAGACCCACCAGCAGACTGTTGTGGTAGCTCAGCTGAGAGTTGATACGGACCCACACTGGACAGGTACTAGAGGAGAGAAGGGGTGTATCCTGGAGGTGAAATGGATGGGTCTTGACAATAGCTTGGATGTGGGAGTGAGAGATAGGGAGGAGCCCAGAATGACTCCTAGGGTGTGAGCCTTAGGGATCTGGAGGACAATGTTGCCTCTATAGTAATAGGGAAGGAAGGAGGGGGCATGGTTTAGGGAGATGTTCTGCTTTGGACATATTGAGTTTAAGATATCTGCTAGACATCCACTATATCTAGAGATATCTGGAAGGCAGTTGAAGATTGGAGATTTGAGGTCAACAAGAGAGAATAGAGCAGGAGGGGTAGATCTAAAAATCATCGGTGTAGAGATGATAATGGAATCCATGGGAGCTGAGGAGATCACTAAGTGAAGGAGGATAGAAAGAGAAGAGAAGAGGCCCCAAGACAGAACCCTATGGAACAGCTGTGGTTCAAGGGTATGATCTGGAAGTGGATGCAGCAAGCGAGCCTGAGAAGTCAGATAAGGAGGAAAACTAGGAAAGCTTTCCAGCTCCCTTTTGTCTGTTGATTTCTTCCATTAGCCTGTAAGCTTCTTGAGGGCATAGACTATCTTTTTCTAATTTGTATCCTCAGACCTTACAAAGTAGTAGGTACTTAATAAATGTTTAGGGCAGCCAGGTGGTACAGGGCATAGATTGCCAGACCTGAAGTCAGGAAGACTCATCTTCCTGAATTGAAATCTGGCCTCAGACACTTATTAGCTGTGTAACCCTGGGCAAATCACTTAACCCCATTTGCCTCAGTTTCCTCATCTGTAAAATGAGCTGGAGAAAGAAATGGCAAACCACTTCACAGCTTTGCCATGAAAATCCCAAATGGGGTCAAGAAGAATCAGAAAAAACTAGACAACAACAATTGTATGTGTATTTATTAGTAGCCTTAATTAGCTTTTTAAAAAAAAAATTATTTTTTCCCAGTTACATGTAAAGACAATTTTTGACATTCATTTTTTAAAATTTGAGTTGCAAATTCTTTCCCTCCCTCTCTGAGATGGCAAGCAGTTTGATATATATAGGCTATACATGTGTAATGAAGCAAAACATAGTTCCATATTACTCATGTTGTGAAGGATGGCGCAGACCAAGAAAAAACCCACAAAAAAGTGAAAAATAGTATGCTTCAATCTGCCTCCAGATTCCATGAGTTCTTCCTCTGGAGGCGGAGAGCATTTTTCATCAAGAGCCCTTTGGAATGGACTTGAATCAGTCTTGCTGAGAAGAGCTAATTCTTGTGTGTCACTGCTGTTGCTGTGTACAATGTTCTCCTGGTTCTGCTCATTTTGCTTTGCATCATTCCAGGTTCTGAAACCACTCATCATTTCTTACAGCACAATAGTATTCCATCACAATCATCTATTACAACTTGTTCAGGAACTGCCCAGTTGAGGGGCATCCCCTCAATTTTCTGTCAATTAGCTCTTAGTAAAAAGCATTTACTCCAATGGCATATAGCAGGAATAATGGTTAGAAAAACACCCCACCCTTAACCTGGTGTGCACTCTCCCATAAATCCACATCATGTCCACGGGGAGAATGGGTACAAATGAAAGCCATGATGGTAGGAATGCACATTCGTGAAATGTACTCACACCTCCAGCTACCCACAGAGCCTAGTGTATTTTCTAGCTTCTGAGAATCCCCTGCTAGATTCCCTGGACTTGGTGACCATCTCCACTACCTCAACCTTCAACTTCAGGATCAGCTGTGATTCTCAACTGGACTACAGCCAGCTCTTTCAGAAGGAAAACAGACTCTTCTAGAATAGGGAGAAGGCTTGCCTCCACTTTGACATAATTTTTACCTTCTAGTCAAGAGTTAGAAAAGGATTGATTAAATTCCCTCTTGGTTTAAGGGTTAGATAGCAACAATAATAATTAGTATTTATTTAACACGTTAAAGTTAATAAAAAGCTTTGTCAAACATTATTTCATTTGATACTCAAAACAATTCTGGGAAGTAAGGTACTATTGTTATCTTCATTTTACAGATGAGGAAACTGAGTCAGACAGAAGCTAAGGCTTATGTGGCTAGTTAAGAACTGAATTATTGTTCAGTTGTTTTTTCATAGTGCCCCATTCTTCATTCCCCCATTTGGGATTTTCTTGGTGGAGACTGGAGTAGTTTGCCATTTCCTTCTTCAACTTGTTGTACTGATGAGGAAACTGAGGTAAATGGGGGTGAAGTGACTTGCCCAGGGTCACATAGCTAATAAGCATCTGAGACTGTATTTGAACTCAGGAAGATGAGTTTTCCTAACTTAAGGCCTGGTGCTCCATTCACTGCCCAAGGTCTGAGACTAGATTTGAACTCAGGCCTTCCTGACTTATTCCAGCAATTCATCCACTGTATCAACCAGCTACCTACCTGGCTGAGAAATCCCTTTACTGAGAGACCTCACTCTAACTTGTCATGGCGTTGGTACAAAATTCTAAATCTTCTCTGAAGGCGGAGGCACAGTCAGGCAATGGCCATTTGTCCATTTGCCCATTAATCACCAAAAATCTCTGAGGTTCAAGGTCCCCAATTTGTTTTTTTAACCCTGACTTTCTCTTTTTGGTCTATGCAGATAAATGGCTGGAAAAAGGTGCTGAGACAATCTGTATCCCCGGGTCAAGTTCACTGCTTCTCCTGACTTTCTTGTATGCAAACAAACAGAGGAAATTAGACTAGCAAGTGGTTAATTGTGGGAATTGAGTGAACCATGCTGACTCCACCTTGTGACTCAATTCGGGAGCTAGTTTGGTTCCCCCCCTTTTTTTTTTTCCGGTAAGGGGTCTATCCAATTTCTGCCTTGTGAGAAAACTTTAATGATTGTTTGACCCTAGCCCTCTGTATCTAGGAAGCTAGACCACCTGATCTGCTGCTTAGAGACCCTTTAACTAAGGACCTTGGTTATGCTGAATAGAAACCTGGTCAGATCCAAAAATTGATGCAAGGAGTTTTCTCATCTCAAGCAATGTATATGTCTTACCTGAAAACTGGCCCCATGCCGATCAATCGTTCTTGTTTCCATGTTCCTCTGATTGTGTGGACACTTTTTGGGGAAGGATACCTCTTTTTGTGATTTGCACCAGTTTACTCTCCCCTCCCAACATGTAAAGTCCCTAATCTTTCCTCCACTTAGAAATCAAATTACCTAATTTTGTACTCTGACCTATTGTTTTCTTTTTATTAATCGGTTTTATTGAATTGTTTTTAAAGCACAAAAATCTGTCTCCCTCAGTATTCAGGGTCCAGTGCCAAGCTGAGCAGGCCTGGTTCTGATTTTTAGGCAATTGGCATGCACTGCTTAATAAATCCATATGCTTGCAAGCTGCAACATTTCTTTTCTCAGTTATTTCATCTTTCACCCACCACAGAACTACTGAAAGCCTCCAATGCTTTACTAGGGGTAGAATGACTAAATTGCACCCAGGAGTATGCTGGAGTGGATTCAGACTCAGAAAATTGGCTGTTAAATTTTCATTATGAGCATTTACACCTTGGGAAAACATCAAATGCTACAAATCTGGGCTCGGTTTGTCATTTTGTTGATTGTCTAGAAATAAGGAGAGAAAATGTTAATAGAACAGAGTAAACCTAAAAGTGTGACATGCATTTTTTTTTTCTTGGACAGCTAGTTGCTAAACGTTTACCAATACAACTTCTATCCAAGCCTGAGATGACTTCATTCTGTTGTTCATTCGTTTTTGTCATATCTGACTCTCCATGACCCCTTTGGGGTTTTCTTGGTAGAGACACTGGAGTGGTTTGCCTTTTCCTTCTCCAGTTCACTTTACAGATAAGAAAACTGAGTCAAACAGGGTGAAGTGACTTGCTCAGGACCACTCAGCCAGTAAGTGTCTGAGGCTGGATTGGAACTCAGGAAGATGAGTCTTTCTGACTCCCAGCCCAACACTTTATCCACTGTGCCACCTAACTAAGCACAAATGCAAAGTAGATAGCAGAATGATCCATTCACGTCTGAAAAGGGACGTACCCTTACATATATATGTATATGTGTATATATGTATGTATGTGTATATATATGTATATTATATAAACACATATACATATATATATATCTCCTCCTCTTTTTCACTTCCCCTTTAAATTCTGCAAATTTTCTGAAAGAGGCATACCCTTACTCAAAGTTTATATATAAACAATCCTTTCCCCTCATGGAGCTCCCATTTTAAGAGGAGGATGAGACACAAACACAGATAATTATAGTACACAGTATTATATAATATGTGTCGTGGAGATGTACAAATCAAGTGCTCTGTGAAGGGACACATGGTTACTGGCACAAGGTGATCAGGGAGGCTTCCTGGAGGAGGAAGGACCTGGAAAGATTTTGAAAACCCAACATGGAAAGAATGAAATTTGTAATTGTTCTCATGCTAGTATTGCATGTCTTTATGTTAAATCTCCAACCAGACTAAAACCTCCCCAAAGATAAGAGCGCTGGCCTTGGCCTATCCCCCAGCATGCCTCATTACAGCTTGCTGCACCCAGGAGGCACTGGGCTGACTTTGTGAATCTCTGACCATTATCATCATGTCTATATGCCCTGACTGGGGGTCATCTCAGCACAAAAAAGGAAGCCAGAGGACCCAGCCAAACTCTAAGGTCAGGGACAGACGCAGGGCTCATGTTTCTTGCTAAATGATCTTAGGTCTGGCAAAGACTTTGTGGTTGCTGAAGCAGCTAATGGAATCTCAGACTCCATAAGCACAAATTTCATGTCCTTAGTGAGGCAGCTGGTAGTCCCACCCCTCTCTGCTAAGATGGGACCCCATCTAGACTACTGAGCTCAGTCCTGGGAGCCACATGTTTCTAGGCACAAACTGGGATACAACCAGAGGAGAACAGCCCAGATCCAGGAGCCATGTCAGATGAAGGTCAGCATGGCAGAGTCAAAAACGCACTGGATAGTTCGAGTTTGAATCTGGACTTTTATGCTTGCTCACGAGGTGACTCTGAAGAAGTCCCTTAACCTTTCTAAAACTTATTTTCCTCCTCTGTAAAATGAGCATAAGAAGTCTCCTCATCACTACCCTGGGAAATTACCTGTTTGAGGTTGAAAATTACTCACCATGCTCTGAGCCCCCACTCACTAAATTTCCTCTTTGGATCAGCCAGAATCTAACATGTGACTTCATACTGGAGTGAGACTAAGAATGATTTACTTCATGCTTTCCTAATGATTTACTTAGCATGGGGCTAACACAAAAGCTAAATCATGGTAGCTAGCTGGAGCAGTAGACAGAATACTGGCCCTAGAGTTAGGAGGACCTGAATTCAAATATGGCCTCAGACAGTTACTAGCAGTGTGATCCTGGACAAGTCACTTAACTCCAATTGCCTTGACAAAAAAAATTAAAAAGCATTAATCAACAAATGACATGAGACAAAGCAAATGGAACCCACCTTTAGCTGCCTCCTCCCACAATCCTCTTCCCAACTGTGGTGGAAGACAGCATGAGCCTGAGTTTCTCCTTTCTTGACATGAGGAATGCCATTTTAGAATAAGCCTTTATTTTGAGTGTAGTCAGTCATGTCTACTGCTTATGTTTTGTCTTTTCTTACTCCAATTCTTGTGCAAGGACAATCCAAAGACAGAATTCACCTGTGCTGGACCTCCGAGGCCAACAACAGACGAACAGTTTGAAACTCTCTCTTCCCTCCTGTAGAACACAACAAACTTCCCCAAGGCAGCAGCTGACCAGTTGTCAACCCAACATGACTATGTGTTTTCTATATTCTATAAATACCAGGGAAAAATGGCATGTATTCAGAAGTCTATTTGCCCTGGAGAGACACACTTCCCCAAGTTCCAGCTTACACTTTTCTCTGCCTTGACAATGTATAGAATGAAGCCTTTTCTTGACTTGTATTCTAAGCTGTAGTAAAGCTGGTTTTCTTACGGCTCCACAACTCTGAGATAATGGGCTCCAAGGGTCCAGCTAGGGGGCTATACTGGAGCTTCTCCCAATACAGAGGGACAGGGGCAGGCGGGTTAGGATTTTCCATAGTTGACCATGAAAGATCCTATATCTTGGTGCATGGACCAACTGTGGCTTTTGTCACTGGGTAAATCTTGAATGTCCAGCACTAGAAGGGTGAAGACTCAAATGTTGAATGGATGCAGGATACTCAGGGCTGGTATTAGTACAAACAGGAGAAGTCTCCCTGGGACTGACTGGAGCTCTGGCATCAGACCTCAATGTCATCGGCGGCAACAGCATAAATGAGAAAGTATAAATGTAATAAAACATCAATACATGAATGAATAAAAATCCATTTATTAAATGCTTCTTTGTACCAGTCACTGTGCTATATATAAATGCACAAGCAAGCCAGGCCCTGTCCTCGGGGGACCCAAGTTTTAATAAGGAAAGACAATACCTGTGGGGAGTAATGACCAGAGAAGTGGAAAGTCCCAGGGAGTGTGGATATAGAGCAATCGACTGACTGACTTTTTCTGAAATGATATTTCCCTTACAATGATATATGTATCTATTGTCTCCCCCATCAGAATGGGAGCCCCTTTAGGGTAGGAATTATTTTTGCCATTCTTTGTACCCATCTTGGCACAGTGCCTGGCACTTAATAGTTTCCTGTCGTTGTAGTGCTGATTTAATTACTTTTTAAGAGGTGGAAAGGGTGGGTAGGATTGTAACTAGGTGGCACACCAGGAAGATGACCCAGTCAGGTAGCTGGGGCCAGCTAGATGTAGGGAGCGCTCACCAGGGCTTGAGCCGGGAGGCTCTGACATCCAGAGAGGGCAATCAAGCATTTATTAAGTACCCACTGTGTGCCAGGCACTGGAAATGCAGACAAAAGCAGAGCAGTCTTGACCATCGATGTCCTCATTGGGATTCCCCAGTGACAGCTGTGGGTTTCATCAGAGCAATACTCACTGAAGAAAGACTCTGCAAAAGCCCCAGCACTGAGTGAGAGCCCCTCAGAAAGCTACTCCTTGGGGTATAGCTTCATGAGGACTCCATGAAAGGGAATAACCAGAAGGGGCGAGTTATCCTTTGGGCTAATGAGCCCTCGACTCTTCTCAAGGGACCTTGTATGTGCTAGGGAAGAGTAGACTCCCAACTTGAGGAAATGTTCTGTACTACTTCAGTAAATATTCTTTTTTAAAAGCTAATTAACTCCTGCTGCTGTTCACCCATTAAGGGCTTGTGAAAGACACTCTGCTTCCTATAACTTCTTAACAACTGGAGCTGTCTGACATTGGAGGGTATGGTCTGGGAGGTTTGGAGGTTCTCTGTGAAGGGAGAAGAGAACTTTAAGTTCTTTAAGAAGAGGCCTAATGACCCTCTTGCAAACAGGACCTCTGGAGCAGAGGAGTCAAATAAGTGGCCCACAAAACTCCCAGATTAAAATGTAATTTGGAAATACTTAACAAAACAATTAAAAACATAATTTTTATTGTTCAGTCATGTCTGACTCTTTGTGGCCCCATTTAGGGTTTTCTTGGCAAAGGTACTGGAGTAGTTTGCCGCTGCCTTTCCCAGCTCATTTTACAGATGAGGAAACTGAGGCAAAAAGGTTAAGTGACTTGCCCAGGGTCATATAGCTAGTCATTGTCTGAGGCTGCATTTGAACTCAGGTCCTCCTGACTCCAGGCATGGCTCTCTGTCTACTGTGCCACTAGCTGCCCTCCAAAACCTACAATATAACCACAATATGTGGTTTTTTTAAATCAATATGCTGCTGCAAGACCTCCAGTTTCTATCTGAATTTGACACCACTGCTCTAGTCTCTAGCATTCAGAAAGTCTCTATTTCTATAAGACAGAAAGGAGAAGGAGGTGGAGAAGGGAGTGGGGAAGAGGGAAGTGGTAAAGAGAGAGCAGATCTGGGTATTCAGCCGAAGTCTTAGATAGTGTTCTCCACAAAGAGGGCTCTTGCATCTTTTAAAAGATTATTATTCTGTCCCAGGAAATATGGGGAGGGAAGTTAGGATGTCTGTTATTAACTATATGAGTTAATAAACATGAGTTCCTTAAAAAATAAATGTTACGACTTCCCCCTCTTCAACAACTTAATAAGGAAAAGTAATTTGCTGAGTAAGCCCAAAGAACAGCTGGCTGGTCCCTGGATAGAGGAAAGTCTGCTTTACTGGAGTAGAGATTTCAGGGTTTGGGTTTCCAGAGAGACTATTGATACAAGGGACGTGTAGCATATTTATGGATGTCTCCACCACAAGAGCAAAAGGAGGCTGAAAGTACAGGATTAGTGACCCATCAATACCACTGTCTTTATCTCAAAGAAATTATCAAAAAGGGAAAAACACCCACATGCACAAAAATATTTATAGCGGCTCTTTCTGTGGTGGCATAGAATGGGAGACCGAGGGGATGCCCATTCACCGGGGAATGGCTGAACAAGTAGTGGCACAGGAATGTACCACATACCATTGTGCTTTAAGAAGTGTTGAGCAGGCAGACTTCAGAAAAACCTGGACAGACTTACATGAACTGATGCAGAGTGAAGTGAGCAGAACCAGGAGAACACGGTACACAGTAACAGCAACGTTGTGCAATGCTCAATTGTGACAGACTTAGCTCTTCTCAGCAATACAACAATCCAAGACAATTCCAAAAGACCCATGATGGATAATGCTAACCACAACCAGAGAGAGAACTATGGAGTCTGAATGAAGATTGAAGCATGCTATTTTCACTTTCTTTTTCAGTTTTCCCCTTTTGTTTTGTTTCTTTTTTCACAAATATGACTAATATGGAAATATAGTCACATGATTGCACATGTATAACCTACATCAGATTGCTTGCTCTCTTGGGGAAGGGAGGGAAGGAGAAAAATTTGGAACTCAAAATTTTATAAAAAATGAATATTGAAAATTACCTTTACAAGTAATCAGAAAAAATAAAATACTATTTACAAAAAAAGAGAAAGTACAGGGTTCATTTTGCCATCCTCTGCCTTCGTCAGGGGTCCTGTGTTCAGTTCTGGGTATCACCCCTCATGGTATTGGTAAGTTGGGGCATGTCCAGAGAAGGACAGTTACTATGAGAAAAGATCTCAAGATCCTGCATGAGAGGACTGCCTAAAGAAAATGGGTATATTTTGCCTGTAGAAGAGAATATGAGACTTGAGAGTCACAGAAGAATTGCCGTTTAAGATCCTGAGATAACTGGACAGTAGTGGATAGTACTCTGACCTAGAGTCAGCAAGACCTGAGTTCCAATTCGGCCTCAGATACTCACTTGCTATGTGACCTTGGGCAAGTCACAACCTCTGCCTGCCTCAGTTGTTCTCAACTGTTAAAAAAAAAGTGGAGATAATTATAATACTACCTCCTGTTGTGAAAATCAAATGAAGTAATATTTATAATGTGCTTTGCTCTAAATGCTATAGATATATTAAAATGCTATAGAAACACTGTCATCATCATCATCACTACTACTGCTTGAAGACTGTAATGTGGATTGTACATATGTAATCTACATCAAATTGCTTACTGTTTCAGGGAGGGAGGAGAAAAGGGAGAGAAAGAATTTGGAACTGAAAATTTAACTGGTGAGTTGGGGGGGGGGTGCTTACTCCAAGCATGTGAAGACTTCCCCAGCTGGGATGGGTGAATGGAAACAATTTGAACCATTTGTTCCAATGGCCATGAAGGTGGCTGAAAGCAGGTATTGTGGAATGCTTAGAGCCTGGTCAGACACTGAAGACACCAAGGTCCTTCAGTTCATCCTGAGCCAACCTTGTTTTGCCACTAGACTTCAATGACCATAGAGGAGACAGTAGGACTGATGACTGTGCAGCTCTGCCTAGCTGAAATTCTATATACTTGCAAGTCAAGACGTTGGTGATGTCCTTGGTTATCTTTGAAAATGAAAGTCAAACAACAAAGTATGAGCCCCTCGGTGCTGAGTCACTTCCTGCACTAGAATGTTCCTAGAGGTTGCAGCCTTCATTGACTAAGGACCCAGGACCTCTAGACCTCTCAGACTCACAAATAACTGCTTCTAACTCCCCTTCAAGGTTGCTATTATATCATAAATTTTTATTGACTGACTGACTGATACAAGATCAGGCAAAGCAACCCAAAGGAGAGGCCCAGGCTCAAATCCACTTTGCGGAGCTCCAGCTCTAGCCCCAGCAGCTGCTTTGCTATTTTTCCCTCCACTCCTTCCCCATGGATTGAAAGGAAAGGAGGATCTTGATATGATCTGAAGCTGGAAAAGAGAACACCCAAGGACAAGTCACTTCCTATTAAAGATACACAGAACTGGCTCTTCCGGCTCAGCGGACTAAAAGAAGGCTGTTTTTTTTTTTAATCTCAAAGTTCAAGCCTCTCATTGCTGAGTCACACAAGTCCCTGCAGGTCCTGGAAGTTTCCAAGGGAGCTCAAAATCACAATATATAACTTTTAATTCAGCCTCTAACACACTTAGTTTGTTTTCCTGGTTCTGCTTTCTTCACTTTGCATCAGTTCATATAAGTTGTCTCGTGATTCTCTGATCTAGTCATTTTCATTGTTTCTTTTAGTGCAGTTAACACTGTCCATACTGGCACTGCTCCACTGAATGCTTGGTTTCTGCCAGATCTCACTCCACTGAGTGCATTACATCTGCCAGTCACTGTCAGTTACTACTTCAATGGACAAGTGGTGGTGAAGAATCTTTCTATCTGCAGCTTCTGGCTTTAGCTAGGGTATTCCTCAGGGGAAGAGCAGGTTCTATCTTGCTCTTTTAAAGTCTCGAGGCCTTTCATGTTTATTCCAGAGCAAACAGTCCTAACTGCATGTTACTATATGACCTACTATGTGTCTAGGAGAAAAAACCCAACCACTCAGCTCTTTTCACTTTAGGATCAGTCAACCAATTTTTCCTTTCAAATTCTTAGCAAGGACAGGCTTTTCGCTTCCCTAATCGAGAGATTCCTTGCCCAGGGAGCCAAGCACGTTCAACTAAATAGTCACCCCAGTTAGTGCTTTGGGGCCTAAGTCTCTCTTTGAACAAGTACTTCTCTCTAGCTTGGGATGGGCATTCCCTTTGCCTCTCTAGTTGTCTATAGTAGTTAGATCAAAGGTTTCAAACACATGGTAGCAGGGTAGTTTGTAGCCCACAACATTCCCAAGTGCAGCCAAATCAGATTAAAATATAAAATAAGATTTTAAAATACTACAAAACATGAAAATATTTAAAATATAAAATTGGGAAATAGATAACAAAATAAATAAAAACACAATAAAATATAATGTTAATATGTGGTTTTCTAAGTCACTACGAGGTTTATAGGCATCCTTAAATATAGTTTTGTGGCCCTATTTCTATTTGAGTTTGACAAAGCCTTTATGCTAGAGACTATACTCCAAAATTCCAGAACTCCTGGGTTCTGGGGACCTCCAGTTTCTCAATTCCAAACTCCTCTTACTTTTCCATATAGAATAAGTGAGATGGGATAGTTAGGCTATAGAGACAAAGTTAAGCCAGGAAGTACAGTCAATAGTATATCTTTCTCTCCCATCTGCATCCCTCCCCACCTTCCAAACACATTCCTGCCTTTTTCAGGTACTGACAGTCAGAAAAGACCTTCTTTGAACTTCCTTATGCTAAACTGTAGTGTCCACAATTGGATCTTGGGGCTGACCGAGGGGAGGCAGCAGGACTGACCCCTTCTTTACTCTCAACACTGAATGCAGCCTCAGATTCCATTAGCTGCTTCAGCAACCACAAAGTCTTTGCTCAGATCTGAGATCATTTAGCAAGAAACATGAGCCTTGTGTCTGTCCTTGACTTTAGAGCTTGGCTGGGTGTTCCCGCTTCCCTGTTTGTGCTGAGATGACCCTAGTCAGGGTATATGGGGAGGATGGGAATGGATGTTTTCATTGCTCCACAAATGTATCATGATACCTGATCCAGGGCCTCCCATCTGCAGACTATGAAGGATTCTCAGGGAAGGGTATAAAGATTATAAAGAAGGCCTAGCTTCCAACTTTAGGGAATCTGTAGGTCAAAAGAGGTAGCATTTGGGGGCACTTTAGAGTTGGAGAAGCACTTTACAAGTATCACAGCAACCCTGGAAGAAAGATGCTATTATTATTCTTACTTTATAGCTGAGGAAACTGGGTCAGAAGTGAAGTAATTTGCCCAAGGCCACACAGCTAGTAAGTATCTGGGGCTGAATTTGAACCCAGGCCTTCCTTATTCCAGACCTAGAGCTCTATTCACTTTGCTGTCTTGCTGCCTCTAGAACTGTAGAATGTTAGAGTTGGAAGGCCTCTTCATTTTAAGAAGGAACGGGGACCAGAGAGGTGAAGCACTGCAACCAAGGTCACACAGCAAGATGGTGTCAGAGGCAGGACTTGAACCTGGATCTCCTGATGCCTAGTGCAAAGCTCTTCCAACCTCACCACAAAGGCCCAATCAGCAGGTGCTACAGCATCTATGTGAGTTTGGAATCCCTGCTGATAAAATTGGTGCAACCTGGGTAGGGCCTGAGCTCCTGTGAGGGCCTCAATATTGTCATCTGAGGTTCTCATGCAAAATTTTCATTCAATTCTACATTTTCTCCTTTGTGAAATGAAAGTGTTAGATGATTTCTCAGTCCCCCCCCACCCCCCCCCCCCAGTTCTCAAGCTCCCTCCCAGATCTGACATTCCCTCTTTTAAGGCCCTTCTCAGCTCTAACCTGCTTTGGTTTATGAGTCTAAATTAATGGGGATTTTCTTGCTTAGATGGTGGGAGTACACTTGCTTTTGCTAGTTTCTCCACTGAGTACTGACAGCAGACAGCCTGGAGAAGGGAATTCCCTCTTCTGACTACAAAAGTGAGAGCTATGCAATGGGCTGCCTTTAATAGCTGTAGCTTCTACCTCCCTGGAGGGCTTTGATGAGAGCCTGGAGGATCTCCTGTCGTGGTGCAGGTGTCCATTGGACCGATGACATTCAAGGATCTTTCTATGTTTGAACTTCTGTGAATCCTCCAAGGCAATCATTTCAGGTGCAGCCCATTTTGGATTGCTCTGGTCAGCCCTCAGTTATAACTGCTGCTGCTGCTATGGCTGCTATTTCTGTACAAGGCAGATAGATCCCTTGCAGACAGTTTGCAGCATTAAGTCATCTTCTGCCCCCAAAGTGATCATAGAAGAAACCAAAATGGTTTCCTGCATTCCTTTCACTGGCTGTGAAAGGGGTCAATATGTCAAACATCTGTGATGTCAAGCTGGACTGATTTTATCCCATTGATGACTGAGTAGGTAAGTCTTAGAGAACAGAATGGGGCTGCTCCATTTTACAGATGAGAAAACAAGAACCAGAAAAGACACAGGTGGATTGTCCATGGTCATGGGGTCACTAAAGTGTCAGAGGTGTGATTTGAAACCAGATCATCCTGACTCCCAGGTCTGGTGGTAGTGGATAGAGCCTTGGACTTGGGGAGAAGATCTGACTTCAGATAATGCCTGAGATTACTAACTAGCTAGGTGGCTCTGTTTTAGGTTAGGGTGACTGACTGAACCTGGGTAAGTTACTTAATCTTTATCAGCCTCAGTTTCCTCATCTATAAAACAGGGGAAATAGTTGTACTTCCCTCTTAGAGTTCTTGGGAGGATCAAAACAAATGAGATAATATATGTCAAGTACTTTGCGAACCTTAAATTGTACTCTCAATAGTAGCTGTTATTATAAAGCCAAAATTACCTTCCCTAGACTGATACAACAAAACCGATGTGTTTTCAATAAACATTTTCAGAGAGTTGTGTGGAAAGAGTGCACTTGGATTAGAGTCAGAGCACCTGGGTTTAAATCCAGGCTCCACCAGGTAAAAGAGATGCATCCTGGGGTGTGTGGGGTGCTCAGGGAGGACGAGCACTTCTGGTGTGAGGGCTGCACATCCTAGGCTGCTAACCCTAAGCTCATCCACCTTTGAGGTCCATCTGATCTACCTAACTCTACCTGCGGCTCCAAGAAGCTGTAGCATGAGCCATGGTAAACCTCAGCACACAGGTAAACCTAAGTTGAGCTTAACTGACAGATCTCAAACCTGTTGGTGAGTCAGGGGTGTGTCTACACCGAGCACATGGAGACTTCCCTGGTAAAATGGATGGATGAGAACGATTTGTTGCAATGGCCATGAGGATGGCTGAAGCAGGTGCTGTGGAGCACTCAGAGCTTAGTCAGACATGGGAAACACCAAGAACATCCATCATGTCCTGGGCCATCACCACTTGTCTCAACTTTTGTCCTGCCAATGGACTTGGACAGCTCTAGAAGAGGGAGGGAGGCTGATGACTTTGTGAAACTCTGCCTCACTTAAGTCCAATTCACCCACAAGTCAAGACATCACCCTGTAGTGTCACTGGTCCTCTTCAAAAACAACAACTTGCATACTACCTGTATGGTGTTGGCCAAGTCACTTAACCTCTGTGGGTCTGTTTCCTCTTTTGTAAAATGATAGGGTTGCACCAGATCATTCCAACTCTATGACCCTATGACTTTGACTTAAGTAGGGCCTCTGACATGGGCTCCTTACAGAAGTAAATGGTGTCATGAAGGGTTGGACATGACTGAAATGACTGAACAACCCACAACAGAAGTTATGGCTTTATGGGGCAGCTAGGTGGTGCAGTCAATAGAGCACCAGGCCTGGAGCCTGGAAGACCTGAGCTGAAATCCGGCCTCAGACACTTGCTAGTTGTATGTCCTTGGGCAATTTACTTAACCCTGTCTGCCTTAGTTTTCTCATCTATAAAATGAGTTGGAGGAGGAAATGGAAAATTATTTCAGTATTTTTGCTAAGAAAACCTCAAAAAGAGGTCATAAAGAGTCAGCCATGGCTGAAAAAAAAAAAACCAACTAAAAAACAAACCCAGGAAATTGTTGGTGGAGCTGTGAACTGGTCCAACCATTCTAGAGAGCAGTTTGGAACTATGCCCAAAAAGCTATTAAAATGTGCATACTCTTTGACCCAGCAATAGTGCTACTAGACTGATATCCCGGAGAGATCAAAACAATACACACAAAAATTTATAGTAGCTCTTTTTGTTTTCACAAAGAACTGGACACTGAAGAGGTACCGATTAATTGGGGAATGGTTGAACAAGTTAAGGCATATGAATGTGATGGAATGTTGATCTCCATTCTTGAAGAGGGCCATGACATCAGGAAGTGATGTCATGACATGCAAGTGAATTGGATTTAAGTGAGCAGGGCTGTGCAAAGTCACCAGCCTCACTTTCTCTTCCAGAGCCATCTGGGTCCAGTGGCCAGATACAGATCAGGACAACTGGAGATGGGCGTTCTGTGGTGAAATAGAAATGATGAAGGGAATGGTTTCAGAAAAACCTGGGAAGACTTGTATGAACTAATGCAGAGGGAAGTGCACAGAACCAGGAAGACAATTTACACAGTAACAGTAATACTGTAAAATGATCAGCTGTGCATGACTTAGTATCCACCACAGTTCCAAAGAACTCATGAGGAAACACCCACAGATAAAGAGCTCAGATTGCAGATTGAAACATATCCCTTTTATCCTTTTTCTTTTTCTCCCCTCTTCAGAACATGGCTAATTAGGAAATTTGTTTTGCATGACTATACAGACAGTTCCCACTTTATATAAGTGGATCATCTTGCAGACCTTTACCTACAGAGTTGGTTTTTTTCCATCATGCAAATTTGCCCACTGAGGTGGGGAAGGGAGAGAGGCAGGCAGCAAGGAGGATACATGTCAGTGGAGGGAAGAGGTAAGCATACCTGGGCAGACACATTGGGCTGGACTGGACGCAAACAGGAGAGAATGGATTAAACAAAGAGCCAGGGACAGACACCAGGTACCTGAACATGGAGAGAGAGAAGAAGGACAGGCAGGGCCAGACACATGGGTAGGTAGGCAGAACAGAGCAGAGCAGACAGCTCTCTTCCTCTTCCTCTCTTCCAGGTCTCTCCTAGCATCCATTCTTCTGCTTCACTTGGAGGGTTGTTTTGGGTTTTTTTTGGTTAGGGGATAGAAGGTGCCAGGGCTGAATTGAGGGACAGGAAGGGAGAGAACATAGTGCAGTTAACAAAGGCATTTTTTTTGGAACATAGATTTCTTTCAGAATTCTTTACTTAAAGTTGAATTTGCAATGGGAATTTATATCTACACATAATGGTCTACACATTTGTCATGGATTTTGTATTTCTTGCTTTCTCAATGGCTGGGGGTAGGGAGATAATCTGGAACTGAAAATTTAAAACAACTGAATGGTAAATATAAAGTCAATAAATATGCACACATCTGTGTGTGTGTGTGTATGTGTGCCACATGACAGCTGGGGTAGTAAGACAAGGTGAGCTGTCCCTTTCCACCCCTCATAGGAAGTAGCTTGAAGCAATCCTGAAATGAGCTGTAGCCAGAAAGAGAAGGAGAGGGAGATTCAAGGATGGAGTCAGTGGCCAATGAGGAGATGCTTTCTCAAAATGAAAGACATCCTTCAGTTACACCTCTAGTTGGCTAGAAGCAGCCAGGGAGTTGAGATAAGGAGAAAGACCATTTATCAGAATCCAGGGTGATTCCAGGAGTGCAGTCCAAGTTTGCAGGGTGATTCCAGGAGTCCAAATACCAGTGACATTGAAGGCAGGAGTGGAGATGGCATGATCTGAGCAGGAAAAAGAAACTGTGAATGTTCTTTCTCTGGGGTGTGGGCATCCCCTAGGAAGCCTGAGGAGGATGGTGGAGATTTAGTCTTTGCCACGTTTTGGAGGAATGGGACTCAGAAATCCTCTGTATCCCAGTTCTGGTCTGCCTCCACCTCCAAGCAGTTCCTTCCTTCTAATCCAAGCCTTTTTCCAGAAACCAAGGGCATGACAGGACTACTTGTGCCAGCTCATTGGTACCAAAGGAGTGGGAGGAGGTGGCAATAAATTCTAGCAGTTGCTATAAGAAGCCAAAAAAGAGACAGGTTGGGCCAGACCAACTGTCAGTTCCTTGGCATTCCCCTCTGCTTTCCTGATTGAGCACTGACCCTGTGTCCCGAACATGTGCCAGGACTGGTTTTCCTTGGCACTCTCAACCCCTTGATCTGTGATACTCTGGTGCAAACCCAGCCTGGTTTTGCAGTTTATCCTGGCTCTCTTCCCAGGAAGGATGTGGCCTTTCTGCCCCAGGCAGAAGCCGGGTTGGTCAAGGCTCCTTGGCTTCCCTTCTTGCACAAAGCTCAGGACCTCTGTCTTACCACCCCTGAATCATATCCCTATGCCATCCTTTCCTTTCCTTGCCTTGTAGATGAGGCAGAGGAGGAGTAGCATGGGACAGTCCTTATGTAGGATTTGGAGGCATCAACAAGCATTGATCAAGCCCCTTCTATGTACAAGGCACTGTGCGCAGCTTAGGGACACAAATGTAAGAGCGGTATCCCACAGTCCTCAGCTTCGACAAATAAAACAAGATGCTCTAAGCTGACACTTTTGTCAAGTGGGAACACTTCTCTCTGATGGAGAGGCAGAAGCAGCCAGAGGTGCAGACTAGGTGTCAACAACCCCGGATCACCTCAGTTGAATCAGTCCACTTTTCCCTAACCTCTGTCTATACTAGTGAAATAGGAGGGCCTGGATTTTGGTGTTTCTTTTTTTATCCAATTATTTTTGCAGCATCACTTCAGGAAATAGCCATTTCTAAATTAATTAGCTCCAGCTGACTAATTGATAATCAGTGAAGGTGAAGAACAGACCAGAGTGGAGCTGAAGATCAATAGTTCTAGAAAATCACCCCAAACCCTCAGGGGTACCCCTAGAAACCTGAAGGAAGAATTAGTCCATTGCCTTCTGGGTTGGGAGAATGAGCCCAGAGGGGCTGCTACATAAAAAGAAGACAATTTCTGCCTTCCCAGAGCCCACACCCTAAAACAACATACAAATAAATAGCAGCTAGATGGTTTAGTGATGGAGTGCCTGCAGTCAGGATGACTTGAGTTCAACTCTGGCCTTTGATACTTACCTTGGGCAAGTCCCTGTTTATCTCAGTTTCCTCATCTGTGAAATGGAGGTAGAAAGGACAAGCCACTGCAGCATTTTTGCCAAGAAAAACCCAAATGGGATCATGAAGAGTTGGACATAACTGAAAAACGACTGACTCCCACGAAATAATACAGAGTAGATATAAGTTAATTGTTGAGGGGAAAGCACTAGCTGCCTGGTAGCATGGACCCTGAAACATCTCTGGCTTCCACAGGTTGTGTTTGAGCTGAGGTTAGAAGAAAGCCAAGGAAGTTGAGGGGCAGGTGGAGGAGGGAAAGCATTCCAGGCATGAGTAACAGCTAATATAAAGATATGGAAATGAGAAGTGTCAGGAACAAGATGATCAGTATGACTGGACTGTAGAGTATAGAGGGGAGTACTATGAAAGAAGACTGGAAAAGTAGGAAGGACTTTGTTATTAAAATAACGGGATGGGGGGAGCTGGTGAAAGAACATTGGATTCCAGGAAGGAAGACCTGGTTTCCTACCATCTCGATGTTCTGCTCAGATGTTGAGTCTAGAGGTGTTGGGAACCCCAAAATTCAAGGACAAAAGGCACAGGTCTACCTTGAAACAATTTGACTCAAGCCTCCTTTCAGTCAGAGACAAGGTTTATTCTATTGCCAATAGAAATGGGCAGATTTTAGGAATCCGAGCAATTTAATGGAGGCAAGATGGACTTTTTATACAGAAAGACTGTGGGAAGATCTGAATATGATCTAGAAGTGGCCGATAGCCTGGGGGGATACAGAAGTAACAGACAGTGAAGGGCTGGGCTGGGTCAGAGGTAACAGAGAATTGAAGGTTGGGACTGGGTCAGAGTCACAATGAAAGGACATTATCGGGATGGGTGATGCCTCAGGTAATCGCCAGGGATCTGAGCTCTGTGGGAAAGTCCAGGGGCTTTTCCTTTTAGGCATCCAATGTGAATCCCATCTCTATCACAGATGGCCAGGAGGCCAAGTGCTGGAGGTAGACTCAGGAATCTCTGCTCCAATTCCAAATGGGACAACCCCTGGCTGTTTGAATCTGGTCCAACTATTTCTCCTTCCCGGCTTCAGTTTCTTCATCCATAAAATGAGGGGGTTAGATCAGAACCATATATCTCAGGTTACTTCCAGCTCCAAAGCTAGGCTTTTAGGTAGGTTTTGTGAAGGAGTTTGATTCCTGGTGACAAACAGTTTGGTTGAAGCAACTGGAGATGGCCAGCTTAGAGAAGAGAAGCCAATCCGGGTAGGTGGGGAGGGACACCACAGTGAAAGGAGGGCCTGGCCTTGTTCTGCTTGGCTCAGAGGGAAGAACCAGGGATGATTGTTTCCATTTTCACCTCTTATCTGATATTTTCAGGATTTGTCTTCAGCGTCATACCTTATTTTACACTCTCTTAGACCTGAAAGGCATCAAGCATTTATTAAATGTTGGCTGTATGTCAGACACCAGGCTAAGTGCCTGGATTAAAGAATAGTACCTGCTCTCAATGAGGGCAACAATATGTAAAATGGAGCTGAAAAGGGGAAGGGAAAGGAAGGTCCAACTTGGGGGTGGAAGAGAGGAGACTCAGAAGTGCAGTTTCTTGTTGGGGAATGAAGCATGGCCAGAGTAAGCCCATCTGCAAAATGGACCCCTCCTTCTCCCCCTTCCCAAGGAACTTAGCAATGGGAGAACGGATCTAGCATGGTGGGGAGATGTTGTTCTGCGGTGAGATGCTGGGCACCAAAGGAAATTCTGGGATAAGAAATAGCCCAGTCATGACAGCAAACTCGGGAGAGGCAGGAGCACAGCTGGGAGAGAAAGAAGAACAGAGAAAGGGACCTCATAAGGCATCTGGTTCAATCTCTCAGCTAGTGCAGAAATCTCTTCTATGATGCACTTGTCTGGGCTTAATGTACGCTCTGGTTGAATATGTTTAATGCCAGGGAGCTTATTACCTCTAAAAGGAAGCCTCTCCCTTGTGGCACAACTTTCATTGTTAGAAAGCCCTTTCTGATACTGAGCTAAAAGTCTGTCTTCCCATGACATTTACCTTGTCCTCTGGGGCCAAGCAAAAGATGACAGGTCTCTTCAGGAAAGGCCTTTGAGTGTTTGAAGGCAACCACAACAGCATCATACATTCAGAGCTAGAAAAGACCTGAGAAGGCATCTAATCCAACTTCCTCATTTTACAAAAGAGGAAACTGATGCCCAGAGAAGGTAAGTGAATTATCAAGAGGTAAAGCCAGAGCTGGGATCATGTCTCCCTCTTTTTTTATGTTAATTTGATTTGGTTTTATGCAATTTAAGAAACTTTTATTCTTCCCTTTTTTAAGGTTAGGTGTTTCTGTTTTTTCACCTGAATTTTATTGTTTCCGATAAAGACTTTATGCTATTAAAATAATTTCAAAGAATTTTCAATGCTACCAAAAAAGAGAATCCTTTCCAAATACCACTTTCCTAACTCCCTGTCGCCATCTTGTGTTCACATTGCATCTCTCATGCAATCGACTTTATTTGTAAAGCTTCAAGGATCCTTGGTTTAGTGCAGCATTAATTCCGGGGAGGGGGGGGAGAAGAGAGAGAGAACTCGAGTGTGTGTGTGTTCAGTGAACCTCATGTTGTTACTTAATAGGCACTAAAACATTTTTAGAGCATTTTCTTATCAGTGTTTTGCCAAAGTTTTGTTGAAGCTGAAGACTTCTAGCACTGTGGAAAAGTTCGAGAACCATTGCTCTGGTCCATCCCTCTCATTTCATAGCTGAGGAAACAGAAGCCCAGAGAAGTGGGGTGATTTATCCCGTCACACAGCTTGTTAGTGGCAAGACCAGACCTGCTTGACTCCTAATTCTAACTAAGCTTCTTATGAATCATGTGCACGGGCCAGAGGGCTGGCCTTAAGACTTACAAGAGCTTGGATTTGAATTCTTCTTTAGATAAAGTGTGACTGGACAAGTTGCTTAATTTTTCTAAGCCTCAATGTACTCTTCGGTAAAAGAGATGATAACACTCTACATGATAAACTACAATGGCTTTTTCTATTATATAATAATATAATTCTGTTTAGCTTTTAAAGCCCTTCACAACCTGGGCCCTTCCTGTATTTCCAGTCTTCTTAAACCTTCCAGCCATCCATACACTCCACTGGCCTCTGTATGGTACTTTATCGCCTGTGTGTCTGTATGGGCTGTTCCCAGTGCCTCCTCTTCTCTGCCACTTAAGATTTCTGGCTTCCTCTGAGTTAAGATTGAAGCTGGCTACTCTCTTTAGGAAGTGCCCTCTTCTGAGGTATCTTTAACCATTTACTCTGCAGCTATCTTGGAAATACTGAGTTATTTACTGTTTTTTACTATTTGCTGTTTCTTCCAGTTGAATGTAAGCTCCCACATTTGGCTTTTCCTTTGGATTTATTCCTAGAGCTTAGCACAAGATCTGCAATTGACTCTTGGTGATTTATGTGCTGATTGATTAGGCTGTAGCTCATTGGTTCGATCAAATGAGCCCTTTGCAGACTTCTAAGAACTCTATCAATAGTTATTCTTACCCCACTAGCACCAATCTGAGATGCCACTTGAGTCTTATCCTCCCTGTGATCCCGTGGTGGGAATCCCGTTTGAGAGGTGAAGAAACAGACAGGAATGGAAGTAGTGGTGAAGTCACAAGGAAAACTCGATCTCAGAGTCTCTGAGCTGCAAGGGGCCTCAGTCCAGACTACTAACCAAAGGGATCCTCCATGTGACACAGCTGACATGCAGTCATGTAGCCTCCATTTGGAATTTTCTAGGGGGAAGGGCCCCCCACGTACTAAGGCTGCCCATTCCATGTTGGGACTGCCCTCATTGTAAGGAAGTTTTTCTGGACACTGAGTCTAAATTGGCCTCTTTCCGGCTTTCCTGCACTGTTCCTGGTTCTCCCTTCTGGAGCTAAGCAGATGAAAGCCGATCCCTCTTGCATAAGCCAGGCCTTCAGACACTCTAACTTGGCTATCATATTCCCACCAAGTCTTCTCTTCTCCAGGCTCATTATCTCTAGTTCTTTCAACTTCTCACAAGGCATAGGCTTGAGGATCTTCATCTTGGCTGTCCTGCTCTGGCTGCTCCCCAGTTTCTCAAAGCCCTAGATTTGGGAGTTACCTACTCTTTAAGCCATGGAATCTGATGAGATTTCCCGGGTGAATGTAGACAGAAGTAAGAAACAGAGAAAACTAAGAGACAGCCTTGAGGAAGGGAGGCAGATGTTGAGTCACAAAAGGAGAGGGAGGAGGAAAAGCAGGCAGAGTAGTGTACAAAAACCCAGAGAGGAGTTACTAAAAGAGGAGGATGCACACTGTCAGAAGGTAAGGAGGATGTGGTACAGATCCAGTATCCCTGCCAAGAAAACCCCAAAAGGGGTCACAAAGAGTCTGACACAACTGAAAGATGACTAATCGGCAACAAACAGTCTAGCCACGCAATGGGGACACAAAAATGGGACAGTCCCAGCCCCCAAGGAATTTAAGTCTTTTTGTGGGAGACATATACAAGAAGATGCAAAATATATCACTGGGATGACCTGTCCACCTTTCCTTCTCTTCTCTTCATTCCTGCCCAGACCTCAAAGCGTAGCTTGGTGGGAAAAGTGGCCCAGATGCAAGTGGGCATCATCACCCTTCCTTGTTGACTTGACCATAGAGACAATTCTAGTCTAACACTCACATTTCATAGATGAGGAAACTGAATTCCCTAAAGGGAAGTGACTTGTTCATGTGAGTGGCAGATTTGGGATTGGGACACAGGTTTCTTGACTCTACTTACTGCATCCCTAAGGCATCCTGGTTCATCAGGGTGTGGTAGATACGGACAAGTAAGAGAGTTGAGGAAACCCTGGAAGTTTCCTCAGACCCTCCTCAATCTGGAACATCCTTTCCACCCCTGCTCCTCCTTCTCCCATTGGTGAGTTTCCACAAGTACCTCCATTTTGAGGAAGGGCCCAGGACAGCCATTCTTTCCACTCTCATCTGTTTCTGATTCTCTAGACTTCTTCAAGATGTCTTGTGTAATGGAGAACCTTCCCCTTCCATCTTCCCCCTTTGGTATATAAATAGCTCCTTGAGGGCAGAAGGTACTGTCTGTTTGCTCATATCTGTATCCCCAGGGTTTAGCATAGTGAGCTTTTACGTGCTTTTTAACTTGACTTCCCCCTTTTCCTTTAGTACCTTTACCCAGATGTGCAGGTGGGATGAGAGCTGACTGACCTAATTACTCATACACTTCTTGGATTAGTATCTCACCTAGCACAGCTGCTCTTTCAAACCTTTTCATTCCTCCTCAAATTACCACTTTCCTTCCCCCATCCTTAGCTGAATATTTTGCCTCCTGTTTTACTGACAAAATTGAGGCCAGTGGACAGAGTTCTTTCTCCCTCCCCCTCTTCTTCCATCCCTCAGATGCCTTCTGTCACTCTTGTAGCCCTTCTCCTTGTCAAGGCAAATCCCTCAGCATAGGAAAGTGATCTCCTTCCATGGCACCTTTTCCAGCAGATTGCCCCCTGTCATTCCTATCTTCTCATTTACCTTCAATCTCTGTCTTTGGACACCTTCTCTACCACCTACAAACATGCCTCCATCCTCAAAAAACCTTCACTTAATCCATCTGCCCCTTTATATCATCATCCCGTATCTCCTCCTTAAGCTTCTTGAGAAGACTATCTGTCTGTCCTTACTTCTCTGCAGTCTGGCCTCTGATCTCATCAGTCAACCTGAATTGCTTGCTCCAAAATGACCAAAGGTCTCTTAGAGGCCAGATCTCATGGCTCTTCCCCAGTCTTCATCTTTTTGCGAATATTTCGGTTTAGTTGACAACCTCTTATCTGATGCTCCTTATCAGGATCGTCTTTCCTGCTAACAGTGGGTGCCCTGGGTCCTCTTCTCTTTTCTGAGTACACCATTTCACTTGGTGATCTCATTAGCTTCCACGGTTTCAATTATCAGGACTTTGCTGTGGATTCTTAGATCTACTTACCCAGCCCTAAATTTTGTCTTGTCTTGTCAATCCTGAAAATACCAACGAGTTCATAGAGAACTGTTAGCTGTGATCAAAGAGTCACGGGGGTACAGGCGAACACTGAAGGAGGGAAACGACACAGACACGCACACACACGCACACACACACAGCCACACACACGCACACACACGCACAGCCACACACACGCACACACACGCACAGCCACACACACGCACAGACACACAGACACACACAGCCACACACACAGACACACACGCACACACACGCACAGCCACACACACGCACAGACACACACAGCCACACACACGCACAGACACACACACGCACACACACGCACAGCCACACACACGCACAGACACACACGCACAGACACACACACGCACAGACACACACAGACACACACGCACACACACGCACAGACACACACACGCACAGACACACACAGCCACACACACGCACAGACACACAGACGCACAGACACACACACGCACACACGCACAGCCACACACACACGCACAGCCACACACACGCACAGCCACACACACACGCACAGCCACACACACGCACAGACACACACAGCCACACACACACGCACACGCACAGACACACACAGCGGGGGGGCTCCGGTAGGACCAAGGAGACTCCCCGCTGGGAGGCTAAGCCTTGCTAGGTATCGCTGTGTGTGTCGTGCGTGTGTGTCTGTGCCGTGTACCGGGACCAAGGCCAAGAGGTCCGCCCACGGCAGGCCTTGAGGACCGCAGGCGCAGCTCGGGGACCCCCTGGGGCTGGCCGGCCGACGCCGCGCTGCAGCTGCAGCATCCGGGGCGCACCTGACTCCCTCGGTCCGGTCATCTCCCCGCTCCGAGCCGAGCTTCCTACACCGTAAGTCAAGCGGTCACACTGGGCCACGCGCGCCGGCGCAGGCAGCTTGGAGCGGGGAAGCCTGAGTTCTAACGCCGGCTCAGGCAGCACTTCCGCTCCGCCTCGGTTTCCTTATCTGTAAAACAGGGACAGCCGGAGCTCCGACCCCCCAGCTCGGGTGTGAGCGCAGCGTCCGAGGGGACAGATGCTCAGGGAGGCTCGGCCCCGCCTCCCCCGCCTGCGCGCGCAGCCGCCATGGACGCACGTCCTCAGCTCGGGTCAGGTGACCTCGGCGGCGCGTTCTCTGATTGGTCAGCGGGGCGGCGCATGCGCGGGGCGGCGGCGGCGGTCATGGCGGGTCTGGTGGACTTTGGAGATGAGGAGCAGGTGGCCGCTTTCCTTGAGAACATGGAGGTGGAGTGTCACTACCAGTGCTACAAGGAGAAGGACCCGGACGGTGAGTAGGGCGCGGTCGGAAGGCAGGCCCTCGGCCGGGGGCTGTGGAGCGGGAGGCGAGGCCCGGCCGGAGGCGCCCTCCCGACCCGGCGCCCTCCTCCCCCCGCCTGCCTCGGGCCCCCTTCCCCTCGGGCTCCCTCCCCCTCGGGCCCCCTCCCCCGGTCCCCCTCCTCGGGCCCCTTCCCCCCCGATCCCCCTCCCCCTCGGGCTCCCTCCCCCTCGGGTCCCCTCCCCCGGTCCCCCCCCTCGGGCCCCTTCCCCCCCCGATCCCCCTCCCCCTCGGGCTCCCTCCCCCTCGGGCCCCCTCCCCCCTCGGGCTCCCTCCCCCTCGGGCCCCCTCCCCCGGTCCCCCTCCTCGCCCCTTCCCCCCCGGGCCCCCTCCTCCTCCGGACCCCCTCCCCCGGCCCTCCCGGCCTTCCCACCCGCGGATCGTCCGGGTGGCAGCCCCCGGGGGGGGGTGGAGGGAAGGCGCCTGTCTCTCCCGGCTCCAGCCCCTTGTTCCCCTCCCCTCTCCCCCCGGTCAGACGGGTCCGAAGCCCCGGCCCGACCTTGACCCCTCCCGGCCCAGTGATTCCGGCGGCCCCTTGTTATCCCCAGGATTAAATATGAACCCGCGAGTGCAGAGGGCTTTAAGGGCGCCCGTAGCGGGTGCACTTATTAAGCACCTACTTATGGCCCCGGGCGGCCGCCCTCAGGGAGCTCCCAGTCCAGGAGAGACGATAGCGGAGTAACTTTGCACAAACAAGCCCCGGACGGGATACGTAGGGAATAGTTAGGAGAGGGGAAAGCCTCACCACGAAGACCTGGAGAATGTCGGGTTTTAGCTGGGCCATGAAGGAAGCCGGGAAGCAGAGATTAGGTGGGAGGGCATTCCAGGCAGGGGGCACGGCCAGAGAAAACGTCCCGAGTCCGGCGATGGAAGGAGGGGCCGCCAGGAGGCCCGGGGCACCGGATCCTAGAGGAGCCGGTAAAGAAGATGGTAAAAGACTTGTGTGGTCAGACGTGCATTTTAGTAATGTGTCAGAGGTGGAATCGAACCCAGGCTTCCCTGGCTGTAGGACAGCTAGCTCCCTATGCACGTCCCCAGGCTGAGCTGCCTCTCCCTTGTTGAGGTTTTGAATTTGCTTCTCTGTGTACCCCCCTGCCCCCATGGATGCTGCTTAGGACTCATCCCTAGTTCTGATACATAGTAGACACTATAAAAGTACTTGTTGAATAAATGAACAAGAATACTGAGAGAATTCCTTCTGTATTTCTGCCTAGTTCTCCTGCCCTTCCCTTTCTTTCCCATCTACTTTCTCCCCGTCTCTCTCCCTCTACTTGCCCTCTGCCTCTCCAGGCTCGATCCACATACGATCTTTCCCCTGGAGAGGAGCTTAAATTTGATTTCTACTGGTTGTAATCAGCACCATGTTAGTGGAAAGGGTGTACCGAGGAGTAGGATACTGGGATAGAGTAGCTACCCTCTTTGCCCTCTGGCTTTCTGAGCAGTACCTAGTGGTTGGTTTAGATGGGAAGGGGAAGGACAGATCACTAGAGACCTCGAGGTGGGACGTGGTTGGGTGGTGTACTAGAAGAGAACTGCTTAGGGTGGAGTGGGGGTGGGTGGTGGTCACAAGACCTAAGTTTGAGACCAAAAGCTTTGGTGAACTCTACACGACCCTGGACAAGTCATCTGACATCTCTGGACTCCAGTGTCCTTGTTGTTAAAATGCAGACATTCTGTAAGGTCTCTTTCAGTTTTAAAATCTAGTGTCTTTACAAACCAGTTGGAGACCTTGGTGTTGAGAGTTACAGTTGTTTTCTCGGTAGGGTATTGGATGAGAAGTCAGAAACACCAGAATTTGATTTCTGTTCCAGATGATGACGAGTCGTATGACCTTGGGCAAGTCTTACTCTCAGTTTCCTTATCTATAAAGTGGGAATAAATCATAGCACCTACCTCACTGGGTGGTGGTGAGGATCAGAAGAGGAAATATCGAAACTGCTTAGCTTAGCAGACTTTTGGGGGCTCTTGTAGATGCTATTTCTGTGTTTAACTTAAAAGTCAAAGGACTGGTCTGGGAAACTGAAAGGACATGAATGAATTAGTCTTGGCTTTCTTGGGACATATCTGGGGGACCAGCACTGCCTCTGTCAAAGCCAGCCCAGGCAGCGGTGACTGAGGCTCTCTCTGATGTCTGTCCTAGGTTGCTACAGGCTGGTAGATTTTCTAGAAGGGATCCAGAAGAACTTTGACGAGGCAGCCAAGGTACTGAAGTTCAATTGTGAAGACTACCACCACAGTGACAGCTGCTACAAACTGGGAGCGTATTATGCAACAGGAAAAGGTAAAAAGAAGGGGCCCGACCCTGCGTGGTGGGTGTTGTGTCTTCAGCCTGGACCATAAATCCTGCAGTGGCTGAAAGGGGCCTTAGTTGTCTTGGTCGCTCTCACCGTGTCCAGTATGGCGCCGTTTATGGAGCTTGTCAATAACTCAACATATCAAAAACTGAACTTACTGTCTTTGCCCCCAAACCCTTCCTCCTTATCCTTAACTGTTATCTTTCACCACCCGAAGTCCAAGCTGTTTTCAAGGCCTGTAGATTTCTCTTTTGCAGCCCCTCCTCTGTTCTCTGAGCCTGTCACCACTCTACTGCAAACCCTCGTCCCCTCACACCTGGATTATGGAAATAGCTTCCAGTGGGTTTCCCTGCCTCCATTGTCTCTCCACTTCAGGTCAGCCAACTCCAGTCAGCCAACAAAGTGATTTTCTTTAAGAAATCTTTAAGAAAATCTTAGGCTGAACCATCATCTCTACTCAAAACACTCCAGTAGCTGTAGCCAGTAACTCCAGGATCAAATACCAAATCCTCTATTTGGCATTCGAAGCCTTTTATGACCTGGCTCCCTCCTCTTCTTCTTATATCTTACTCTCCCTCGCCCCTCCCCATGTCCTCTGTGATCCAGTGACCTTGGCTTCCTGGCTGCCTCCATTGCATCAAGGCACTCCATCTCAGCTCTGGACGTTTTTACTGTTTGGCCCCCAGCTCTGGAGTTCGCTCTCCTCATTTCCACCCACTGACCTTTCTGACTGTCTTCAAGTCCCACTTTAAATCTCCCCTCCACAGGGAGCCTTTCCCAACACATCTTAATTCTAGTGCTTTCTCTCTGTTAATTATTTCTATCTGCTATCCTGTGTATAGCTTGTTTGTATGTATTTGTTTGCCTGTTATCTCCCCCCATATATTGTGAGCTGAAGGCAGGGACTGTCTTTTGTCTCTTTTGCCTTCCTCCTCTTTTAGAGGAAGCAGGCAGACGATGATCCCAGAGGGCCCTTTCAGCTTTCTTTATCAAGTGTTGCTATGATGCCTGCTCTCAAATTGACTTTTCATCATCACATAATGTTGTGCATTTCTAAAAAACATGTAAGTCTCTGATTTTGAACTTTCTGACTTACATGAGGATGTTTAGCCCCTTGTTGGCACCAGGATTTATTTGTCTTTATGTTTGGTTTTTAGTAGTTGGTTGGATGCTTTCCCTTGAGGATGCTTTATACCTCAGGAGACTAGTGAAGTCTTTGATTGCTTTTTTTCTGGGTAATTAAGACTCAGTATATTAATTAGGCTAGCAAATAATGAATTGATGATCTGTGGTCTCTCTGGGTAACCAAAGACAAAACCCTGGAGATCATGAATGCTTAAATACCTTTGAAAAAGGAGGTGTTTATGAATGGGCTGACTTTATCCACTTTATCTTACCCAGTGAGAGGGTGGGCGCATCCTGCTGAGATGCGACTTGATCGTGAGACTCAGCTGCCAACATCTGCCTAGCCATAGGAACCCATCTCTCCCCAGGAGTCTCCAGTCTCTTAAATTAGAAAATATTTTGTGGATGCATGTTTTAATGTCCCGGTCATTCCCAGTGATCTCCCCCCAGAGAACCCTCCCTCATAACAAAAAAATATAGTTAAGCATGTTGGCTGTGTCTGAAAATGCCAGCGGTCACCTCTGCCTGCACAGAATCCACCGTCTCTTTGCTGTGTGGTTGGCATCTTCCTTCACCATCACCCAGCCCTCTGAAGTAAGGTCAAAGATGTGATCGGAGCTTTGGGCTTGCGTTGTTGTTTGCCTTGATCTTTTCGTGAATTCCTGGTTCCTGTTTCACTCTGTGTCAGTGAATACGTATCTAATAATTCTCTGGGTTCTTAGCCCTTTTCACCACCCTCTCCAGCACCCCCTCCCCCCATCCCCAGTTGGGCTCGTCTGGTTCAGCCAGACTTACATATAACAGAACGGTTTTTCCAGCCCTCATCTCAAGTGGATGTTATGGCCCAGCCACATCAGGAGAGAGATGCTAGGGTTCTGCCAGCAGGTTTTGCTCCAAGTATTAAAGTTCTGACCTGACATGGATTTCTTTTTTCCTCTCTTCACCTATAGGAGGATTAACCCAAAACTTGAAAAATGCCTATGACTGTTTTTTAAAGGCTTGTGAGAAACCTGGGAAGAAGTCAATAAATGCCTGTCACAATGTTGGACTGCTGACCCAAGATGGGCGAGTCAACGATGACAAGCCTGACCTGGTGCGGGCCCGAGACTACTATACAAGGGCTTGTGATGGCAACTATGCTCCTAGCTGCTTCAATCTCAGTGCCATGTACCTCCAGGGATCCCCAAGCATCCCCAAGGACATGGGCCTGGCTTTAAAATACTCCCTGAAAGCCTGTGACCTGGGTCACATCTGGGCCTGTGCAAATGCCAGCCGCATATACAAATTGGGAGATGGGGTCGCTAAGGATGATGCTAAGGCGGAGGCCCTCAAGAGCAGGGCCCAGCAGCTCCACAAAGAGCAGCAAAAAGTCATCCAGCCTGTGACGTTTGGTGTGTGAAGTGATCAGCCTGTTTCCTCCCTCCTTTGGAAACGTGTGGACTCTTTCACAGGGTTATACCTTTGGTGATGAAATGTGAGGACAAGAAAAGCCTACAGTGTGTTGGCCACTGGTATTGCTTGTACCAGGTGCTGTAGTCTGTGTTCCCTGTGAGATATTTGGTTTTTTTTTAAATATCTATATCAAAAATGTATGATGGAGCCTGGGTTCTACCTGGCTCCCCCAAAGTGGAGCGAGAAAGGGAGGTGGTGAGAAAAATAACCAGAGGGGCCCAGGGAATCATGGAGGCATTTCACAGAGTACTTATGGGGTCACATGTGTACACACATGAGGGATGTGTGTGTGTCTGTGTGTCTCTGAGTCCACATATGTGCCTGGGTTTGTATGGTTTCATTTGGGGGAAATTTTCTTTGTGTGAACTTGAAAATCATAAGGTGCTCACCATTCCGTGACAGTGAACCTTCTTTGTGCCCATCCATCTTCTGACTCTGTCAATCATTGTAGCTGTAATTGTTTTTACTTTAATGATTTTTGTGGAAAATATTAATAATGTTCAGAAGTAATATTCAGTCTAAAAAGTTACATAGAGGTTTTTAAATAAGGACAAAAAATATCCTTGCCCACACTTCTCTGGAGACATCACGCTGACTGACCTAAGTGAAACTGACAGTCCAAATTCCCCATTTGCCTTAAATGTGCACACCCTGGATTATTGGGTGTGTAGAGAAATCCATGAAATGTTCTAAAGCAAAAGATTGTATGTAATGTTTGAACTGAGCCTTTGAAATTGTATTGTGAATAAATTGATTTAATTTATTATTGATTTATTATTTAACTAGATTGTACGTAGGTGGTAAGGGGAGAGGCATTTTTTAAAACAACTCTAACATTTCTGTTTTTCTAGTAAGCCCTTGGTTTAGCACTAGGGGGCGGTGGAGCACAGTGGTTGCAGAAGATAATTTCTGCTCTAACATGCCTTGCAGTCGTCCTACATAGAGGGAAGCTCTCTCTGATTGTGTGAAAGTTCATATGACAGATCAGACCATTTACATGTTACTAGCTGTCAGCTTGTGTCCCAGGAGCAGAGAGAAGCTTAAACCAATGCATTCAAAACAGTGAAATGTGTTAAAAACTTTAGTATTATGAAAGTTAATTCAAAAGGCAAATTAATAAAAGTCTCACTTTTTTAATTCAGAAGTTGTTTTTACTCACTTTTGTTTTAAACTCATTGTTTTTTAAATCTTTATGGGCTTTTCCCCTATATTTAAACTGGGGAAGGGGTTAATGCTGAATCTTCTTGAGTAGATCTTATTTGCAATTTCTTTAGATCTTTCATTGTCAGAGTCCATTGGTGACAAGACTAACAAGACAAGGAATTTAAAAATTCCTAAGTCACATAATGTGAAGGGAACAGCTAAAAGTCCATTTTATACCCACTAGTCTTATTTTGGTGTAGGTGGTAAGGGGATCATTTGGGCAAAAAAAAAACCTTTGCTTTTGGTGGTGGGCAGGGGATAGTTTTCAGACTGGCAACAGAAAGAAAGATTCTTTTTTTTCCCCTTTCCTGTCCTCTATATTTAAACTTATTTGATGATAATTAGTTTTTTATTTAGAAGTGGAAGAAAAGGTGCTTTTTATAATATTTTAAAATTGTTCATATTCAATTTTATAATTACTCAGGTTTATTCCATGTGATCCAAGAAGGCAAAACTGGGAGTGGTTGATGAAAGTTAGCAGGATGGAAATTTCAACTCCAGTGTAAATGGAATGATCTCACACTTAGTGGTGGCCTCTGTGGAACTTGCCTCCTCAGAAGCTGGTAAGCTTTCTTGTCACTGGATATGTTCAGGTAGAAGCTGAGTAGTTGCTTACTAAAGGTGCTGCTGAGAGGATTCTTGCCTGGGGAGGGAGGCTGGAGCAAATGACCATTGAGATCCCTTCTCACTAGGTTCTGAGATTCAGACAATTTGGATTAGCTTACAAGTAGAATATTTCTTGATCTTTCCTAGGTTAAAAAAAATAATTGCCCTCTCTGCTTTTGCTGTCCTTTCCAGTGCCTTGGAGTGTATTCTTTGGTGCAATGGGCTTGATCACTGAGTCCCTGGCACCTCTCAGATGTAGGTCAGGAGGAGTACTGCGTGTGTGTTCAAACAAGGAGGATGGCCTGACTGGTGGGCCTCCCTGCTTCCATCACAGAGTGCCACAGTGCACGGACCTGTTACTCTCAGATGGTCAGGTTCTGCTGATGTTCCTCTGTATGACCCTGTGATGTTTGCACCGAGGCTGAGACCAAGTGTTTTTTAAAGTTCCTGCCATGTGCCAGACTCTGCTAGGCACTGGGGTTACAAATGCTTTAAAAGTACAGCGGCCCCTCCTCTCCAGGAGCTTCCCTTCTAAAGAGGGAGATATTCAGAACTACCCCAGGCTAATGTGGGGGTGAGGGAAGGCTTCATGGAGAAGACAGCATTGGAGCTGGGCTTTAAAGGAAACATTTAAAGGAAGCAGATACAAAGACTGGAAGGTGGGAGATAAGTCTAACGAGTTAGAAAGATAGGTTGGGACCAGCTTGTAAAGGGCTTTAAAAGCCAAACAGGAGTATATACTTAATCCTAAAGCAGTGATGGGGTCAGACTTGCTCTTTTGGTTCCCATATGTGTGGGGGGAATGGATTTGGGAGGGAGGAGATTGGAGGCAGGGAGACCAGCTAGGAAGTTATTCTAGTAGGCAAGGTGAGAGGTGATGAGGACGTGAACTGGGGTGGTGACTGAAAGGGGAGAGAGAGTAACATGTAGGCAATGTGGTGGAAATGGCAAGGTTTGGCAGCTGCTGAGCATGTTGGTAAGGGAGAGGATGGTAGACCCCATGACAGAAGTAAACTTGGAAGATGAGTGGGTTTTGGGGGGAATGAGAGTCCATATAAGAAAAATTCAGTGTAATAGTGCACAGTTAGCTTTGGTGTTAGGAAGCCATGCCTCTGAGCCCTACCTCTGACATGCTGGGCAAGTCAGTTAACCCTTTGGTACCTCAGACAATTCTCAAAGGCTAAGTTGCAGATTGGATGTTGATCTGCATTGGTAGAGGAATGTCTCCTCCCTGGGAGTTCCCCAGTGAAATCACAGATGTGATCCAAAATATGTAGTTGGAGAGACAGCCTGGAGAGTTGGTTCTCAGTACATGCATCCTGGAGGGATGTGAGCTAGTTAGGCTCTTAGCTGGTTGGAAGGAAGAGAGTAGGCTGGTTGCATTTGGGAACTTAGGCAGTGTTTTCAAGGGCCCTGAGTTTCAACCTGCAACAAAACCCTCATTTTTGTGTCTTTGAAATTTCTGTTGATGCCCTTAAAAAAAAAAAAAACAACAACCCACTATATTCACAGCCAAGAAAGCACACCATCTATAATAAGGGCATCCTGCATGAAAATAGGAGAAGAGGCAGGTTTGATAATAGAAGGATAGGCAGTCTAATAAGATGAAGTAAATTTCATTTTTTGTGTTCAGTACCTTCTGACTCTCTGACCTATTTGTGTCATGTGGACAGCAAGCCACTTAATGGTTTACAAACTTTTGGCCTTACTAATTTCTTAGAACTAAAGTGTCCTCTGTGCCCATCTTCACACTGTAATCAGGGTCTGTCAAGGTTCATGTGACTTAACTTGGAACATCTTGGCATGGTCTTCCTAAAGTTCCACAAATGTCATAGTTCTCTGGTCTTTTTGCTTATACTCATTAAGAGCAGTGTAAGGTAGGACAGCGAGGTGTCCTGTGACATGCTTCTTATTGCCTTAGAACATGTGATGAAACCAAATCTGCCAGTTTTCTTTTTTGCCTCTCCAAAGAGAACTGGGGAGTCACCCTTCCATTGAACTGCAATTTCATTCCATGTTTGGCTGTTATTTCTATTGACAATATTGATCTTGACATACTTCAATTTTTCTAATGGTGTTTCTATAATATGTGGGCATTTCTTGGATGGCTCTGTGGTCTCATTGATGTAGGCAGCTCCCTTTGCCAATGGAGAGAATTCATCTATGCCTGCCCAGTTGTAACATTCATTCTAAGTCCACCAAGGAGAGTATAACCAATCTCCTAGAGCCCTCTTCTAGATCTCTTGGCCTTATGTGGATACTAATGGAATGCATGGGCTGTCTACAGTTATCCTTTGATGTTATCTCATGACCAATCCATCTTTTTCTTGTCTTATGTTTCTCCAATATTATTTATACTGCATTTCTGCATAATTACTTCTTGGTAATGTGCTGTGGTCTCCTTAGATCCACCATCACTTCTCAGTTTCTCTTTGGTTAACTAATTCTTTGGAGACTGGTATTTTATGACCTACAAGATCATAGGATCATAGACTTAATGATGAAAGGGACCCCATCTCCTCATTTTACAGATGAGGAAACCAAGTCCCAGAGATGTTAAATGATTTGCCAAGTTAGTATCTGAGGCAGAATTGGAACTTGAGTCTTCCTGACTTTGTCTTGTTCTTTACTAGGAGACCTAGCTGCTATATGGCAGCTCAGGAAGAATACTGTCCAAAAGTAGACCTTTGTGTCTCAAAGTCATCAGAAGGCCTGAATAATTTACCCAAGCCAACCCAGCCTACATTCTTCTTCCTTTTCAGCTCTGTGGGTCCATTGCCAGACTATCCACAGTCTCCATCCTAGGTATGTGTCCTGATGAACTAATAACATGGGTTGTCCATCCAACTGCATGTTACAGTCTGGACAATAGGTGTTTTTCTTCCATTTGGTTTTTCTTGTGTAGATAATTAGGATAATTTTGAATGATTCTGGATTTTATTCAGTAGGCTTCATAGTGTTCTGGGGCTTGATGCAGTCAATGCACTGTAATCCACAAACAGAAGCATCTGGAGGACCTTACCACTTCTAGGGAACTCTTCCATTTACATTTTTCTCTGAACAAATCCTTGATGGTGGCAAACAGCTTTGGTCTCTCTCTGTGACCACAGGAAAGTTATGTAATCTCTCAGTGCCCCAGAAAATGCTCTAAGACTAAAAATTATGAATTGCTGATCTGCATGACTGGGGGGAAATTTCATAATGGCAGTTCTGTAAACTGATACAATCACAGGTGTGGACCATGAAAAATAGTGTGTTCTTGCTGCACCCGGTACCTCTCAGCACTATGGAGAAAGTATTTGTAGTACAATATATAATTGTGAGGCTTCTGGGTAAGTCTATAACCCGTTTTGCCTCTCTTGTTCACTGTTCCTTAACCATGACTTCTAAAATAGTAATAATATCTAGCATTTATTTATCAGTTTATGGTTTACAAGTGCTGTCCATGTTATCTCATTCGATATTTTTTCTCTATCATCCCCATGCCGACTTTTTCATTGAAGATTATTAAATAACATACTGATTTAATTTGGACGATCCTTGGAAGCTTCATGGACTTTCTTCATACTCTCATCTCCTGCAACAGCTGTTGACCCATAAACTGTGAGATTATTTTTATGATAATCTTTATGCAAAAACTTATTATGAGCATTGCCATTTGAAATAACCAAATGTCCTGTGAAATGATGTTTTTTGTTGCCTCTGAATTCACAATAAAACCATCTCCATGAGCTTCACCAGCCAACTCCTCTCTTTGCTTCTCCAAGCAGAACTTGTGAACCATGCAGCACTCAGCACAATGCCTGGCATACAGTACGTGCTTAATAAATGCTCGCTGATTGACTGGTTGATTCAGGTGGAAGAGACTGAGCATTCAACTTTGGCTCCCCTGCCCTAGTTCTGAGAGCTACCTGGTCCCAGACAACTCAGTCATGCTCCCGCCTTCTCCACTCCCTCTTTTCCCCCAAGTTCTTTGTCTCTAAAAGTAGTTAAAACAACACCACGTTGGCCTCTGAAATGAGATTGTTCACTGGCTGCACTCACTATGCCTATGACTTCTATGACTTCTCAGACCACAGTTCTCTCCTGGCTACCACTCCGCTCTATGTTGACTTCTCCCGAGGAGTTGGTAAGCTTCCCAAAGGCAGTGACTGCATCTCTTTTATATTTGTATCCCAGGGCTTAGCATTGCTAAATTGATTCCTTGTACCCTCTACTTTCATTGCTGGAACTCTGCCACTAGTACTGTAGGAGCAAAAGATGGGGGTCAGGGGCCAAGGGCACATCTAGCCTAGGGCCATTTTGTATCTTTCTTCAGCCATAGTACTGTATGACCAAACAATTCATCTCCAAGGGGCTAGGGATGAACCTCCCTGGTCCTTGGAAAGTAGACTCATTATGTTACTGTAACCATACTCAAAATTTTTGAAGCAAACTAGAACCTACCAGATATTGAACATTGCTGCCATGCCACCTCAGGCATGGTGATGGACTTTGTGGTTGAAGACTGGACCTGTGATTTCATTGCTATAGGGAATCCATAGATGAGGAAACTCCATCTATGTATGCAGGCCAGCAGTTTCTTTGCAACTTGGAAAATTTACTAGAGCTCTAAGAGGTTAAGTGATTTATCCAAGTTCACATAGCCAGTAAAGGCAGGACTTGGACCCAAGGCTTCCTAGCTCTGTGAGCAGCTCTCTCCCTACCCCACTCACTCCTCCATGCTGCCTGGAGGCTATACTTAGTCATATAATAATGATAATTCACATTTATATAGCACTTTAAAGTTCACCAAAACACTTTCTTCACAATAGCCCTGCGAGGCGAACAGTGCAAGAGTTATCTCTGTTTTGCAGATGAAGAAACTGAGGCTAGGAGTTTCACCTAGAAACTCACCTAGAGTTACACCCTTTCATTGGACTGCAATTTCACTCCGGCCGGTGTCTGCCGCTGTTTGCTGTGCTGCCTCAGCAGACAAAGATCCCATTTTTAAAGAACGCAGAAATTACATTCGTGATTATTGGTTACTCTCAGCACCTTCTGTCCTTTTCTGAAAATGGAAAAGTGCATTTTATTGATAGGTTTTGTCTTTATATCACAGTCACTTCTGCAAACTCCCCACTCCCCTAACCCTCTTGTAATGAAGGAAAACAATGACCTCTGTTCCTTTTAAACAATTTTTTTTGTGTATCTGTTTTTTCCCACCACAATCATTTCTTATTATATGCCCCACTCCCAATTACCCATCCTCCCTCAGAGCAGAGAAACAACAGTCAAGGAAAATCAGCCAATACAGTAAGAGAGCAACAGTGTCTGTGCCTGCGACATTGAACATCCATTGTCATCTGACTCCTGGGATCAATATGGATCATTGCATTTACTCTGAACATAGGTGCCTTTCTGCAGTATGTTCGCCATTGTAGTGAGCATGGGTGGTCATATAAGTCTCTCTGAACCTAAGTGCTAAAAGATCTCATTTATAAAATGGGAAATCATAATTTTTATCATTCGTGCTTGGAAAGCACTTTGCAGTCATCAAATTCAAGAAAGCTAAGCTGACTTTACAGAGCGTTACAGTAACAGAGGAAACAAAATGTTTTCTACATCCTGTTATGTATTGTTCTTTGTGCCTGAAGAGGACATCAATTTATTGGGGTCAAGGTACAGTGTGTCCAACTGTGGCTGATCAGACCTAGATGAGCATGGAATGTTCTACCAGATGTTAGGCACAAAGAGTCCACATGAACATTTGGAGTGGAGATAGCTCTAAAATGATACATCTCACATTTCTTTTGAGTGCCTTCAATTCCGCTTTGCTCATAGAACACAGTGCCTTCTTTGATGTGGGCACACCATGCTGCATTGAATGTACAATCATCTACAGACAAAAAGTTACACACTGTCTTTCCCTCCACTTTAGTCTTGGCTTGTAACTTTTTCAAGTTAAATAATATAGCTGACCTTGATGCCATTTTGTCCTTGCTGAAGATATCTAACAACATTGCTGAAAACATCGTGCTAAACAGCATGGGAGTGAGCTTCGTCCATTATCCAGAACCCATGTAAGCATGCTATTGTGAAACTGGCCTACAAGAGTGATGATCTCCCACAGGCCCTCATGACTAACAGTATCAAAGGCCTTGGTCAGATCAACAAACATTGAATACAGATCTGGGTTCTGCTCTGGGCATTCCTCCTGGAGTTGTTGAGCAGCAAAAAACATATTGATTGTTCCTCAACTCTAAAGTCATATTGTCTCTCTGGTAGATGATCACTTTCTAAATGAAGGATCAGCCTATTAAGGAGGACTCTGGCAAGAATCTTTATTTGGTAATGACTAAGAGAAAGAGCCCCTGTGATTGTGACAGGACAATCGGTTTCCATTTCCTTTATAGAGATGGACAATGGAAGCATCCTTGGTCTAGTGAGGGATAATCTCCTTTTGCTTTGTAACCCAGCAGATTTCATTTAGTTTTTCTATAAGCAATGGCCTTGTAAATCTCAACTGGAATAGAATTAGTGCGGGTACTTTGCCACAGAAGAGCTTGATGGCATCCAAACAGTCAGCCTGAGGTAAACATCAGTGGCTTTAGCACTACTTGATGATGATGTGTTGAGAACACTAGGACCATGTCCTTATCACTAATCAATGCGATCAGTCACTAATTGGCTCCATCAGCACTGAATCCTTGAGATCCACCATAGGTCTTTGGCCTAGAAATAGCCTTCAGGACATCCTAAAAGTGATTTGGATTGTTATTATCAGCATAAAACTGAGTTTCATCTGCCTCCTTAATGAGTCAAGAGTTCTGCATATCTCTAAGCTTTGCCTTCCTTAACTTTTCATGGAGTTAAAAAGTGCCTTTTTAGAGATGAATGAATATCTTACATGAAGAGGTGGCCCTTTGCCAGTGCTAGTTCCTCTACTGCAAAGTAATCCCATTCTGTCTTGTCTCCTCCAGCAAATTTCCCTCTCTATCATCATTCCCACTCTCTCATTTATCTTCATTTTCTCCTCGTCTACTGACTGCTTAACTATTGTCTATAAACATGTCTATGCCTTATCCAATCCTACAAAAAACCTCATATGATCTGTCACCTATGCTAGCTGTTGTCTTCCCTCTCTTCTCTCTTCTGTGCTGGGACTCTTCGAGAAGGTCGCCTACTATTGTAGATGAATGACTCCCCTTCCTTTCTTTTCACTCTCTTCCCATCTCTCTACAATCTGGTTTTCAATCTCATCATTCGTTCCATTGAAACTGCTCTCTCCAAAGTTGCAAATGATCTCTTGATTGCTAATATATATAAATAATCTTTTGATTGCTAAGGATAGCTTCATCCTTCTTGACGTCTCTGGAGCCTTTGACACTGTCAGTCACCCTCTTCTCCTACTACTCTCCCCTAGGTTTCCATGGTGCTTCTGCAACCTGAGTGATTCTTGGCTGGATCTTCATCTGTGTCACACCCCCTAACCACGGGTGTCCCATAGGGCTCTCTCTTGGGCCCTCTCCTCGTCTCCCTCTGTACTACTTCACTTGGTGATCTCCTCAACTCTTACAGTTTCCATTTTCATTTCTGTGCTGATGATTTTTAGAGCAGCTTATCCAACCCTAACCTTTCTCCTAACTTCCAGACTTGCATCTCCAACTACCTTGGATGTCCCATAGTCATCTTAAACTCATCATGCCCAAAATTGAACTTAATTGTTTTTCCCCAACTCTCCCCATTTTCACACTTATTACTTTTGAGGCGACTGCCATTCTTCCTGTCACACAGGATTGCAACCCAGGTGTCCTCCTTTACTCCTCTCTCACCTTTATAAACAATCTGTTGCCAAATGTTATTGATTTTGCCTTCATACAATCTTTCATATATGTTCCCTTTTCTTCTCCAATACTGCAACTATGCTAGTGCAGGTACTCATCATCTTCTATCCAGACTATGGCAATCACCTGATGATGGGTCAGTCTACCAAAAGTCTCTCCCCACTCCAGTCCATTCTCCACTCAACTGTCAAATTCATCTTCCTAGACCACAAATCTGACCATGTGACCAACTCTATTCAATGAACTCTGGTGGCTCCATCACCTTCAGGATCGAATCCTCTGTTTATCATTCAAAATTTCACAACCTGTTCTGGCTTCCTCTTACTTTTCTAGTCTTCTTATACCTTACACTGGCCTCCTCCACATTCCTCACACAAGGCACAACCATTTCGAGACTCCAGGTGTTTTAATTGGCTATTTCCCATACTATTCTTTCTCATCTCTACCTCCAAGCTTTCCTGGCTTCCTTCAAGTTCCAGCTAAAATCCTACATTTTATGAGAACCTTTCCTGATTTCCCTCTGGATGATTTCCAATTTATCCCATGTATAGCTTGTTTGTAGATGGTGGTTTGCATGTGGCCTTCCTTATCAGATTGTCAACTCCTTGAGAGCAAGGACTGTATTTTATCTTTCTTCACATCTCCAGTGCTTAACATGGTGCCTTGGCACATAGTCGGTGATAAATCAATGTATATTAGCTGACTGAACTTAATGGGACCAATACTGTATATGAACTGAGCTAAGTTTTGAGTTTAGAAGAGTATAGAAGACTATAGAGTAGCGTAGAGAAGACTATACCCCAGTGGATAGAGCACCAGCCCTGGAATCAAGAGGAGATGAGTTCAAATCTGACCTCATACACTTACTAGCTGTGTGACCCTGAACAAGTCACCTAATTTCTGATTGCCTCAAAAAAAACAAAAGATAACTATATAACTCAGGGGTATTGGGGAAAATGCTTTTACATTTGTTTTTGCTATATCTTTGAAGTAAATATTGCTTTTTAGTTAAGTGGTTAAATGGACTTGAGTTGGTAGTCACCGATCCATGACAAATGGGGAAACACAGTCAGTGGTGGCTTAACATCTCAGAGTGCCTTAGAACCCTGAGGAGAGATGTAGTTCTCCTGACCCTTAGAAAGAGATGCTAAAACACAGGCATTACATTAGAATGGGTGGTTGTGGGGAGACTGGATTGAGATGAGAGCCACCCTGGTGCTGGTTAAAGACTTGCTCAAATATTTTCTCCCAACTGCTGACACAGGAACACATCCCAGGAAAGTTGCTTGTTGATTTTGGACAAGTGGCCAACTATGAGAATGGGCCTTCCAGGAGCTTGCAGTGGCAAGTGGGCTGGGCCCCAGCAGCCTCATGGGCTGCCCCAAGCTCAAGGCAGAAAGCCGAAGGTTAACCTGATGCTGCCCACAAGGGAGGGGTCAGGGTCAGGGGGGTGGGGGAGGAGGGTGAAGCAGCCTGGATGAATAGTTGCTCCAGAAATTGGAAACCTTACTGAGTTCGATCAGGTCCCATAATAGCATCTGACTTGGCTCTGCCTCTTAATGCCTCAGATCAGTTTCCATGGGGGCTGCAGGGCCTGAAGAACACTCCTGGGATTTAACTTTGAGAATGCCCTTGGAACGCTGATGTTGGTCACAGATAGCACTGGTGTCAGGGCTGGCAAAGACCTTTACTAATAATATTTCACTTTAGGGCTTCACAATGACCTTATTATTACCCCTATTTTATAGATGAAGAAAGCAAGGCTCTAGGGTGTTAAGTGATTTGCTTATAGCTCCTATCAGAGGTGGGATTTGAAAAGAGCCAGTGTGGTGTACACAGCTCAGAGTCAGGAAGCCCTGGGTTCAAATCCCACTTGCTAGTTGTGTGACCCTGAGGGAATCATCCTCCCTGGGCCTCAGTTTCCTTTCCTGTAAAATTAGTGGGTTGGACTTGGTGGCCCCTAATGTCCCTTTGACCGGAGAAGGAAATGACAAACTACTCCTATATCTTTGCTAAGAAAATCCCCTGGACAGTATTGGTGTGATGTGGTCCACAACAAAACAATGAAAACAATGTCCCTCATAATTCTAAATGTATTATCCCATGATCCTAAAATCATATATTTGCTTAGGACTTCAAGCCTAATGTTCTTTATATTATTCTTGCCTACCTGGTGAAGCCTGGGCAAGACACTTGACCTCAGTTTCCTTATTTGTAAAATAGGTGGATAATCTGGCTGGTCTTCCACCTTCTATGATCCTACATGATACTAAATTCCCATAAACTGAGGGCAGGGAAGGGATAGGAGAGGAGGAAGGGGATCCTACAGGATCAATGACCACAGATGGTGCCGACCTCTAAAACTGAATTTATAGAGTGTTAAAACTTCAGAGTGTCTCAGAAATCATCTTGTTTAATCCATATGTTTTACAGGCAAGGAAACTAAAGAGGAAGGGACAAAATTTTAAACAGGTCACACTATGTGCCAGGCACTGTGCTCTGCACTTTATAAATGTTATCTCCTTTGATGTGCACAACAGCAACCCTGCGAAGTCAGTGCTATTATTATCCTCATTTACAGCTGATAAAATTGAGGCAAACAGAGTCTGAGTGACCTGCCAGGGTCATACAGCTGCTAAGTATGTGAGGCTGTATTGGAACTCAGGTCTTCCTGACTCAAGGTCTAGTTCTCTGTCCACTGCACTATTTAGATGCCTAAAGTTTTTTGGTTTTTTGGGGGGTGGGGGAGAAGGTCCCAGTGAGTTAGTGACCAAACTGGGATCAGAGCCTGGCCCCCAGTCTGCCACTCCCCAGTGTGTTGTTTCCTCTCCCTTAGGACCATACCAGGACATGGTGTCCTCTCACACTTCCTAATAATAGCAGCTCTTTGGATCAGATGTAGAGATGGAGGGAGATCTGTCGAATTGCTCATATTCCTGGAGAGCCACCACATTCATGGATTCCTTGTTGACTGTGCTAAGTTGGTCTGGCAAAGGGTAGTCTTCCAGGCTGTCCTCCGCTAAAGGGCTCTCCCCATTCCCATTCACACATTTAGATGATGTACAAGCTCTGCCTGGGCTGGGTTGTATTGGGGAAATTGTGTAAGGCTTTTGATGATCCCTCAAAATCAAAAACTGATTTTTTTTTTAACATGAATGTTCTTCTAGTGATGCTTCATGATATGACTCATGGAACACCAATATCAACATAGAATCAAAATGGTGGGGTGCTTGGAGGACAATGGAGAGCTCTGATGAGCATGAATAGAGTGTGGCATAGCGCCGATGATGACTTGCTTGCCTTCATATTTGATTGTATCAGCAGCAAATGCAGTTTATTTAAATAAGCTAACACACTGGGGGGAAAAGGGAAATAAAATAAAATCCATTGGTTCTCTCACAATTTTAAAAAGAAATCTAGTTGATGCAAAATAGTCACCAAAGTGAAGGGTCCCCCAAAGCACTGAAAGGTGTTCTATTTATTTAGTCAAGTCAAGGGACGGACAGCAAAAACTTAGAGTTCAGTGTAAAACTACCTGGAAGATGAATAATAAATATTAATATAGTTCTTTAAGATTTACAAAGCACTTTACATATATTATCTCATTTTATCCTCCCAATAACTAAGGGAAATAAGTGCTATCGTATCCATTGTATGGATGAGGAAGCTGAGTCTCACGGAGGTAAAGCAGTTTGATTAAGGACGCACAACTAGTAGCATATGAGGCAAGATATGGCTCTAGATCTTTCTGACTCCAAATTCAGCAGGCTATCCACTACATTACCTAGTTCCTGAGAAGGATAATAAGCATTGCTTCATACACTAAAATGTAATGGAGAGCAAACTAATAAGCCTTCTAAGAATTTAACGTGTGGCCAAATAAGATATGCCAAGGGCATCTGTATATGAAAGTAAAAGGACAATAAAGTAGACGTGAAATAGAGCATATCGCAATATGTCCACAGTGATCTACTCTTTTTTGGAGTCGCTAGGTACCACAGTAGATAGAGTGCTAGGTCTGAAGTCAGGAAGATTCATCTTCATGAGTTTAAATCTGGCTTCAGATGCTCACTAGCTATGTGACCCTTGGCAAATCATTTAACCCTATGGCCTCCGTTTCTTATCTGTAAAATGAACTGGAAAGGGAAATGATGAGCCGTTCCAGTATTTTTGCCAAGAAAACCCAGATGGGGTTATGAAGAGTAGGGTACCACTGAACACAACTCTTTGTTTTTTAGCAACTTCATTGAAACCACTTCATGTGGATCCTATGTTTTTAGTGTCCTACATAAGACATGATACTTAGAAGGAAAAAGTTGGGAAATGCAACACAGTCACAAATCTATACGGAAGAAGTTTGTGGGAAAAATGAAACAAATAGAAAGATCCACAGTCATCAGTTTCTGACATTTTAAAGGGGAATATTCCGAAGAGTGGAAAACAGTACAGATAGTATCATTATCACCCTCCCCCCACCACAGAAAAGATAAGAAACCATCAGGAGCCATGAATTCACATGTCCACTTTGTCATTTCTATACAATCTTTTGAGAATGGTCTATGAAGACATTATGCATATCCTTGGTAAGATTATGAGAATGAAAAACTCTACAGAAATAAGGGGATTTAGAGATTGTTACTAGTCATGCCAATAAAATAAAACATGACAATACTACCTAAATTAATTTAAAGATTTAGTGCTATTAAAATCAGTTATTGAGGGGATACTTTTTAGAACCAAAAAAAAATGATAACATTCACTTGGAATAATAAAAGGCCAAGAGAAACAGTGAGGGAAAGATAGGAAGGAAGGGATTACCAGACCTCAAATTATGACAGGAGTCAGTGAAACTCTTTGGTTCTGATTAAGATAAGCCAGAAACAGAACCAATAGAAAACAGTATTTTAGAATACGATAACTGCAAACATAAATTACTGGGAAAAGGGCAACCTTTTTGACAAGAACTTCTGAGTAAACTTGAAGGTAGTCCATAAGAAAAAGAATTAGACTGACACCTTGAATCATCTATTACCATGAACTCAAAATAAATATGTAACCTGAATATAAAAGGCCACCCTATAAAGCAGGTAGAAAATATTATCAGTTATTTCTCACAACTATGGTTATGGGAAGCATTCTTAATCATACAAGGGACAGAAGAGATCATGAAAGATAAAGTGGATAAGTCAAAACAATTTTTTGAAAGTTATCATCCATGCTCAGATGACCAGAAAGCAAGGTAGACTGGTCATTCAGGGAGAGTGGGACCTTAGATGGGCAGCCCGAGTGTCATACTGGCAGGCACTCAGTGTAAAAGGATGGGGCAGAAAGCCTCTGATGAGTTAGGTGGTTCCTTTGTGGGGGGATTTTGAGATGATATCGACAAGCCAAAAACAAGCCGTCATCAAGAATTGATTAAACGCCTAGAAGGCCAGGCATGGTGCCTAGTGCAACTGAGGATATGAAGACGAAAGCAAAAGCAGCACCTGCTCTTAAGAAGACTACATTGTAATGGTGGAGTCAATCCAGAGAGAGACAGAGAGATGGAGAGAGAGACAGACAGAGACAGAGAGACTGAGAGACAGAGACAGAGAGAGACAGAGACAGACAGAGAGAGAGACAGAGACAGAGAGAGAGACAGAGAGACAGAGACAGAGAGAGATACAGAGAGAGATAGAGAGACAGAGAGAGATAGACAGAGAGACAGAGACACAGACAGAGACAGAGAGACTGAGAGAGAGACAGAGAGACAAAAAGAGAGACAGAGACAAAGAGAGAGACAGAGAGAGAGAGAGAGAGAGAGAGAGAGAGAGAGAAATGTGGAAAGACTGCAGTTTACAAGGATGGAGGGAGCACCTCTTAGAACAAGGAGTTCCCTAAAGTCCTTTGATTTTGATCTCCTGCCCTGCACTTTTGAGTCTGTGAAGCACTCAGTTGCACTTGACACCCTGAGAGGAAAGAGGTCAGTGCTTCAACCCCTAAGCAAGACGGATTTCAGGGAGCAACCAGCAGATGGAGGCAAGTGCATTGTCCGCTCCCACGGAGGGTGGTAGAAGTAAATGAGTCATAAAATCCCAGCATCTCAGTGTTGGATGAGACCTCAGAGTTTGTCCACTGCAACCTCCAGTTCCTGACAAGTCGTCATCCAATCTTACCTACTTGTGTGGGGAAGTGATTGGGGGGACTGTGGAGAAATGAGGGGAATACATCGACAATCATGTAATCTACTGGCTCTTTTCTCATCTTTAAATGGAGGCAATAATATTTCACTTCCAAGGTCACAGAGTTCATATGATGAAAGCACTGAATAAACCTTTGATCCTCATGTAAATGGGAGTTGTTACCTTCCCAGGTGACTCATTTTTTTCTAGGACCACATTACGTTTGGGGAAGCCTTTTTTGACATCCAGCTGAAATCTACCCATCCTCAACTTATATCCATTGGTCCTGCTTTGTCCCAAGGAGTTCAAGTAGAGGAAGTCAGATTGTAGCCCCAGAGTTTGACATTTAGGGTCGTGGCTGCTGGAGCCGTGGCTGGAATGTTCGAGTGTTGGAGGTGACATCGAGGGGAAAACATGGGAGTCTGGACAGTAACTTAACAAACTTTTGTCTATTTTTGTTCTTCGGCTCATCAGCCAAGGCCCTCAGGTCACCAGACTGAGGGAGTGATACTTTGGAAAGGGCTGAAAGGATATTCTGGGAGAAAGTTCGGAGAGCTAAGGTGAGGAGGGAAGATGCTCCTTTCCCTGGATCTGGTGGCAGTCTTGTGGAGGGGGTAAGGATGTCAGGAAAGGCTCAGCAGATATGTTAGAGCCAAGGGGGACCTTGGAGGGTCTGTTTTCTTTATCTTCTGGTATCATAGTTCCAGCTACTCCAAGCAATGGTCTTATTCCATCTTTGATTTTCCTTTTGTTCCCAACACAATGACCACCAACCCTCCCCCCTTTCTTATCTCTGACATTCTATGTTTTTTTTAAAAATAGATTTGTATTCCTGCCTTCTGTTTCTTACATCATTATGTACCCCAACAGTTATCCCACATCACAAGTTCTCTCCAGTTAAATTTCCAACTAAAGAAGAGATTTTTGGATGCCACTAGGCACCTCTTGTGTGACAAAGTGCCAGGTGCTGATTCCATCCTGCAGAGATTTACAAGAAAGGGGTTCCACATCTTATACAAAAACTGACTGAAATCTTCCAGGTTATCCCCTTAGGAGATCAAGGATGCCTCCATTGTCCATCTCTGCAAGGGAAAAGAAAATTGGTTGTCTTATAACAGTCACAGGGGGAAGAGGGTCTCTCTCTTGGTCAATGTTGACAGGATTCTTGTCAGAGTCCTCCTAAATAGACTGATGCATCACCTGGAAGATGATCCACAATTATGTGCACATTCCATGTACAAATGGTGAGTAGAATCATCTTCACTAAATTTTTTGTACATTTTTTCATGTTTTGACTTCAGGGTGGGATCCTGGCCTGCTGTAGCAATCAGGCCAAGCCTGGCTGAAGCAGACAATTTTTAGGGCACCTTTTCTAGCCCCTTCCTCATGCCAGGAGGGGAGCAGTGCAGTCCTTAAAAAAGACTGCTCAGACACCCAAGAAGCTGCCAAATCCTACTGCTTTGATTCAGTGAGAAGACCTTATGGTCTGAGCCACCTGTGTGGTTGTGACTCCAGCTCCCAGTGTATCCATACCTGCTACTTCATCACACATTCACTGACACAAGACTTTGAGGTCAGTAAAATAACAAGATAGTAAAATAGTAACGTAGCAAAAATAAATAGTAGTAAGTATTACTATAATATAAAATAAAATATAATAAAGAATATCAATAATAAATAATAGTAAAATAGTTGAGTAGCAAAATGATAAAATTATTGAATAGTAAAATAATCAAATAATAAAATGGTATGGGTGATGCTTTTTTTTTAAATTTGTTTATTTATTTAAATTTTTTACATTCATTTTCACAAATTTTTGGGTTCCAAATTTTCTCCCCTTTTATCCCCTCCCCCCACCCCAATACCCCAAGCAATCTAATTTTCCCTATCTCCAATCTGCCCTCTCTTCTGTCATCTCTCCCTTCTCTTGTCTCCATCTTCTCTTTTCTCCTGTAGGGCCAGATGACTTTCTATTCCTCCTTAACTGTATGTCTTCTTTCCTAGTTGCAACAACAATACTAAACAGTTGTTCCTAAAACTTTGAGTTCCAAATTCTCCCCATCCCTCCCTCCCCACCCATTCCCTTTGGGAAGGCAGGCAATTCAACATAGGCCATATCTGTGTAGTTTTGCAAATGACTTTCTATTCCTCCTTAACTGTATGTCTTCTTTCCTAGTTGCAACAACAATACTAAACAGTTGTTCCTAAAACTTTGAGTTCCAAATTCTCCTCATCCCTCCCTCCCCACCCATTCCCTTTGGGACAGTAGGCAATTCAATATAGGCCATATCTGTGTAGTTTTCCCAATGACCTCCCTGATAGTCGTGTTGTGTAAGACTAACTCGATTATCATCCCTCCTAACCTGCCCCTCATTGTTTCTCTTCTGTCTTTTGATCCTGTCCCTCCCCAAGTGTTGACTTCAAATTGCTCCCTCCTCCCTTTGCCCTCCCTTCCATCATCCCCCCCCTTGCAATATCTCTTTCTCCCCCACTTCCTTATACTGTAAGATAGGTTTTCATACCAAAATGAGTGTGCATTTTATTCCTTCCTTTAGTCAAATGTGATGAGGGTAAACTTCTTGGTTTTTTTTTGTTTTTTTGTTTTTCTCAGCTCTCCTCTTTTTCCCTCCACTAAGAAAAACTCCTACCTGCCTCTTAAATGACATATAGTTACCCCCTTCCCTTTCCCTCCCCCTACATTTCTCTCTCACCATTTACCCTAGTTTCTTTTAAGGTATGGTCCCATCCTATTCAATTCAATCTGTGCTCTCTATCTCTGTATGTGTGTGCATGTGTGTATGTGTGTGCATGCGTGTACATGTGTATGTGTGGTCCCACCAACTACCCAGATACTGAAAAGTTTTAAGAGTTACAAATATTGTCTTTCCATGTAGGAATGTAAACAGTTCACTCATGGTAAGTCCCTTAGGACTTCTCTTTGCTGTTTACTTTTTCATGCTTCTTCTCATTCTTGTGTTTGAAAGTCAAATTTTCTTTTCAGCTCTGGTTTTTTCATCAAGAATGATTGAAAGTCCTCTGTTTCATTGAAAGACCATATTTTCCCTTGAAGTATTATACTCAGTTTAGCTGGGTAGGTGATTCTTGGTTTGAGTCCTAGTTCCTTTGCCAACTAAAATTTCATTCTCCATAGGAAGCCTTGTCTGCTGTTTTTATTATTGCCGTTTAGTCTTTCAGTTGTTTCTGACTCTGTGACTCCACGGCGCTCCACGCCCTTCTGTCCTCCACTATCTCCTGAAGTCTGTCCGAGTTCATCTCTGTTGCTTTCAGGACACCATCCATTCATCTTATCCTCTGCTGTCCTTTTTTCCTTTTGCCTTCAGTCTTTCCCAGCATCAAGGTCTTTTCCAATGAGTCCCATCTTTTCATTGTGCAGTGGAAGTATTTAAACTTTAGCTTCAGTATTTGACCTTCCAATGAATAGCTTTAATTAATTTCTTAAAGTACTGACTGATTGGATCTCCTTGCTGTCCAAGGGACTCTCAAAAGTCCTCCAGTACCACAAATGAAAAGTGTTGATTCAGTTTTTCTTATAGTCCTACTCTCCAAGCTATGCATTGCTACTGGAAAAACCACAGCTTTGACTATATGGACTTTTATCAACAAGGTGATGCCTCTGTTTTTTAGTCTGCTGTCCAGATTTGCTATAGCTTTCCTCCCAAGGAGCAAGAGTCTTTTAACTTCATGGCTGCAGTCATTGTCTGCGCTGAACTTTGAGCCTAAGAATATGAAATCTGACACTACTTCCATTTCTTCTCCCTCTGTTTGTCAGGAAGTGATGGGACCATTTGCTAAGATCTTAGGTTTTTTGATGTTAAGCTTCAAGCCAGCTTTTACACTCTCTGCTTTCACCCTCATCAAGTGGCTTCTTAATTCCTCTTCACTTTCTGATCCCAGAGTGGTATCATCTGCATAGCTGAGATGGTTGATATTTCTCCCAGCAACCTTAATTCCAGCTTTTAATTCATCCAGCCCGACATTTCACACCATGTACTTTGTGCATAAATTAAATAAATAAGGTGGCAATGTACAGCGCTGTTGTGCTCCTTTCCAAGTTTTAAACCAGTCAGTTATTCCATGTTTGGTTCTAACTGTTGCTTCTTCATCTGCACACAGGTTCCTAAAGAGACCGGTAAGATGATGTGGTAGTCCCATCTCTTCGAGGACTTGACTCGTATGGTCAATGAAGCAGAAGTAGATGTTTTTCTAGAACTCCCTTGCTTCATCCATAATCCAGTAAATGTTGGCAGTTTGGTCTCTAGTTCTTCTGCCTCTTCAAAAACCAGGCTGCTCTTCTGGTAATTCTTGGTTCACATATTTTTAAAACCCAGCTTGCAGAATCTTAAGCATAACCTCTCTGGTATGTGAAATGAGTGCAATTGTTTGGTAATTTGAATATTCCTTGGCATTGCCCTTCTTTAAGATTGGCATGTAAACTGAAATTTTCTCCCAATCTAGTGGCCACTGTGATGTTTTCCAAATTTGCTAGTATATTAAGTGCAATACTTTAACAGCATCATCTTTTAGTGTTTCAAATAGCCCAACTGGAATTGCCTTATTTTTTTGTATTTTTGAATTTATTTTTAGATTTAGACATTCATTTCCACATAATTTGAGTTCCAATGTTTCTCACCATTTTCCCCTTCCCTCCACCCCATAATACCTTGCATTCTAATTACCCTTTCCCTCAATGTATCCTCCCTTCTATCACACCCCACCCTTCCTTTATCCCCACCCATCATCTTTCTTTTCTGTTTCTAATTTCCCAGTTATATGCAATAATAATTCTCAACATTCATTTCTAATACTTTGAAGTCCAACTTCTCTTGCTCCCTCCCTCCTTATCCATTCCCACTGAGAAGGCAAGAAATCCAATACAGGCTATATATGTGTCGTTTTGCAAAACATTTCTATAATAATCATGTTGTGTAATACTAACTGTACTGCCCTCTATCCCACCCTGTCCCCCCTTTTTTTATTCTATCATTTGACCTTGTCCCTTCCCAAAAGTGTTTACTTTTAGTTATTCCTTTCTCCTATTTGCCCTCCCTTCTATCATTCCCCTCACCCCTCTTGTCCCCTCCTCCCCTACTTTCCTAGATTTTCATACCAAATTTGGTGAGCACATTATTCCCTCCTTAAGCCATATATGAAGAGGGTAAACTTCACTTTTGCCCTCTCATGCTCTCCCTTTTCTCCTCCATTGAACAAGATTTTTCTCATCTCTTGAATGAGTTATAGCCTGCTTCATTCCATTTTTTTCCTTTCTCTTTCTGGTATTTTCCTCCCTCACCCCTTAATTTTTATTTTTTTTATGGATATCATCTCTTCTGATATAACTCAACCTGTACTCTGTATGTGTGTGTGTGTGCATGCGTGTGTGTGTGTTCATGCATGTGTGTGTGTATGTGTGTGTGTAACGTCTCCAACTACCCAAATGCTGAGAAAAGTCTTGAGTGTTACAATTATCTTTCCATGTAGGAATGTAAACAATTCAGCTTTAGAAAGTCTTTTTATGATTTCTATTTCCTGTTTACCTTTTCATGCTTTTCTTGATTCTTGTGTTTGAAAGTCAAATTTTCTATACAGTTCTGGTATTTTCATCATGAATGCTTGAAAGTCCTCTATATCATTGAATGATGATTTATTCCCTTGAATATTATACTCAGTTTTTCTGGGTAGGTGATTCTTGGTTTTAATCCCAGTTCCTTTGACTTCTGGAATATTCTATTCCAAGCCCTTTGATCCCTTAATGTAGAAGCTGCCAGATCCTATGCTATACTGATTGTATTTCCACAATACTTGAATTGTTTCTTTCTAGATGCTTGCAATATTTCCTCCTTGACCTGGGAACTCTGAAATTTGACCACAATATTCCTAGGAGTTTCTCTTTTCAGGTCTCTTTCAGGAGGTAATTGGTAAATTCTTTCAATATTTATTTTTCCCTATGGTTCTAGAATATCAGGGCAGTTTTCCTTGATAATTTCATGGAAGATAATGTCTAGGCTCTTTTTTTGATCATGGCTTTCAGGTAGTCCCATAATTTTTAAATTGTCTCTCCTAGATCTATTTTCCAGGTCAGTTGTTTTTCCAATGAGATGTTTCATATTATCTTCTATTTTTTTAAACTTTTGGTTTTGTTTTCTAACTTTTTGGTTTATCTGATAGTCATTAGCTTGCCTGAACTCAATTCTCTCTTTTAAAGAACTATTTTATTCAGTGAGCTTTTGAACCTTCTTTTCCATTTGGCTAATTCTGCTTTTTAAAACCTCCTCATCCTATTTGACTTTTTGGACCTCTTTTCCAATTAAGTTAGCCTCTTTTTAAAGGTGTTATTTTCCTCAGCATTTTTAAAATTCTCCTTTAGCAGGCTGCTGACATGCTTTTCAAGCTCTTCCATGGCCTGAACCCATTTCATATTCATTTTGGAGGTACTGGAGGCAGAGGCCTTGACTTCCTCTGACAGTATGCCTTGTTCTTCCTCATCTGAAAGGATGGAAGGAGACACTTGTTCACCAAAAAAGTAGCCTTCTGTGGTCTTATTTCTTTTCCCTTTTTTGGACATTTTCCCAGTCAGTTACTTGACTTCTGAATCCTTTGTCAAGAAGAAGGCTGAGGTTCAGATCAGCTGCTCAGTTCCGCCAGAGGCTTTAAGCTGAACTGCCTAGACAATGTACCCAGGCTGCTTCCATGTAGCTGCCCACCGCCTGCTGCTGCCGCCACCTGGGGCCAGTGCTGGGGGAACCCCATTCCCCTTCCTCCCAGCTGGGAAAACCCTCCCACAATGACCTTTGGAGCTTTCTTTGTTGCTTGTGGGTTGAGGGATCTGGGACCCTCCCTGCTGGGAATTCTGCCCCTGAGATCTGTTCAGGTCCTGTAACTCCCAGTGCCAGGGCTGGGGTCCACTCTGCTCGGTGTCCCATGAGATAGACCTTTCCTGTCAGCCTTTCAGGTTACTTTGGGCTAAAAACCTCTTTCACTCTGTTCTTCTGTGGCTTCTGCTGCTCTAGAATTTGTTGAGAGTCATTTTTTACAGGTATTTTGTAGGCTATGGGGGAAGCACTAGAGTATATGCATCTTTCTATTCCGCCTTCTTGGCTCCACCCCAAATTGCCTTGTTGTTAAGCAATACTTCCCCAGGCCCACTTTACTTCATTCTCTAGGAGCTCTGGCTCTAGATCAGCAACCACACCATCATGCTTATCTGTGATGTTAAGATCTTTCTTGTGCAGTTCTTCTGTATATTCTTGCCACCTTTTCTTAACCTCTTTTACTTCTGTTAGGTCCCCACAATTTTTGTCTTTTACCATGCCCACTTTTGCATGAAACTTTCCCTTGATATCTCTAATTTTCTTGAAGAAATCTTATCTTCCGCTTTCTATTGTTTTCTTCCATTTCTTTGCTGCTCATTTAAGAAAATCTTCTTAACTCTCCTTGCCATTCTCTGGATTCCTATATTTAGGTGGGTGCATCTTTCTCCCTTTCCTTTTGTTTTCCTTCTTTCCTCAACTGTTTGTAAAACCTCATCAGTCATTGTGTTTTCTTGCTCTTCTTTTCCTTTGAAATGTTTTCTGTTGCTGCCTCCTGTACCATATTGCAAACTTTGTCCATCCTTTGTTAGGCACCCTGTCTGCTAGATTGATCCCTTAAATCTATTCATTACTTTCACTTCATTTTTATAAAAATATTACTTAGGTCATACCTAGATAGTCTGATGGTTTCTCCTCCTTTCTTCAATTTAAGCCTGAATTTTGAAATAAGAAGCTTATGATTTGAATCACAGTCAATTCCAGGTCTTGTTTTAACTGACTGCATAGAGCTTCTCCACCTTTGGCTGCACAGTGCGGAATTCTGATTTCTATATTGACCATCTGGTGGTATTTATGTGTAGAGTTGCCTTTTAGATTGTTGAAAAAAGAGTGTTTGTTATGACTAATGAGTTATCTTGGCGAAACTGTATCAGTCTCTGTCCTGTTTCATTTGGTACTCCAAAACTGCCTGTTATTCCAATTATCTTTTGATTTCCTTCTTTTGCATTCTAATCCCCTATGACAAAGCCTTCTTTCCTAATTCCTCTTAATTCTAGTGCCATCTCTCTCTTAATTATTTCCTATTTATTCTATATAAAGCTTGTTTGTACACAGTTGGAGATGCAAGCAGACAGTCTGGGACAGGTGCAGAGATAGTCATTTAATCGATGGGAGCTAATGAGATCACCAAGTGAAGTACTATATAGGGAGAACAGAAGAGGTCCCAGGACAGAGCTATGGTTAACAGGAGGGAGTGGGAGGAGGATCTAGCAAACGGGACAGAGAAGGTGTTGTCACAGAGGGAGGAGGAAAACCAGGAGAGAGAGAAGAGAGAGAGAGAGAGAGAGAGAGAGAGAGAGAGAGAGAGAGAGAGAGAGAGAGAGAGAGAGAGAGAGAGAGAGAGAGAGGAGAGAGAGAGAGAGAGAGAGAGAGAGGAGAGAGAGAGAGAGAAAGAGAGGTATCACAGAAACCTAAAGAAAAGAGAGTATATAATTAACAGAGTAAATGGCTGCAGAGAGGTCAAAAAGAATGAGAACTGAGAAAGGATCATTAGATTTGACAATTAAGAGATCACTGGTAAATTTGAAGAGAGCAGTTTTGGTGGAGGGATGAGGTCAGAAGCTAAATTGTAAGAGTTTAAAAAGAGAGTGAGAAGAGAGAGTGGAGGCAACCTTTTCAAGGAGTTTAACAACAAAGGGAAGAAAAGATATAGGGCCATAGTTAGCAGAGATGGATCAAGGGAAGGCTTTTTCATGACAGGGGAGACATGGGTGTGTTTGTGGGTATAAATGAATGAGCCAGTAGAGGGAAAGATTGAAAACAAGTGATAGAATAGGATTGAGAGAGGGGGCAATCTGCTGGAGGACATGGAATGGAATAGGATTTCTTGAACAAGTAGAAGGGTCTGTCTTGGTAAGGAGTAACACTACCTCTTTACCCTGTGAGACAGGGTAAAGGAAGAGATATTGGCAGAAAGCATTATAGAAATATTAATATTTCCTCTTCAAAAAGTAAGGGGATGGTTGGTAGATTTTCTCAGGCCACAGGATAATCAGGTTAAGGATTTACAGAAATTCTGTAGGAATAAAGAGACCTCACTTTCCAAAGCAATGGTAAGAATTGACAATAGGTGTACAGCACTGGATTTGTTGAATGTAGCTTAAAGTGGTATTTTTTTTTGACAAAGCTTATGAAATACCAAGAGAAGAATCACTCAAAGAATGCTCCATGGGTGACATTCGCATGAGTTCAACCAATACTGCTCCAACAAAGAAATGTCAAATAAATGGCTGAGTCATGCACATTTGTTGATAGAAATGGTGGGTGGGAACGGATAGTTAGGTAACAATTCTCAATCAGACATTGCCACCAGAAATGATAGAAATGTTATTCTTAAGGAACCCAGACTTATTGATTGGTGCAGACTTACAGATTATACAATGAAGTGGTGAAAACTATGTACTAAATTATAGCAGGCTGCACAAATTTAGCATCGATTGGAAAAGGCACAGTTGAGTGACTAGAATTATATATCAGAAGCTCTCTATCCTTGATAAACTAACAGATGATAAATCCCAGTACTACAAAACTACCTACTCCCTGCCCCAAATATCTTGGAGAATTCTGTGAATAAAATGTCCTGGAATAAAAATATTATTATTGATAGAAACAATTGTGGTCAGTAATTTCCTGGACATAGCATCAATGTATACAAATTTAGGAACAGCGTTTTAAGAGATGTCACCATACTAAATATTCATAATATCTAAACCTCATGAAATGAAAACTTAAAATATAGGGACCTAGCAGAAGAAATTAAAACCACACGAGAATAGAATGAGATATACACTATTGCTCTCATTCTGATTGCCATTGGAGTTGTTTAGAAAATGCTTTCAGCAGGCAGTAAGAGATGACCTGATGTGAACGAGTGAATGGAAAAATTATTTATATAAGTACTTACCAAATTTAAGGCACTGTACTAAGTGTTGAGAATAAAATTACAAAGGCAAGCCATTCCTTGTCCTCAAGAAGCTTGTATTATAATGGGAGAGATAATACGTATAGAGAACTGGTGGTCAGGGAGGGGAGTTATGGTCTGGGAAGTCTCAGAGATGGTGGATTCTTCATTGACATCCCCTTTTCTAGAACAGTGTAGTATTGGTTTGATTTTAATTTCTATGGCAAGAGATGGGAAATGGGGAGTGAGATACATGTATAACAGTAGGGCAGAAAAACAGCAAGGATAAAGAAGTATAATGGTTCAGTTTGGGACTGGAGGGGAATTTCCCCAGTGAGAAAAAGAGGGTTGCAAGATGAGAGTTCTGGGTGGAAGGTACAACCGCTTCCCCTTGAGTAGAAGGATAGCCTGGGGTGGGCAGAGAAGCAGCTCCTCTTATTCTCCTGGATGATATTCCTCATAATATAAAATATAAATGAAAATAGCAGTATAAGGAAGGGATGGATCCAGTCAATTAATCAAGTAGACCACTCCATCTATAGTAACTACCTTAATCAGGTGGTAATGTGTCTATTTAATCAGTTGATCAATTAACCTAAGGCATCAAACTATGTTTGAGCAACCCAGTTGATTGACTGGGTAAGAGTGAAGTGATGCTGGACAGGAACCAAGTATTGGTTGATAGTCCTCAGTCACTTCCTTTGGGTCTGAAAATAGCAAGCCAGTTTGGAACTTGAGCATTTGAGTGTCTGTCATCTTAGAGGAGAGAGCAGTGACAGCCAAATTCCAAGTGAATCTGGAGAGAGAAGGAGAAAGTATCCACTGCCCTCCACCTCCTTGACTGGAAGATGACCACGATGGTGAACTTTGGAAGTTTGAAGGATTTGAACTTCTTATCTTGGGACAGCAGCACTGGTCATAGTGTTTGCCCTAGGAGCCAAGGACAAACTAGACCCATTGAGGAAGGACAGGTTTGAGACTCTACGAGGATCTCAGAAGATCCTTGTAGGCATCTCCAGCATGGCTAAGGAGAATGTGTACCAAAGGGAGGGGAAAAAAAAAAAACGTTCCAGTAACCAGGAGTTGTGAATATCTTCTTCTGTTTTATATTATCTAAACTTGTATGTACTTGTGGCAGAGTGTACCTCCAGTTCTAGGGGATGTTTGTACTAAACATTCTTACTGTAGCACTTTAGTATATACTTGTTTCTAAAATCTAATTAAGTGTGACTGACTGATATCCACTGCTAATCATTGAAATATGCTGGTAGGGGCTTGTTTGATATCGCTAGAACTGTCCCCATCCAAGTCAAGGTAAAAAACTTTTATTAAGTAGTACTTGCTATGTGCCAGGAACTGTGCTAAGTAAAGGCTACAAAGAAAGGTAAGAAAAGAGCTCCTGCTTTCAAGAAGCTTGGAATCAATGCTGAAGACGATGTGCAAACAATACAATTAATAATGTGATATTGATCCATAATATTACAGTCCCTCAGGTCCACAAACCTGGAAGCTTGAGGGAATGAGTGGCAGCTGCCCTCTGCGAATCTTACCTCTAAGTGTGAGGAAGTCAAGGTTGGGGAGTAAATCTGGAGGACCTGCTGCCGGGGAAGATTGACTTGTCCCAGTTCTGTTTCTTTCAGAACCCCCATAAAAAAGTTTTTTCTACTTTGTAATGGGCTGTTAAGTGGCACTGCCCATTACAAAGTAGTAAAAGCTTTATCTAACACTTTAGCTCTGCGACCATGGATTGCTTCACTTTTCTGAGTCTTTATCTATAAAATGGGGACAATTATACCATGGTACTTAGCTTGTTGGGTTGTTGTGAGGTTCAAATGAGGAAACATACCAGGTGTTTCCAAAGTCTTTAATATCTTAAAGCTACAACAAGATATTAGGAATATCTCATATATGTAACGCACTTTGGAAGTTGGAAGGCCTTATGTAAATGTCAGTCCTTGTTCTCTTTCTTATTAACCATCTTAGTCTTTTCAGCTTTTTTATGGAGTTCCTCTGCCCAATTTTAAGAAAAGAGACTTTATTTCTTGCCCTTTTCCTCTTCCCTCCTATTTTCTTTTAAAGAATTTCTTCCCACAAATATCTCTTCTTTATATTTTCAATGCTCCCTTGTGCTACCCAGAGACTTAAGAGTTGTAGTGGCCTCTTACCTTCTCAGAGTGTGTAAACACTGAGTCATCCACCCTTTTGTTGTATTTCTGTCTTCAATTCTAGATTTCTTTCTTTAGTTTCTTGGCTTTATCAGTTTGCATGTCAAAGGTCCATTGGCCAAATCTGATAAGAGATGCCCCATCTCACATCTGTTCCACACCCTGCCAAGAGGAAGGGATGTAGGTTTCATTCTGTCATGTGAGGCCCAGATTGACCATTGCATTGACCAGTACTCGTCCTGATATCTTTTAATGCTGCTTTCATCGTGGTCTTTTTCTTGGCTATTTTCCTCAGCAATAGTTCGTACATTTCCTTCAAAGAATTTTTCATTTTTTATTGTTTCTAATAGCACAATAATACTGTTACATTAGACAACTGATGGGCACCCTATGTATCTAATTTTTTGCTACTACAGAAAGTGCTGCTATGAATGCTCTTGTCTCTATGGATCTTTCCTTCTGTCTTTGACCTTATTGGGGCACATATCCATTACTGGGTCAGAGGATACTTTAGTTTAATTATCCTTTTAGTAGTATAGTTCCAAATTGTTTTCTAGGATGGTTGTACCAATTCACAGCTCCACCAACAATCCCTCCTCCACAAGAATGGCCTCTTCACCATTTACCAGATGGGGCTTTTGCCATCTTTGTCTTTTTTTATCTTACCACATCTTGGGAACAGGTTTGTTGAGTCTGATGGGGTGCTCATTAATATTTGAATTTCTTTCTCTTAGCTGCTTTCAAAATTTTTTCTTTGATACGAACGTGGCGGAGGCAAACTTAGGGTTCCTTTTTATCATAACCCTCTCTATTGTACTGGATTGCTCACTGCCTTCTGTTTCTAATACCTTCAGGCATTTTTACTGTATGATTTCCTGGAATATAGTATTCAGATTATTTATTTCTTAGTATATTTCTGGGAGACCAATAATTCTCAGATTGCCTCACCAAACTCTGGTCTCTCCTTCATCTGTATTTTGGTTTGTAGAGATGTGAAATCTTCCAATTTTGCCATTTCTAATTTTTTTGTGTTGTTTACTTTTGTACTGCCACTTTTTTGTTCTGCCTGAATTCCTTTAATTCTCAGAATTTCTGTTGCTTCATTAATATTTTCTGTCATCTCTTCCATATTGTCTTTTCTCATTTTTGTCTTTGATTCTTCCTTCATTTATCTTGATTTCAATCTTATTTATGCCAGACACTCCTTTATATCTCTTGGGAGGTGATGGGGGATTGGTGAATGGAAGCCCCATCCGCTGAGCGTCCTCAAAGTTCTGCCTGCTGCACATGCATGTAGAGAATGATGAAGAAGTCTGGTTTGGGGCATGAAGAATGAAAAGGTACTGCTCTCCAATTTCAGAGCATGTAGAAGTATTAAGTTTCTGGTCTGCTTACAGCATGATGAAAAAAGACTATTTTGTTTGGCTGCTGAACTAGAATTGAAAGGCCAGTGAAAGACACCTAAGCAACAAGATAAGACAGTAGGTAGGACTCTGTACCTAGAGTCAGGAAGACCTGAATTCAAATCTGGATTCAGATACTTACAAGCTGTGTAACCCTGGGCAAGTCACTATACCTCTCTCTCCCTCAGTTTCCTCAACTGCAAGATGGGAATAAAAACAGCACCCTCCTCACAGGATTGTTATGGGGATCAACTATCCCAACTTTAAAAAAAGGGAGATGGAGTTGGATTCCTGGAAAAATTCCAGAATGTATTTTTTTTACATACTTTTTTATTTTGAAAAAAATACATTTAAATCAGCAAAATTTGCCTCCCACCCCAACCCTGCCTCTCTTGGTAATGAATGATCAAGACTCCTGTTACAAACATGTATGGTCAAGCAAAACAACTTTTCACCTCGGCCATGTCCAAAAAGTATTTGTCCTGTTTGTACTATAAGACCTTTACTTCTTTACCACGAGGCTAGTTATATATTTCATCGTTAGTAATTTGGAATTGTGATTAGTAATTATACTGATCAGGATTTCTCAGTCTTTCAAAGTCGTTTGATTTTATCATATTGTTGTCACCGTATACATTGTTCTGATGTTTTCGCTCTGCATCACTTCCTACAAGTCTTCCCAGATCTTTCTGAAACCATCGGAATTCATAATTTCTTTGTTTTAACCAGTTTTATACCAATTTTATACCATTTATATACCAATAACTTGTTTAATCATCCCCTAACTTATGAACAGATTCCTATTCTTTGCCATCTTAAAAAGAGCTAGTAATATTTTTGTATATCCTTAGAGTTTATTTTGCTTAGGATTAATCTCTCCTCCCTCTAACTCCTCCTTCTTTTCTCTTTTTCCCTGTTAAGGGAGACAGATGTATTTCTATACCCAGATCAATGGGGCTATATTCTTCCTTCCTTTGACCAGTTCAGACAAGTGAAGTTCAAGGGCCAGCAGTTGCCCTCCACCCCCTTCTGTATTTGTTTTTTGTTGACCCTTCTTTCAGAAGAGTACTGTCTACTTGTGCCCTCTCATTATGTGAGATAGTTTTTCCTTCTCTTCTTCCCCCAGTCCCCTGCTCAGTATAGCAACAGGATTTGGTGTTGCAAGACTGAGAAAGAGATGGAAGAACAACAGACTAAAATCAGATCAAGAAATTCCAGAGTTCTTGAACACGAAAGAGGTGTCTTTGTGGGTGATGTTGGCATCAAGGGTATGACCAGCTCTGTGTGTAGCTGAGGTTGTGTGGAGGAGTCAGTCCTGGGAAATGAGCAAATTGAGGAACTAAGAGGTAAGAGTGTTTGAGGGAGTATATTAAATGAAATTATATATAATTTATATGTATAATATATGAGCATATATAATGCATATATATAACACATGATTATAAATTATATTATATTGAAGTCCCCTGCATACTATGGGAAAAAGCATGAAAATTGGGGAGATAGGAAGGAGACAAAGACCAAATGCTATCTGCCTCTTGGCTTCCCTGATTTCTTTCAAGTGCTAGTCAAAAGCCCTCCATCTACTAGAAGACTTTTCTTCTTCCCCTTAATTCCTGTGCCTTCTCTGTTGATTCTTTCCTATTTATCCTAAATATAGCTTGTTTGTACAGAGTTGTTTGCATGTGATGTCCCCCATACGACTGGACTTTTCAAGAGCAGATGTTATTTTTTGTTTTTCTTCTTGTCTCCAGTGTTTAACACATAGGAGTAGGTGTTTAATGAATGTTTATTGACTGGTTGACGAAACCAAGTGCAGAACTCATTGAGGAAAGAAAGGAGAGTCCTGGAGTTCAGTAGGCAACAGCTATCACTCTTCTGAGTGATATGAGGGCACGAACATGTGTATATGTATGTGGGTAAAATGGTTGCCACACTAAAAAAAGTAAAGACAACCCACACCAAAACCTTATATTTCCTAATGAAATTTGTTAAAGGATATATTTTTTAGCAGATGGAAGCCCCAGGAAGGTCACAGATTGGGATTGCTGCAAGTGTTTGAGTCTGACCTTGAAATGTCCATGCACTCATTCTGGGAAGCAACTCTTCTTGCAATGGCAATGCTGAAGATAGCTCGACAACTTTCTTTTTTATTTCTTATGGTTCTCATCTCTGAATTTTTGAAAGGATACTCCTTTAACTTCTTCACTCCTGGGAATTCTAGGCCAGTGGTTACTTAGATGGGAAAGGAGTAGGGTGAGAAATAGTCTTGGAATACTCATTTCTCTTATCTTTACTCAAAGTCCTTTAATAAGGGAATTCCAGACTCCATTATCTGTGATCCCAGAACTCAAGATATGAAGGATGATACAAGAGTCTTCCATTAGTGTTGAGATGGATGCATCTTTGAAACCCTCAGTTTTAGAAGCAGGGAGAAATCTCAATTGTTTAGGAGTGTAAGGCAAAATAGTAAGAAGAAATAAAATTGTGGGAGTTTGCACTTGACCCTTGCCAGGAAAATGAGCTTGGGATAGCTTCTCAGATGAGAAGAAAAAGAGCCTTTGATCAAGCAGTATATGACGTTTTCTTGGGATGCTACTAGGTCCTAGAAGGTAGATTTTCTATAAAGGAAAAAAACATCTAAAATGAATTCTTTATAGGATCATTGATTTAAAACTGGAAATGACTTTAGGGGCCATGAAATACAATGCCCTCATTTTACAGATAGGGAAGCTGAGGCAGAGAGGCAATGTGTCTTGCCTAGGGTCACAAAGCTAGAAAGTAGCTAAGGCAGGATTTGAACTCGTCTTCCTGATGCTAGGCCCAGCATTATAACATTAGGGAAAGGTGGAATGGGATCCCAACTATCAAAACAGCTATATACAAGTATGTATCCATATATATCCATCCCTTGTTTCATCTAAATTCTACATGAAGCCTCCCTAGGTGCTAGTGTTCTCCCCTCAATAATTTGCCTTGTATTTATTGGTATACATTATAAATAAATATGTGTGGATGTACATGTAAATATTCTTTAGATTGGCAGCTCCTTGAGGTCAGGAACTGTCTTTAATTTTCATTTTCAATCCTAGCACTTAGCACAGTGCCTGGCACACCTTAAGAACTTAATAAAAGCTTGTTGACTGACACCTAAAATTCCCTCTTTCTACAAGAAAATTTTCTAATCCCCCATAAGGTGAAGGCCTTCTCTCTGAGATTTTCTCTAATACATCTGGTCTAAAACTTGATCGTGCCTCTTTGTTTGCATTTTATCTCCGTCATTAGGTTGTGAGCTCCTCGAGGTCAGGGATTGCCTTTTGGCTTTTCCTTATATCCCCAGGACTTTACTCTGTGCTTGACTTGAGCTTAGTAGATATGAGCTCATGACTGCCTCTGTGGACTCAGGCATGCATTTTGGATCAGGATCTCTCCTGGGGAACCTAGACTCCAGTGAGAAGGGACTCCCTTGTCTCCTATTCTTTGACTTTTTCAATTCCCCATGCTGGCACACTGTGGACGAGTTTACTTATGCCTTATATCCAAAGGCATGGCCCCCAAATCAAAGTGGGGAGTATAAAGGTACTCTGTGTGTAATATGTCAGGTTATGGGACAGATAATTTATTCCTATATATACAAGAAATGCTAAGCATAAATGCTTATTCCCTTCTCCAGCATTCACAAAATGCCCACCAGCCAACATCGGGAAATTAACTTGATCTGTCATTATAATCTGCTAGGAAGCTAACCTTTATATTTCTTCCAAATAGAAAGTATTTTGCAGGATTGCAAATTAGACCATTTCAACGTCAACTTTGGCCAGGTGCTATCTGAACGATTACAGCTATATGTGTTCTGGCAAAAATAGCCAGGCTTAGGCTGATTCTCTTATTGATGGCCACCTCATACAGTCCAGAAGCCTTCCTTGACACGAGCCCAGATTCTTGCTGTTGAGCAACCATCCACTGATCTCACTAGACCCAGGACCTCTGGATAGGCCACCTCCAATTCTGGACATGTCTGGTGTCTATTTCACTATAGGAAATAATAGGCACAAAGAATGGCTATGATTTGCAAAAGTCCCTTAGCTGCCAGGAACTTCAGGCTGCTTGGAACCTGGGCTGGAGAAACAAGCCAGTCACCCCTCCTCTCCCCAACACAAGAGGTGCAGCTCAAAACAGTCTGCTATAGCCAAAAAAGGAAGCGAGACGTACTCTACAGTACATCCACTGAATCATTTGAAGTCAAGAAGGGGACAACGAGCATGTTTTCCCTAGGTCCCAGGCCCCAGAGTTACTGTACTCATTAAGGGGATCTTAGAACTTATCTGACTCCACCATACTGGTCAAGAGGAGAGTGATGTGAAATTGATCCGTGAGGATCAATAGAAGAACCTGGGACTGTTTAGCTCCCAAACAGAAGGCTTCGTGGGGAAATGGTAGCTGTTTTCTGTTATTTGAAGGAATACCATGTGGCTTTTTTTTCCTTTTCTGCTTGGTCCCAGAGGGCAAAACCAGGACCAGGTGGGAATTAGAGGGAAACAGATTTCAATTCAATATGAGGAAGAACTTTCCTAAAAATTGGAGTTGTCCAGTCATGGAACAGGCCATCTTAGGATGCAATGACACCTTGCGAGATGCTCTGGAGGGGTATCTTTCATGTTTTTTACATTGTGAGGGATTGGACAAGTTGCCTGAGCAGCTTTGAGATGCTAGGGTCCTGCAAGACAGAATGGAACAAGTGCCAGAAGGAAGGAGAAAGGGAACAAACAGCCTACTATGGGCCAGGTGCTGTGCTAAGTGTTTTTCAAACACTATCCCCTTTGATCTAATAAGAACAACAGCTAACATTTATATTTATAGCACTTTCAGGTTTACAAAATACTTTCTGTTATCTCATCTTATCCTTACCACAACCCTTAAAGAAAAACATCAACAAGTTTCCTGGGGAAGAAGGTTAAAAGAAAGGTGAAAACTCTTCCATTCTGGGGGGAACATTCATGGAAGAGGTATGTGATCTAGGCCTTGAAGGACACCATTTATCAGGTGTAGAGCCCTGCCAGCTTCTGCCTCCTCTGATGGGGGGAGGGCATGTTTTCCCTAGGTCCCAGGCCCCAGAGTTACTGTGCTCATTAATGAGCACAGACTGTTTAGCCCTGGGGTTCTTCATGTTTGATGGGTAACAGTCTGATTGCCCTCAGACACTCTACTGGGGTCCTCCAATTACCAGCCAATTTAAGCCCATTTCAATCAATTCCATCTAGAGGGGATAATTGGCTCTGAGAGCAGGGAGATATTTTCCTGGTAGATCTGAGGGAAGAGAAAGGGGAAGGGACAGTGGATAAAGCATGCCCTCCCTCTCCCCTGAAGCACTGTCTATTGAAATCATTCTCCATTTCATCAATTCCCACTTGGACACGCAGCCTGAGACCTGGGGGGTTGGACTGGCTTTGTGGGAACTGCTGGGCCCTCAGTTTCAAAGCTTTTAAATGCCATCTAGTGTAACTATCTTGTTTGTGGATGAAGAAATAGTGGCCATGAAGTTATTGACCTCTATTATGTAGGTAGGAAGGAGTGGATGATCTTTGGCCACTTCTCATCCTTCTCAGTCTATCTGCTGTATTTGGCATTGTGGGCCTCCCTCGCCACCTCCTCTCTCCTTGCTGTTTTTTTGTTTCAGACACTGCTCTCTCCTGGTTCTCCTCTGATTTATCTGACCAATTTTTCTCCGTTGGCTTTGCCAGCACTTTGTGGACATTCCACCCTCTCACTGAGGGTCTTCTCCAGGATTCTATATTAGGTTCTCTTTTTGTATTCTTCCAAACCCTCTCAGTGTCCTTGTTAGCTCTCATGGGTTTGTTTACCTGTCAACTTTGTGCTCACCTTCCAGATCTAAGTATCCAGAAACATTTTCCCCCAAGAACTTCAGTCTTGGATTGCTAATTGCCTATTGGACATTTCAAGCTAGACATCCCAGAAACATCTCAGACTCAACATATGTAGGACCGAGCTCATTATCTTTCCCCCTAAACTCTCCCCTCTTCCAATTTGCCTATTTCTGTTGAAGGTATCACTAGTCTCCAAGGTTAATAATCTTGGTTTTATCCTGGACCCCTCCCCCTTCCTCCCCCTACATAGACAGTCTGGAGGAGAAAGTGAGGTTGGTGATCTTGCATAGCCTTCCTTTACTTAAATCCACTTCACTGGCAGTCATGGCATCACCTCTCTGATGTCATGGTCCTCTTTGAGGACAAACAGCATCAATATATATAGTCGGCAGCCAAATCTTTTCCTCTCCCACCTGACCCCTTCCCTCCATTCTCTCAGCTGCCATCTTGGTTCAGGTGCTTATCACCCATAGCCTGGATTATTGTAACAGTCTCCTCATAGGTCCCTCTTCCTCAAGCCTCTTCCCACTCCAATCCATCCTCCTCTCTGCTACCAAAGTACATTTCATAGCTCAGATCTCACCATATGACTCCCTATTCAACCTACTTCTATTGCCTCTAAGAGGGCAGCTAGGTGGTGCCCTGGATAGAGCACAAGTCAGGAGGACCTGAGTTCAAATCTCACCTCAGACACTTGACATTCACTAGCTGTGTGACCTTGGGCAAGTCACTTAACCCCAATTGCCTCATCCTGGGTCATCTCCAGTCATCCTGATGAATATCTGGTTACTGGATTCAGATGGCTCTAGAGAAGGAGTGAGGCTGGTGACCTGAACAGCCCTCCCTCACTCCAAACAAAGTCAAGTACAAGTCATATCATTATTTCTCTGATGGCATGGTCTTCTTCGGCAATGAAGGATAAACCACCCCCCCACACACACACACACAGACACACAGACACACACACACACACACATTGCCTGTAAGATAAAACAGAAGCTCCCTGTTTAGCTTTTAAAGTCCAACATGACTTGTCCCCAATCTATTTGTATGGTCTCATTGGGCATTATCCCCCTTCCATACTCTGCACTCCAACTAAACTGGTCTTTGTTCCTCATTCCCAGTACTCCATCTCCCATCACTACACCTTTGCACTGCTCTTCTCCCATGCCTGGAATACCTTCTCTCCTTTTCATCTCTTTCTTTAAGATGAAGTTCAAGCACCATGTTTGACATAATCCTCTGATCTTCTGGTGCCCTCCTTCCCAAACTACTTTGTATATGTTGCATATATTCACTTTCTACTTGTGCTGAATATGTCCTTTTTTAAAAAAAAAAAAATGTTTATTTATTTTTAGTTTTCAGCATTCATTTCCATAAAATTTTGAGTTCCAAATTTTCTCACCATCTCTCCCCTCCCCCCACCCCATAATGCCTTGCATTATGATTACCCCTTCCCTCAATATGCCCTCCCTTCTATCACACCACCCCCTTCCCTTATCCCCATCTTCTCTCTTTTCTTGTATGGCAAGATAGATTTCTATACCCTATTACCTGTATTTCTTATTTCCCAGTTGTACGCAGAAACAATTCTCAACATTCATTCCTAAAACTTTGAGTTCCAACTTCTCTCTCTTCCTCCCTTTGCACCCATCCCCACTGAGAAGGCAAGAAATTCAATATAGGGTATTTATGTGAAGTATTGCAAAAGACTTCCATAATAGCCATGTTGTGTAAGACTAACCATATTTCTCTCCACCCTATCCTGCCTCCATTTATTCTATTCTCTCTTTTGACCTTGTTCCCTCCCAAAAAATGTTTACTTCTTATTACTCCCTCCTCCCATTTGCCCTCCCTTCTATCATCTCCCCCACCCCACTTGTTCCCTTCTCCCCTACTTCCTGTAGTGTAAGTTAGATTTTCCTACAAAATTTAGTAAGCATGTTATTCCCTCCTTAAGCCATATATGAAGAGAGTAAGCTTCACTTTTCCCCTCTCACCTTCTCCCTTTTCTCCTCCATTGAACTAGATTTTTCTTTTCTCTTTTATGAGTTATAGCCTCCCCCATTCCATTTCTCCCTTTCTCCTCCCAGTATTTTCCTCCCTCACCCCTTAACTTTTATTTTATTTATAGATATCATCTCTTCTGATTCAACTCAACCTGTACTCTGTGTGTGTGTATGTGTGTGTGTGTGTGTGTGTGTAATCCCTCCAACTACCCAAATACTGAGAAAAGTCTCAAGAGTTGCAAATATTATCTTTCCATGTAGGAATGTAAACAATTCAGCTTTAGAAAGTCTTTTATGATTTCTCTTTCCTATTTACCTTTTCATGCTTCTCTTGATTCTTGTGTTTGAAAGTCAAATTTTCTGTTCAGTTCTGGTCTTTTCATCAAGAATGCTTGAAAGTCCTTTTTTTCACTGAATGACCATTTTTCCCCCTGAAGTATTATACTCAGTTTTTCTGGGTAGGTGATTCTTGATTTTAATCCCAGTTCCTTTGACTTCTGGAATATTCTATTCCAAGCCCTTTGATCCCTTAATGTAGAAGCTGCTAGATTTTGTGTTATCCCGATTATATTTCCACAATACTCAAATTGTTTCTTTCTGGCAGCTTGCAATATTTTCTCCTTGACCTAGGAACTCTGGAATTTGGCTACAATATTCCTAGGGGTTTTTCTTTTAGAATCTGTTTCAGAAGGTGATCGGTGGATTCTTTCAATATTTATCTTTCCCTTTGGTTCTAGAATATCAGGGCAGTTTTCCTTGATAATTTCATGAAAGATGATGTCTAGGCTCTTTTTTTGATCATGGCTTTCAGTTAGTCCCATAATTTTAAAATTGTCTCTCCTGGATCTATTTTCCAGGTCAGTTGTTTTTCCAATGAGATATTTCATATTATCTTCTATTTTTTCATTCTTTTGGTTTTGTTTTGTAATTTCTTGGTTTCTCATAAAGTCATTAGCTTCCATCTGCTCCATTCTAATTTTTAAAGAACTTATCAGTGAGCTTTTGAACCTCCTTTTCCATTTGGCTAACTCTGCTTTTTAAAGCATTCTTTTCTTCATTGACTTTTTGGACCTCTTTTGTCAATTGAGTTAATCTATTTTTAAAGTTGTTATTTTCTTCAGCATTTTTTTTTTGTCTCCTTTAGCAAGCTGCTGACTTGCTTTTCATGATTTTCTTGCATTGCTCTCATTTCTCTTCCCAATTTTTCCTTCACCTATCTTACTTGATTTTCAAATCCTTTTTGAGCTCTTCCATGGCCTGAGACCATTGTATATTTATTTTGGAGGTTTTGGTTGCAGAAGCCTTGACTTCCTCTGATGGTTTGTTCATCATCTAAAGGATGGAAGAAAATATCTGATCAACAAGAAAGTAACTTTCTATAGTCTTATTTTTTTCCCCTTTTTTGGCCATTTTCCCAACCAGTTACTGGACTTTTGAATCCTTTCAAACCCTGGGGACCTGTAAGTTCTCAGTTCCTCCAAGTTGGCACAATCAAGGGAGAGGAGTTTTCTCTTCTCCTGGCTTATATACTGGTCTGGGAGCAACCAAAAACTTTTCTGCCCAGAATCTGCAAGTAGAATTCCCTCTCCACAACCACTTCCAGCTCCACCACACCAGCACTCCTGCTCACACCAGGGCTGCGCTCAGGGCTGAGATACAGATCAGTGGCTCATTTCCCCCAGGAGGGCTCCAAAAATGGAATCTGCTGCTGCAGTGGCTGCTGCCAGCGATCCAGACTGTGTTCCCTTCTCCTGGGTGAAGGAGCTTTCTCATTGACCTTTGAAACTGTCTTTGATATTTGTGGGTTGAGCAGTCTGGAAACCACAGCTGCTGCTGGTGGCTCCCTGAAGCCTGTTCTGGGTCCTATCCCTGCCATGCCCCATGACCCATGCTGGGCTGCACTCCACACCCAGTGCAATAGACCTTTCCTGTTGGCCTTCCAGGCTACCTTGGGGTGGGAATCTCTTTCACTCTGTCATTTTGTGGCTTCTGCTGCTCTAGAATTTGTTTAGATTAATTTTTGACAGGTATTTTATGGACTATATGAGGGAACTTCTACAGGTACATCTTTCTACTCTGCCATCTTGGCTCCATGAAGTCTGCTGAATATATCCTTATATGTACCCATGGTCACTCCCATTGGAATGTCAACTCTTTGTGAAGAAGGATGTTTCATTCATTGTACATGTATCCCCCCTTGCCTAGCATAGGGCCTGGCTTACAGTAGATGCTTAATCATTACTTTTCAGTGGATTGATAGCAACTGATTGGAAGATCAAATTCTCTAGTTCCAAATTCAGTGCTCCTTCTAAACCTCTTTCTCACCGAATGCCCAAGTGGGTCCACTATTTTCCTAGGCCAGCCTTCCATTTCTCTTTGATTGAACTTCATAGCAGTTGAGCTATGAGGGGCTAAGTCACCAGACATAGCTTGTCTCTGCCCTTCAGGGAAGAGAAACTAGTGATAATATTCAAGAGAAAATGTCCATCAAGTTATTCTTTCTATTTCTGTAAGATACATATATGTCCATGTAAGTTACAACTGGGTACAATGGGTAGTTTAGTTGGTGAGATGCAGCTTGTGGATGTAATGGAAGAATGTCTCTGGAATCTGACCCATTACTCTCCAAGGGAGACTGTCCTTTCTATGTTGAGGGGAACAGGAGAAGGACTATGCCTTCCCTCAACTATCTGCAACAGCCTATCAAGCTAGATGTAGGTAACACTAGTCCCCAAACCCATTGGTAGGGGACTCTCTCTTCACTGATGGAGATCAGTGCCTTGTGCTGCATGAAGGAAGACAGAGAAAGGGAGATAGAGACACAAGAGAAAAAGATGGTCAAAGAGACAGAGAGGAGAGCTTCAGCTGTTTTAGACTTTCTTTGAATCTCTCTGAGTTTTCTTTGGGCTTTGCAGTTTCTTCAGCTGCTTCTGGCTCCCAGCTTCTAGAGAGAAGATGAAGATGCCAATTCTCCTTCAGGTTACTGAAGGAAAAGATTGAGAAGAAGCCAACATGAATTCTATCACATCCTCTTCCCAGCTCATTATACTAGAGCATTTTTCTTGGGTCACCCAAAATCCTTTGGTAGCTTGTAGGTTGTGCAGGCCTGCACTTTTCCTTGGGTGAGATTTGGAACTTTCACTCTTGGTTGGGTTGAGTTACCTCACTCTCAGTGGGAGAACTCCTTCACTTTATATGGTGTGATATATATATATCCTCCAATGTAAACTTTCTCTGATTTCTGGTTTACTACCAATTTGGAAGGGGCAGCTAGGTAATTCAGTAAATAGAGTGCTGGGCTTGAAATCAGAAAGGTTCCAACCTGGCCTTAGACACTTACAAGCTGTGTGACCCTGGATAAGTCACTTAACCTCTACTTGCCTCAGTTTCTTATCTTCAATAGCTCCCAGGGTAGTTGTAAGGATAAAATGAGATTTTACACATATACATATATATTCATATATAGACACACACATATATGAATATATACATATATTTAAAGCACTTAACACACTTTAGAGAGCTATATACGTACATATATATGCTTATTGTTATTAGTATTATTAGTGACCCAAGCCTCTCTCGAAAACTAGTTACAGGGATGGTGCCAATCTGGATTGGTAGACTACATCAACAAAATCAGCCTCTTTTGGACATTTTTGGACACTTACAAACTGGAGAGCATTTTGAGGAGTGCCCTGGTAAAGGGTTTTGAGTTCATGCCATGTCAGGACTTAGTGATGGAAGTGGCAATATTTGGCCTGGAGATGAGAAGGCTCAGACAGAGATAGAGAGAAATCCTTCAAATATTTGAAGGGCCGTATGGTGGAAGAGGGAATAGATGAGTTCCCCTTGGCTCTGGAGTCTTGGATAGAAAGGACAAAGAGGCAGCAATTAGAGGAGGAGGCTGCCTTGAGCGGGGTGGTAGGTTTTCACTCATTGGAGTTCTCCAAACCAAGGCTGAATGACCCCCTTGTTGAGTATGTTATAGTAGAGATGCTTGTTCAGGTATGAATTGGTTTTGATGACTTCTGAGGTTCCTTCCAAATCTGAGATTATGAGGTTTTCTTGGTAGTTGTTTATACTAGGTGCCAAAGAAATGCCTTAGAAGGGCTTAGAGGGTCAAGGAAGGTTTCAAAGAGGAGGTGTGTTGGTCTTTGAAGGACAATAGAGGAGGGGGCAACGATCAAGGTATGGGAACTAAGAAAGTGCCATTGCCTTACTGGCAGTGGGTTAGGAGTACTGTCTTTTCTCTTCCTTGAATAAGACGTGCTATCTTCTAACTGAACGTTTTCACTGGCTCTCCCTCTCTCCCCCTCATCTTTGTCTCCTGGCTTTCCTGGATTCCCTTGCATCTCAGTTAAAGTCCCACCTTCTACAAGAAGGCTTTCCTGCTGCTTCTTAACCTTAGTGCCCCCTGAGATTTGCTCCAATTTATTCTGTAGATGTCTTGTCTGTACCTGTCTGCACATTGTCTGCTCCCTTGCACTGTGAGCTGCTTGAGGACAAGACTATTTTTTTTTGGCCTTTCTTTGCATCCCTCTCCCTCTGCACAGTACCTGATACATAACGGGCATTTAATAAATGCTTGTTGACTGACAGACTCATCATTTTCACAATATCTTTATATGTTCTCCCATTCTAGGATGGTTTGGGGTTATTATACAATCATCAGACTAAGTTGCATTAGTCTGTCATTCAATAACCATTTATTGAGCATCTCCAGTGTGCCAGGTGCTCTGCTAAGATCATTGAGAGAGTGAGAATGATAGAAGGGGCAGTTAACTGGAGATGAGACTGAATGGAATCACTAATGTATTTAAAAGGATGTGACTTGGCAAGGAGAAGGGTGATGGTGAAGATGGTGAAGGAAAAAATAGTGGTAGAAGACATCTCAATGATGTCTTAAGATGAGATGATAAAAAGCAGGAAAATAGCCTCAATTTTTTCCCGTGAAATATGAGGTGAGCTTTTTGGATGAGATGGTGGAGGAGGGAAAGCTTTTAGAGGTTTGAGGAGAGATAAAAAGGTTTGTAAGAACCACTGTGTTGAGTGGGATCCCAAGTCACTTAGGGGAGTGTAAAAGGATTGCCTGCAGTGAAGGCCGGGGTGAGATTGTGTATCATCAATCTGGGGTGGATCTAGCTGGTATGGTTTTGTGATCATCTCCAGCTTCATTTAGCAACATGTGAGAAGAAGCAAAGGTAGAGGATGGTAGGAATAATCCAAAGCTCAGGCTTGTCAGGGCACAGTCAGTGATGAGATCAGGGCACCAGATAATTAAGGGAAGAGCACAGTGTAGAGTGGACTGGTTCACTAAAGGATCAAACCAGGGTAAGTAGGAGAATGTAGCCAGTGCAGGAGTGATAGCCTGGAAAAACAATAAGGGACAAGGGATCGAAAGTCACCCGAGGATGAAGAAGAGGATTTGGAATTGGATGGTAGAAAGAGAGTTGGAATGACAAAGATTGTGATCAGACAATGGAATTTCAGAGTTCATAAACATCATTTGTGGGTCATAGCAAGATCAAAGGATATGACCATCTGAGATGGGAGAGAGGAGTAATGTGAAATGAGTAAGCTTAGGAACTGAGAGGTTAGGGTGTTTGAGGGAGTATCAATATATATGTTGAAGTCCCCAAGTATAAGGGCAGGAGTTGAGGAGGAAGGAGACTGTAAGCCAGATATTGAACTCATTGAGAAAAGATGTCTTAGAGGTCCATAGACAACAGCTACTAGAATCTTGATTGGGTGGTAGATAGGGATTGAGTGAACCACAAAGGAGGACATGTTACTGAGTGATGGAGGTAGAGGGAGATCTTGGAAGTGGCAATGGGGAATAAGGAGCATTCAAAGTCTCTCATCTCAACTAGTGAGTTGAAGGGAGTGAGTAAAAGTGCAGCCAGTGATGGAAGGCGAGGTCAGCCATCAGAAGGGAGCCAGGTCTCAGTAGGATATAGAAGATGAAAGGAGAAAGGAAAAGGTTTAAGATAAAAATCTAGTTTGTTACTTATAGAACAGGCACTCTAGAGAGCACAGTGGAAGGGACAGGTAGTTTTAGAGTGGGATGTTGGACAGGAGGTTGGGTTGGAGGGAATATGGAGATGGAATAGGGAGTGGGTAGTGGAGGGTGCAGAATGAGATTTGAATAATTACAGCCTAGGGTTCAGAATCACTGGGAAAGGGAGGGCATGATAAAGTGGGAATTTGTTAATCATTACTGAATGAGTTCACATGGATTATTAATATCATTAAGTTGCCAGGGTGGATAGAGAGAGCAGGTGTTAGGCAGTTCAAGTGAAGGGACCAGTTGGGTGGAACTGATGGAATGGTATTTCTCTGTCTCCCAATGGAAGGAAGAGGTCAGCAACAGTAGGCTGGCCAATTGGTGATGACTTCTTTAGCTATGGCAACCCATGAAACAAAGAACATTACAGCCTTCAGTTATGGTCGCAGGAGACGCAAAGCCTCATACAGTGTTTAGACCATCTATAAACTTTAACTTGACTGTTGGTACACTAAATGTGAGATTCTTATATTCAATGAGCAAGTGATAACAACTAGAAGTAGTGAATTAAAATCCACGTTGGCGTTCTTTCTATAAATAACGCTAGAAGAAGTAAGTTGGAGATTAGTGGAAGGATGGCTCCCAGTAATTCTTTGGAGACAGAAATAAAAGAGTTGACAAAGTTGGTTTAATCACATACCCACAGTCAATAAGCAACTTCATTTTGTGGTCATCTGGTTGACTTGTGACAATGCTCATGTTAAGTATTTGCATAAAAATCATGATGAAAATATTTGAAGCTTATGAAATATATGTTGCAGAGGACAAGAAGGCAAAGAAATGCTATGAAGAATTTGATGAGACCCTCCAAATTACAGCAACATACACTTTAATACTTGGTATCTTCAGTGGAGAATCGTAAGGATTCTATTGGAAATCATGAGGAAAGAGAGACCAACGTGCTTTTTAAATTCAATTTAGTTTATTTTGATTAACAGAAATCTATTTTCTCTCTCTCCCCCTCTCCCTGCTGTCATTGAAAAAGAAAGAAAAAAAAAAACCCTTGCAACATATGCATAGTGAAGCAAAACAAACTCCCTCATTGACCATGTCCTCCCTCCTTCTCTCTTTCTCTCTCCATCTGTCTATCTATCTATCTATCTATCCATCCACATTCCGAGTCCATCATTTCTCTGTTATTGGGTGAACAGCATGCTTTATCATGAGTCTTCTGGAATTGTGACTGCTCATTGCACGGATCATAACTCTCAAGTTTTTCAACATTGTTTATCTTTACAGTGTTGTTGAATAAATTGGCCTCCTGCTCACTTTCCTCTGTCTCAGTTTATACAAGTCTTCTAAGGTTTCCCTGAAGCCTTCTCCTTTATCATTTCTTATAGCACCATAGCATTCAATCACACTCATATACCATGATTTAAATAGCCATTGTCCAGTTGATGGGAACCACCCCTTCTCCCAATGACTGTTAGCAGCCTTGAGTCTCTATAACATGAAATTTTTTTTGAGAAAAGAATCATCAGACTTTGGACATAATAAACCAAATAACAATTTTAAAAGACAGAAGAAGATTTATTATTGATTTGAGAGTTTTGCCTGAGTTAGCTGTCCTGAATTCAGTCAGACCACTGACATCTCAGAGCAAAGACAAGAGTTTGCATAAAGCTAGAAGGAAGAAAAATAATGAGAAAACTATATGGCATGCAATTGAAACAACTTAATCCCGACCTATTTAAATAAGCCCTTGATAGTGAAAAATGGGTTGAAGATAGCAGAGATGACACTGACACTGATTAAAACAATTTTATACAGGTGTTTCACTGGCATAAATCAAAAACCTAAAAAGTGCCTTAGTCAGCAAACATTTGACTTACTTGACAAGCAGGAATACTGGTTTGAACTTAAGCATGTTAGTAAAATTTTACTTTTACTATCATGTGGTTGACCAGAAAATATAGGGAGAGAATTTGAAACTGAAAAGAAGTTAAAATTAGAAGAAGAAAAAAGAAAATATTAGCAATGCAGATTAAATTTAAAATTGATAAAACCTGGTAATTGATTGGACATATAGGTTGAGGAAGAATGAAGAATCTGGACCCGTTGGGAACATGACTCCTCAAGGATGAAAAAAACCTCTTCATTTTCTAAGGGCATTAATCCTTGAAACCCAGCAGTAAGCTACACGTAAGGGGACCCTCATGAATTTCTACAGAAGGAGAAAACGACTTCCAGTAGACAAGAGATGTGAGATGTTCCCATGCCACATGTGATATCTACATGTATACCTCAATACCATTTTTAAATTTGAGTCCAGTCTTCCCAGGGACCTTGAATATACAAGGGGAGAGTGCATCCTCTCCCCTCCCTCCATTTCTGTCTGTTTTGCGTGTGGGTTAGGTTTTTTTTTTTGTAACTATAGTTCCTGATACACCTCAAAAAATACCTTTTGAAAGAATCAGCAAAGACTGTCATTGCGAAGCACATTTATGGTGTCCCTGTACTGGAAGTCTTCAAGCAGAGGCTGGACATCAATTCAGGTATGTTATACTGAGCATTCCTTTCAGATTTGTGTTTCACAAAAGCACTGGTATCATATTCAAATAAAATTGGGGAAGGGGCACTAAACTGTATGTAAGGATCCCTGTGGGCTGCACGTTGACTTAGAAAAAAAACATATTAACATTATCTGTGCTCCATTGTGTTCTATTATTTATCAGTTTATTACCATTAATGTCATTTATTAATTATTTATCAGAATATGTCATATTAACATTAAGTATTACTTACAAAATATGTTAAATATTTTACAATTACATTTAAATCTGCTTCTGGTCACACTCTGCTAGATGACCACTGTTGTTCCTTGCACCTCTTAAATTCTGTGATTTTATGATTTTATCTTTGAAATTAAATCCTGGGTAATTAAATTCATTAAGCTTGGTCCCAAAGAGAAAGCACCTCTCTTATTGTAGAGGTATGAAATGGTTGTGGAACTAATAAAATCACCTGTTCTCCCAGTCTGCTTTTGGATGGTAGCATCTTCATTCTTGAGTGCTCGATGGCGAATGGATAGACCAGCTAGCCTGGAGTCAGAACCTGAGTTCAAATTTGACCTCCATGAATAGCTGTGTGACCCTAGGCAAGTGATTTAACCCTGTTTGCCGCTGTCTCCTCATCTGTAAAATGAACTGGAGAAAGACATGCAAACCACGCTAGTATCTTTGCTGAGATAATCCTAAATAGGGCCACAAAAACTCTGAACAAGGCAGAAACATTAGCAGTCTGCTCTAATCACTGAATCAATCTGTTCTGGAGCCTGGGGAGAGAGGAGACACTGGAGGGCTAGGACGTGCTCCCTCTGACAGAGATGGTAAGGGCTGATTACCAGAAGTGCTGACATGATCCCTAGATCGCTCTAAGGGGAACTTGAATGCTATCTGTCAGCTTCAGCAAGACTTTGGTACTCTAACCCCAGTGGATTAACCAGTTAGGTTAACAGGGTTAGAGACTGTGTGCTGGAAGGGCCCACCCCCACATTTTATAGATGAGGAAACTGAGGCTCAAAGAGCTTAAGGGACTTGTCCAAGACCACACAGAGGTGGGATTCTCAGACTAATTGGGGAAAGTTACAGGGAGGCAGATATTCACTCACTCTGAGGAGAAATAGTGACTCATCAGAGCTGTCCAACACTGGGTTGGTCTGTCTTCAGAGGCAATGAGCTCTCAACACCAGAGAAGATGCAAAAGTCTTGGACAGCCACCTGACAGGAAATAATCTGTGTACTGGATGGGAAGGGAGGTTCATAGATTTGAGAGCCAAAAGAGACCTTGGAGATCAACAAGTTAAATCCCTTCATTTTATAGGCGAGGAAACTGAGGTCCAGGGTATCCTGATACAGCTCATGGACTTTGAGTTTGGAGGCCCTGGGTTCAAATTCTGACTCTGTCTCTTTGGGCATGTATTCCCTTCCCTGGGCCTCAGTTTCTTCATCTGCAGAATGAGCAGCTCGCATTAAATGGTCTCAAAGGGTACCTCCATCTCTAAATCTGTGATCCTAGACTTGTCCAAGATCACACAGGTAATACATGTCAAAGATTGGACTTGAATCCAGAGATTCAGACCCCAATCCAGGGCCTCTTCTCTGTACCAGGACTTTAGTTTCCTGTTTGTAAATTGAAGTAGACTAGATGATCTCTAATGCCCCTTTGACCTTTAAGATACTCTAATTCTGAAATTCAGTGAGATCCTATTCAGTGATTTCTGAGAAGTCACAGTTCTAAGATTTCATGGTTTTCTGCCAGGGGCAATCTCCAGCTAGAGGGTCCCCAACTCAGTTGGGACATTCATGAGATCTCTGAGGGCTGATGAGATATGGCCAGAAATAAAGGCCAGTCAGGGTTGTCTCTGGGCACTGATGAGATAAGGGGACTCCTGCAGCCAATCAGCCTTGTTGGCACCCTCTGGGGCACTAGAAAGGAAGGACATTTTCCTCTGGGGGCGTGGAATGAATGGAATTGACCTGGATAAGAAGAGCTTCTTCCAACTGGGACCTCATTGGGACTAAACCTGGGGGGAGCATAGAGGAGAGCAGCTGGTTCCTACTTTTGTCCCCTTCCTTAGGAAAAAGAAAGTGTCCGATTACTGTCCCCAAGTGATGGAAAAGTGAAAAAGCCCATGACAAAGGAGCAACCTGAAACAATTAACAACAGCCGTATAGTATGTTACACCATGGTGGAAGGTTTGCAGAGAGCTTTATAAATATCATCTCATTTGCTCCTCACAGTTCTGGGAATCAGATGTTATTATCTCTATTTGACAGATGAGGAAACTGAGGCAGACAGAGGCAAAGTGACTTCTCCACCACCTGAAGCTAGATTTGAACTCAAGCTTCCCTGACTCTAAGACTGGCACTCTATATAAGGGGAGGAACACTAGATAGGAGGCCTGGGTTCAAATCCACGTTGTGCCCTTCCTAGTGGTGGTTTACTTGGAGAAGTATTGGTTTCATTTTTTTCCTAGAATTATAGATACAGAGTCGGAGGGACCTCTGAAGTCATCTAGTCCAGCACTTGCTTTTTACAGATGAATCCCAGGGAGGTTGTAACTTGCCCAAGATCACAAACCACTAAGAATGAATGAAAAAAAGCACCATGTGCCAAACACGGGGCTAAGCTCTGGGGATACAAAGAGAAAAAGGGAGACGGCCCCAGTTCTGAAGGAACTCACACTCTAATTGGAGAGATAGCATAGAAAAGAAAGCTTAACTCCAGGGTAAATGGAAAGGTCAGGAAGTTTTAAGGCATTTCTATGGGGAGGATGGCAAGGCCTGGCAGTCTCTAGTTTGTATCTGTAGGTTAGATGGCAGAATTCAGACAGCACAGAAGTGGGGTAGATGGTAAAATCCACCATCTCATTGGAAGGAATAGAATTGGTACCTCCCATCTCAGCCAAGCGGTGGGAGCAGCAAAGGTCTCTAGTTGGATCTTGGGCAGTCTGGGGTTCTGGGACTCTGACTCCATACCCAGTGGTCCATCACTTTATCCATCTGTATGATGGGAACCATGGTATCACACCACCTGCCTTGCAAGGTTGCTGTGTGAGAGAAGCAGTTTATAATTGGGGGGGGGGGGTGGCACTCTAGAATGAATGATAGAGTCAAAAGGCACCCAAAAGCTGGAATAAAATTAAATTTAATCGCTGGAAATGCTTATGTTTGAGTCCAAAAAACCCCATGTTGCAAGGACTGGTTGGATAGGTGTGGCTTTCCCAAAGACACATGATACCTATGAAAAAGATCTGTGTGCTTTTGTGGACTGCAAGTCTGTTGAAAGTTAGCATGTGACATGGGACTCCTCAAAAGCTAACGCTGACTGTAGCTGCATCTAGAGATGCATGGCATCCAGAGTGAAGGCAGTTAGTTGATGGTCCTGCTTTTGGTCAGACTAGGTCTGGCATACTAAATTCACCTCTGTGAATACAGATTTAGGAAGGATGTTGAAAACCTGGAGAGTGTCCAGAGGAAGGCAACTGGGATGGTGAGAGGCCTGGAGAGTACGCCATAGTGGAGGGATCAGGGGAGAGATCTGGGGACATCTAGCCTCATACGCCTCTTGGAGATGGGGGAGGGAAGGAGTAGACACTTAGGTATGGTCCTTCTTTCCTCAAGGTGGAAGCTCAGTCTCATGGTCTCCCTTCGAGGAAGGGGAGACTGGACCTCACAGATATCTGTTTACTGCTTCGTGTGATCTTGCCATCTGTTTAAACTGCCCAGGGGAACACCCATACCTTACTTGGGCACACACGTCTTAGGTGGAAGGTGGCATCCATGGGGAAGGCATGAGCAGCAGAGGCATATGTATGAGTCCTGGCTCCACCACTAACATCTTGTGTAATTGGGTCAAGTCACTTCTTTGAGTCTCAGTTTTCTCACCTGTAAAATTGGATGGATGCTTTGGATTGGTACTTTCCAAGGCCCCTTTGAGATCTATGATGTGATCATTTATATCTGTTCTTTATTGAACTGAACTCTGTGGTTCTAACCACCTAAGATTCTAAAGGTTTGTGATTTTTGTGGGATCCTGGGCCTGGGCCTGGTGGACAGGGCTCTGGGCAATGTGGCTGGTGGTCAGAATGCTGGATTCACAGTCAGCAAGGCCTGGGTGGAGAGTCTGCCTCTGACACTAATTATGTGCCCTTGGGCAAATTACTCCACTTTCCTGAGCCTTAGTCTCCTCATCTGTGAAATAGGGATAATATTCTGTACTACCCATCTCACTAGGTTGCTGTGAGGTTGAAATGGAAGTAAAGGGCTTTGTAAAACGTAACATGGTGATGATTAGCTGGGCATAGATGGACAGACACTTGCTGGATGGGCTGTAGAAGAATTCCTTTATAGGTATGGATTAAGGCTACATGGGGACAGAGGAGACCCCTTCCAACTCTAACATTCATGGTTCTGTGATATGAGGCCGCACAATTTCACCCTGGGATCAGACATGACAGTCTCCCAGCTGGGCCAGTCCACAGGAGACTACCCCCATGAGAGACACATGGACAAACAGGAAAGTTTATTGGAATCATAGTGGCAACAAGTGGGGTGTGCATACCTGGCCAGCTGAGGCCATGGCCCAGGGTTGGCAGTGTAGAGGCTATTGTGGGGCAGGCAGCGAGGAGAGGGGACATAGCCCCCTCTGAGCAGGCCTCAGGGGAGGCCCTGGACATCTGTAGTGGTCACTGTAGCAATGAAGCATTTCTGAAAGAGCCGGTCAGGGTCTGAGGCCTGCGGGTCACAGTCCAGTCGGGGGTTCAAGAAATGCCTTCGGAGGCTATTGGGCCCCACAGCAACCACACCACTCCGGCTGGATTCTTCCAAAGATGGGGGCTCTTGGACTGAAAAAAATACAGCAAACCACATGCCAAAATCACACATTTCTGGTAAGGCTCCATCCATGGGATCTCAAGACAGGCATGGAGAGTTCTGAACCTGTCCATCAAGAGACCTAGGAACTGTCCCTCATTTCCATTGGTCTCCAGAAATCCCACTACCTCCTATCCCAACCTGCCCAACAGGCACAGCTGAAGTTGGTACTTCCACATCTGGACTAGGGTTTTGCAAACTTCAAGTCCAGCGCTCTGCCCTCTACATCAAACGCCACATCTCAGCTTCCCTTCAGCTCCAAAACCTATGACTTTCCCTCTGTCCCAAGATAATTTTCTGCCCTCAGACCGAGATAACTGGATTTTTTCTTTATCTCCCACCTTTCTGGCTTAAAGCATCTTTCAGCTCAGGAGAAAGGCTGTGTATCAATCGATCAATTATTCAGTCAACCAATAGGCACCTACAATATACCAGGCACAGTACTAGGCACTGGGGACAGTAAGCCCCAAATGAACAGTTCTTGCCTACAAGGAGCTTATAGAGGGAGACAATGTATCTGTGTGTAACAGAACGGTCAGAGGAACCCTTTGGTCTGCTGCACTGGGCTACTTCCCTTGGAGCAGGATATGTGTGCTCTGGCTCTTTGGAGATGCACACAGAAAATTTTTGCAAAATAAACACTGGGCAATTTGGGAAGGGAGAAGGGGGACCTCTCCTGTTTGTGGCCCTTTGATCTTCTAACTTGTCCGGGGATTTGTCTTTGGATCTGTCTTCATCAATACTTTTTATCAAAAATTTGGATGAAGGCAGAGATGGCATACACATTAAATTTTCAGATTATACAGAACCGGGAAGGAAAGCTCACATGTTGCTGACAGAATTATGATTCCCAAAGATGTGGAATTTTTTCAAATAAATGAAATTTAGAGATAACTATAAAGATGGGTTCAAACTATATGTTGTTGAAGTTTTTTTTAATCATGTTCTAACTCTTTGTGACCCCATTTTGAGTTTTCTTGGCAAAGATACCAAAGTGGTTGCCATTTCCTTCTCCAGATCATTTTACAGATGAGGAAACTGAGGCAAACAAAGTTAAGTGATTTGCCCACAATCACAGAGCTAGTAAGTGACTGAGGCTGGATTTGAACTCAGGAACAGGAGTCTTCCTGATTCCAGGTCTGGCACTCTATCCATGTAGCTGCCCCTCAAACTGTACACTCAGATTAAAAAAATGACATTAAGTACATAAGATGTGGCACATCATGTGAAAAAGATCTGGGGTTTTCATTGACCACAAGCTCAACAGAAGTCAAGAGTGTCATGGTAGCTAAAAGAGTTACTGAGGTCTTTGACTGTATTAAGAGTGGTCCAATATTCAGCAGCAGAGAGGTGGCAGTCCCTCTCTCTTCCACCCTGGTCTGACCACACCTAGAATATTGTGTTTAGTTCACGGCACCACATTTTGGGAAGATCATGGACCATTTGGAGTTGATCCAGAGGAGGTCAACTAGGGTATGAAAGGACTTGTGATTATCCTCATAGAAGGGGAGAGAAAAAGGCATGTTTATCCTGGAGAAGAGGAGTAAGTCTCTGAAAGGCTGTAATGTAAGAAAAGGATCAGTCTTGGCCCCAGATTAGATAGAACTAGGAGCAATGAGGAGAAACTATGAAAGGCACTGGGGTGGAAGTTCACACAAACCCCTCTGTGAGTGGGAGCTGCCCCGGAGTTGAAGGAGGGGCTGCCTCCCAAGGTGGGGGAGGGGTTCTCCCTTCTTTGGAAGCCTTCCAGCAGAGACTGAAGACAGCTTGGCAGGGATGTGAGATTCCTTACTGGGGGTAGGTGGGGGAAATGTTAGGACACCTGGATGCCCAGGAACTCTTATGTTCTCCGATTCTGTGGTGTGGATGCCAGATTAACTGGTCACAGGATCCTGGACAGATCACTCGTTTCAACTGTAAAATGATGTCTAAGGTCCCTTCCACTTCTAAATCTACAATCCTGTGAACCTCCTTGAGCTTCTGAATGAGCTTCTTCCTCTGAAAATGCAGCAGTTGGTTTAGATCAGAGTTTTCCAACATTTCAGTGTTTTTTGTGACCTGCCCCTAAGGGTTTTCTCATGTGGGCTACCCCCTTCTCTCATTCCCCACTAGCTTCTGCCGGTACTGATAGGTGGGACCTTCCCCTCCCCAGTGCCCCAGACAGCAGTGCCGTTGGCAGCCAGGAGCCTCTTACCTGCTGCTTGTAAGCTTAAGCCTGTGTCCAGCTTGGCAGGGGGTTTGGAGTGGATGAAGAGGTAACACAGCACGCAGACAGTGATGACAAAAGCCAGGAGGACCACAGCCGCTATGGACAGGCCTACTAGGGCACCAATGCTGGAGAAAAAGGACCACAGGGGGCTGAGTGAAAGGCAACCACTCCCTTAGGAGGCAGGTCAGGGAAAGTCCCAGGCAGGGCGTTGGTCCCTGCCCCGTCACCCAGCCAGTTTGAGCTCCTGGCTGCTCCTTACGCATCTCCTGACTCCTCCCTTCCATACTGCCTGCCCTCATACCTGGAACACTCCTCTTCACCTCAGCCCCCCGGACTTCCTTCAAGATCGGGAGGTCTTTCTTTTTTCCTAGATTAATAAATGCTTGTTGACTGATGGACTGAGGCAATTACTTCCATCCTCTGGGCCTCAGTTTATAAAGCTGCCCTGGGTTAGAAAAATGACTCACCAATTAGAATTGGGTCTGGTGCATTTTCTAGATCAGTGTAAGGAAGAGATAGTGAGGAGCTAGGTTCAACTGTTTCCTCTTATTCCACAAATTGACTCTGCTTCTGGGCCTTGGTTGTCTCACCTGTAAAACAATCTGTATTCTATTAAATATGAACACTGTGAAGTTTGCAGCCAAAGTCCCCCCAAAGTTCCCAAAGTTCAGTATGACTGTTCATCCTTTCAGAGATCCGAGGGAAAGTTTCATTGGTTCTAGAGAATGGGGAGCTGTCCATACAGTTTCCCTGGAGAACCTCCTATAAGCCACATTGGCCTACGGCAGTAAAGACTCAGTGGAACTCAAGAGTTCAAATGGCAACAGACCTGAGTGTCTGTCCTAGAGTAGGGTCAGAGAGACTCACCTCCAGAAGGCACCATGGATGATGTAACTCATGAAGATTGTCTTTTGAAGCCTTTGGGGGCCATGGAGGGAGCACCCATCAGTGAAACCCTTGTTCCTTGAACTATGACAATAGGCAAACTTCTTTGTACTTTAGTTTTTCCATCCATGAAATGTAGAAAAAGTAGCCTGTCCTATTCACTATGCTAATGCCACATAAGTCAACCAATAAACATTTTTTAAGTGCCTACTATGTGCTGGGTGCTGTACCAAGGATACAGAAAGAGATTAAAGACAGCTCCATTCTCTGCCCTTGTGGCATCCTCTCCCAGTCATTCATCAAAGCAAAGCAAATCATTTCGCTTTTTCCCCCTGGAACAGAGCCAACATCATCAAAAAGACAATTAAGGCAATAATCTACATTTATTTTCTCCCTCCCCACCCAGCAATTAGGGCCACATTTCCTAGCAACACGAGGCAATAGACTCATCTAAGGCACCCACCACACAGTGTTCCCCTCCCTGTCCACACAAGAGACTGGGAGTCTGGAACAACTCAGACAATACCTGCTTCCCACTTCTGAAAAGCACATTAGCCAAATAACAGCAGAATTCCCAAGATCTGGAGGCACTGAATGCTCATTCACTCATTCAACCAGCACCTAGCTTGGTGTCCTCCACCAAGAAGGTCCCAAATTAGTTCTGACTGAAGGAAACTCCAGCGAAACAGCATGAGATAATGTCTCCAAGACTTGCAGGAAGTCTGAACTGCACCTCCAGCTCTGCCATCATTTCATTCTTTTGTGACGTTGGGCAAAAACCCTAGAGTTTTAGCTTGGATCATACCGCCATTACCCACTTCAGAGGATTGTGGGGAGGAGCAAGAGAAGTAATGAAACCAGATGACTTCTTCCTAAAGTGGATAATGGATGTCGGCACTTGGCCGGATGTAGAAGAGGGAGTCCAGGATTATGAAACCACCCCTCTGCTGACCTCTTAAAGCTCTTCACAACTGGGTGCAATCCTACCTTTCCAGTCTTATGACGCAAAGCTCTTCCAAGCTCTCTGTGGTCTGTCTGTCTGCTGTCCCTCCCACCTCTTGACTGTCTTTTCCCTGGCACTTTTCCATGCTTGGCATTCACTTTCTCATTGATGCAGAATTTGTAATTACCTTTAAGGTTCATTCAACCCCCCACCAGGGACTGAAGTCAGAGCTGGGCTCTCAAAAGCTGATTGTTAAATTTTCAGCATATTTATACTTTAGAAATCAGCAAATCAGGCCTCGATTTATTGTTTTGTTGGTTGTCTGGACTTAAAGAAAGTAATGGAGAAAATGTTAATAATGCCAACTAAACTTAAAAGTGTGTGGTGCAGATGCACCATCCCCCCAAGCTGGTTGTTAAACATGTCCTAGTAACCACTAGATAACGTCCTCCCTGACCTCTCCAATTGTTAGCGTTCTTTCCCAAGTCGCCTTGTATCCATTTTGAATCTACTCATGTATGTCCATGTCTCAACAGCTAAATGCCACCCGACGCCTTTCTTTATAGAGGGCACAAGTTTGATTTCCAGCTCACTCTCCATCGACAGTTCTGCTTGCTTTCAACTCCACAGAACGAGATGCCTCCATGCTGGGCATCCCCAGCTGTTCTCCCCTCCCCACTCTTTAGCTTCCTTTTGTATATTATATTCCCTCCTTGGGTGTCTTTTTCTTATCTGTATCCCCAGTGCCTGGCACATAGTAGGTGCTTAATAAATGTTTATTGAACTGAAGGGACTGCTTCACTATTATCCTTGTATTTCTAACACCTAGCACCCAGTAGATATATAATTAGTGCTTGTCGATTTCTGGCTTGATTAGGATTCAGAAGACCTAGGTTTAAATCTCAGTTCTTCTATTTACTGGTTTGTTTTGACCTGGGGTCTCAGTTTTCTCTGAACCTGAAAGGCTTAGGATAGACGACTTCTAAGGTCCCTTTCGACTATGAACCCTGTGGTTTCTGGAGAGTGGCGTTCAGACATAAGACTGGAGGAGTAGAGTGGGGACAAATGTTGGAAGGGAAGGGGAGGGAGGTGTTGAAAAGAGACCCAATCTGCAGAAACACTTTATTGGGGGTGGGTGGAGTGGCCCAAAGAGAACTCAGTCTCCTTTCTTGTTCTAGTCCAGACCTCTTTCCTGGAACACAAGGTGGTCAGGCCCCAACCTTAATCCAGGAGCTGCAATCACAATCCTCAGTGGTGACCCTGTGGTTGCATGTGAAATTATCAGTACAGTGTCTTTCTTCCTCCATGCAGATTGCAGCCCCTCTTTGTTACAGTCTTATAGAAGAAATGTCTGAGTACAAAGAACCTGCTGAGCCTTTTCCAAGAAATCTTTCCTGAGCAGCCCATGGGACTAGTGCCCTCCCTGCCAAAACTACCTTGGATTTATTTTATTGAGTTTGTAGATACTTTTCTGTGCACTTGTTGACTTCCTGAGCTAGATGTAAGCTCTTGGAAGACAGGAAGTATTCAGTAAATAAATGTGTGTTGATTGATTGAATGGGAGCCAAGAAGGTTGGCCCAGTGGATTGCCTTGAAGATCCAGGATCTCCATTGCCTGGAAAAATGGATTCTGGTTGTGACTGTGATTATTGTATGGGCTGTGACTTGGGGAAATCCCAGGATATTTAAGACCTTAGAGGCCATTGATTTCAACCTTGTCATTTGACTGAGATGCACAAAAAGGAAGGGATTGGTTCAGAGAATGGTCTCATGGGCTTCCCTCTTACTTAAATTGGCTACTGGGCAAAGTTTCAATATGCCTTCATCCATTCGGTCATAAATAGGTCCCACCTGAAATAAGAGGGATTTCAGCTAGAGATGAGACTTTCATTTGACAGAAAATTGGCACAAGCTAACCAGATTGGTACAGAATTATTTTTTTCTGGGATTCTTAAAAACAGGGCAGAATGATACAATAATGGGCAGTAAGGTGATGCCCAGAGTTAGGAAGACCTGAGTTCAAATTCAACCTCAGACACTTACTAGCTGTGTGACCTTGGGCAAGTCACTCAGTTTCCTCATCTGTAAAATGAGCTGGAGAAGAAAATCTTTGCCAAGAAAACCCCAAATGGGGTCACAAAGAGTCGAACAAGACTAAAAGGACAAACCAATAATGATGTAACAATACTAATGACAGGCAGTATTTCTCTAATGCTTCAAGCTTTGCAAAGCACTTGACATGTGATCTCATCTGAGTCTCATGACAACTTTGTGTTATGGGTGCCATTATTATCCTTATTTTACAGATGGTCAAACTAAGGCCCAGATACGTCAAGAGATTTGCCCAGCTAGTAAATATGAGAGGCAGGATTTGAATTCAGGTCCTTTAGACTTCATTTCCAACACTTCATCCACTATGTCACAGGATTTGGTATTAAGAGATCTGAGTTCAAATGCTACACCCTTTCGGCAAATCACCCCAGCCTCCAGGCCTCAAATGAGCTAAGCAGGTGATTTAGAGTCCTTGCTCAATGGTAAGGGGAGAGAGATCAGATGAGCCCTGAGATTGTTTCTGGGTGGAGTTAGTCTATGAGGCAGGGAGCCTGAGAAATGCTGCTGGATCTGGGAGAGATGCCTATCTGACTACTTAAAATGAACTTCAAAGTCAAGTTCAATGCAGGACTGGAGACACTGTGTTCCAAACAGTGGCAAATGTTCCTGGCTGACAGAACATCTGCTTGGGAGGAAACAAGGAGACCACTTAATTGTTGAAGCACCTAAAAGGAAGCAGCAGACCATTGGAAGAGTCTGCCGTCTTCCATCCACCCCCAACCCCTCCTGAGCACTGTTCTTAGAAAGCCTAGCTGGCTGTCAACTAATCCCTTCCAAGATGTTTTTGGTTCTAGAGATACCAGGATTTCAACAGGAGACAAGGAGGGACTGTAAAATCGAGCTGAGCAAGATGAGGGAAAATGCATGGTTTTCTAGCTAATGTTCACAAATTCTGCAGTTCTGGGTATAATAAGAAATTGTGCCAACTTTCAAACATCACTGAACTTAGTCACACTGATTAACCGTCCTAACTGCTGACAGGTTTAGACTGTAAACTCCGTGGGGAGCAGGGATTTCTTTTGCCTGTACCTAGCACAGTGGCAGAAGCTGTCAATGGCTGGAAAGACAGCATTAGTCTTCCACACTGTGGCTGTCTGTAGGGGTTACTAGTCTGGTTTTGTATTTATAATAAGCTAGAACATCATACTCTGGTTGCAGAACTTACTATCTTAGCAAGAGTGACAGACAGATGGGGAGGATCTGTGTGGGGCCAAATGGTGTGACACCAGGCACCTGATATTCCTGAGTTCCCAGTTTCCCTGGGCTGTGTAAGTCTCCAGGGAAACCTTGTGTGCTGGGCCCCACTGACAGTCAGTCTCAGCCCTGGCGGCATCCTTGATTACTCCCTTTGGGTTCTCCCATGTTTGTATGTGCCATCCTCCTGACCAGAAGCTTTAGGGATCCTGTGGTCTGAACTTAGACATTCTGATCTTTTCATTTCACCCCAGGTTTAATCTCAAGGTTGCAGCATAGACCCTGAGCCTTTGGAAACTCTGGTTTGGTACAAAGGATATAAATCTAAATTCAGGAGATGCATTCTTTAATTCTAACTATATTCTGCCTCCATCACAGAACCAATGGAGCTCCACATTCCTCTACCCCTGACCCAAATCCCATATCCAGACCAATTCTTATAACCTAACTCTTCTCACCACAGCCAGGGGAATATCAAATCTGACCTCTGACACTTGTGAACTTTGTCACTCCGGGCAAGTCACTTCTCCCTAAGCCTCAGTAAATTGGAAATGATCATCTCTGCACAATACACTGAGTGGAGATTCCTAGCGAAAGGCCAATGGTTGTGATGGAAACACAGCAAGAGGCCATAGCTGCTCACCCTGCCAGGTTCATCTTGGGCATATAGAAGGGCTTTGAAGGGCTAGTGATCTCCAGTCCAATGATTAAGGATAAAAGGAGACAATATTTGTAATGCCCTTAGCACAATGTCTGGCACACAATAGACACTATATAAATGCTTATTCCCTCCCTGACCTTTAAGATGCATACTTTTCATACCAATGTCAGAGACATCTTGGTGGAAACTAGCCTCTGAGGGCAGTGAGGAGCCTAGACTTGTGAGGAGCTTGCCTTTATGTGCAGGTGACTTGCAGAACTTGAAACCCAATTCAGTCAATCAGCAAACATTTATTATGCCCCTACTGTGCACCAGGAACTATCCAAGGTTCTGAAGATACAAAAATACAAATGAACAGACCCCGTCTTCAAAGAGATTCTATTCTATTGGGAGAGACATGTTTACAGATAAGTAGATACAGGGCACACAAAAAACAATCTGAGACATACTAATATTTGGGGGAATGAGGAAGGTTTCTTGGAGGAGATGGCCCTGGCGCTGAACTTGCAGAGGTCAGGAGGCAGAGCATTAGGTGCATGGGAGGCATCTTATGCAAAAAGTATCTTGCATGGAGAAATGTAAGTGGGCCAGTTTGGTTGGCAGCATGTGGTTGGAAGCTGAATGGGCTGGGAGGGTAGGCTTCCATGAGGCCTGGGGAGCTTCTGGAGAGTAGTGTTTGCTCAGGCTTTGCTGTGAGCTGGGTAATGCGCCCCCCACAACACCTTGTTGCTCTTGTTTAGTTATGTCCAATTCTTGGTGACCCCATTTGAGGTTCTCTTGGCAAAGAGACTGGAGTAAATGGTTTGCCGTTCCTTCTCCAGCTCATTTTACAGATGAGAAAACTGAGGCAGACGGAGTGAAGTGACTTGCCCAGGGTCACACAGGGAGAGTCTGAAGTAGAATTTGAACTCATGAAGGTGAGTTTTCCTTGTTCCAAGCCCAGGGCTTTATGCACTATGGTGTCACCTTTCTGCTCATGATAGAGAAGCCATCAATATATCATCTTCGGTACATTCTATCTTGTCTGAACTGGCATTTCCTGATGCCAAACCACAAAACAGGAGAGAGTAAGGCAAAACAAACGAACTCAGAGGCCTTAAAACTTCTCTCACAGGGATGCGATAGGCAGAGCATGTAGTAAAACTTAGAATTAAGGGATAAGGAAGGCCCTGGGATTTCACTTAGAGAACTCCCATGTGGGAAAACTCCCTCCACCAAAGCAAGTTGGCACCTTCTGTACACGTTATAGTCTTCCAAAGTGCCTAGAGCACTCAGATGTTACATGACTTGCCCAAGGTCACACAGCCAGGTGTCAAAGACTGGATTTGAACCTAGGTTTTTCTGGCTCTGAGGCCAGTTCTATATTTACTATGACACTGCCTCCAGACATCAAAGCCTTGAGAAATGTGAAGAATTATAGTTGATTCCTGTTAGTTCAAAAAGGGCATGGTTCTCTGCATGACTATCTAGTGTGCTTATTTAGATGGCCAAGTCATCCTTGTTAAAAAAATTTACTTGGTCTGGTAGACATCTGCTAGCCTTCAGCTGTTCTGAAATTTTAATGAAGTCATATCAGAAACCATAAACTTCAAGCCACAGGGGACTTTTGAAGTCATCTAGTCTAAACCTCTCATTTTTGACAGATGAGGAAACTGAGGTCCACCTCAGGGAAGTCATACAGGAAGAAAGTGGCAGAGCTGGGATTTGACCTCAGGTCTACAGACTCCAAATCCGGAGCCCTTTCAGGAAAAGCTGCTTCATGATTTGGTTATGAGAACCTACCTTGTCAGGCTGATCCCACATTCTTTCCCCTCACTCAGTGTGGCAGCCAAACTGGCTTGCTTACCCGGTGCAGGTTCCCTTCACAGCTTCCCATCTCCCACCTCCATGCCTTTGCCCAGATGGTTCCTTCACACCTGGGATCCAGTTCTTTCTTGCCCCCACTTCTTGGAATACCTAAGCTCTCTTTAAGGCCACAGTTCAAGTATTAACCTTTTATAAGAGACTGCTCTTGATCCCTCCCCCACCAAAATTTCTTGATCTTTGCTTTAACATACATGTTTTGTGTTTATTTAAGTGGGTACATGCCATATCCTCCCAGTAAAATATAAGCTCTCAGAAGGCAGAGACTGTTTAGTGTTTCTTTGTACCCCCAGAGCATAGCATGTTACCTGGCATATAATGCATGAAATAAATACTATCTATTTGTTTTGTTTACCTAGAGTCTGGTACAGTACCGGGTACAAGCTTTAACAAAGGTCTGTGGAACTGAACTGTTTTTAATCTAATTGAATGGAATTGATGTTCCTTTAAGATAAAGGCAGATTTTACCTGACTTCTCTTTCCCTGGATCTCTGAGGACCCAAAAAGAAAGTTAATTAATGTCTTTGCAAAGAGATCCTTAATGGAGTGTTTTTATGATCAGGAAGGAAGGGGGAGAAGCTGCCAGCCCCAGGAGACCCTGGGCTGAGCCCTGAAGCCACAAAGGGAGTTTGGGGCTTTACCTTTTGACTGTGAAGGTCAGTGTGTGAAAGGAATGCTATGAAAATGCTATGGAAAATACTGAGTGCTGATATGAACTCCCTGAGGAATTTCAGAGTTGAATCAGAACCACTTTCTATAGCTTTCCAGGCTGGTGGTCCTTGCAACTTCTGAGAATACTTCTAGTGACGGGGCACTCACTACATTACAAGACAGCCTATTCTATAGTGGGTGGGGCAGTTGGGGAGGATGGAGGGGTGGGAGATATAAGGAGGAGTCTCCTTTTACTCATTGGTTCCAGTTCTGCCCCATCCCTCACAGCTAGTCAATTTCTAGGGTTACATTTGTCCTAGAGAGTGAGCCCCAAGTCCACATGCCCAGATCCATTCTGTCCTCTGGCTCCTGCTCCTCCATCCCACACCTCCTGGCTGTCCCACTGGCATCTTCAACCCATTGAACCAATTATTTCATTTTGTCTTTGCATTCCTGCCATTTAGTGTGGAACTTGTCATACAGTAGGGGCTTTATAGGTGTTCTTTGGATGACTTGATTGTTTAAAACATTACATATAGTCTCCCCCCACAAAAAAATCCCAATCTGGTCCTCTCCTCCCAACTTCTCTGGTTCTATGGAGGTACCTTCGATTCTTCCTTCTCTCTCCACCTGTCCCACCCCACCTCAACCCTCATCCGCAGGTTGCTAAGTCCCATCGTTTCCATTCTTTCAGATTGGAACCTTGTCTTTAGTCACATGGCCACCATCCCAGTTTAGGTCATCATAGCCTCCCTGCCTCCGGTCTCTCCTCTATTCAGTTTGCCCAGCACTCAGCTCCCTGAGTCATGCTCCTTACACCCTAGGTCCCACTATGTCATTCTTCTGCTCAATAATTTTCAGTTCCCTATTGCCTACAGGATTAAAAGTAGAAATTCCTTAGCTTGACTTTCAACATCCTCCATAACCTGATTCCAACAGACTTTTCCTACTTTTTTCTCCCTGTTCCCTGATCTTGTCCTTCCACCCCTGCGATTTCATGGGAATATCTCCCAAGTTTGGAATGCACTCCTTCCTCTTTCAGGATCTTCGCAATTCTTCTCTCCCTGCAATTTCTGGCTCAGAATCCTTCCCTGATTTCCCTTATCAACAGTTCTTCCTCCTTCCTCAATGTTCCCTCAAGCACCTTATCTGGATTTTCTCCTTATCCCTCATCACAAAGTCTCTTGTGGAATTTTGGTCTGTGTATGTGTTAGACTGTGGTCTCCTGCTGCCAGCTCCGAGGGCAAAGACTTTTTAATCTTCATGCCACTGGCCCCAAGCACAGGGCCTATGGTCCAAGATTAATTCATGTCCCTTCCTGAATCTGATGGATGGATACTTTATGGGGTGGGAAGGAGGTCATTAGAATGTGCTTCTATCTCCCACTGCTCACAGCTCCACCTTGCCTGGGACATGTACCAGTCAAAGCCCTCAGACCCTTGAAGGACAATTTCCAGGTGTAAGGGGATGTACTTTTCAGAGCCTGAGGCATTTCCCCCAAACATGTGAAAGAGTCCACAATGGGTGATGGTTAAGGGTGGGAGTGGGGGTTCTGTGGGGGTGGGATGGGGGGGAGCATCAGGGAAGAGGATGATTAAGAGGAAGGCAGAAGAAAGGAAATTATACGGGCATCTTATACTGTATGATATTTTGATACTGTTTGATATTTTAATAGAATGACAAGCCCAAGAGGAACCTTCAAGATGGCTTTTTTCTCAGGTCAATCCCATTGACCCACTAACTGGTCTCTCTGCCTACCACTGCTTCAGTCCATCCTTCATAATCCCTCAAATCATCTCTCCATCCTAAAAGGGAAGCAGGAAATTTCCTGTCCTGGAGATCTGCAAACAAAGGCTCCATGACCACTCGGTGACCGTGCATCAGCAGTGTTGAGGGAGGACTCTTCTCCAGACATGGATCAGATTAGATAGCCTGCTAGGTCCCTTCTGATTCTAAGATCTGTGATTTGTGTTTATTTTGAACTCAGGCCTCCAGGCCTAGAATTTCCCATGACTATCTCAACAACCCCAGCTATGGGGGGATCTTATTGCTCCATAATATTCCCATGAACTCAGCAGCACAATTGCCATTATCCCCACTTTACAGAAGAGGAAACTGAGGCCCATAGAGAGAAGTAGTTTGCTCAAGGGCACACAAGTAGGTGGTAAGTGGCTGAGTCAGGATGACTGGGGCAATACTCAATGCACTTCCCATTATCTCAAGCACAAGGCTCTGAGAAACTTTCACTTCATGCAGAAGTTGTAGGTCATAGAAGGAATTCTTGTTCAGTTATGGCTTAAATCAGGAGACTGCCAAAATCTCTTTCAACTCAGAGATTTGGGATCCTGGGTTTCCTGAGATCTGAACAAGCCATTCCTTGGCTCCAAAACAGCAAAGGTGGCAGGACCCTCAGGTGCCAGGATCCAACTAGTGACTGAGCAGGAAGCTGAGCTAACCCAGAAATACAGAATCTCCAATCTGGGAGGCAGCTCCTTGACCTTCTAGCCTAAGTAGTGCCTGAATGGGAACCAGTGTGCCCCATAACAGTGCCCTAAAGAGATGATTGCCTTTTCCTGAAGACCTCTAACAATAGGGACCCTTCCCCCATCCCCAACCCCAAGGCAGCTCACATTGTCAGAACCCTCCCTCCACCCCCAGCCCCAAGGCAGCCCATCCCACCCTGAGGTAGCTCACCTAGTCAAGAATTTCTTCCTGACATCAAGCCTCAATTAGTGGCCCCCTAGCAACTTCCCCTCATTACCCCGGGTTTTTTCCCTGGGGCCAAGCAGAACCAGAATAAGCCCTCTCCCACAGAGGAGATATGTGGAGGCAGCTCTCAGGCCCCCCAAGACTTGGCTTTTCCCAGTTAAACATCATTGGATTCTTCAACAATCCCCATATGACATGAAGTCACAGCCCTGGTTACACCTCTTTTGCTACATTCCAGTTTGGTGATGCCTTACCTAAATGTGCCGCCCAGGACTGAGAGGACATGGGTAGAAGGCTGGACTTGGACCCTTAGCAAGTGAATGACTGAAGGTCAGTCCATGTGAACCTCAGTTTCCTCATTTGTCAAATGGGACAACAGCACCTGCAGTAGCCCTGACCTTCCAGCGATGTTCTGAGGTTCCGGTGAAATCATGGATAGATGGTACTTGACAGGTTATCAGAATGCCCTGCGGCTGGGTGGTACAGCGGATTGAGCAGCTTCCCTGGAGTCTGGAGAACCTGAGTGCCAATTTGACCTCAGACACTGACTTGCCGTGTGACCCTGGGGGAGTCACTGAACCCTGTCTGCCTCAGTTTCCCCATATGTAAAATGAGCTGGAGAAGGAAATGGCAAAGCACTCCAGTATCTTTGCCCAGGAAAACCTGGATGGGGTCACAAAGAATCAGGCATGACTGAGATGACCCAACAACATCTAGGCATCCCCAAAGTGCCAGTTCATTTTTGTGCTTTCACAGTCTAGAATTGCACTGAGACTTTGGGACACCCCGTATAACTGTCAGTTACTATTCACTGAATGGTATTCAGTGATCTGGGGGCCAGTTCAGAATTTGTTCTGATTGACTGAGCACACATGGTACAAGAGTTTTTCTTTTCTTTTCTTTTTTCCTATGGGGAGGGGGAGGTAAGAGAAAAAGAAAATGGATTTTTGACCTTTGAAAAAAGTTAAAATCCTAAAAGCTACTTCTCATTATTCCTACTACTACTAATCGCTAGTATTTATATGGCACTTTAATAATAAATAATAATGATAGCTTACACGTACATCATGCTTACTGTGTTCCAGGCACAGTTCTTTAAAACTGCCATCTTCTTCAACATTCACAACAATTCTGAGAGGTAGGTGCTCTTATTATCCCACTTACAGATGAGTAAACTGAGGGTTGCACATATTAGTTATTAAAAATCAGAGGTAGGATTTAAATTCAAGTTTTCCTAACTCCAATTTTACTGCCTTATCCATTGGATCATCCAGCTGCTTCGTTGAATAACATAGGGACAAGTAGTAGCCCTGGGGTACTCCACTGCTGATCTCCATCCAATCTGACATCAAACCATTAGTAACTAACTATCCTTTGGATCTGGCCATTCAACCTAATACAAATGCGCTTAACTGTATACTTTCCATCTAAGCCACATCTCTGCATCTTTCCACAAGGACAATGAGAGACTTCACCAAATATTTTGCTAAAATCCAGGCAAATATATTTACAGCCTTTTTCTCTATTGAATAAAATGCATGTGCCCTAGCTTACCACTTAAGACCCTCAAACATCTATCTCCAACCTGCTTTTTGGCCTTCCTTCCCTCCATTCTCCTTCATGCACTGTACATTCCAGCCTTAATGGATTCCATGTATTTGTGAAGGCCATTCCTTTCAACCTTTCTTGTATCTTTAATGCACTCAGTTGTTTCTTGATACACTTGCCCTTCAGCCCCAAGAAGACTTAGCTCAAGACAACAGCAGTCATGGCTCATTTTTGTAATCCTGGTACAGAGCCCTAGACCTGGTTTACAGCAGGCATTTAATAAATATTCAGTGAACTGAATTGACTTAGACATTGTCTTCATCATTGGTCAACACCTCCAAGACCAATTTAAAATATATGCACTTCTTTCTTTATCCTAACCAAAATACTCCCCTGACTTTTTAAAAAGCTGTACCTCCATTCTCTGGGTTATTTATTTGGCATTAACATGCATCTTTATCACAGAAGATGGGATGGGGGAAGGCCAGGGAGGCTGGATTCAAGGGATCATAGATTGGCATCTGTGAAAGGGACTTTAGAGGCCATCTAGAATAACTTTCATTTTACAGTTGAGGAAACTGAGATGGGATTCGAACCAAGATCTTCCTACTCCAAGTTCAATAGTTATCTATCCATTATGCCATGCCCTTCCAATTTTGGGAATCAATTTCCCAATCTTTCATTCATTCAACTAGTACTTATTAAATACCTGTGGTAGATACTAAAACATAAAGATAAAAAGAAAGAGGGAAGAAGGAAGGAGGAAAGGAGGGGAGGTAGAAAAGGAGAGGGAGAGAGAAAAGAAGGGAGAAAGAAAGCAAGAAAGCCTTCTTGCCCTTAAAAAACTTCCATTCTGTTGAGAGGAAACCACAGGTACATGAGAAACATAGAATACATACAAAGTAATTGAGGGTTGGTACTTGTAATTAAGGTTTGCAGGAGATAGGATTAAGCTAGTCTCCTATATAAGCGGGGTATTCAAGGGTAACCCTTGAAGGAAATTTGAAATTCTAAGTCAACATCCATTATTTGAGAATTGTAGAGTTAATTAGCTTTCTAGACTAAGAAAATCATGATCATAGCTAACATTTATATAGTGCTTTATAAATTACGATAGCATTTGATCCTCACAGAAACCCTGGGAGCTAGATGATCCCCGTTTTACAGATGAGGGAACTGAAGCAGACAGAGGTTACATGACTTACCCAGGGTCACACAGCTAGTAAGTATCTGAGGCCACATTTGAACTCAGGTCTTCCTGACTCCAGGCCCAGCCTTCTATCCACTTCACCACCTGGCTGCCCTAGATTTCATTTCATTTCATAAATTCAATCACAAAAATTTATCCATGTGCCAGGTGCAGTGCTGGGTATTGGGTATCCCCTACCCCCAAGGAAGTGAGAGCCCTGCTGATTTCTACCTCGGTTGGCCCACCCTGCAATATTGTGTTCCTTTCTGGGAGCTGTGTTTTCAAAGGGATTTTTATAGATAAACTGGAATGGGTCTGGAGGAAGGTGGGGAACAGAAACCAAGCTCTATATAAAGAGGTTAAAGGACCTTGGGGATGCTCTGCCAGGAGGAGAGAAGGCTTGAGTAGGGGAGGGCAGAGTTGTGATACTGGAGTCAAGTCCAGCAGAAGGAATGCCACATTGAGCCAGAAGATGGGATTTGAAGCTTGGCTTTGGCCTTGGCCAAGATGGGCCTCATGGCTTGGCCCAGATGACCTCTGGGGTCTTTTTGATTCCTAAAGCTGTGACTCTGTGAATAATGTCATCCCATCTGCAAGGGTATCATGTGAATAAGGTGTGATATTCATTCTGATGGGTCACAGGCAGGGGTGGGGGTGGGGAGAAGGAGAATGCTTCAATTCAGAGTCAGATAAGTTCCACTGAATTCAACAAATATTTACTAAGCACCTACTATGTGCTAGGCACTGTATTACAAAGCCTTCAAGGAGCTTAATTCTGCTGGAGGAGACAATGTTCATAGAAAGATAATCCAGGGGAATTGAAGAGGACAACAGCCTTAACAGTTAGGAAAGGGGAAGAGGCTGAAGCTGGTGGTATCTCAGCTGAGCCTTGATGGAAGCTGGGAGTGGATGGAGGTGAGAGATGGAGTCTCCAATTCAAGAAACACGTACATAGTCATCCTGTTTGGTGAAAATATGACATGTGAAAAAGAAAAACAGAAAAGGAAATGGGAGGTAGGGGGGGAACCAGACTGTGGAGGGCCTTTAAATCCCAGGCTTAGGAGTTTGAATCTCAGCCGAAGGCAACAGGGAATCACTAAGATTTTTGAGTAGGGGATCAACATGTGTGGATTGATATTCTAGGAATATTACTTTGACAAGTGAGTGGAGGGTGGATCAAAGATGGGGTAAGGATGGAGGCAGAGAGAAAAATTAGAAAGCAATTGCAATATTCCAGAAAAGAGATGGTGAAGGATGAGCTGATGGTGAGGATGGTGACTGTGAGTGGAGAAAAGGGGATAGACGTTAACATTATTCAAAGGGATTTGGTAGGAGCTTGCAACAGATTGGATCTGGGAATGAAAAGGGTGAAGAGTGATTCTGAGATTGTAAATCTGGTGCGTTCCGTAGAAATGGGGGAATTAGGGAGAGGAGTGGATCTTGGGAGAAAGATGACCAATTCCCTTTTGGACATGCTGAGTTTGAGATGCCTAAGGGACATGGAGGGGGTGTCTGGCAGGCGGTTGGTGACGCAGGAGTGTCAGAAGAGAAGCTAGGACTGGCTATGTGGTTTGGGGAGTCATTGCTATAGAGGTGATAGACCCATAGGATCTCCATGGTCTTGGTGACATCACTGCCCCCTAACCCCAATCATCAAACATTTTCATGTTTGATATTTGCAGCAATCTTGCAGGGTAGGTAAGACAAGTATGATTTGTCTGATGGATGGGGGAAATGGAGATACAGAAATTAAGTAGTTGCAGAAAGGCCACGCAACAAGCTGTTGGTGAAACTGACAGGAATCTAGAGAGTAAGTGGTGAAATTGACTTCAGGTTAGTAAAATCTGGATTCAAATCCTGACTCAAACATTTACTAGTTGTATGAACCTAAGGAAGTCATTTTAACTTCTTTATGCCTCAGTTTCCTCATCTGTAAAACAAAGGGATGGGAACCAATGGCCTCAAAGGTCCTTTCAAGTTCTAAATCTATGATCCTAGGATTTCCAGATTCCTAGTTCATTATTCTTGCCAGATATACTTCGACAAAGTTATTGGACAAGTCCCTTTGACTTTCTGGGGCTGACTAACTCACTTCCCTGCTGTGCCTCAGTTTCCTCTATAACCAAAAGAGACTAACCTGACCGATGTCAGTATCCAGCACTCAATGTAGGGAGAGTGGGTGCTTTGTTGACTCAGTGGAACGAATGAATGGATTCCCAGGGGGAAATAACCAACCTTCCCCTAAGGGGTCATTTAGTTAATGTACAAAGTTATAAAACCAAACGGTGCCACCAAATCACCACTAGAATCCTCTGCATTTGCATAAGGCTTCTTTGTCTGTTGCCAGCTTTCCCAGCTGTTTGAACCTTACCTGGGAGGAAGTTTGAGACAGGTATTATTCTCCCCATTTGAAAGATAAAAGGGTGGACCCACCTGGGAAACCCACTGTGGTAGAAAGAATACAGACCTCCAAATCAGGAGCCTGGGCTCTTGTCTTGGCCCCGCTACTGACTCACTGGGTCACCTGGAACAAGTTCCTTTGGGCCTCAGTTTACCCACCTGTAAAAGGAAGGGGTTGGGCTAGATGATCTCCAAGGTCCCTCCCAGCTTTGATATCCTGAGTCCAAGATTGATTGACTCACACATGAGTTTGTGATGGAGCCAAACCTGGAATCCTGCCTTCTCACCCTGTGCTCCCTGGAGGGAGCTAGTAGGGCTGGGTTTGAATTCATTCAGATGAGTCTGGTGAACTTTCTTGAAGCCAGGAGAAGGAAGGTGGGAAATATTTAGGTTTTGGTTTTATATCCCCAACCTCCACTTAGCACAGTGCCTGGCACACTGGAAGCATTTAAGAAATATTTGTTGAGTTCAGGAAGGAGGAACAGAAAAAGAGCAAAAGAGAAGAAGGAAAAGGAAGGAAGGAAAGAGGGAGGGAGGTGTCAGAAAAGAAGAGAAGCAAGGACAAAAGAAGGAAAGGATGAGAGCAGGAAGGAAAAAAGAGAAGGTGAAAGAAAGGAAGGTAAGAAGAGCTAGTAAGGGAGGAGGAAAGAAAGTGGGGAAGGAGAGAGGAAGGAAGGGGAAGAAGGATAGAAAGAAAAGAAGGAGGGCAGAAGGAAGAAAGGATGGAAAGATGAGAGGGAAGGAAAGGAAGGCAGCAAGGGAGAAAAATGGGAAAGGGAGGAGAGAAGGAACAGGGAGGGAGGGAGAAAAGGGAAAGGGAAGGAGGGAGAAAGGGGGCAGAAGAGAAGAGAGGCAGAGAGTGGCGGCAGAGGGAGAGGGAGAGGGGGAGAGAGAGGGGGAGGGGGAGGGACAGGGAGAGGGACAGGGAGAGGGAGAGGGACAGGGACAGGGGGAGGGACAGGGAGAGGGAAAGGGGGAGGGAGAGGGAGACGGACAGGGAGAGGGACAGGGAGACGGAGAGGGAGAGGGGGGAGGGAGAGGGAGAGGGGGAGGGAGAGGGAGAGGGGGAGGGGGAGGGACAGGGAGAGGGAGAGGGAAGGGAAGGGAAGGCGGCTGGGCCTCACCTGAGCCACCACATGTAGCGGTGCTCGTAGGGATAGAAGCTGTGAGGGTCGTCGCAGCAGTAGCGGTGGTCCTGGAAGCCGCAGCAGTAGACAGCGGCCGCCTCGCCTCCCGGGACCGGGCAGCTGAAGCCGCTCACCAGCTCCTTGGCGGCGTTCAGGTAGCTGCTACAGGAGCCGCTCATTACGCGCAGTCCAGCGGTGACCCGGCTGGGGCCGGACTAACGGGAGGACGGCCGGGCGGATGGACGCGCCCGGCAGTCAGCCAGTCGGGTGCGCCTCGAGGGGTCCTGGAGGGCTAGGGAGGAACCGGCCGGGTTCCCTTGGACTGAGCCTCGGCGCGGCCTGCGGCTTGGGGTGTCAGCTCTGGTGGGCCCTCCTGGAGGTGGGGGCTTTCCGACTCTGACCTATGGCCCCCCCAGCTCAGAGTCTTGGGTCTCAGGGAGCCGGGCTTTTTTCCAGATCAGGAGCCTTTGATTCTCCAGTCCCTGAGTCCTGTCCTCCGCCCTCAGGGCTCCGAACGTCTTGGGCTCTAGGAGGATGTGCGAGAAGCGCTGACCCAGTCAGAGCGTCTGCCTACCGGGGGCTTGTGTAGAGAGGAAAAGGAAGAAGGAAAATGGGAGGGAGGAGAGAAAGAGGGAGGGAACTGAGATGACCTGGGGACAATGGGCGAGGAGTGGGAAAAGGGAATAAAAGCCAGGAATGTTAGAGCTGGCAGACCAGAGGGGCCCTCTAGCGTAATCCCTCATTATACAGAAAAAGAAACTGAGGCCCGAAGAGCAAAGGGTAAGGGGCAAGAACTGGGGCTCAAACCCTGGCCACCTGACCCGGGGACTAGTGTTCTTTTCCCGGAAAAGGTATGAATGAGTAAATGGGGTGGGGGTGGGGTGGGGGAGGAATAGAAAACAGAAAACTGAGAAAAGAAAGAGGCCAAAGGAAGGGAGAAGGGGGTTGGGGAGGGAATTCAATTCAACTACCATTCATTAAGAGCCTGCTATTGTACAGTCACGGCCCTGGGCCAGGTACTTCTAGTGAAAAAAATGAAGCGGACCTTTCCCAGCCGCCTTCCCCCCCTCCCCTTTCCCCCCATCCTCAGGGCAGTTTCCAGTCTGAAAATCTAACAGTAGTGAGACATGGGATACCCAGCAACATGGCAGGCTGGGGTCAATGGGCAAGTGAACCCTGAGAGCTTCATGGGATCTACAACTGGGAGGGATCGTAGAGAGAATCTTCTCCATTTTATAGAGGAGGAAATTGAGGCAATGTAGAGAGAAGGGATTTGTCCGGAATGTGGCAGAGCAAGGATGAGAAGCCAGCTCTTCTGCTTCTTCACCTTTGCCCTTTCTTCAAGACCAGAGTTCCCTGGGGAGAGAAGACAGCAGGGAGGGAGGAATGCTGGGTTCTTGAATGGTTTCATCTGACTTATTTCCTGAATTTGACTAGGAGATCAAGGAAGGGGCTTCATCTTTTTGTCTCCCATACATCTTACTCTTCTGCCACCTTCTACGCCATTGAGTCAAATGACACCCATATTGTTTCTTTCCTGCTGGAACTTAAAATCAGCTCTACTGAGATGCAGAACTCGCTATTCCCCTATGGGGAGGACCTGCCTTTGAAAGTCTACTGGAAATCCCTCAAAAATCAGAGTGGATTCAAGCATAGGTCTAGTGGATCTACTAAGTAAAAGAATCACGAAAAGAGCTGGATGGACCTTGGTACAAAAAGTGAGAGTGTGGGAGGACTCTCAGAATGGAAAATGTCAGGGCTGGGAAAGACCTTAGATCATGGCAGGTCTGGAAGGGTCTAAGAGCACAGAGTGATGTGAGAGGTCATCTAACCTAACTTCCTTTTAGAGATGAAAAAGAGGGGAAAAGGGAGTAAAATGGATAAAGAAGGTGAGGAGAGAAAAGGGGAAGGAAGAGGGGAGAGGAAGGGGAGGCAGAGCAAGATCTGGAAGAAAATACGACTTTATTCAATTAAGGGCATTTCTTATACACTTTGTGTGCCAGGTCCTATGCTCAGCCCTGGAAAGGCTACAGAAAAGACACTATTTCTTCCCTCAAAGAGCTTAGGGTGAAAGTCTGGGGGTGGGGAGGCAAGATGTAAGTCAGATGACCAAATATTTCAGATATATGGTTGTGCACTGAACGTGTCAGACAGACAATTTGGGATAATTAAAAGAAAACTGGACTTGGTGCCAAGAGACCAATTCAGTGACTGTCTTGCTACTGGCATAATGTTTGGGAAAGTCACAACCTTTTTTGGGTGTCAGATTTCCCATCTGTCAAACGAGGGGAGGGGTTGAACTAAATGACTGAGGCCATACCCAGAAGCCTGGAAAGGCAAGAAGGGGCTAGGATGTGAAGTTTTAAATGCTTAGCACAGGAGTTTATATTTTATCCTAGAGATAATGGGGAATGACTGAGGTTTGTTTTGATTAAGGAGAAGGTGACATGATCAGATCTGTGAGAGGTCGATGGGATCAAAAACCTCAGAGAGGTCAAGAAGGAGAATTAAGAAAAGGTCATTAGATTTGGCAATGAAGAAACGACTAACAGATGCAGCCCAGAGTAGCTTCAACTGAATGATGGTGTCAGAGGCCGCATAGCAGAGGGAAGTGAAGCTCGGAGGACAGGCGGGCTTTTTTAATGAGTTTAGCTGAGAACAGGAGGAGGGATGTAGGATGATAGGAGAGGATGGTGAGGTCAAAGGAGGCATTTTTTAAGGATGCAGGATAGGTGATCATGTTTGTAGGCAGGAGAGAGTCAGAGACAGAGAGGGAGAGATAGACAGACAGAGACAGAGAGACTGACAGAAAGGGAGAGAAAGAGACAGAGGTAGAAACAGAGAGAAAGATGGGGAGAGAGATAAAGAGAGGATGAAAATGGGGGCAGTGTTCTGGATAAGATGAAAAGAGATGGAACTAAGGCCACATGGAGAGTGATTGGCCTTGGCAAGGAGGAGGGTCATTTCTTCATCAAAGACTGGAATGAAGGAGGAAACAATGGAAGAAGACATCAGAGGCATGTGACATAAGCAGAAAGGGGGAAGAGGGAGCGCATGGTGAACAACTTGGGTTTGGAGCAGCCACTGTGGAGAGTGTTCTAGAGAATCAATTAGTATGAAGTAAAAGCGCCCGGCTGAGACTGGCCTATCTTTGTACTGGACCCAGCTTTGTTGAGCAGGACATAAGGAAGAGCCAAGATTTTTGGTGCAGGGAATCCAGGTTTGTGACCTGACAAGATTTGGTGAATCAGTTCACCAAAGAGTCAAGATTAGGAAGGGAAGAGAATGTAGCCAGAACATGAATGAAGGCACAGTTTGGAGAAAGAGCACTGTTAGGGGGAGGAAGGTATAGAGAGATAGGGAATGACCAAAGAGAATCAAAATGAATAAAGACATTTGGTGGTTCTTTAACATGAAATGGGATCCTTATAGGGGATGGCAAGTTGAGGGGTGCAAACATCCCTGTGTGTAGCTGAAGTAGAGCAGGGGAGTATGAGTAGATTTAGAAATTAGGATACTTGAAGGAACTTCTGTAGGTATTTATGGTTTCCCTAGTATGAGGGTGTGATGAGGGAGACTGTGAGCTGGGTATTGAGAAAGGAGGAAGATTCCTGGGCCTCAGGAGAGGCAACGTGGGGGTGATGAGGTTTAGGGGTGCTGGGGACCCCAAAATACCAACAGTCCGGGTCGTGCTCGAATGAATTCAACTCAAGCCTTCTTAAAGTCAAAGAAAACAAAGTTTATTAAAGATTCGCCAAATTGGGTGGGCTCTTAAGGAGCCTAAGCATTTGTAACACTTGTATTCCCAAGCAGGCCAGATAGAATCTCAGCTGGACAGAGCCTCAACTGGACTGAATCTGAGCGCCTTCCTGGAGGTGAGATGGAACTAAATACAGAAAAGACTGTAGGAGGGATCTGGGGGTAATCTGGTAGTGTAGGGTGATGGGAGGAGGGTTTTAGGGAGGGTCTTGAGGAGGAGGGTCAAAGGCTGGAAACAGCTGGAGGCTACCAGGAGATACAGATATCAGACAATTGAGGATTTGGGTGGGAAGCAGGTGGGACAATGAAGAGATCTTGATAGGGGCTGTATGAGAATGAATACAGATCTTTATAGGCGTGGTCAGCAGCTGGGGTGTGGAGGAAATGGGGTTTTGATGGGATCCAGGGTGGGGGATACAACAGAGACCACAGCACAATGATAAGCCCTTGGGCTTCCCGAGACTGCCAGAACAAATGGGAAGATTAGATTTGAGGAAGCAAGGCCAGATTAAGTGGAAAGATTCAAGGGGAGCTCAAGGAGGCTCCCAGAGTCTGAACCCCATCAGTGGCACAGTGGATAGGCACTGGGCCACAGTCAGAAAGATCTGAGTTCAAGTCCAACCTCAGATACTAGTTGGGTGATTCTGAGCAAGTCACTTAGCCTCTGCCTCAGTTTCCTCAATTGTGAAATGGGGTTTATAATAGTATTTATCTCCCAAGGTTGCTGTAAGATCAAATGGAATATCCATAAGTACTTAGCACAATGCCTGAGATATAGCAGGTGCTTCATAAATGCTTGTTCCCTCCCCTTCCGCCAATGGATAACAGCCACCAAGGTCTGGATTGGGCAATTTGGATGGCATGACCCCTCAAAGGAGAAGAAATCACAGTGATGGTAGTGAGTGAGAATCTGGAAGTAGCACTGTTACTATTGAAATATTCTCCAGTACTCCAGCATGAAATATTCTGACTCCCCCTTGGGGATCAGTGAGTCAGGGGAGATGAGAGAGTACATCAAGTGCCGAAAAGGATGGTGCAATCCAAAGGGAGCCAGGTCTCAATGAGTGCCAGAAGATGGAAGAAGGAAGGACAGAGAGACGAGCAGGTTACAAATGATGAAAGTTTATTCTTTGTGGAACAGGAGTACCAGAGGGCACAGAGGAAAGAGACAGATCTACAGTGGGTCATTGGATGTGTGGGAGGTGGGTAGAGCTGAGATGAATGGGAATGAGGGAGGGCCCCCCTGGGATGACCCTTCAGAAGGTGGGGATTCAATGTCATTGTCTTGAGTCCAAACCAATCAATTAACGAATGAGCAAACATTGATTAAGCTCCTGTGACGTGCTAGGCAACAAGGATACAACAAAAGTGAGGCATTCATCACCCTCAGGAAGCTTACTTTCTACAAAAAGATTCTATTAAGAGACAGAGGAAGAAGTAGTGGTAGTTGGTGATGTACTCCCTTTGAGAAGATCTGAGGCAGTTATTTGTCATCTTGACATTAAGGGAAAGAAATCTGCTGTCCTCTTGGGGAATGAACCCAAAAATGGATGATGAAACTCCCAAAACTTATGAAAGTCTTGTGATAAAAGAAGAAATCAGATAAAGAGATTTTTGTTGATCTTGAAAATGAAATGGAACCATTGTGGGTGACAGCAAGTTCAAGTGTCTGGCCATCCTTGAAGTAGTTTGGAGTAGTATGTCATGGGAACTGAATAGGCCGAACAGCTGGGAAGCTGAATTATTTGAAAGACCATCAACGTGTGTATCAACGTCCCCTGGTAAGGGAGGGAATTAAGGTAGAGAAGATCCAACTCTTTATTACTCCCACATCTGCCTCCTTCCTTCCTACTTAGGTACTGCTGAGCAGGGCAGGAGGAAGTCAGGAAACCATGCTGATTGTGTCCAGTACTATTAGTGTTGGTTAATCTCTTAATTTTCAATTCCAGATTCTCTTCTGCCCCCCTCCACCTCTCCCCCACCTATTGAGAAGGCTTATGAAGTCCTGCAAAACATACTTCTATATTAACCATACCAAGAAAAAAATAAAAGCAAGAGAAATAAAGGAAGAGAAAAAATATGCTTCAGTCTGTATTCAGAGTCCAGTAGTTTTTTATCATGAGTCTTTTGAAACTGTTGTGGCTCATTGTACTGATCAAGAGTTGCTAAGTCTTTCACCATTGATTATCATTACAATGTTGCTGTTAGGGTGTACCTTGTTCTCCTGGTTCTTCTCATTTCATTTTGTATCAGTTCATTTACGTCTTCCCAGGTTTTTCTGAAGCCCTCCTCTTCATAACTTCTTATAGTACAATATATACTGGTTAATCTAAAAATGTACTTACAAGAATAAGACAATCTTTCTATTCCTCCCTAATTGATCACATCCTACACTCCAGTCCTCCCATAACATTCCCTTCCCCTCCTCTCTCATTTGAGACCCTTGTTTCGTACTCTCCTAAAAAAATTGAGGCCACCCACCATGAGCTCCCTCTCCTCCCTTCTCATCTCACATCTCTTTCACATTTTCCACTATTTCCTTCATTCCAATCTCTGATGAAGAGGTAACCCTCTCCTTGCCAAGGCCAACCACTCCTTGATCCCATCCCCTCCTATGTTTTCCAGCAGATTGTTCCCCTTCTATCATGCCCCAATCTAATAACTATGACCTTTTTTGCTGATTCATATGGGTACAAATGCCACTGTCATAAGGAGCGTAGGAAACATTGCCAAACATGCAAAGTTTAAGGCAAGAAACTGAAAACCTTTTGGGCAAAGGTGGTGCTTTTTGCTTTTGTCTTTTGTGTGTTTTGTCACTGCTGATCACAGATATGGGTTTTATGAGAGAAAGGCAGACTTGGGAAGAGAACAGCTGATTAGGAGATGATATCTGAGAACAGAATTTGGCTTTTGGTATTATGATTTAAAACACAAGGAAGTTGGGCTTTAGGCTAAGGGCTGGTAAAAATACACTTGCCTGAAGTCATGCAAATCTGATCAAAAGGGATATAAATTGAGAAGGAAGGGAAAGGGAGAAAACAGCCTGTAATGGCCCACCAAACTAGAAGAAAAATAGCATTAGAAACCCCCAGAAAAGCGCAGGAGAGAAAAGACAAGAAACAAGCTAATAATGCCACTCATGTTCTCTGACATCTGAGGCAGTTACTCGAAGTTTAGGTAACAGTCTGGATGAACCCAAGAGCCTGCAGCTTAAAAGCCAATTTGACTGAAACTTAGTAGGATGAGGGTTGGATATGGAGTCAGAGGATTCAAATCCTGATTCTGCTACTTACTACTCATGTGACCTTAACTAGTCACTCCACCAAGGTCTCAGTCTTCTCATCTGTAAAATTAGGGCAATGGACTAGGGCATGACCTTCCAGCTCTATGATCCTTGATCCTATGAAACTCATGATTGGAAGGTTCTTCTGGGTGATCGTACACTATTCAAAAGGAATAGATTAGTATGGTCTAGTGGAAAGAATTCAGGCTGGAGACCTGGGTTCAAATCTCATTTCTGAGATTTGCTACCTGTGTGACTTTCATCTCCCTGGGTCTTATTCCTAAAATGTTTCCTCATCTATAAAATCAGTGTTGAGCTACATGGCTTCTGGTTCTAGTACCCTATGGTACAGATAAGTGGAGGAGGACAGGATAGTGTTATCTGTTTAGAAAATACACTCATATGAAGCAATCGAGGAACATGGTGGGAGGGAGAGGAAGCATTGTAGAAAGCATTTGAATAAAGGCTATTCAAAGTTTTTAAAAAAGCAGTAATAATCTTAGAATATAAGAACAGGAACAGCTCAGAATTATGACATGCATCCAAGTCATCAAGGATTTATTAAGGACCGCTATATGCCAAGAATTATACTAGGCACAAGGCAGAGGGGTATAATACAGTAGTGATGGAGAACATCAGTGGTATAGACATCTTCTGATGATTCCTTTGGGCCCAAAAGAGATCAGAAAATAAATTTTATTCTTTCATGGACAAAGGAACCCTTTTAGGGCAATTGCTATGCCACCTGGAGACCACTAGGTGGAGACATGATTAAGAACCTTGGTCCTGGGGTCAAGAAAACTGAGTTCAAATGTGGCCTCAGACACTGTCTGTGTGACCCTGGATGTCACTTTGTCTGCCTCGGTTTCTTCAGCTGTAAAAAATGGGAAAAATAATAGCACCTACATCCCAGGGTTGTTGTGAGGATAAAATGAGATGTTTGTAAATATGTCCAGCATATAGTAGACATTAGTAAATTAAGTGTGATAGCATTTTAATAAATGTTTGTTTCCTTCCTTCCCATTCTGAATCTGATTCATTAAATATGAGATCCTGAGCAGAGAGGAATGACTCAGTCTTAGAATTTGTGAGTATGACGAGAAAAGCCAAACAAAATCTGATACACCTTTGAGATTTGGGGAAAGTACATTTCAAAGAGCTTAGAGAAAGGGTAAGTTGAAAACCATAGCCTAAAATTCTACTGGAGAAGTCACTCCAGGAGGGAGAGGAAACTCTCAGGAATGAATTCTGAAGGCAAAAAGAGAAACAATTCCTAAGATGAGCCAAAAGAGACCAGGCAAATGTATAAGGAACTCTCTGACCAACTTAGATTTTTAAAAGCCAAATACAGAAGGTAGAAGCCAAAGACAAGTAATGAGGGATGACTAAAAAAGTATGGCATGGTCCTATAAGATTTTCACTTAACCTTTCTCTGTTTCAATTTTCTTATCTGTAAAATGGGGATAATAACACCTCCTTCTCAGGGTTGCTGTGAGGTTAGACTGAGATACTATTTTAAAGTCCCTTGCAAACTTTAAGGCACTATATAAATGAGTTATTATTATCATCATCACAAGTTCTAAAACCTCAGAATGAACAAAGACTGGTGAAGAATAATAAAGAATATAAGACTTTAAAAATATTGGGAATATAGGAGTATGGCATGATGGATAGATTGTAGGACATGGAGTCTTACTATTCAGGATGACCTTGATTGAAATTCTTCCTCAGATACTGGCACTGTGATCCTGGACAAGTCATGACCTTTCTGGGTCTATAAAATGAAGGACTTGGAGTCTTTGACCTCTAAAGTCACTGTCATTTCTAAATCTATGATTTTATGAATAAAGAGAAGTATCAATGGGAGTGCTGGTTGGTGAAGATGTGGTGAAGGGGAGGTAGATTTGCTCATCTCTTACCTTATCTGAAAGATATGGAGAATGAAGGAGGTATTGCAGGGTTGGAGAAGAGTAGATATCCTACTTTTCCAAAAAAAGGGGAAAGAATGGACTCTGTAAGCTAGAAGCCAGTGAACTGGATCAGGTTTTTGAAAGAGGTTAGTATTTTTAAAAGGAAGAAGAGATTTCCAAAAAAACACCGTGGTTTCATTGAGAACTGGTCACATCAGACTATCTATTTTCTTTTTTTTTTTTGACAGAGTTACTAACAGATAAGGAGAATGCTATGGATGTGTCTTATTCAGATTTCTAGCAGATCATTTGATAAAGAATCTCATGACATTTTTTTCTGGAAAAGATGGACATATGTGGGCTACATCTAGATGTAATTGGAACTGGATTTGAAGAGTGGTTATTAATAGTATGATGTCAACTTGACAGGAAGTCTTTAATGGAGTGCCTCAGGGATCTGTGATGTTTAATATTATTTATCAATACCTTGATTAAAGGAATAGAGAGCATCCAACTTGAAAATGACACAAAACTGGGAAAGATTGATAAGCAGTTAGTAGAGTCAGAATCCAAAAAGATCTTGACAAGTTAGAACATTGGGTTACATTTAGTAAGATGAAATTTAATAGAAATAAAGTCTTGCACTTGAGTTCAAGAAACTGATTTCACCAGAACAAATCAAGGGGAGTATGTTTGGATAGCAGTTTTTCTGGAAAAGGAGTGGGTCTTTTAGTGGTAAATTGAGTGAGCCCAAATATGGGTAATGGGGAATTGGGTTTTATGAAGAGAGTTATAGACTATAAATAAGGAGGTGATGGCTCTCTGCCCTTCCCCTTGCCTTCCTCGGACCACACTAAGAGCACTGGGTTGAACTCTGAGCCACATTTTAGGAAATACATTGACAGTCTGGAGACTATCCAGAGGAATTCAGCCAAGACAGTGAAGAGTTTTGAGATCCTGCCATGAGGATCATTGATGGAACTAGGAATGTTTAGCCTGGAGAAGAAAAAGTTTAGTGGGAGATATGAAAACTCTTCAAGTATATGGAGGAATATCTTGGGGAAGAGGGATCAGCCTTTTTTTCTTTTTTTGGCCCCAGAGGAACCCAGAGGTAGAGGCTGCAAATTTAGGTGGCTAAATTTAGACTAAAAGTCAAGAATTAGAATTCTCCAAAAATGGAATGGGCTTCCTGGAGAAGTGTTGGGGTCTCTTTCAATAAAGGCTTCATTGAAAAGCTGGACAACTACTTGGGGATGTTGGATTTTATGACTTTTGAGAAACCTTTAACTCAGAGATTCTGGATTCTCGAGATCTGGCTTTAAATCTCACCTCTGCCCCCTTTACTAGATATATGAACATGATTATGTTCTTTCATCATGTTCCACTCACAGTTTCCTTGTCTTTAAAGTGCAGATAATAATTCCTGTAGCACCTACCCTACATTCGTAGAATCAGATGAAGCAATGTTTGCAAATCTTAAAGTGCTTAATAAATATCACATCATTATTCCCAACTCTGCCTTTCACTAGCTGTGCAGTCCCTCTCCGGGCCTCTAGGAAGTCTCTCATGATATCCCTATCAGTAATGACTTTTTCCCTTCTATATCACACACAGCCCTTGCATTGGACCTTTCTGGTGTACTTATCATGTAATATTGTATATTAACAGAACTTTATGTGGGAGTTATCACCTCCTAGTCCATGGCTCCAGGAAAACATGGAGTGGGTCTTATCACCTGAACTTTCTCTCTTGACCCGAAACAGGGGGTCCTGCACACAGCTGGTGCTTCATACTTACTTGGTGAAGGGATATTGGACAAAGAATAAATAAATGAACGATCTGGAAAGGCAGGAGAAAGGAACTCAGAGCTATGGAAGTTTCTTCCACCAGGTGGCGCCCTGAAGAAAGGAAAGGCAATCAGCCTAGTCTTCAAACTCCGGAGTGTTTCTTGTTCATCATTTTAACTTTTTAAGCACTTATTATGACCTTATCCTCTTCCTGGACACTTGTTCAGCGGTCTCCCTTCATCAGGGAATAAAAGAGTCCTTGTTTATAGAATGAGAAGGGGTGGGATCAAATCACAAGACTGATTGTGTGGAGGACCTTCCCTGGAGTCAGGAAGATTTGAATTCAAGTCCTACTTCCATCCTTTATTCACTCAGTGACCAGGGACTCATCATTTCAGGGTCCTTATCCCCGGAGGTATTAGATTTCAGGGGAAGCAGAGTGGGAAAATGGCACTATTACTTTCACTAAACTCTAACTGTAATTTTTCATTTCTTCAATTACGAATTTTAAAAAATAAGTATTACTCTGATGAGGGGCTAGTAGGTTTCATCAAACTGGCAAAGGAGTCCAGGATAGACAAAAGGTGAACAAACCCTGAGAAAATCAAAATTATAAACACTCATCAACACCAAGAAAGGGAATTCCCACACCGGGAGTTCCTGAAATCTAGGAAATCATCTGTCATGCCCCACCTGCCAAGAAAGACATATTTTTACCTATCCCAGGAAATAAGAGTTCAAGAACTGTAAGTAGGACAAAGGGGGCTAGATTTGAAAGCAGGTGGGCAACTGGTCAACAAGCACTTACCAAGTGTTAGGCATTGTGCTACGAATGAAAGGAAGAAAAGTCCTGGGTTCGAATTTCCCCTTGGCTAGCTGGAAGATCTGGGGAAAGCCCCTTCTCTGTGAGCCTCAGTTTCCTCTCTGTAAAATAAGGATACTACCCACTTTCTATGATAGTATTCTGGAAGCCTTAAAGCAAAGGAGAAATGGGTATTATTCTGAAGAGTCCTGAGTCTAGAGACACAGATTCAGTTTTATATTCAGACTCTATGGCTTGTTGTCTGTACTGCCTTGGGCAAGTAATTTCCCTCGTGTAGTCAGTTTCTTCTATAAAACGGGGCTAACAATACTTACTCTGTGTGCCTCACTGAGTTGATGGGGGGACAGTATGTTGAAAAACCTTGATTCAGTCCACCAGGCATTTAACAAGCAAGTTCTCTTGCCCAAGCACAGTATTTGGGGTTTACTTTTGTGTCTCAGATGCTCAGTATAATGTCTTGCTGTAGCAGGTACTAACAAATGCCAAATGGATATAGGAATGAATGAATAAAAACACACAAATGAAATAGTCCTTGCCCTCAGGGACTATATTTTATTAGAATACAATTCACACACAGGTAAGTAAATATGTTACATATGTACAAAGTAGATATGAAGTTAGCTTTAAAGTAAATATGAAGTTAAAATGCTATAAGAATGTGAACTGTTTTTATTTTTCCATTTTCTGTTGTTATCATTATGGTGGTGTAATTCCAGCCATGTACCTGAGTGATCCAGGTTAAAACTGAATAACTCTTCCCTTCTTCCTCAGTGATAACAGTAGGACTAGAAAGTCAGATCCTAAGCCTGGGCCAGCCACAGGTGCAGGCCTTCAAAGGTGGCTTTGGAAACTAATGTCTTCACCAGAGTCCCTGTGGATACTGACAGGTGGCCTAGCTGCTGTCGGATGCCCAATCCCAGGCTAACACTGCTGCTGGTGACATGTGCTTGGTTGCTTCACAGGATGAGGGAAAATAATCAGTCCTTGACTGTTCAGCACAGCTGCTTCAGACTACCCAATTATCCCAGTTTCTAACCCAGCCAGTAGCTGGAGCCAACAGGTGCTGTTCCTGGCCAGTTTTGTTTTTTTTTTCAGGTTTCTTGGGTCAGTGTGTTCATTGGATGTGGGTTGAGAGGGAGTTTGATGTTGAAAGTGCTGAATTCGGAGTCAGGACTCCCGAGTTCTAAACCTGTCTCTGCTATGAAACTGTTATGTGGTCTTGGCAAGTTCCCCCAGGAGCCTCAGTTTTCTCCTTTGTAAAAGCAGAGTTCAGACCAGATGTTCTCTCTAAGGTTCTTCCCAATTCTAACATTCTATGTTTTCATCTCATTCCTCATGTTGCCTTCTCTACTTGGACAGGGCACAGTCCTCCACATCACTTCCTGGTCTGTTCCATGCCCCACTCTCTTTCTAGCTCACCTTTATATTCCCCATTAGCATGTGAGCTCCCTGAGGGCAGGAACTTTTTTGCTTATGTTTATATTTCCAACATTTTGCCAATACCTGGCATATAGTAAGTATTTAATAAATGATCTGTCTCTCTCTCCATCCATCCATCCATCTATCTATCTATCTATCTAATCTAATGTCTATATTCTAAGGTCCCTCCAAGCTCTAACATCTCATACTATGTTTCAAGATCCCTTCCAGACCTCATAGTCTCTCTTTGAAGGTACTTCCCAGTCCTAGTGTTCCATGTTCTAAGGTTCCTTCTGGTTTTCACATTCTATATCATAAGAGCCCTTCCAGTTCTGACATTCTATGTTCTAAGACCTTTCCCAACTCTTATCCCTTATATTCTAAGGCCATTCAGCTGGTCCTATCCTTGAATGAAGCCTTAGGAGCAAACACTTATTTCACAGAAGGCCTCATAAACTTCCTGCTTGGCATGATTTCAAGGGAACAAGGAAAACCCCAGTGAAGAAAAACATACCTTACTACTAACCTGCTGTGGCAAAACCAAGGACTTTAGTCTCCTATGAAAGAAAAGACTGAAAATGCAATTAGTTCTTGAAAGAAGGAATTCAGTGACTTACCATCCTTCAGTAATTCAACATAGGTAGGAATCCCAGCACAGTAGACAGAATAGGCATACAAGAGGAATGGCTAAGAGGCATGATCTCTCCTTCATAACCCCTGTCCTGGGAGAGTCTACTTTGGAACATAGCCTCTTCCCAGGCAGAAGCAATTTAAGAAACTTGGGACCAATAACTTACTTAGTGCAGCCTGGCTGTGGTGCCACCCTGATCCTGGGGAAAGACAATGATGAAATGAGAAGACCTGATTTGGAGGCCATCCCCTATCTCTTCCTACCTTGAGCAACAGCAAGTATTTATATAGCGCTTTACAATTTACAAAGCACTGTCCTCACAATGACCAGCAGGCAGGGAGTCTAAGAATTATTTCCACTTTACAAAGGGAGAAAGCTAAACTTCATAGAGAGGTTGAAGCAGAGGTCTGTGATGCTCAAATTAGGTCATGGATGTTAAGTACTTTGCAGACTTTAAATTGCTACATAGATACCAGTTATCGCTGCTGCTGCTGCTTTTGTTAGCTACAGTCACCAGGTGTCCAATCAGGTGACGACTTTATTCTTTTTTGTCTTTCTTCACCTAGATTTCTACTGTATTCCTACTGAGTTCAAGCAATATTTATAGAGTGATACCTGGGCATGCTAGTAAAAGTTTAACAATCAGGCATTCTGCGGGGAGGAAAAAGTATACCCATACACTTTTTCTTTGGAAGCAATCAAGGTTAAGTGACTTGCTCAGGGTCATACAGCTATTAAGTGTCTGAGGACAGATATTGAACTCGGATCCTCTTGATTTCAGGGACCAGTGCTCTATCCACTGTACCATTTAGTTGCCCCTTTAATATTTAAGCTACAATAATAACACTTCCTTAAGTCTAGACAATGGTCAAAAAAAAATAATCCAAAACAAAATCAAACCCTGGCTTGTAGAGATTGTCATTTTCTGAAATATAAGTAAATATTCACTCAGAATATTTAGCAATTGGCCTAAAAATCTAGTTAAACTTGGCTCCAGCATAATTCTGTGTGAAAGCATTCCAGAAGTGGAATGAGCTGCATGGGGAGGTTATGAATGAGACTGACTTCCCATCACTGAAGTGCAAACATCACTTGTCACAGATGCTGTAGACAGGATTCTTGTTTAGAAATGGATTGGACTAGAAGTCATTGAAGTTCTTCCTGGTACTGAGAATCTCTGGTTCTATGCCTTGACCAAGGTCAGGGACTAGCATGTGTCAGAGCTGAACCTCCAAACCAGGTTTTCTGATTCAAGTACTCTTTCTACCTCTCTGGAAATGAGAGGGTCTATCTCTAAGGTCCTTTTCAGTTCTAACATTCTATGATTCAGCTTTGAAGTCACAAGTCAGGCATAGATCAACCAGCTAAATAAGTCATGTCCTCCTACCTGGTCTGACAATAATGATAATAGCAACAGCTCAAACTTAAATTGGGATTTACATATATTATCTCATAGTTTCCCTGAAACTGTATGAAGTCAATACTTAGCATCCTCAGAAGAACCTGAGAGGCTTAAAGAGGTTAAGTTATCTGCCAGGGCTCACCTGGCAAATTTTAGCAAGTAAGTTGACCAAGAATTATTAAGTTCTTACTATGTGCCAGGAACTGTACCAGACACTAGAGATACAAATAAAAGCAAGATAATTCCCTCTCTCGAGGAACTTACACTATAATGGATGACTCACTGACCACATTCTTCGCTTTCCTGTTTCCCTACCTTTGTTCACAAAGTTTCCCATACCTAGAATGCTCTCTCTGCCAGGCATGGCCCTGTCCCACCTAATTCTCGTACATGCCTTAAAATTCAGCTCAAATTGCCACACACTATATGAAGTCATCTGGGATCTCAACCTCTTTTCCCACCCACTAGAAGGACTCTCTCATTTCTGAACCAGCACTCTGATTTTGATCTGGTGTCAAATCTCAGATCTTCTATGTATTTATTGATTATGTAGCCTTGGATATGTTACTTCACCTCTCTGGGTCTCAGTTTCTCCTTATGTAAAATTAGGGGGCTAGACCAGATCATAGGATCATAGATTTAAAGCTAGAAAGGGTATCTAGTCCAAACCTTTTGTTTTATCTTTTTTAATAATAATGTTTTGTTAGTATACAAACCAATCTTTAATATAAAAACATACATACATTTTTATAACAAAAAAAAAACCCCAAGCCTATTATATTCATAAAATCAATGCATGGGGTGGGCTTGGTTTTTGGTACAAAGTTTCTCAAAATGATATGCCTTAAACGACACAACTTCTCAATTCTTTTTCAATTACTTTTTTCTTTTATAATTTGTAATCCCTCCTACTAGCCAACCCCCTCGTTTTAGATATCTAAGGTCCTTTTTTGACTGTAAATTATATGATCTCATAATCCTTATCATATACTGATATACTGATACTCTATCATACACATGATATTGACATCTTGCCTTACCATTCGACTGAACTGTTAGCTTCTTGGGAGTATAGAACGTGTCTTCATATGTACATCTGACTTCACGATGCGCGCAGGGTACCGTAGACAGTAAGAGACGGTGAACGTGCTAGTGAGCCCGATCAGCACCTCGGACAGCTCTAAAGCGAGCGCGGCTTCAGGGAGCTGTCTGCTGTAGTTAGTTATGACCCTGTTATTCTGAGCTGTCAAAGTCAGTTCTTACCGTTTTTCTTCTGTCTGTCCCATACTCTCTTCTACTCTCCTCACTTCCACCACCCCCACCCCTCCCAAAGCGTCTAGATTCTTTTTGGTCTTAAAGGACCAGAAGCTAATTGAGGCAGCTGTGACTTTCTACCTCAACAGTCTCACTGACCTGCTGAAACACACCAAGGTTTTCTAGAGGACTCTGGGGGCAGAATGTGCACTCATCCTCTTCTTCCCTGGTCCGTCATGGCCTCATACTGATCAACCCAGACCTGGAAAGGCAGTTATTGTAGAAGTTAATGCATCTGGTGTTAATCTCTTAAAATACAGTTCTCTAGCCCATGTCCTGACCGAATGCATAATTCTCTAGCAAGCTGGTCATTCTGGAAAAGAATGGGAATATAGGAAAAAGAGTCATTCACAGACACTCCTTCAGAGGGGAGAGGGTGCTGCCGTAGTGTCAGGAAAACCCGTACTTAAAGAAGTCCTGCTGGTTCTCTGTGATCATTGCTTCTCTTTCCAAATGCTCAGACTCTATTCTATTAACAATATATTCTAAAGTTGTGTAAAATAGTTCCAGTTCCAGAGAGGTACTATGACCTGGAAATAGGAGCTCAGAATGTTCTTCTGCTGGAATAAGAGTAATAAAGATTTTTCTGTCATTAGCACTTTAAGGTTTACAAAGCACACAACAATCCTTCTGGCAAGAAATGCCATTTCCCCCATTTGACAGATGAGAAAACTGTGTCCCGATGTCATTAGATGCCTTGACCAAAGTCCCACAACTACTAGATGATGAAGCTAGAATTGGTACCAGGTGTCATGCATCAAGGGTGCAGAAGATAGGGATGCTTTGGTAGCCTATAGATCAGTAACTAAAACTAGCTGGTGGAATGGCAGCCCTTGAAGAGGATTTCCTTGCTTCCCTAGGGGGAAAAGTACTTTGCAAATCTTAAGTCACTATATCAAGGTGTGCTATGATTATTGTTACTGTTGACATTAGAAACGTGTATATGCATGTAGATATTTTATAGGAAGCAACATTAACTCATTTATATCCCCCAAAGGAAGGATGGCACTTGCAGTCACAAAATGCTAAATGTTACAAAATGTACACCATGTAAGAAGAGGTCTCCAGAACCACAAGCCAGACACCATTAAATTAATCATGGTAACCCCAGCATATTAGACCCTACAGAAGCAACTGCAGAGGAAGACTTAAAAGACTGTGAGTCCTGTGCCTGCTACCCCTTTGTGAGAGTCAGTGCTGCTCCCCCAGAGACTGCCTTAGTATGTGAAAATTCCAGGATCAGGTTTTCAGCTCTATTGCCCCAGGGAAGGAAAGATTTGGGGTTAAGATCCTGTTTGGTAGGGAGAAGTAGTCAGAGAGTATGATAAATTTAGAGCTGTTAGGCTATACAGATCATCAGGTTCAACACCCTCATTTTACAGATGAAGGAAATGAGGCTGAGATTAAGTGACTTGCCCAGGGTGATGAAGCAATGACTGTATGAGGTAGGATTTGAACCTTGGTATTTGTGAGTCTAAACTCTATCCACTACAAGCTGGCCTTGGTAGGTCAGATCAGGAGAAAACCTTACTTTTCTGACCTCAGATGAGACTGGGGTTACTCCTGAATCCTTAAAGTCTGAAACAGCATGGTACAAAGGAAAATGTGTTGAATTTAGTTCTGGGAAACCTGAGTTTAATCCATTGTTCTCCTTCTAATCACTTGTGTGACCTTAGGCAAATCATTTAATACTACAAGGACCAAGTGGTATCAATAGATGAAGTGTATTTTTTTTAATCCATAGGGCAAATAACATAGAGATAATAGGATGAAAAGTTTTCTATTTCAAAGTAAAATTATGATATCTGTTTATAGTTATTTGTATTTAAAATGCATTGCACAGCTAGGAGAAAGAACACACTTAAATACAAATATTTACTACTTAAAATAAAAATTTAAAATATTTAAATTCAAATACACTTCCTTGTAATTACTTAAGAATCATATTTTGCACACTTTATTGTCATACATTTGTCACAGATACACTTTTTGCTAATACATTCATGGTCCCATTCCAATCCTTTATAAGGTCACAAGGGTAGTGCATTTTGACATTCAGCCATGATTACTGTACCTTCTGATCTGGCCTTCAACAGTCTCTAGTAAGCTCCTCACTCATCTTTTTGGGTGTATTCTCAGCAACTGGTTTGAAGCACAAACTTTAAAAAATATACTTAAATATATTATCCAGCTGTTCAGGAGGACCATGTCTAGAACATTGCAGAAACATGCATTGACCATCTCCCACTTGTTGCTTTCATCAAATAACACTTTGTCATTTGGTTATAAAATAGGATCGTGTGTGGTTCTTGCTCTGAGTTGTTCTCTACCAGAGTCTGAACATCTGGATGTAGGATGCTCAGGATGGTGACAGAGTCAGATCTCATACACTGGTGTAAAGTCCCCGTAAGTTTCTCTGTGTATTTGAAAACCAGAATTTCACACATTACGTGACCTCTTTTACTTCTAGAAGTTCTTGATGGTTCTGACAAATAATTCTAATTATGCTTCACCTTTCCTTTGTAAGTCTTAAGGAAAGATCAAGGGATATAAAATAATTGCTGCAGGTCATATTGTAGCCTTTACAAAATAGTGGTTTTATGAGTTTCAACACTATATCTGTAGGTACCCTGGTATCATCACTTCTAATATAATCTTTTAACAATTTCTTTTAAAATGAAAGAGGCAGCTAGGCAGTGTAGTGGATGGAGAGAGCATTAGGCTTGGAGTGAGGGAGACCAAGTTCATATCCAGATTCAGACAGTTACCAGACATGGGATGCTGTGCAAAGTGAAAATGGGAGATTATAATAAATTATAATAAAACAAGGCTCAAATGAGATGTTTGTAAGGCACTAAGCACAGTGCCTGCTATACTGCAGGTGCTTAATAAATGTTTCTTTCCTTCCTAAGTAAGGGAATCTGTTAAACAAGTATTTGTTTTCAGTATCCATTGCCAACTCAAATTTCAGGTCAAATTTGTCTAGCTTGTCTGATATATATGGAATAAATTTACAGTGTGTCTTACAAGGCAGCAATAGATCTTTTTGACATATATGTATATGTCAGGAATAAATGCCTTCTGACAATTTTCAATAAAAAGCTGTATTATTATGACAATGAAACTGTAAATTCTGAAAAACAGAAAATAAAAAAAAATTAGTAAGAGAGTAGAAACTACATGCAAAGATAAATTTTTATTTTACTCTACAAATACATTATTCACAAAGTTTTATAAATGTTTGATGAATTCTACTGACACTCCAAGGAGAAAAGACTAATATAGGCAAAGAAATGACTCATTAGAAATAAATGTAGGAGAACTTCTTCTTATTTACAACAAAAGTATAAAGTGTTTAAACATAAGAATCATTTGACACATCTGGTCCTTAGAGGTAGAACCACATGTTTTATTTCTTTCATTATCTGAAAAATCTTTAGAATGTGAAGGGATATTGATAACAAAGATATAGAAAAAGATCATGAAGTAGAAATAGCCAAGGCTTGTCAAGTTTCAAGTGTCTACAGAAATTTTTGTGTTAATTTACACACTTGGTCCTTCAGAAGTTAGCTTCCCTGGGCCTCTGTGAAATGAGGGGATTGGACTAGGTAGCATTTGGGGTGCCTTCCAGGTAGAGCTCTACGATCCTATGTGGAATTTTGGACCACTCAAACTCTCTGGGCCTTAGCTTCTGCCTGCCTTTGGATGGCATTGGAGGGCCCTTGTGCCTCTACATTGCTATCCTATGATCCAGGATAGAATATGAAGAGGAAGAAAAATTCTTTGAAGAACTTGATAAGATCCTCCAACCCAAGCTGCTGTTGTTTTTTTTCATTTTTAAAATATTATTTCTGTGACATCTTTTGTTTTTAGGTCATTTTCATTTTTGAACATGACCTCCCTACAAAGGAGTCAACACCTGTCATAAAGAATAAGAAAAATCCATTCAGGAAAACCAATAAATACTTCAATCAAGTGAGCATCTGCAGTATACCCCACTACCTCTGTAAAGAAGTGGTGAGAGTCTATTTTCTCATCTCTTCAATTAGAGGAGGGGGAAACTTTGTAATCATTACACAAGTGGGGAGAAGGGGACACATTTGAGATGTCATAGTTGTAGAAATAACAAAATTTGGCCAGATTGGATATGTGGGATGAGGGAGAATGAGGAGTTAGAGATGATATGACGGTTACAAACCTGAGTGACTGTAATTTCTAGAGAGGGGTAGATTTGGTGGGAAAGAGAATGTGTTCAGTTTTGGACCTATTGAGTTTAACATGCCTATGGAACATCCAGTTTCAAATGTCCAATGGGCAGTTAGCAATATAGCACTGATGCTCAGGAGAGAGACTAGGGCTGGACACCTGGATCCGGGAATTTTCTGCAGAGATGTATAAAGACAGAAGAAAGTTCAGGATAGAAACTTGGAGAATACCCACAGTCACATGGATGATGACTTAACAAGGGAGACAGAAGAGTGGAGGTAGAGGAGCAATAGGAGTGATCTATGTCATAAAAACCCAGAGAAGAGAGAGCATCCAGGAGACCAGGATGGTTAACAGTGTCAAATATAGCAGGGAGATGGTGAACTGTGAGAACTGAGAAAAGGGAGTAAGCTTTGGCTATACAATTTCCTAGTTAACTTTAGAGAGCAATTTGGGTGGAGTGATAAAGGGGAGAGACCAGATTAAAAAGGATTAAGCAACAAGGGAGAGGTCAGGCAGTGGAGACGTCAAATGGAGACAACTTTTTCTAGGAGTTTGACTGAGAAAGGGAGGAGAGATATAGGCAGAGAGTTTAGGGGAGTGATGGGGTCTAATAAGGGTTTTTCCAAAGATGGAGGATGCGTGAGCAGCAGGGAAGGAGCCAGTAGTTGAGGAAGGGAAAGGAACAAATATTTATTAAGGTGTCCCACGTTCCAGGTACTGTGGTAAGTGCTTTCCAAAATTATCTCCTTTAATCCTCATAAGAACTCTTGTGAGGTAAGTATGATTTTTATCCTCATTTTACAGTTGAGGAAATTGAAACAAGGAGAGTGATTTGCCCAGGGTCACACAGCTAGTAAGTGTCTGGGGTTGAATTTGAACTCAGGTCTTTCTGACTCCAAGCCCAGTATTCCATCCACTGTGTCCAATCAGCATAGATCAGAGTTAGGTTAAGTGAGAGAGATGGCAACAAGGTGGCACAGTGGAGGGAGTGCCAGACCTGGAGTCAGGAAGACTCTTCTTCCTGAGTTCAAATCTGGCCTCAGATATGTACTAACTGTGTGACCTTGGGCAAGTCACTTAACCCCATTTGTCTCAATTTCCTCACCTGGAAAATGAACTGGAAAAGGAAATGGCAAACCATTCCAACATCTTTGTCAAGAAAACCCCAAATGGGACCATGAATAGTTGAAAATGACTCAACAATAGTGAGAGAAGAGAGTGATTTGCAGGAGAAAATGGGAGGGATGAGGTCAAGGGTCTCAGAGAAGAGCCCCCTGGTTTTCAGAGATGGAAAAGAAGGAGGAAACGATGGAGGAGGATGCCAAGGCTTTGTGAGATAAAGAGAAAGGGAGAGAGGTGAGGGGGGTAGTGTGTGAGGGAGGTTTGAGGAGAGAAGAGAAGGTCAAAAACAGCCACTATATAAAGTGGGATAAAGAATCAATTAGGGAGGAATAAAAGGATTGTCTTACTTTGCGGAGAGCACAGTTGAGATTAGATAACAAATTGAGAGTGGATACAGTCTGCTCAGTTGAGTAACTTTCTATCCAACAAGGTGTGACTTGAGGTGGAGGTAGTGGATAGTGGGAGTAATTCAGGGCTGGGGTTTAGCAGGGGATTAGTACATTAGGACAGGAGGGCAGGGGATTCAAGAGCAGAGGAAAGCTAACTGAGCCAGTTAACTAAAGAGTGAAGGTTGAAAAGGGAGAAGTGTGATGCTAGATTAGCAATAATGAGTCCAGGATTTACTCATGAGGGCTTGGACCAGATGATCTCTGAGTCACTTTCAAGTCCTTGATACTAACAAAATGAATTCAGTTCTGTTTAGTAAATAGTATGATGTAGTAGAATAGGATTTACAATAGGAAAACCTGAGTTCAAATGCCGATTCTGCCATGTTCTACCTGTGTGAACAGGGGGAAACCTCAGTTTCCTCCTTTGTTAAATGAGTAAGTTGGATTTTCCCCATTTTCAATCCATGTTGCAACAAATATTTATTAGGCACCTTTCAGCCTCACCCAGCAGGTTACTTTTTTACCCTGCTGGGTAGTTAGATGAGATATTGTCAACGATGCTTCTCTCTGTGCTCTTGGTTTAACCATCTGGGAATTATTGTGTAAGGACCGTCCTATTCAGCCTCGGCAGATGCTGGCCACTAACAAGAGATTTGCATTTCATTGTGAAGCTGGAACATGATGTCCTTAGCTTTAGTCCCTGGCAGAGGGCCAATCTTTGGTGAGGATGGGATCCTAGCATCAGGGCAAGCACTTCCAGCCACTAAGCAGACAGCAATAATAAAGATAATCCCTCACGTGTGCACAGCTCTTTACAGGTTAGAAGGACTGAGTCACCAAAAGGGCATTTTTGAAAGAATTTGATGAAAATAGAGCATCAGACCTAAAGGAACCTTAGAACACAGGATGGATGGTACCAGAGCAGAGAGGAAACCTTAGGACAAATAATGTCAGACCTAAAAGAGACTTTAGAACTCAGGATGTATATCATCAGAGCAGGAAGAGAACCTTAGGACATAGAAAGTCATACCTAAAAGAATCCTTAGAATATGGGACATACAATGTTAGATCTGAGAGGAGCCTTAGAATAATAAACATAGAATGTTAGATCTGGTACAGATCTTAGAATGTAAAATGTCAGAAATGAGAAGAAAGCTAATTTATAGAATTTCATATCTCTGAGGGAGCTTAGAACATAGAATTTAAAAATATATTTTAAATTTATAAATAAATTTAAACTTATAAATAAAATAAAGGTAACTTAAATATAAATAAAACAAACTTATGAATAAAATAAATATGACAAATATAAATAAGATGTTTTTATATTACCTACTTTTCCCACTGAATCCTTCCTTTTATCCTGTCTCAAAAAAAGAAAACATTTTCTAAAAAACTAAGCAATAAATTCAAGAAGTCTAACTTCACATATAGTATTCCACATCCACGTTCTCCTCTATCTGCAAGGTATCTGGGGAAGTGTCTTCTCATATCTCTTAAGGGCAGAGTTCAGTCATTGTCATTTCAGAACGTTATTCTTTAAATTATTTTTGCTCTTTCTGTTTACCTTGTTGTAGTCATTGTGTATACTGTGTGATAGTATTAATAGTACACCAACGTTTTCTCCTAGCAGGAGTCAGGTCTACCCCTCCTCTTTTCCTCCTGTGACAAAGAGCCTTTTAGTTTCCCTTAAAATGAGATAAAGTGGGCCAGGCACTTGATTGGCCCTTGTTTCCCTGACACAACCACTTGGTACCCAAAGGGCATAAAAAAATCCCAGCCATATGCAGTTGCAAGCCCTCCAACTTGATGGTTTTCTGAAGAACACCATTTCCTTCACAGGACCCCTGGCCCAATGCCCACCTTCCCAGGTGGAGATGAGGGGGATGCGTGTCCAGAGAAGGTAGATGTCATGTGTTCTTGTGGCCTATTCTTGCTGCCTCCTTTGGTCTCAATGTCAAACCTGAACTAAGGGAGTGCTGGTGTTGGAGCTGCCTCCTTTTGGGCTGTCATCACATTTGTCCTTTCTTACAACAGTGATAACCCGTGGCATTCATGGGCTACAGTTTATTCAGTCATTCCCCAACCAGTGCACTCTTAACTTGGTTTTTAATTCTTTGCTAATTCAGAAATTGTTGCTCTTAAATATTTGTTTCACTATGGAACCTTTCCTTTTGTCATTTACATCCTTGGAATTAGACCATAGGATGTTAAAACAAGAAGAGATCTTAGAATACAGAATGTTAGTGCAGGAAAAGACTTTAGAACCTAGAATGTTAGAGCTGAAAAGGACCATAGAACAAAGAATGTTAGTGTTAGGAGAGACTTTAGAATGCAGAATGTCAGAGTTGGGAAGCAATCTTAGAATGAATATCAGACCTGAGATGAGCCTTAGAACACTCAGAGATGGAATATCATGTTCAAGAAACAGCTCCCAGGCCAGTTTGACTGGAATGGAGAGTGTGGGAAGGTAAAAGACGAAATCAGACTAGACAGGTAAGTTGGAATCAGCATAATTAGACCAAAGAGACAGGTGAGAGTTAAACTGGGAAGAATTTTAAATGCCGGGCTGAGGAATTTGTTTCTTATGCTAGAGGCAATGGGGAAAAGTTGAATATTATTGAGTCAGGGATGATGTGTTTAGGAATGTTACGTTAGAAGTTAGGTTGGAAAGGGGAGAAAAACGAAAAAAGGGAGATCTGTCAGAAGGTACTGACAATGCTCCAGGTGAGAGGCAAAGAGTCAGGGACTGTGTGAATGGATAGAGCTAGACAGATGCAAAGCAGATTGTGGAGGTAAAAGCCATCATATCTGACAATTGATTGGGTGGGTGGGATAAAGGAGAATGAGGAGTCAAGGATGATCCGGAGGCTGCAAAACTAGATGACTGGTTTTGGACACACGCCTACAGTGACACGATGGTCCACCTCAGTCTCTCCCTTCTCTGATGCAGTTCAGTTTTCCTTTCTCTTCACATATTGCCCCAGTGCTATGTCTCCTCTCCTCTCCTTCTTTCTCCTTTCCTCTCCTCTCCTCCCTTCTCCTCTCGTCCCTTCTCCTCTCCTCCCTTCTCTTCTCCTCTCCATGTCTCTCTTCCCATTACCCCTGTGCTTGTATTTCTGCTGCGACTCAGGGCATGTAGTCTTCTTCTCAATCTGCGCTCTTGCAAATTGTGTATGTCTTTTTCAAAACTCCTGGGAGCAATTCAATTCACCTTCCTGCTCAAAGATCACTATAGTGCAAATTGCTCTCAGAGATGATAGAGAATGCTTGTCCCTCTGAACTTCAAATTTCCAAATGCTATTCAGTCCTCAAAATCCTTTAACAAGAGGATAATAGGTTTAGAAAAATAAGCCATCACAAAGATCATGTAGTCTGTATGACATGAGATGAGGGAGAGAGAAGAGGAAGAAGTAGAAGGAGGAGAAGAAGAAGGAGGAGAAGAAAGAAAGAGGAGGAGGAGAAGGAGAAGAAGAAAGGAGAGAAGAAGAGAGGAAAGGAAGAGAAGGAAAGGGAAGAGAAGAGAAGACCCAATAGGGAAGGAGATGATTTTGATCTAGTACAGGAGACTGAAAAGGAGTGAGCAGAGAGAAGGAGGAGAGAGCAAACAGTGTTACAGAAGCAGAAGGAGAAGAGAGTTTCTAGGAAGAGGGATTGAATGACAGTGTCCAAAGCTGCAGAAAGGTCAGGGAAAATCAATATTAAGAAGAGGATGCTAGATTTTGCAGTTATGAGTTCGTTCGTAACCTTGCAGTGCTGTGAGGATTGGTTTGAGCCAAGTGTGATTGGCCAAAAGTCCTTTATCAGATCATTATCTTTTATCATTCTGCCTTTCTCTGAATCTCATCAACCTTTGTGTTTACAATGCTCACCCCTTGGTTCTGTCTGAGGTGATCACCCCCATGCTGGCTTCCCTCTCCTTTCTTCCTCATTTTTACCCCTTGGTGAACCAGTTCAACTCTACAATGACTTCTAGTCTCAAACCCCTTGTCCCTGGGCACTATCCCTTGTCATGCCTTGCCAGCTCCCAACTATTTGCCCTTTCCCTTCTTTGATGCCATTCACTTGCTGCTGCATGGAGCTGGAGGAAATCAGGAAACCATGCTGATTGGGTCCATGGCAAATTGGTTACCTAATTTCCCCTGCATCCTCCCAGCAGAAAGGCGATTCTACTCCTTCGAAGTCAATTCCCTTTTCCTTCATCCCCTCACACCTGGACCATTGCAATAGAGAGTTGGTTTATATGTCTGCCTCCAGCGTCTCCAGTTCATCCTATTCTCAGCTGTCAAAGGGATCTTCCTAAAGCAGAGATCTGACCAGAATAAAATTGAGGGACTCTCTAAGCCCTACAGGATCAACTGTGGCTTTGAAAGTTCTTCGTGACCTGGCCCATTCCTCACTAGTCCTCCTACACGTTAACCTCCTCTGTGTATTCCGCAATCCATCCACAGCGGCCTTGCTGTTCCTAGCATTTGGTATTTCCCCTCCCATTTCTACCTATACCTTTTTCCTGACTCTCCTCCCTGTCCATCCCAGCATCTGCAGCACCCCCCTTTTCACCTCCATCAAGGCTACCAACTCCTGCAGGACATTCCCAGCCATCCCACTACACATGTTGGCTATGTACCTTGCCTCAGACCAGCGTCTTCCCTCTGGGCTTACCTCTCATTCATACTGTATGTATTTTGTATGTACCTACTTATTTGTGTGTTATCTCCCTCTATTCAGGTGAAGTTCCCTGAGGTAAGGACCCATGTTTTTGTTAAATCTAATTTTAGCTTTCCTAAAGCTAAAATCCCACCTTCTGCAGGAAGCTTTTTCAGATGATCTCCCTGAGTTCTATTGGCTAACTCCAGTCTCGCCTGCACAGAGCCTGTTTGCACATAGTTGTTTGCATATGGTCTTCCTTCACCTTAGACTGAGAGTTCCTTGAGAGCAGGGACTGTTTTTGCAATTCTTTTAGCACAGTGCCTGGCACACAGTTGGTGATTAATAAGTGTTTATTGACCGACCAGTTGAAAGTTTGCCTGGGAACATGGTGTCTCCTGGGGATAACTAGGTTCCCATTAGTGCAAGAGGACAGAATGGGTGTGAAAGAACAGACCAAGTCTAGTTTCTCAGCAACGGAGCTGAATGCAATGGAAATGGAGGTCAGAGGAGGCCATGGATGGGGCTAAGGTAGGTTTGAGCCAGATAGGATCAAGAGGACAGAGAGAAAGATGAGAAGCAGGTGGTTTTCACCTCAGCAGAGGTGGTGTTGACTTGGAAACATGCAGATGAGGGCAGTGGGAGCTGGGGACTTAGCTGTCAGGGGATAAAAAATGATTAACCGATAACATCTACAACTCCCACTCCTATGTTCTTGTAACAACAGTGACCTAGAGCCCCTGTGCTTAGATTCTCTGAGTCTCAGGAACTCTTACCAGCTGAGACCCTTGCAAGTGAGCCCCAGGGGCTGAGCAGTCACCTTGTGGAGGCACATTGAGTCAGCTAGGTTGTTAGAGTAGATAAAGTGCAAGGAATCCTGAATTCAAGTCCAGTCTCAGACATTTACCAGCCATGTGACCTTGGGCAAGTGACTTCACTTTTTTAAGCCTGAGCATCCCCCTGTGTTAAATAAGGGACAATGAGATCACCATACAAATCCCAATTTTATTTGTGAGGATCCAATGAGATAATCCACTTCAGAAATGTGACAGTGCCACATGAATGCCCGTTGTGACATATGTGTAAAGTAAAGTCCCCAGAAGCACAGACTGTGAGAATGAGAAGAGACCTCATTGGCCATTTAGTCTAACCCAGGCCAGCTCCTAGTTGAAGACTTCCAAGGAGACAGAGCTCATCACTTACTCCATCACCCACTATGGGACAACTCTGGTTGCTGATAAGTTTATGAGAAGGGGACAGAGACAAATAAGGGGAGAGAGGGACAGACAGACAGATAGAACGAGGAGACACACACATAGTGACAGAGAAGAAAGAACACTTCAGAAAATGAATTTCAATCTTGAGTCCAAGCCTCCATACTTGTTGGCTGTGTGGCTTTGGACAAGTAACTTTCCCTCTGAAAGTTTTGGTTCCCTTATCTCTATGGGGATAATAAACCCTGCCTTGCCTTCTTGACAGGGTCAAACGAACAACTGAATAAAGATTCTTTGAGAGCTATAAAGTCTAATGGAAAAGCAAGGTTTGCTCTTCTAGTTCATGCTGACCACACAGCTGGTCTATGCTGGAGGGATTTGGGGAACCCAGTCTAAGAGTAGAGCTGAGGTCCCTGGATCCCCAAGGTGTTTCTATGGTGAGGACCTGGCTACTTAGGCTCTATGTCTTCTTTTCTGTCATCTCAGTGGTACTCAAGGGTCAGCCCTTTTGGCATGAATGGAGCCAAGGTCAAGCAGCACTGGGCCAGAAGCCTGGGCTCTCTGAGCTGGCTGAGCCTGGAGAGGCTGAGTTCAGCTTGCACCTGACTGAATGTCTCCTCCCTGCCATCCCTGACACGTAACCCTCACCAGGGAGGGTCTACAAGGCACCAGTCCATTCTCTCTGGGGGCAGCTTCAATCTAAGGAAGCTTTTCCTTACATTTGCCTAAAATCTGCCTCTCTTTAATTTCCCCCCTTTGCTGATGGTTCTGCCTTCTGGAATTATGTAGAAAAAATTGAACTGCTTTCTTATAAACCAATCCTTCAAATACTCAACAGCCACAATGGTGTCCCCCTCCAGGCCTCACCCCCAAATGTTCTCCACACCAATTATCCCAAGACTCCTATGCCATAGTCTTTTAAAAAAATTTAATTTAATTTTTAATTTATGGAATAAAACAAGAATTTCCATAACATAGTATAATAATAATAATAAAAAAAGATCCTATGTCATAGTCTTGAAGCCTCTCTAGTCTATTTCTCCTTTCCTGGATATTCTCTGACTTAGTAACATCCTTCCTACGTTGTAGTATTCATAATGCTTCTCATGTGGATAGTGATAGAGACTAGAGGATCCATTCTGTCCCCCTAAAAGTGAAGGGACTAGACTGCATGCCACTGGAAGAGTCTCAGTTCTAATGCTCAGAGTCTGAGCCAACATGGATGAGAATCCACCATTTACACAGGTATTAGATCCTGGGGAGGGCCATAGATTTGGCATTAGGACTCAACATGTCCAAAACAGAACTCTTCTTTTCCCCCAAACCTCCCCATTTCTGATTTTCCTATTTGAAGGCACCACCATCCTCTCAGTCACCTAGACTATGTCATCCCCATCTCCTCCAGCAGACTCAGCCCTCCTATCTGATCCATTGCCAACTCTTGCCATTTCTATCCCCACAACGTCTTCTGTACATGTTTCTTTCTCCTATAGCCACCCCTCTCTCCACCCTTCCCGGTTCTGAAGGTCCTGATTAGCTCTCATCTAGACTAGTCATTTCCTTCTAACTGGTCTCCTTGCCTCAGGTCTCTCCCCACACCAATCTATCTCCCATTTAGCCACTAAGGTGATTTTTTGGAAATGTAGATCTTACCATGTCACCTCCTTACTTAACAAACTCCAGTAGCTCCCTATTACCTCCTGGTTCAACTTTAAAGTCTTCTGTTTGATGTGTAAAGTTCTTCATGAGCCCCCCTACAGGAACTCTACTTGGAATTCTTCAAACAGGACACTCCATCTTTCATATATATGCCTGGAAAGCTTTCCCTCCTCATCTCCACCCCTTACTCTCCCTGGATTCCTGTAAGGCTCAGCTCAAATCCTACCTTCTGTATGAAGCCTGTATGCAGTAGTTTGCACCTCCTCCACCCCTTCTCCCCATCGTCTTCCATCTATTCTGTCTATATCTGTGTGGGCCTAGTGCTTGAAGTAACCTCTCCCCCATTAGCCTGGGAGCTCCTTGGGGGCAGTTACAGTATTTTCACCTTTTTTTGTATCCCCATTACTTAACATAGTATGCTTAGTACCTAGCAGGTGCTTAAACAAAAGCTTTTTGACTTGATTGGTTGACAGAAGGGACACCAGACATAACTGATATTTGAAGAGCTGTGTGGGGGGATTACACCTGGGTTTTTCCCCCACCTAATAGTATTTTATTTTTGGTGATTATACTTCTTTTGCTTGACTCTAGAGGGCAGAACCAAGAGCAATGAGGGTGAAGGGGGGGAGTCACAAAAAGATAAATTTAAGCTTTGTGTCAGAGAGAACTTCCTCACACTAAAAACTGTCTAAAAGTGGAATTAAATCGGTTATCTCAGGAGGGAGTGACTTCTCCCTCCCTGAAATTTTTCAGGCAGAGGCTACTTGTTGGGTATGTTAGAGTACAGATACCTTTGGGCTGTATAGGTTGGCCAATGATTTTGATTCTACACTTGTGTGACCATGGTCAAGTCACTTAATCTACCTTTTAAGGTTGATGATCTTGGAAGTTTTTTCCAGCTCTAAATTTCTGACTCTATAACCTAGTCTAGGCCCTTATTTTCTAGATAAGAGAACTGAGGTCTATGGCATATAGTAGGTAGTAGAAATGGGATTCTAATTCATATCTTCTGACTCCAAATCCAGGACTCTTTCCTGATTCCTTGAACGTCACTTGATCCATTCTGCCTTTGTGGTTTTGACCAAGCTCCCAGATCAAGCTCCAGGATTGGTACAGAGGCCTCCAACACACACCACCATCTTTTCAGCAGTCTTCATGGAAGCCTAGAAAAAATTCCAGCCTCTGGTTTCTTGGGGATAGTGCCAACAGGCCTTGTCCAACTAATAACCTATGTGTAGTATAGTGCTGGATTTCCAGAGTTGGGAAGATGTGAATTCAAATCCTACTTCAAATCCTTACTAGCTATGTGGCCCCTGGTAAGTTATGTAACCTCTGTCTCAGTTTCCTCATCTGTAAAAGAAGAAGAAGAAGAACCCCTGCCTCACAAGGTTGTGAGGATCTTTCCCATTACTTGCCCTTGGCTCAATCCTTTGCATGTGTCTTTGCAAATTGTCTGAAAAGATAAGTAAGAGTCAGGATGTAAAGGGTTTCAAATGCTAATGTAATGGAACTTTGAGGCATATGTGCCTCCTAACATGGAGGCACCTTGCCTAACATGGAGGTACCTTGCATTCTGCCTTTTCCTACCTTGAAGGTGCTAGAACAGACTATGTCTTTAAAATTGACCAGATGGTGACAGCCTCTCTCTTTCCTGCCATTTCCAGAGGATGAAGATCTCCATTTTCCCACAGTATAGAAATCATGAACTGAACCAGAAGGGAGAATATGTCCCTGCCTTTTTGCCCCAGCTCTGAGAGGTGTGCCTTGGGTTTCTGTACTCTGTTGTTGATTCTCATTTTCTGGTGCCAGTAGGTGCCCATTTTCAGGTACCTCCTGGATCTGGAGGTTCAAGCCATGGTGACCTTGGAGCCAGGAATCCAAGAGGAATCCAGGAATCCAGAATCCAGTCATCTAGCCCTGCAGGGAAACCTGGGGTAGCCTTGAACTCAAGCCTGAGGTGGGTTTGGATTTGGAATTTAGGACCATATGCTCTATAGGAACTGAGCTAAGCTGAGACAAGTCCCTTTCCCCTCCCCAAAGACTATAGTGATAAAAAGGAAGAGGAGGATTAAGCCCCACATGTCAGAGAGTAAATTCCCATATTTGTGATTATAATTTTTGAAGTAAATATTCCTTTGTAAAAGTTAATCTGATTGTGGTTGAATGAAACTAGAGTATGGGGAACTACCCTCTACACTTGGGGAAATACTGTTGGCAGGGGCCATTTGCAGAGAGCCCTTAATTGAGAACCCTACAGAAGGGGTGAAATGTAGCATAGCTGACCTTCAGAAGGGGAAGGAAGGGGTATAGAGCAGTCCAGTGTTACACTACAAAGGGTGATATGTATTTTATTCTAAAGGCAATAGGGAATCAATGAAGTTTCTTGAGGAATTACAAGAGTGTACTGGTGCTGTAGGGAAATCACTTTGACTATTCTATGGAGGATGAATTGGAGAAAGGACAGAGTGGAGGCAGAAGGACCTATTAGGACCTTACTGTGATAGTCCATAAAGAGGCAATGACACCCGAACTAAGGTGATTGACTGGAGAGAAGGGGGACAGAATTGAGAGATGTTGTAGAAGAAGAATGGACCAGACTTTGGCAACTGATTGGATATTAGAGGATGTCAGTGTTCTTCATTAAAGGGAGGGGAGGAGAAAGAATGCCTGGTGATAAGATCAAAGCTGTTACAGTTTGTTGAGCACCAACCATGGGTTCCAAAGGACACAGAGGGATAGGTAGAGGAATTGATCCCTAAAGAGAGAGAAGCTAAGGGCTTGGAGGTATTGTGGGCTTGGGACTTGTCTCTAAGGTAATAAGGAATTGGGTACCCAGCCCACTGGAGGTAAAGTGGTTAGACATGGTCCATCTGTAGGTTTTATAGGCTAAAAGGCATGCAGAATTAACTAATCTGCCTCTGTTTGAGAATCCTGATGTTTTGGGGGTGGATCTGCAGACTCTCTACCTTCTGGATAACTTTATGCCCCTTGGTGATATACATGGGACTTTTAGTGTTGCTTTTGTGAGGAAGATGTGATCAGATAGGAGTCTGTTTGGTGTTTTGGCCCAGATGGTTTGGCTTCCTCCATACTCTTCTGGGTCAGTATCCTGCTGGTTTGAGCAACATCTTCCATGTCTGTCCCACCCTAACCCCAACAAATGCCATGACCCAAGAGGGGACCTCTAAAGCATCAGCAAAATATTCTGAATCTGGTGTGAGATTCACATGGGCCATACCAAGGGTCACTTCATGGTTCTGAACCTGGAGATACTTCAACTTGTCCCCAGGAAGATGTGACAGCCCAATTTTGTACTAACAAATCCCCTTGCCTCAATCACAAGGGCTTTGATAGCAGCCCTGGCTGCCCTCTGGCACAGTGGAATGCAGCCCTTTAGGGAAGGACTGGTGGGATTTCAGTGGTGCCAAGAAGTTCCCCATCCCACCAAAAGATGGATTTCCCACTCAGGCACAAGTGAGATACCACAGAAATTATTAGAGACTTCACAGAATGTCGGATCTGGATGGAACTTTAGCAATCATATAGCTAACCCTCTCATTTAAAAGAAGAAGAAACTGAGACTTAAGGAAGGGAAGCAACTTGCCTCAGAAATCAGGAGTAAAATCGCATGATGCCTCTTTACTGTTCATTTAAAGGAAAGACACTCCTGGGAAAAAGAGCACACAGGAAAACTTTGAACTGTTAGGAGGAGAGAGTGTCAGGAGAGTATCTGGCGGGGAAAGTCAAATCAGGGGGAGGGTGGGAGGAGATGTGGATGGCAAGCAGAAACTGAAAGGGGAGAGAGAAAGGGCAAACAGAAGGAAAGTGTGAGACTTCACAGGCAAACATCATCTTTTTGTCTCAGGCAAACCTAGTTCCCAGGTCATTTATGTCAAAAGACATTTATTTACTGAAAGAGGAAAAAGAAAGACAGAAGCATGGTGTGGTGGAAAGAACATGGCTCTGCCCCCAACTCTGCCAATAATGTTGAATGGAAATCACTTCACCTCAATGAGCCTTGATTTCCTCTGCTATAAAACGATGGGATTAGACTAGATGGTCTCCAGTGCTAACAATCTGTATTTTAAATCTTTTCTAAGCTATCAAATTTTACATGCTAATATTCCATTCTCCAAAGCCTTCCAAATGTATTATTTTAAAGTTACTCACAGTTCTAATAGTTTATAGTATGATATCCTATGTTTTTAAAGTTCTAAGCCCTTATTACAGCTCTAACATTCTATATTCTAATACTTGATATATTCTAAGGTTATCTCCAGTCCTATCATCCTGTGTTCTAATGTTACAAGTCTGGAAGTTGCTTCTAATGTTAACATTCTATGTTCCAGCATTCCATATTCTGAAGTTACCTCCAGTCCTAACATGTCATATTCTAACACCTTATTTAATATTCTAGGTCCTAATAATGTAATTTACAACACTAATATTCTATTTCTAATATTCTAAGGTTATTTCTAGTCTTAATATTTTATATTCTAACAGCCTATGTTCTAATGTTCTCAGGTAATTTACAACTCTAATATTCTATGTTCTAATATCACATATTGCCTCTAAGGTAGCATTTTACATCCTAACACTCTATGTTTCAGTGTTCTAAGGTAATTTGCAATTCTGTTGTAACTTTTACATTCTAAGGTCACTCCCAAGTCTAATATTTTGTGTTCTAATATTCTATGATCTAAAATTCTACGGTCTAAGGTCATTCTAAGCTCTGCCATTTAATGTACCTATGTTTGGAAGTCCTTAATAGTTGACACTTTTTTCACCTTGTGTGCTAAGGTGCACCTCACTTTGACAGGCTGCGTTTTATGGTCAGTTTCACTCCTTTGTGTATTCCAGGACTCAAGAGCCGTTGGCTGATTTTGTTTTCCATATGCTTTTATTATAAAAATGGTTGTGTTTGCAGATATGAAGTGGGTCGTCAGTGAGGGTAAAATAAGTACCAAGGAAGAGTTGGGCCCCAAAGTCAGGCAGGCAAGCAGGTCCTCTGGGCATGTCAGGGTGTCCATGGCTACAGGCAGGTAGCATTTAGCGTATTGTTAAGGGATTAGGGAAGGTGATGTTGGAGATTATCATGAAGGAAGTTAGGAGTTGATAGACCTTTCTCCCCTTGACTCACTGTGACCTTGTCCAAACTTTTCCCCCCTATGGCCCCCAATTTTCTCTTGCTTCTCTTCCCCTAAAATGGCAACAAGGCAGTTGCTAATAATCTAATGATCCAGTTCACCTCCTCAGAAACTGAATTGGTGAAAGGTGAGCAGGGTTAAGTCAGTGCCCCGAACAGGGAGGAAGAAGATCTGGGGTCTAGTTTTGGCCCTGCCTGATTTGCTGTATGACCTTGGTCAAGCACGTTTCCTCTCTGGGCCTCAGTTTCCTTCTCTGTAAAATCCCACTTGTCAGGGATGTTGGACTAGATCCAATGAGATTCCATGGGTAAAGTATATTGAAAACCTACAGCACCACATCAGTGGTAGTGCCTTTTATTGTTTCATTATCATTATTATCAGTTTCTGATGGTCTCTGAGGTTCTTTCCAGCTCAGAAAATCTGAGGAGATTCTGGGGGGCTTAAACTTCATGGTCTTCAGGGTTCCCTCCACACTGTAATGTGTTGTGAATAGCAGTGTGGAAGACAAGTTTCTTACCCTACTTCTTGGGCCCTGCTATAAGGAGAGCTGTGATCAGTAAGGTCCTGGGGGGAAGTGAGATTGGTTTCATAATCCCAATGGCCCCATAGTAGAGCATGATAAGGGAGGGAATGTCAAGAATCTTTGAGATGTTAGGAATAGAAGGAACATCAGAGACCATCTAGCTCAACCAGGCCCCATTTTACAAGAGGGGAAAATGGACTCCAGAGAAAGGAAGCAAGATCACAGAGGGAAGTTTGTACTTGTCCCATAATTGGGACTAGCATCATGTTTCCTTAATTCCAGTTAGGTCTTCTTAGTAGTGGAAATCATCCTGGGGCTTCAATACTTGTTATTTACTAGGGTCCTTCACCCCCTCCTTTTCTCTCTCCCTCCTCCTCCAAAGACACTAGAATTTTCCATCCTCTCTTCCCTACTCTCTCTGGCACTTTCTCCCAGCTCTGCTCACACAGGCATTTTGAAGTTGGTTGGGAACTTCTTAATGGTGGAGAATTCCAACTAGTTGGGTTAGTTCTTTTTGATTGTGAGTTTCTATTGACTACAGTTCTTATTGGCTAGTGAGGTTTGATTGGTCAAAGAGTTATTATTGGCTATAAATTTGTAAGTTCCTTATTGCCCATGGGTTATTATTGGCTATAAGATCTTATTATTTTTTGCAGCTGAGTTCTTAGTGGTCCCAAGTTGTTATTAGTTACTGAGATCTTAACAGGAAGTTCTTACAGGTTATGAGGACTTCCCATTGGGCTCAAGTTTTACTGCTTACTTACTAGCCACAAGTTCTCATAGGTTGGTGAGGAATTCTTATTGGTCACAAGTTCTCATTGTTTACTGAGAACTTAGCCACAACTTCTTATAGGCTGATGAGTCTTTATTGATCACAGGTTCTTACTGGTTATACAGAATTTAATAGCTACAAGTTTTCATATGCTGATGAGGAATCTTATTGGCTATAAGTACTTATTACCTCTTGATCTCTGACTGACTAGAAGTTCTTAGAGGCTGCTGAGTCCTTACTGACTCTGAGTTTTTTATTAGTTATTACTGAGATCTTAGTAGACTGATGAAGAATTCTTATTGGCCACAAGTTCTTATTGGCTACTGAACTCTTTTAGGATGCTGGGCTTTCATTGGTCTCAAGTTCTTATTGGCTGTTGAGTTCTTATTGGCCATAAGTTCTCATAGGGTGCTGGGTGTTTATTGGTCCCAAGTTGTAACTTGCAAGAGATTCTGAGATATTAGTAGCCATAACTTATAAGCTATTGAGTTCTCATTGGTTTCAAGTTCTTGTCAGCTCTGTATAGATTAAGTGTAGAAAATATATCACTGAAAGCCTGAGTTTTTCTCCCTGGGTTTGAAGAACAAGGCAGAAGGAATCTCTCCCTGCAAGGCACCTGTGGGAAAAAATTTGGTATTCACATTTGGTATTCACATTTGGCATTGTGAAATCAAGGAGAAAGTCAGGAGTGATTATAACTCATCCTTCTTCCCCAGGATGAGTTTTCCCACAAGCTCATGGATCTTAGGTCGAATTTCCTCCACTGACACCGTTGAGTCCCAGGCTCCCACCACTTTTCCATTAGGGGCTACTAGGTACTTCCAGAAATTCCAAGTTGGCTCTTCCCCGGATGATTCTGAGTAAAAAAGGAAGATGAAAAAAGTGCATAAACTCAGGTAGGTCTTCATCTCCATGGTGTAGGGAGGGGGACACAGGGCTGGGGAAAGGGGTTTCTAGGTTCCATGGATTGGACCTTCTACTCTCTTACTCCAATTACTTCTCTCCTCCTCCACTCCTGAAATTTCACCATTAGCTCTCATCCCTCTAGCTCTGTACCTGTGAAAAAGCACTCTGTGTCCCAAGAGGAAGGACACTATAAACCATTCTGTTCTCAGTCACTGACTGCTCAATGTGTGTCTTTCTGATCCTCTCCTGAGAGCATTACCTTGATAGTGAGGATGATCATATGCAAGGTATGTTTTAGAGAAGACTCCAGGTCAGATACTAGTTGTACTATATGCTTTGGAGGTCCCTTCCAAATGTGTGATTTGGATTTTCCCCATTTATCTTTGGCTGGTGAGAGGGAAAGGAAGAAAGAAGGTTTGGGGCTCTTAATTTCTGAGTTGTTCATGGTTTATAATGTGCTTTCCTCACTACAGGGCTTCAGGGTGGGTGGTTCAAGTATTGCCATGAAAGGATTTGTCCAGAGTTACAGAGTTAGGGATTTAAACCCAGGTGTCCTGATTTCAACTCCAGTATTCTTTATACTGGGACACCTAGGCGGCACTGGGCTGGGAGTCATGAAGACTCATCTTCATGAGTTCAAACCTGGCCTCAAACACTTAATAACTCTGTGACCCTGAGCAAGTCACTTCACCCTGTTTGCCTCAGCTTCTTCATCTGTAAAATGAGCTGGAGAAGGAAATGGCAAACCATTCTAGTATCTTTGCCAAGAAAACCCCAAATAAGGTCACAGAAAGTGACCATGACTGAAATTGACTGAACAACAACAAACTGAGTGAATACCAGAAATAACAATAAATAATTTGTACTCTACCACACTGGAATGTTGGAGGGTATGTGTGAATGAAGATTAAAGGGAGGGCCTGGGTCTTCAATGAAGTTTACTTAAGCACTCACTACTATGAGGCAGGAACTGGGTACAGAAAGATAGAAGGGAAAATAAACAACCCTTGCCCTCAAGAAGCTTACAGTATGTTTACAGATAAGCAAAACCAATTCAAATCAATAAGTATTTATTAAATACTTGTCTTAGAAAGTTGCCCAAGGTACTGAAGGTAAGTAACTTGCCCAGAGTTACAAAGACAGTGCATGGCAGAGGCAGGATATGGTAACTTTTATAAAAGCTCCTTAGATTGTTTTGAATAAGATATGTCAGTCCTAAAGGAACAGAGAAACTTGAGACACTGTTTGCTTGGATGGTTAGACTGGCCCTGAGTTCCCTAGGGAATGAAGCTCACCAATTAGATACTTGAAGGCAGCATTGGCCCCAGTACCACGGACAGCGATCTTGCTGAACATGGGGAAGGAGACTCCATAGGTCTTCCGGGCAAAGTTCTCAATCTCCTTGTTGGTGTCTGGTTCCTGTTGGCCAAACTGGTTGCAAGGAAAGGCCAGCACGTTGAAATGGTGTGGTCCCAGGTCCCGCTGCAGCTGTTGAAGGGCTCGGTAGTGCTGGTCAGTGTAGCCACACTCACTGGCCACATTGACAACCAGTGACACCTGCAGAGAGAGGACAAATTCTTACTGACTGACTGACACACTCACAGAATTGGATGATCAAGTGAACATGCAGGATGAGATATAGTTTCCTATGGCACCATGAACATAGACACAGGTATGACAGCAATGATAAACATTTCTAATGGGTCTTCTTATCATAGAGCCTTCTCCTGGGCATTAGGGGATATACATAGTTTAAGATTCAGTCCCTGTCTTCAGGGAGGCTACAGTCTATTAGATTAATAAGACACAAATACATCTAAGTGTGACACAATATTAAATGATATATACTAATAGACATGTATGTGTACACACACACAAATACAGACAAAATCTCCCTTTCTGCAGGAAGTCTTTTCTTATCCCCCAGGATGCCAGTGCCTTTCTTCTGAGATTATCTGCAATTTCTCAAGTCTAGATCTTGTTAATCCATCAGCAAAGATTTATTATGTGTAAGGCATTGTACTAAACTATAGGTATACAAGGAGAGGCAAAAATAGTTGCTACCCTCAAGGAACATACAATTTAATGTGGGGAGACTGATAAGCAAACAAGTATTACAAAGGAGAAACATTCATATAAATTGGCATATGTTTATACACATACACATAAATATATGTGTAATAGCTGGCATTTATATAGGGCTTTAAGTTTTACAAAATGTTTTATAAATATGATTTAATTTTATGTATTATTTCATTATATGTATCATAGATCTAGTCATATATATATATTTTATAATTTATCATCTCCATGCTAATAACCCCTTACCCCTAGTCTCTCTTCTGAACTTCTGTATCATTTCACAAATTGTCTGTTGGACATTTCCAATCAGATGTCTCACAGACATCATAAATTCCACCTGTCTAAAACAGAACTCACCTTTCAGCCCAAATGCTCCCCTCATCTGAACTTCCCTACTACTGTTGAGGACACCACCGTCCTCCCAGTCACTCAGGCTCACAACCTGGGTGTAATCCTTGACTCCTTACTCTCTCTCAACTCCCCTAAAGCCAATCAGTTTACCAGTTCTGTGGATTCTAACTTCATAGCATCTTTCCTCCACCCCATCTCTCCTCTGATACTGTCACCAGCTTGGTACAGTCCTTTATCACCTCATGCTTGGAATATTTCAATAGCCTTCTGGTTGGCTTCCCTGCCTCTTGCCTCTCCCCACTCAAATCTATCCTATTCACCCATCTGAGTGATGATCCTAAAGTACAGGTCTCACCTGTTACTCCCCTATTAAAGAAACTTCAGTGACTTGATCAAACAGAAAATCTTGTGTTTGAGTTTTGAAGACTTTTATAACCCAGCTCCCTCCTATCTTTCCAATTTTCTTATACTTTACTCTCCTCTCTGTACTCTAAGGTCCAGTGACTGGTCTCTTTGCTGTTTCTCAAAAAAAGTACTCCACCTCTGGACTCTGAATGTCTTCACTGGCTGTCCCCAATGTCTGGAATACTCATCTTCCCTTCCTGCGTTCCCTGGCTTCCTTCAAGTCTCAGCTAAAAAACCGACCTTCTGCTTAACCCCACTTGCCTCAAAAAAAAGTGGAGCTCAGCATCTGACCTCAGATATTTACTAACTATGTGGCCCTGAGCCTAGTACCTTAAAACCCCCATTGCCTCAAAAAATAAATACTACATTCTTCAAGAAGTCTTTCCTGATTCCTTCATTAATGCTAGGTCCTTCCCTCTGAGACTACCTCCAGTTTATATGAATGTTTCTCCTTTGTAAATAATTGTTTGCTTATCAGTCTCCCCATATTTAATTGCATGTTCCTTGAGGGCAGGAGCTATTTTTGCCTTTCCTTGTATACCTATACTCTAGCACAGTGTTTTACACATAATAAATGTTTGCTGATGGTAAACAAGATCTACACATGAGAAATTGCAGATAATCTCGGAAGGGATAATCTCAAAAGAAAGGCACTGACTGGCATCCTGGCTTCCTGCAAAAGGGGAGTTTTAGTTAAAACCTGAAAGAAGCTAGGAAAACCAGGAAGGGCTAAAGAATTCAAGTGAAAATGCAAAGAGTTGGGAATTGGGAGTTGCTTGTTTGAGAAGGCTATGAGCCCAGGCAATGGGCACCTTCTTGGATTCACAGTTTTGGAGAATTGCCTGGGGCACTGAGAACTTAAGTGATCTGTCCAGGGTGAATCAGAGGCATTACTAGAACCCAGGTCCTCCAGACTCTCCCAGGACAACTCTCTGTCCACAATATCACACTGCCTCTCACAGTTTACACAGACACCAAAAAACAGAGTCATGTGCAGGAACATGACCACCTCAACACAAGCATAGATGTTCAATTTCATAGAACATGCCCATACATGTCTATAAATATGTTCCCAGTCATGTATATGATGTACACAGTGCAAACGTTGTATACACATGCACACACTTATGCATGTATATAGACAATCCACAGAATATACATGCCTATAGATCCTTAGACTATCCCAGAACCACAGCACAGCAAGTAGGCTTGGGAGGAACAAGTGAGATCCTCCAGTTCAACCTGGATCAACCACATTAGGATTCTTCTTTGTTTCTACACTTCCATTAAAAAAAAAGAAATCCTTCCTTCTCAGGGACAACCTTGAGAGTACGGTTGTCTTCTCTAGGCATTAGGACCAACTCTTACAGGAAGGAGGGGAGGAAAAGGTCAATCCTCTGGGTCAGGGCCAAAATCTCCCCTCCACCAAATCACAAAGTTGTCTTGGCTGGAGCTTTTTAAAATATATTTGCATATTCACACTGGGTTTGGCTTTCCTTATCTGTCAGAAAGGAATAATAATAGCGCACATTCAGGCCCAGGCTGGGTTTTAAATTGCTTCCCCTATCCTATGTCATGCAAACTTCCCGACTTTACCTTATAAGGAAGGAGGGTGTCCATACTGCAGCCCTGTGATTTTGTCCAACAGCTGCAGATTGCAACCTGTCTATAACTTAGTAGGTAAGGCTTAGGGCATGTAAGTGGCCATTTGGATACTAATATTATCCAATTGCATGACTATAAATGGCTAGGCTGGTGAAGAGCCCTGAGTCCATTCCATGGGAGGGTCACCCCATATGAAGATCAGTTGAGAGACCTAGGCATGGTTAGCCTGTAGAAAAGAAGAGCCAAGAGGTATGGGAGAGCTCAGTTGAAGGTACAGAAGATGTGTCCTGTGGAAGAGGGATTAGCCTCGTTCAGTTGGGCCCGAGGGCCCTCCCAACTGGGAGGGGCTAAAAAGTGCCAAGATGCCAATTGAGATTTGAGATCTGGAAAACAAAATGTCCCACACCTTTGAGAAGTGATTTGAGCAACCTCAGGAGGAAGATCTTGGGTTTCCCTCCCTGGTCTTCAAAGTATCACCTGTATGACTATTAGGGATTTGAATAGGTTGGCCAAAACCAGGGGTTCCTCACCTGGGGTTCATGGTTTCCTGTATTCCCTTTGGCAACTTGGCAAAGAAGATGGACCCCTTTGCAGAATTGTGGTTTTTTAAAAATAATTTTTCAAAATGCTAAATTTAAGACAGAGGTTAATGAAAATAAAGAGAAACTTTCCCATCCAAATTCATGGACCTCCCTGAAACCTCTGTGTGTATGCCAGATTAAGAAGCCCTGGACTAAATGCATGCACTCCTCAGGTCTTTCCTAACTTGATAATTCTGTGATATTATAATAAACAATAATATATTATTGACATAACAGCATAATATTCTTCAGGCTTGATCGACCACCAACAAATAAATGTTTATTAAGGACTTATATGATGGGAAACAGTGCCAGGGACTGAGGATATAAAAAACAAATGTGAGACGGTCTGTGCCTTTTCTTCTCATGGTTTTCTGAGGCTGATAAGGGCCAATTATGCCCATTTCACAGAGGAGGGAAGTGTGCCTCAGAGAGGAGCAAGGACTTGGCCATGGCTAATGGCCAGGGACTAGACCCAGGGCTAATTACTGGCAGAGGAGGGGCTAGCTTAGGGTGATTGGCCTGTAAATCAGGTTCTAAGGACTGCCCCTCATGGATTCTGGCTGGTCTGGCCTGGCCTTGCAGTGTACCTCTGGGGAGTCGCAAAGGAGTGAAGGCATCCCTAAGTCTGCCTCTACCACTTACTTTGAGGGTGGCTTGAGGCAAGTCAGTTTCCTCCCATATAAAATGGGGGGGAGGTTAGACTAGATTTCCTGTGAAATCCCTCCTATCTGTATAATTTTATACTCCTAGCTATATGGCTTTTTGAATAATCCCTTCCTGGGAGTGGAGGTTGGACTAGGGGGTCTGGGGGTATTTTCCACCTGGAGAAGCCTATGGGTCAAGCCCTAGGACTGAGCTAATCCCTTCCCTTCCCTGGGCCTCAGCCTCCTCTGTGCATAAAATGGGGCCGGGGGTGGGGGAGGGCTGCACTGGCTGCCTTCTGGGGTCACTGGTAGCTCTAGGCTTTCACCACAGAGAGGGGCTCTACAGGCCCACGTTATTTCCATTTAGGGCCTGCCTGCCTGCTTGTCTAGCTCAGACAGCAGGTGTCAATGTAGCAAGGCTGCGTGCGCATCCGTCCTTGGCCTCGGCCTTGGCCGCAGAGTGACAGCAGCATCTGCACTGGGCCCGCCCACCGCCCCCCGGAAGGCAGCTTCCCCGGAAGTGGCCGCCGCCTACCCGCAGCAGCCGCCACCGTGGCAGCAGCTGCCACGCTGGCCCCGCCAACGGCGCATGCGCAAGAGCCCTTGACTGCTGGCCTTGGCTCCCGCCCCAGTCACATGGCTGTTGGGAGGCTCAAATGAAAGAATGCTGGCAAAAATAACGCTTGGGGCCGGGAAGCGCCAGGGGGTGGGGGGAGGGCTGTTATTAATTATTAATAAAAGAGAGCCCCTGGGCTGCTGGGCCCCGCACTGACGTCAGGACGCCTGGAGCGCACCACCTGCGGTTGGCCGCAGCTGCCAATCAGGGGATTCTGACGGAGCGGACCAGCTGGGCCCGCCCCGGGAGGTTCTGGGGGTCTGCAGGCCCAAACCTGTGGGGGACTAGGGTGACTAGCTAATCTGATAAACTCATTCCCAATAAATGGGCCGGGAGGCTCTGTAGGGGGACCGTACGGACCCCACCTGCATGGCTGCGGTGGCGGACCGTGCCGGCAGACCCCACCTCCTGCCCCCGGGCTCTGCGGACCCCACCCCCCAGACCCGCAGACCCCAGCCCGGCTGTTCCAGGGACCCTACGCCAGCTGTTGCAGGGACCCTAGCCCGGCTGTTCCTCGGCTCTGGGGTGGGAGGGGGGGAATGATGCATTTGGGTGTGGCGGACCCTGCCGGCAGCCGAGTAGCAACAGCAGCTGCAGTTGCCGCAGTGGCCCCCCCTCACGGCCGTGCCCATGCCGCAGTGCCGCAGTGCCTTATGGGAGCGGCTGTGGCTGGCTCCCCGCCCAGCCATCTCAGGCGAGGGGCCGGGGGCTCGGGGGCTGGGGGGCGGGGGTGGGGGCAGTGGCGGCCTTGGCGCTGGGCCTCTGCAAACGTCTGGCTGGGCCGGGCTGGCTGGGAGGGCCCCAGCCAGCGCCTCCCCGCCGGGGCCTCCCCAGCCTACGCGCTTGGGGAGCCTGGCAGGCTGCCCAGCAGCCCTCCCTCCCATCCACGGGTGGAGACTGTCTTCCCGCCAGGGCGGGGCAGCCGGGCCGGGAGGCCCCAACAGCTGCGGCTTTCAGCTCTGAAGCCCTTTTCTGTGCTAGGGTCCATGGCAGGCCCCATTCCCAGCCCTCGCTGGTGGCCTCCCCAGCCTTTATGGGCCTGGCACCCTCTGATGGCGGCAGAGGCCCAGCCTGGGAGCTGGAAGGGTCTCCTGGTTCCCGGGTTTTAGAGGGAAGGAGGGAGGGAGGGAGCTGCCCGCCTGGGGCCCTGGTCACTGTGGCAGGCAGAGCGGGTAGGGGCCTCTGCTTTCAAGCAGGGGGCTGACTTAGCCTAGTCCAGAGGGGGATGGATTTCCAGGGAAAGAATGTCAGGCACCACATCATAGGATCAGAGGATTGAGGCCTGGCAGGGGCTGAGGAACAAAGGGCATTAGAACCAAGAAGATGGACTAGCACAGCTGGGAGGGAGCTCGGAGCATAGAATGTCAGGGTTGGGAGGGGCTTCCATACCCAGAATGTCAGGGATCCAGGGGCTACAGAACCATCAAAACTAGAAGAAATCGAAAATGGGAGAACCCTAAACTTTGGAGCTGGGAGGGACTTTAGAACCCAGAAGCCCAGGACTGTAATGACCATCAGAGAGTGGCAATCAGTGATTGTTAGAATGGAAAGGGGATGAACACATGAATCATCAGAGCTGGGAGGGACCTCAGAATATATATTATCAGAGTTGGAAAGGATTTTAGAACACAGATGTCAAGGTACAAGGAAGATAGTGCCCAAGCCAGAAGAAGTTTTAGAACATAAAGCTGGGAAAGCCCTAAGAAAAAAGAATATTAAAACAGAATGTTAGAACTGGGTGGGACCTCCCTTAGTTAAGAAGCTTTTATTAAGCATTTTGATAAGCACCTAAACACCAAGGAAACACACTTTAGCCCAAGAATCATCCAAGTTGGGTGGAATCTTAGAATATAGGCTGTCAAAGAAGGGAAGGACCTGGGAGTCCTATTCTCTTTACGTATTGGGAAGTTAAAGCCCAGTGAGGGGATGTTAACTGCCCTCTGTCACATGGATGAATAGGGTCAGGAATCAGTTCAGTCCTCTGACTCCCAAGTCCATGCTGCTGTTATCTCACGTCACCTCTGTACATACATGGTGGTCCTGAAATAGATGTGTGTTAAATTAAAAACCAGACCCATAAGAGAGAATTTCTTTTCACTCATTCAAGTCTTATAAACTTTACTATGTGCTCAACTTGGTTCTAGGTGCTGGAAGAAATGCAGAATCAAATAAAACCTTTGTCCCTGCTCTCAAGGAGGTTCAAGCTGACTCAGAAGACATGACATGTATACAAATGACCATAATTCAAAAGGAAAGATGAAAACAGTCTATAAGGGCATAAAGTGCTACAATCAGAGGAGATTCTTTTCAGCTGGGGGAACCAGGAAAGGTTTCCTGGGAGGAAGGAGCCGGGGAGGCAAAATTTACAATGAACCCAGAAGAAAGGATGCAGAGGGTTCCCCTTTTAGTATCTGACATTCATCAAGTGCCTTGCCATTGATCTTTCCTTGAAGTCTTTTCTAATGCTTCTTCACGGCATAGAGCTAACCCTCACTTCTCAAAGACTAAGCCAGTGGAGTAGGAGGGGTTAATGATGGGCTGTACTGACTCTTAGGAACCAACGTAGCTAAGGCAGAAAGACAGCCTATGCCTGACTCAGCCTCAGACATAGTAGTTCCTGAAGCACAGTAAGTCAGAGAGGCTAAAATCTGCTCCACTGGAGGTTGGAATTGCTCACTAACTAAATCACAGACCCTTCAAGCATGAAGTAGTTGTGTTTGACATTTCATGTATAGCAACACAGCTACCAATGGCCATTGATTTTCCTTATTTTTGCCTTCATGACTGGCCCTTTCCTCTTACAGTCCTACCTCTCTCTGATGACATCCCTTATGTCGCTTCTCCTGCGCAAGTCTTCATTGGGAACATGTTTCATTATGCTGATGCCCCCCACGGGTCTCTCCATTGCGTCTTAGGTGACCCACAATTTTAATTCTTTAGAGACTGTGGTATTCTATGATTCATAGCCATACAGCATCATGGAAGAATATTGATGTAAAAAAGGTGGGCTTTTGTTTCAGGGGAAAGCTTAAGGTTATTAAAAGCATTGCGCAATTTTCCAGAGTTGAGCCAGCCCACTCTCTTCCTCCTGTATATTTCTGGTCCCATCTCATTGTCCATTTGCAGTATCTATCCAAGATTTATGCATTAATGCACCATCTTGGATGAATGGCTGATTGTCCATCCAACCTCACATCTTATTTTAGACAATAGATATCCTCCACCTTGTTTATTTCTGTGTGAACAGTTGGGCTAAGGTCTTTTGTGTTATTATGAGTATTGTCAAAGGCACTCAGCCATGTCCCAGAGCTGGATGTGATCAGCATTAAGGTCAGCTGCAAACAAGAACATCTGGAACATCTTTGCATCTATCCTCTTCTGTTTCACCTTTGCTCTGGATCAGCCCATACAAATCTTCCCATGTTTTTCTGAATTCTTTGTAGTCAAAATTTTAAAGCACAGTATTCCACTGTGCTTGTGCATCATAATCTATCATTCCCCGCTTGACAGGCATACATACACTTTGTGTCCTTAAATTTGTTTTTCTCTATGCTGCTTCTTACTCTTTTCTCAGGCAATAACACTGTCTCTTCCATCATCTTTTTCTGTAGGATTGTACAAATATATTCTAAGTCTTTGTTGCCCTTGACTGTCATATCTTTTCCCTTAACAAGAAGATCCAGTATTTGCTGGTGGTGACAGTTTCTAGGATCTTTTGGTATCTTCACTCTAGTATTTAATTTATATCCTAAGCATCCTCAAGAAATGGTAATAATCTGTGTTACTGCTGTTTCTTTTATCCATTTCCCATTTGGAGGCAGCTTATATACATAGGTCAGTCTGTTGGTTGCCTCAATGACATCATATCTTCTTCCTATTTTTCTTCCAATTTGGTGCACATTTTGATTTTTACTCTGACAAATCCTATGGATTTAACTACACAAGAAGCTGATTTGGAAAAGGCTCTCACCTAGGTAACCAGTCATTTCCTGTGTATAAGCATTTAACACTTTCATTTTCCATGAGAGGCACTGTAGTGTGGTGAATAATTAATGATAATAATGATAGCTACCATTTATACAGCTACTATGTGCCAAGCACTGTGCTAAATGCTACACAAATATGATCTTATCACATCATCACAACAACCCTGGGAAGTAGGTGCTATTTTTATCCCCTCTTTACAGGTGAGAAAACTGAGATAAATAGGAGTTAAACCACTTGCCCAAGGTCATAAATCTAGTAGGGCACTGGACTTGGAGTCAGGAAGACTTGGGTTCAAATTCTGCTTTGTACATTTTAGCTATATGACCCTGAACTAGTCATTTAACATTCTCATCCTCAATTTCTTCATATATAAAATGAGGAGTTTTGATTTGGTGGCTTCTAACATCTCTTCCAGCTCTAAATCTGATTCTATTTAGTGCCCACCATATGCTTCACTTTCCAACTCTCTTTTTCAGAAAATATTAATGACATACAGGTATCTATCAGCTACTGGTCCCTCTCATTCCTTACTCCTAAACTGTGTCTTCCAACACTATTTTTTACTGTCCTCCTCTATGCCCACTGTGACATTGAAATCTTCAAATATTAAAGCACATATTTGTTTAATTTGGAGGGTCTTACTGAATTCTCTGTAGAATTTAACTACCTCCTCATTCTCTGTGACAGATACTGGAATGTAAGTTGTAAATACCTTCATAGTGGTCTTGTTGCAAATACCCATCACGAACAGTGCAATGACCAAGTATCCCATGAAATGATGTTTTTTGTTAACTTTGAATAGGGGACTGAACTAACCCTGCTGATTTCTTTCTTGGCCTTTTCATGAAAAGTCTGTGTCTTTCCCTTGTATTACAGCTGCCTTTGTTCTTCTGCCATTTGCAGAAAAATTGTCAAGGAGGATGACATTTGGTTCCTTCTAGTAGAATGACATGATGGTCATTGGACAAGGATCTCATGTTTCAGTAACTAACATCTATGGTTGAAAAACTATGGGATTCATATATGTCCCCTTTCCTACTTCTCTGCCACCATTACTACAGAAATAGAAGTAGGTCACACAGAACCACTGCCATTTTGGATTATTCTTTGGTCATGGGTTGATATTCCCAGGTAACAAGACTCTCTATACTTAGCTAGACTAATCCTTAGAAAGTAGATACAGTCTATTGCTAGGATCATACTCAGGGCCTTTCCAACATGGTAGAACCTCACAGAGCTTACATCCTGCTGGCATAGCCTGTGAGAATGCTTGGTCACCTCCCATCCTTGATGAGGCATTGGAGTAGGACTTGGGGGAGAAAAGAAAGCCCAAGTAAAAATAATAATAATAATAAATAGCTGATATTTATAACACCTACTATGTACCAGGCACTTTACAAACAGTATGCTATTTCAACCTCACAATGACTCTAGGAGGTAGATGCTATTATTATCCAGGAAAGGAAACTGAGGCAGACAGGAACTAAGTGATTTACCCAGAGTTACACAGATGGTAAGCATCTAAAGCTGGATTTGAACTCAAGTCTTCCTGACTCCAGGCCAAGCACTCTATCCACTGAGCTACCCTAGCTTCCCCAACCATAGCCCAAGTGTTTTACGAATATCCACATAATGATAAACTTAAAAAAGAAGGCCTCCAGTCCATTGGATGGATTCATTATAGAGTATTTAAAGGAAGACATAGAGGCAAGAGTCCCATAGCTTAGCACAGTGCTGGGCACATGGCAATCACTGAATAAATGCCAGTTGACATGAGACGAGAAGATCTGGATGATTATATGAGGTTGAAGAATGACACTGAGGAGATCACAGCTCAATGGAAGCATTTTAAAAGGAGACACTATCTTTAGTATACCTCACCAGCCTCAGTTCCTTCTGAGCTTTAGAGAGATTGAGATGATTCTCATAGCACTATGTCATGTACTTGTCTCCTCTTCTTACTTTCATCCCCTGTACTCATCCTTTTAAAAATCTGAGTTGGCTAGTGAGCTCCCTATGCATCCACATCCATCTCTTTAGAGAGCTTTCCTGTTAACAACTCTCCAACTTTCCCATCATTTCTCCTTCCCTAGCAATCAGTTCCTCCTCGTTGCTAAGAATAAGATCCAAAATAACAATTCCCCTAGGCACTTCCTCTACCTTTTGAAGGATGGATGACAGGAAGGCAAAGTAAGATATTCTTAGCTGTTCTGCCTTTGTTTGATAAAGAGAGCCAACCAATATTTGAATAACCACAAGCCCCATCACTGCTATAACATGCCTTTATACCAGGCGTGTTTCCCAAACCCTCTTCTCTTTCCATCTTTTTTCTTTGTGGTCTGGAGGAAATGCAAATGTTAGTATTCCTTCTACTTGGGCCTCCATGGATCTTTGCCCTAATGAGCTCCGCTATTCTCTCCTTCAGTTCCTGGATATCATCAAATGAGTTTATCTTCTAAATAAACACTATTACCCCTCTCCTTTTCATCTAATTCCTTCTAGACATCTTATACTTTTCTGGAATGATATTTGAATGCAGGATGCCATCCCACCAAGTCTCAGTGAGATTTATAAAGCTGAGTTTGCTTCTGGAGGTTAGTATCTTTTTTTCCTTTTTAAATTTTTGTTAAGGCTCTCCTATAATCACCATCACTTTCCAATGACCCCCTTGCATACACAACAGTGCACTCATTTATGACTGATAGAACATTTATTAAACACATGTTATATGCCAGGCACTGGGGCAAGCACTAGGAATACAAATACAAGTAAGCAGGACACTTCAGAGAGCTTATATTCTAGTGGAGGAAGACAGTAGATAAAGGAGAACTGGAAGGAGGTGGCTACACAGTGGGATGATTTAGAGCTGCTGCCAGTACAATCAAACAACCTAAATCAACACATTTGTTGAGCCAGAAAACAGATGCCTCGTTCTGTTCATGGTGTCCACCATCTCTTGGCTGAGAACTAGGAAGGATGTTTCAAGGTGGTAGGAAGCTTGGGTATGTTTATAGATGGCAGGTAAGACAATGTGATGAGGGAGATTGAAGAGAGAAGAAAAGGAAGATGCGATTAATAGGGCCTCCTCCTGGAGGATGAGGAGGGGATGAGATTAAGGAGGCCCCAAGTAGAATCAATCAAACTTTCTGAAATCATGATTAGACATGCTCACTAGTCTTTCTTTCTTTTATTTTGCATTTTTCTGGTTACTGATATTCTATTCAATTAAAGCCATTCAATTAGATTCAACTGACTTCTTTTGGGGGTACTATTGGATCCACCACAAATCTGTTTTATCTAATCTCAGTTGGGCCTGCATTACTACATGGCAATCTTGTTTTTCCTCTCATGATCCTCCATCCATATTTCCTCTCCTGCAGTTATTTCAAAACTTCTCCTATAGTCTTCCAACATCACCCTCAAATCCCTCTCAAAGCATTTGGCCTTATTCACAGGGCCATCTGTTGTAAGCTCCCTCATCTCCCCTATCCCACACTTCAAAACTTTTCTATAGCTCCTCTTTTGCATGGACAGTGTCTAAGGAAATAGTAGCCTTTTTCATCAAGGTCAACCACTCTCCTCACTCAACTCCACCCTCTTGGGAGTCCTCCAGGTTTTTTGTCCCAGCAATAATAACAATAACAACAGGTTTGCAAAGTGCTTTACAAATATTATCTCAGTTGACCCTCACAACAACTCTGAGAAATGCTACTATCCTAATTTTACAGATGAGGAAACTGAGGAAGATAGTAATTCAGTGACTTGCCCAGGGTCACATAGTTAGTAAGGTCAGATTTGAACTAAGGTCTCCCTGATACCTGGCCCAGTGCTCTGACCACTGCACCCAACCATTCCCTGCTTGTCTTTCATCTTCACTGTCTCCTTCTACTGACTTTCCAAAGCTTAGCACATTACCTGGCCACAGAGAAAACATTTAATAAATGCTTATGATTGGTTTATTCTTCCTTGTTGCAAACAAATATACCTAGGCCTTCACTTGACCCTTGAGGGACATCATCTCAAACTCTCGTGTTCTATATTTCCTCCCCTCCCCATCAGAAGGCCCTCCTGGAGGACAGGGACTTATCTATTTTTGTTTGCATTTGTATCCCCAGTGCCTAACACACAGTAAGTGTCTAATAAATGCTTGTTGCATCATCTTGTCTTCATTATCAAGTTCCTAAAGCTCTCTTCTTCTTTACCACCCACTCACTTTTTGGTAGCTTTTTCATCATCTACAATTCCTCTATATATCTTCTGTAAACTTCCTTTCTCATCATGAAATCTTGCCATGTAACAAAGAAATCCACGGAAACAAAACCAATCAATAAAGCCACCATATCTGAAAGAATACGGAATATTCCACACCTGTTCTACCCCACCTTCCTGACAAGAGGAAGGATGGGTTTATCCTTTCTTCTCCAGAACCAATTCAATTGTTTTCTTTTTGCATTTGTTTTACTGGAGTCATCAGGCATGTTGTTCCCTTGGGTCTGCTATCTTGGCTCTGTACCACTTCATACAAAGCTTTCTAGCTTTCTAAGAATCCCTCACATTCATCATTTCTTATGGCATCATGTTATTGCATACATTCAGTCAGCCAATCCAAAAATGTTTATTAAGTGCTTACTGTGTTCTATGTCTATTAAATGGAACACCATCTGTTTAACTGTTCCCCAATAATGGATACCCACTTGGTTCCCAATGTTTTGCTACCACAAAGAAAGCTACTAGATAGGACCCTCCTTTCTGCCTTAGACCTCTTTGGGGTATATATGCAGCCATGGAATAGGGAGGGTCAAAAGTTTTAGTCACATAATTCCAAGTTGTTTTCCAGAATGGATGAACCAAATTACGTAACTCACCAACTCACTTCCCAACAGTGTAATGATCAGGCTTCCAACTTCCACTTGACTGAAACTCTACGGATAGGATCTCTGAATTAGAAGGGACCTGAGAGGCCGTCTATCCAGTCCAACTGTGAGGTCTTTACCAATGATCTCTCACAAGCCAACTCTAATGGCCCTTTCTCAGTCCTCAACCTCTTTTTGTTCAGTTGTTTCAATCATTTCTGAGTCTTCATGACCCCATTTGGGGTTTTCTTGGCAAAGATACTGGAGGAGATTGCCATTTCCTTCTCCAGCTCATTTTACAGATAAGGAAACTGAGGCAAACAGATTTGTCCGGAGTGACACAGCTAGTAAGTGTCTGAGGCCAGATTTGAACTCACGAAAATGAATTTTCCCAACTCCAGGTCCAACACTTAATTCACTGTGCCACTTAGCTGCCCAACTTCCTTTACCTCTCTGCAGTTTTTGACACTATTTACTATGACTGCCTCCTGGATACATATTCTTCACTTAGATTCTTCACTGATTTCTCCTACTATTTTATTTGGATTCTTCAGTCTCTTTGATGAATCATCATCCTTTTATCATTTCCAATGAGTGTCCTCCATTGTTCTCCAAACAATGAGCACGTGTCCTCCAAAGTTCTGCTCTGGCCCCCTATTCCTCCCTCTTTACATACATTCTCTCTGCACTGAGCTTTTTAACCCAATCCTTAAAAAGTATCTCAGATCCCATGCCACTCACCATCAAGATGACTGGGTACTTCCAATACCACGTAAGCTCCTTGTGAACAGAAACTGTTTTGTTTTTGTCTAGGTGTTTTCAGCACCACGTACGGTGCCTGGCATGATAGTAGGTATACAGTAAAGGCTTGTTGAAATTTAATACAAATGGGCTTACATCTTCTGTCTTCAAATCCTGCCCAGCCCTTATGGTCCTTAAAAGGAAACGCAAATATGAGAATCTATTTTATGAGGCTCCAGAAACATTCTACATGGTATTAGAATGTATCACAGAGATGAAAAGGAAATCACACCACTTCTGCACCTTTGCTCATGGCATCTTTCATGCCTGGAAGCACCCTCTTAGCCCATTCATTGATTCATATACTAATTGATTCAGTCATCCAAATGCTAATTTACCCCAAAACACTGCTTTACATCTGCTGCTTTTCTATATTTCAGCTCCACAGAACAACATGCCCCTACCAGGGTAAGCTCTTCATTTCTAATCTCACCATCATGCTGCTAACCCAAGCCTCCCTCAGCGTCCTCTTCCTCCTCTCTCTTTTTTGGAGGGCTGGAGTATATAAGAAGTGCTTAATTAACTCCTCCCAGTGCCTTCCTTTATAGAAAGCAGAAACTGGAACTCTTAGTTCGCCACACTTGGCATCTGCTGCTCAGCCTGGCTTCAACTACACTGAAGAAGATATCCCCAAGTTGGGTACCCCATGATAGCCCATCTAGCTCCCCTACCTGCTTTCATGCTTCCTTTTGTATGTTGTCTCCTCCTTTAGATTCTAAGCTCCATGAAGGCAGGGACTGTCTTTATTTTTTATTAATTGTATTCCCAGTGCTTAGCTAGGCACTTAATAAACATTTATTGAATTAGATTGGTTGAGTGTGTGTGTGAGAGAGGTTCCTGTCTTCCTAGAGCTTATTGTCTGATAGAGGAATGAGACGTTTTCCGCCTTGGCTCATGTTCCATCCTTCCACACACTCTCTAGTTATTTGCTGAGTCTCTGTGGAGGACCCTGATCCTCCCCAGGCAGGCTGGCTACCAAGGGTAGACATGACCATGGCCTTGAAGATGTCAAGACTTGTTTCACAGTACTAGAAGACCATAGCCTTAGATCTGGACAGAGTTTTGGAAGCCATCCTCTTCATTTTATAGGTGTAGACAATCTCCTTCCTTCCCAGCCTGATTTCCTTTGCTCCCCTGTAATTATCCTTCCTCTTCTTTGTTGCAATGAAATCTCTCTCTCTCTCTCTCTCTCTCTCTCTCTCTCTCTCTCTCTCTCTCTCTCTCTCTCTCTCTCTCTCTCTCTCTCTCCCTCCCTCCCCAAACAGGACTTACCTTTTCCTGACTCCACACATTTGCCTGAATGGTTCCCTCCTCCCATCACCTTCCCATGACTTGAACTCTTGACCAACTTAACTGCTCTGAGAACTCTCAGAGAGCAAGGACCATGTCTTACCTTTGTTTCCCCTCACAGTACCCAGAACAAGACTTGCACACATAGAAGACTTGTTGAAAGAATGCATAAGTCTGGCAGGGAAATACCCTAGATTAGAGTCAAAAGATTTGAGCTCTAACACTCTGCAATCTTGTATAAACCAGTTAACTTCTCTGGGCCTCAGTTTCCTCCTCTGTAAAATGAGGGAGTGGGACTACACACAGCTCTAAAATTCCCTATCATCAATGTCTTCCTAGCTTTGCTAGCCTATATTTTAAATCTTCTTCCAGCTATATTCTAACTATGTCCTGTGTCTTAACAACATTCTATATTCTGTGGTCTCTTTTAGTTTTAGCAGTATCTGTTCTGAAGTTTCTTTTAGCCCTGACCTCTTAGGTCCAAAGGGCCCTCCCAGTCCCAACATTCTATGTTCTCTAGTCTAAGGTCCCATCCAGCTCTGGTATGCTCTGATTTTTCCACCTCCTCTCTTGCCCATAGCAACTTGCACAGAGCTGGGATTGTGGCCAGGGCTCCATGAAGAATCATTGACTTCTTACTGGGGAAATGGATGGAAATGATGCTTGGTCGTCTCATTCTTGCTTCACCCAGCTTGCTTCCCTGTTAAGAGGGTCCTCCTGGGTGAAAGAAAATAACCCTTCCCCTTTCATAGGCCTTCACAATTTTGGGGGACCACACAAACTCATAAATAGAAGGATGGTTCTTAGGAAGTTGGGTTAAACCATCCGATTCACTTGGTGGGAACCCAACATGGAACTGATGACTCTGGAGTTGCTGACTGAGATAGCCTGCCTTTGCTCATACCCCTACAGCAAGTCACCCAGGAGACAAAAGAGAATCAGGAGGCAGCAAGGACAATGGGCTATCCCCTAGGATGGAGCATGCATGTGACTTTTAATAAATGTACATATTTTTCATGGAAGCTCTGATATTCTAGAATTCTGCAAGAATGCAAGTCAATCAAATCCAAGGCAAATAATATTTGTTAAGTGGCAACTGTATGCAGAGGTCCCCAGAGGTCATTAGGTCTTTTGTATGAGACTTACTGCTGCTGAACCATGAGAGAGAATCAGCTTTGGTGTAGAAGACTAGCACTGGACTGGATGATCAAGTAGTGTGGTGCAATGGGGAGAACATCACATTTGGAATCTGAGGACCTGGCACTTAATCTGGGTTTAGTCACTACCTGTTTGAATTTGGGCTCTTTGGAACTAAGTTTCCTCCTCTGTCAGATTAGATGACCTCTAAAGTCCTCACAAAGGCTCCAACTCCATGACGCTCCAAACCAAAAGGACTTTATTGGATCTGTGTCTGAGTCCAGATTCTGTCACCTGGGACACTGAGAGCTTCATTTTCTGGGTCTCAGTTTCCACGTCTTCACACTAAGGGGGTTGGACTCTGTGACCTCTGAGGTCCCTCCTGCTCCAGATCTGCTCCAGATCCTGTTCCAGACCCCATGATTTCATCAGTACTGATATTCCTACTACAGATGCATATCAAAACTACTGTAGACTTGAGAGATGGTTTTTGAAAGTAACTGTGGTTGGAAGATTTCTCTGCCTGAGGCCAGTCTGGTAATTAGGCTCTCAGCACTTAGCTAGGCTGGTACTCAGATGCCAGAAGCACATGCTCCGTCATTAGGTCTATATTTGAACCCAGAAGAGCTGGTGCTCCAGTGACAGAGCCTTGCAGTACCTAGGGTCACGTTCAGGCTATAATGAGGCAATAGAGAAGGACTTTGATGGAACATAAATGTAATCAATACAAAAAGAAACATCCTCCTTGGCCTCCTCACCCTCTTGTTCCCTTCATATATTCTCCATTCCAATGAAATTGGCAGAGTAAGTGTTCCCCATCCATGACATCCCTACCTCTATGCATTTGCTCAGGCTCTTTCCCATGCTTGGAGTAAACTCATTCCTCACTTCTACCTCTGAAAATCCACAGCTTCCTTCAAAACTCAGCTCAGGTGCCAACCCCTTGACAAAGCCTCTCCTTGTTAGCTATTGTTACTCTAGTGCACGAAAATCACTTTAAATTTCTTTGTATATCCTTTGTATCTCTTTATATGTAAGAATATCATATTCCTGCACTGGAATATAAGCATCTGGAGGGCAGGGATGGTCTCATTTTTGTCTTTGACTCTCCAGTGCCTGGTATGGTGTCTTATACTTAGCAAACACCTATTTGTTGAAATGAAATGAATCAAGCTGAGCCACTGTGTTCCATTATTTCAAAGACACATATGCAAACAAGGCTCCCTGGTAAGGACAGGGAGCAAAGAAGAATAATGAATGCATTTCAACAAGTCAGATCTATTCTCTCCTCTACACCTTTGCTCACACCATTATCCAACGTTACCCTTATGGGAGCCTTTAGCTCTGTGCTCTCTCTTCTCCTGGGTGGAGAGGAAGCATGGTTGCAATAAAGAAGCTGTGAACTGCCTAGGGGTGATTGATGTGAGACAATTTTTCTGATCTTGCTCTGCACTCAGCCCATACTTCCTTGTCCTACTGTCATGGATTTCTGGATGGGTTACTCTCTTGCTCTCTGAATTCAGTAGGTCATTCTGCTTGGACTATTCTCTTTCCACTTTACTCCTGATCAGAATGACTATCTCCATACCTGTCACTCTCCCCTCCTTCCCTCACAAATCCCTGACACACACTGGCTGCTTCACTGTAGACTGAGTGCAACAGGAAAATCTTGTCTTATACCCCAAATCTAAACAATCTCATCTCCTATTTCAGATGATGGCAGAACTGTTTGACACCCCTGCAAGTTGTCCTGACCCCTTCAACTTACCATGAAGTTAGGGCTCTATCCCCATTAGTGCCCTGAACACCATATAAGAAACTGAAGACCAAAGTTGTAACTAGGATGGAGTGACTGGAGTGTTTTCCTAGAGCATCAAAATCCATAGGGCACTGGTAGCATTTGTACTTCTTTGGAATCTATAAAAATGAATGATGTGAGTACATAGACAGCAAGAATTTCATGTTAAACTGGGAAGTGACCATGACTCAGCTGTGGTGTTGAGGTGAGCTCTACCCATCCTTGTCACCACTGGGGCCTCCTCATGTGCTCCTAGATCTGTAGTCAGGTGTTTTGAGGGTTTTGTCTCCCTACCCCAAATTAATTTTTCTTTAAAAGTTTTTTTGAGGGTGTTTTTCATGCTATTTGTGCCTGGTTCCTTTCATGAAGCTTGTCCCTGACACAAAAAAACACTAGCTATGGCTCTGGTGCTCATTCCCCTCCTACTCCCATAGTGATTGGCTAAAGGAATTGGGCATGCTCATCTGGAGGAGAGGTGATTCAGGGAACATGGTAGTTGTCTTCAAGTATTACAAAGGCTGTTGGGCAGGGAGAGGATTAACCTTGTGGTTTGGTCCCAAATGGCAGAATTAGAAGCAATGGAAGAAAGTGGAGTCAAGGGGCTCAGTGTCAAGAGGAACCTCCCAACCATTCAGATTATCCTAAGGTGAAGTGGGCTGCCTCAGGGCGTAGTGGACTCTTGTAGGGGACACAAAACGCAACCTTTCAAGACCTGACAGCCCAAGGGGGAGATAGTCTCATCTTTTTTCTTCAGTGTTTCTGCAGCCCCTTGTGTGGATCTCCTTTGTTTTCATCACAATGTATCCTGTATTATATTTATATGTCATCTCCTGCTCCCACACCCCCACCCTGAATACAAGCTTCTTGAAGACAAGGGCCAGGATGCTCTTCATCTTCCTCTCTTTATACAAACCTAACAGATAGCAGACACATGATTAAACTTTGTTACTGTTAAATCTACTCCCAGGACCGCACCTAGCCCAGTAAATTGGTCTGGGTCATCCTGCAGCACATCTGCCAATACTGATGTGAAGCCAATCTGGAGAAATGCCAGATCAAGAGAGGGAAGATGGAATTCCATGGGGAGTAGGAGCAGACCCACACAGGGTGGAGGATACACTACAAGGGTGACTCCCACATGAGGGCCAACCCCATCGGCACCATGATTTTTCAAAGAATTACCATTACTTCAATCCTAAACTTCCAAATGTGACAGTGTTTGTCATCTACCCATGAAATGTTCTAAGGCATTCTATGGGACACCAAAGGGAGGGGACTTTCTGTGAACTTACATGACAACCATAGGTACTAGAAAAGATATGAGAGTGCAGTCCTCTCATTTTACAGATGAGGAAACTGAGGCCCAGAGAAGTGAACTAACTTGTCCAAGCTAAATAAGTGTCCAAGGCAGGAGTTGAATCCAGGTCTTCCTATCTCCAAGTCTAGAATAATACTGCCTCTTATCCCATCTTGGTCCTGTCTTGATCTACTCTAATAAACACTCATAGTAAATGCTGGTGCCTCCAGGGTTGCAGTGGGGAACTATCCTTCAACTAGCCTTCTCTTCCCCACCCCCCCATGCCCCCCACTCCCATAAGTCTCACAGAAGTTGACCCTGGGGGAGAAAGACTAGCCTATGTGAGAGAGATACTTATGACCAAGGGCACCTCCCCTAAGGTAGACAGCCAGTGCCTTAAGAGCACCCAACACTCCAATATCATCCATGTTGACCACCAGTCTATCAGTCAGCAAGCATTTATTAAGTACTCTATTACATGACAAGCTTTGTGCTAGGTTTGGGGGTACAAAGACAAAGGTAAAGCACTCCCTGTCCTCAGGGAGCTTATATTCTATTAGAAGAGATAACACACACAGAGACATCTACAGGTAGACAGAAAATAAATACAAGGTGATGGAGTGGGAGCAGTAGGAGCTGGGAGGAATCAAGAGAGACTTTAAGAATCTAGATCCCCTTTAGACTGCCCATCCTACCAATCAACAGCAGATCACCCTAGCTGCTCTTTCTTAATAGGGTGAGAGCTACTGCCTTCCACATTCAGGAACACCACCACCCTGGGGCAAACACACAGTCAAGGAAATCAGAATCCAGTCCCTGAGGATCTGCCAACTCAAGAACCTCCAGCATACTGTGTCTCCCTCCACCAAGCAGCCCCTCAGCTCCAGGCGGACCCACCAGATCTGCTCCCCGCCTCCACCAGTTGTCTGGCCTCCAAACTGGCACCATTCCTGTTTCTGAAGGAGGGTCAACCTCCAACCAGTTCCCGAGCCTTTCCTGGCAACGTTGTACATCCCTCCCCCCAGAGAGGCCGGCCGGGCAGTGCTCTGCCTCAGCCACAATAACCTGGCTGTTTCTAGGAAGATTTATTGGTACATACGGTTCAGGAAAGCAGCCAGACCCGATCCCCAACACCTAAGGCTGACAGGGGTGAGATGGCAGTTGGCCTCCGGTTTGTATAAACCTTTGGCTGGCCGCAAGGCACACTGTAAACTGGAGTCTAACTCACCCAGGGACTGCAGGGTGTCAGGGGAGAACAGGGAGAAACTGGGAATGGAAATCATCATTCAGGTAGAAGAGTCTTAGGGGTGAGTGAAGGGCTTGTGTTATTAGAAGAGATTCCTGGATTGGCTGGAGATTCACAGAGGCAGAGAGTCCTCAAGGACATGGAGTCCAACTCCATTACCCCCAAAAGAACCCTCCTCCAACACAACATGCACAACCCATGAATCAACGAGCCTTTGACCAAAGACCTCCAGTGAGCAGAGCTTGCTACATCGGGAGGCTGCCCATCCCACTCTGGACCAGCTCTCCTCCTCAATGAGTCTCTCTTTATATTAAACCTCAATTAGCCTCTTTGCAACTCTCCCCTCCCGCACCCTCCGCATTACGTCTGGTTTTGTTCCCTGGGGCCAAACAGAGCAAGGCTAATTCTGTTTTAACATGACAGACAGTCCTTCAAATACTTGTGTCATCGATAATGTGTTGTTCTCCCCTCCCCCGTTTTCTCCTCTCCAGGCTAAACACCTCCCAGTTCCTTCACAAATTCCAGCCTGGCACAATCTCAGGGGCTCTTCACCATCACGTCGCTCTGCTCTAAACACTCGGCAGCTCATTGGTGTGTTTTCTAAACTATGGTGCCCAGAACTGAACCAGATCGGGTTTAATGGAGAGACAACTGCAAGGGGGGAGGAGGTGTCTCAGACCTGTGATTTTACTGATGTGAGGAACTCCTGGTGAGAAATCTCCTTCCACCGATGCATATCAAGATAGAATCTTAGTCAGTAACCTGGACAGCAGGACTTTCTCCTCCTTATTCCTGGAAACTCTGCCTCTTCATGCAGTCCAAGGTCACACTCGCTTTTTTGGCTTCCAAACCTAGTGGTTTGGAAGATGAATTTTGATGGTAAGGAATATCAGCATCCTAGATCCAGAGCTAGAACAAACCTCAGAGGCCATCTTGTCAAAAATCTTTCATTGTACAGCTGAATAAACTGAGGCCCAGGGAGATGAAGGGATTTGCCCAAGGTTACACAGGCAGTATAATTAATGGTAGAATTTGAACCCAGGTTCTCTGACTACAGAACCAATGCTTCATCTACCATACCACACTGCCTCTGATGACCAAGAAGAGAGACATTTAGGGAAAGGGGGGAGGCAGGGTGGTCCACTGATGTCCTAGGACTTGAGTAGTGCTTGAGGCCTGTGTGGCAGGGGTAGATCAGCCTTCCCTTGGAGCACACTGGATTCTCACAGGGTGAGCCAGGGGAACACTGGTGGATTCCTCACAGCTTGGCCATGACCAAAGACAGGATAGGATGTGGCCACCTTGCCAACCGAGTATGGGTAGGTTTGTGGCTACCTGCCCTGGGATCATACAGTGAAGATGGGTAGAGCCAACCCTTTCAAAAACCAATCTTCCAGGGAATGAGTATTCCAGGACAAGTCCTGATTGAGGGTCCAGAAGGAGCTGGAAGAGTCTACATTGTGTGAGCCAGAAAATTTGGTAGTTGCCAATTTTGGATAGATGGGAGGGGTCAAGAATTGCCTTGGGCTCCTTGGGGAGCCTCAGCACATGGGCCAATCAGGGGCTTTTTCCCATGAGCTTGCGGCTGGCCCACCGGGCAGTCTGTTTTGCCAGCCGGGATATAAGAAAGGCCACCTTGGCCCCAGCTGTGGGGCGTCCCCAGGGATGAAGATCTATAAACAGCTTGAATTGGGCCAGAAAATCTGGGAGGTCCTCTGTTCACCCGGTAAAAAGATCTGGGGGACTCATTGTGCTTCTGGGAGGCAGGGCAGCTGTCTCCACCCGCTTCCGGAACCACTCTCTGCTTCCTACAAGGCTACAAAAATCTCCCCCGGAGCCTCGCCAGTTCTTCAGAGGTCTGCGCCAAATAGAGCTGAAAGATCGATTTCCCTGGAACCCAGAGATAAAGAGCTGGCAAGGGGCAAGTGGTTCTGGCCCCCACAGCCCAAGGGCCGAATGTAACTTGTTTTAGTTTGGGTGTGACATCAATAAGGTCAAATGTGGGTGATTAGGGGCTAATTAGGCAGGACCCAGAGAATGAACCCTCATGGGGAAGGACAGCTTCGTCCAAGTTGTGAGCCAAGAAAGAATGGGCGCTGCAGAGAGGCAGAATTAGGATCAATGGAAGGAAAAACTTCCTAACAACAAGAACCATCCAAAAATGGGACAGGCTGCCTTGGGAAGCAGAGAGTTCCAACCCTGAGTCTACGAAATGCCAAACAGTCCCAAATCCCCAGATTTCAAACAATTCTTTTTTTCTCCAGGTGATCCATGTCAGAGATCATGGGGTAACCCAATCCCAGCAACAAGACAAGAGGTATAAACAATGATCCAAAGCCAGAGAGTCGCTGCAAAGACAGAGAAATAGGTAGGCATCATCAAGATGGTGGATGTCACATCATTTTCTTACAATTCTAGCTGAACTGTGTCCCAACTGACTCAGTCCCAGATGCCTTGGGGAGTTGGATATCACCCAGGACAATGAGAGACACATTGATCAGGGAGCCAACTGACATTGCACCCCTAGGGAGATCTTGTGAGTAGGAGATGAGGTTTGGCTAGCTACCTGAAACCTGCACACAGACAGACTCTTCATGAAACTCACGGACTAAGATGACCTAGACCCTCTGTAGTCAAATGGCTTGGTGACCTCATGGCCAAGCAACTAGGATTACCTGCCTTGTAACACATCCACCCCACTTTCCATCAGACTTTGCTGTGAAAGGATCATCTCTATCCTGGACTGTATCCATGGAGTTCTCAGAGGCCTCCCATGGATCACAGATGGGCAAGAAGAATTTGTAATCTTGGACTTGTGGGAAAAACAGATGTAGCTCATACCTGGTAGACCAGGTGGGCTACGGTCCCAAGGAAAAAACAAGAACCTATATCCTAGCACTGGCGAAACAACAACAACGATAAAACCTTTCACCAATAAAACCCCAACATGCCACAGCATGGAGCTTGAGGTGGTACATACAGCTACACGATGATCATTGAGGAGAGAAGCAAACATAGATACTGTCCACACAAAAAGACACCAGCTAATGCTGATTCTTTGCCCATGACAACTCTTTGGTCACTAGTACCCATGTCTTACCTTACTTGATGTATTCAGGACTTTCTGCTTTATAAATGGGTTTGGACTGGCTGCTACTGGACTCTGGTCACCTTCTCCTGTCTAATCTAATAGATCTATTACCTTAGTGGATTTATGGAACATAAACTGAATCATTTTTCTTCTACTCTCAGGAATGGGGAGAGATGCTGCAACCATATTCTTTCCCTTTCCTTTACCTGATGGACTGATTCTTACTCAACCTGTTAATTTCCCACTAATCCCCAGCTATATGGAGACCCACAAACCTGCTTTGTCTTCTCTACCTATCCAAATCCTGCCTACCTGTTAAGAAGTGAGTCATAGAGCACCTCCTACATGAAGGCTTCCCTGATCCCCCTCCCTCTGCCTTCATTGGGCTCTCCTCCTCTGAACTCATAGGCTCATTGTAGCATCTCTCTTGAGCTGGGAGAAGATTTTCATTTTATAGATGAGGACAGTGACTTGCTCACAGAGTTAGTAAGGGTCTGAAGTAGGCTTTGAATCTATCTTCCTGACTCTAAATCCAATGCTGCTGCTATTGTTCAGTCATCTCAGTCATGTCTGACTCTTTGTGACCCTATTTGGGGTTCTCTTGGCAAAGATACTGGAGTAGTTTGCCCCTTCCTTCTCTAGCTCATTTTGTAGACGAGGAAACAGAGGCAAACAGGGTTAAGTGACTTGCCCAGGGTTACAGAGTAAGTGTCTGAGGCTGAATTTGAACTCAGGTCTTTTTGACTCCAGGGCCAGCGTTCTATCCACTGTGCCATCTAACTACCTTAGATATCACTTGGTCCATCTCCCTTGTTTTCCAGAGGAGAAAATTGTGATATCTCAGCTCCCACTTCCCTGTAAATAGATATTCTGTGTTTCTCTAAGTCTTTATTGGATGATCCCTCTGTGCCCAGAGTTGTTGAGGCTGTGGAAGATAAGGAAGAAGAAGACTGACTCATCTATACTCTAGTCATGGAGCTACTGTGTTGTGGAAAGGGCACAGGCTTTGGAGTTAGTAGCCTTGGGTACCAGGCTGACATGACCACCTTGCTACTGTTGTAATCTCCAGGAAGTTGCTTTCCTTTTGGGGAATTTCAGTTTGGTAAAATGCAGCTAGACAAGATGACCACTAAGATCTCTTCCAGTACTGGAGCCTATGAAATTGAACAATGAAACTTCATATATGCTCAAAGTGAGTAACAGAAACTGCAGAAAGGTCTACAGAGTGGGCAAGAAAAGGAGCGATTGATGGGGACTCTAGCTCAGAGAAGCATAGCCTCTGAGCTTGCTCAGGACCTCTAATGCCACCTACTCATGCTGCACTAGCCAAATCAGAGAACAAGTCTAGAGAGGTGAAGCAGATTTCCCAAGGTCCTCCACCTAAGAAGCAGGATGAACTGGGATTTGGACCCAGGTTCTTAGACTTCCAACTTGGTGCTTTTTCTACTGTCCCATGCTGTGATGAAGAAGAGGTGAGTGGAAAAGGTGGACTTCAAAGAGATTTTCCTTCAATACCCAATTCAGATGCTGCTCTCTTCATGAAGTCTTTGGTTCTCTTTTCACCCAGTCCCTATCTCATCAGGCTCAGCCCTCTCTTCCACACTGTTCTCTCTTATCTTCCTACCATAATTATATCTTGCTCTGCTATCAGGTTGTAAACTCCTTGAGGGCAGGGCCGAGTCCTCTCTGTCTGTGGAGCTCCAGTGTTTAGTCCAGTATACAGGAAACAGTGCTCTATAAGGATGTGTCCAAAAGGAAGCAACTTTGAGCAGATGGATGGGAGGGGAATAGGGCTCTGTCCCCACACAGCCTCTCAGATGCTGTCTTCATTCATTATTTATAGAGTGAGTACCTCTTCTATACATACAGCTCAGTGAGGTAGGAGACAGATGCAGGAATGACACACCTTCTGCCTCAAAGGAACCTACAGTCTGGTCAGAGACAAGACCTTCACACAGGAGATGTTAAACAGTGATATTACCAAACAAAGAAAGACACAAGGCAATAGCGTATTAAATGCCAAATGAACGATACAAAGTACATGCCATGTTTAGAAGTCAAAAAGCATAGTGAATGGGGGAGCTAGGTGGGGTCAGGAGGACCTGAATTCAAATTCAGCCTCCATGTACTGTGTGACTTTGTGCATTACTTACCTCTGTCTGCCTCAGTTTCCTCAACTATGAAATGAGGATTATAATAGTATCTCCCTCCAAGGGTTATTGTGAGGATCAAATGGGATGATATTTGGAAAGCACTTAGCATAGTGCCTGGCATACAGTAGGTGCTAAATAAATGCTTGTTCCTTTCCTTTCTAAGGTGTCTTTCAGCTCTGATTTATTGTGACATGCCACCTTTCTCTCTGCTCCCTATTTTTTCAGAAGAGGATTATAGACCTTGAGCTAGAAAGATTTAAAGACCATCTAATCAAACTCCATAATTTTACAGATAAAGAAACTGAGGTTCAGAATGTTGACTTGTTCATGGTCAGTCACACATGACTCAGTAAGTGTCAAAAGCAGGATTTGGAGATTTGAATCAAAGTCTTCCTGACTTCACATCTAGTACTCTATCCACTATGCACGATGCTGCCTGTGCTGAAGGTCAGCGCTCACTCCTGGACTTTCTTTCTCCAGACTCCTCTTTCTCTTCCTCAACCACCTCACTGACACCCAGAGTAACCTGAGACAACCTCCCTGAAACTCTCTTCTTCTGACCGATGATTCTCTTCCAGGACAACCATGTTAGGAAGGACCTTAGCCATGTTCAAATCACTCACCCTGGACTCCTTCATCTGCCATAGAGTTTCTTTCTTCCCCTCTTCATTTGCCAACTCTCCTTTGTGTTGTTTTCTCTCACTAGAAGGTAAGCTTCTTGAAGACAAGGACAGTCTTGCTTGCTTATATTTGTAACCCCAGGGTTTAGCACAGTGCCTAACACATAGCAATCACTTATTAAATGTTCTAGCTATTCACTGATCTATATCCATCATCCATTCATCATCCATCCACCCATCCATCCATCTCTCTGTCTATCCATCTATCCATCCATCCATCTGTCCATCCATGTATCTTTCTGTTCGTTCATCCATCCATCCATCCATACATACATACATCCATACATCCATCCATACATCCATCTATCTACCGCTCTATTGCTAGGGTGGTTTGCCTACAGTTACACACTAATCAGGAAGCAATGTGGGGATCAGAAGCCAGGCTGTTTCCAGTCTCCCAGCCCTAGATCCTTTCTGCTACATCTGCAGCTAACAAACCAGTGCTCTGCCTGGGACTAACCTCTCAAGGTCCATTTGCATTCCTGTTCTATCCTCAGGGATGTCTGTAACTATTCCCAACTTAGCAACATCTGCAGATTTCATTAACATGCTGTTTATTTTCCTGTTCCAACAAGGAATAGAGATGCTAGGCAGAGCACGGCTTCACTGGCTCCTTTCGGATCCTGAGAATGCCCTCCCCCCTCCTTTTTTTGTTGTTGGGAGGGAAGGGAGGTGACAGAGATGTGCCTGCATGGGACCTGAGAGGGAGCAGCTGCTGGGGGATCATTACTCCCCTCCAGAGACCCTTGTTCCAAATGGAAAATCCTGGCACCTGGAGCCCAATTCGTGGAGCTGCTTGTGGAGCTGCATGTGGGGGTGGAGCGGGGGTGGGGAGGCTGTCTAAGGTGAGAATGATCCTGGGCAGACAGAGGCCATGGGAGCTGAAGAGGCTGAGCTACAGAAAGGCCAGGATGCTCAAAGTAAGGGGGGCTGGGAAAGAGTGGGAACCCAGCACCGAACTGAATGGGCATGAAGAAAAAGAGAGAAAGATCTCTCTGAGGAAAAGCCATTCACAGAATTTCCAAGTTGGAAAGGATCTCCATGGCCATGAAATCTAACCCACACCCAAAAGCTATCTGCCACAGCCAACAAGAAGTCGACCAGCCTCTGCTTGAAGACCTCCAAGAGGGGGAGGGGCCGGGTCATTCCACTCGCGGCCAGCACGTCCCTCGCTCGTCCTCCCAGGGAGCGAAACCTGCCTCCTCTTCCCTCCCCTCCCCCATTGCTCCTGGTTCTGCTCTCCAAGAACACAGCACACATGACTGTATTTCCCCAGAACAGCACAAGATACTTTACCAAAGGCTTTGCTACAACCTCCAGTCACAGTATTCCCCTCTTTACCAGTTGAGAAATCCTGTCAAAATGTAAGTGAAGTAGTCTGGCATGACTTGTTCTGGATAAAACCATGCTGGCTCTTTGGGATCACTATTTTCTTTTCCAGATGGTCACCAACCACCTCTCTAATGATCAGTCCTAAAATTTTCCCAGGAATTGGACTCTCTGAGGTGAAAGAGGACAAATCAAATCCTTGTTCCACACGGTAATCTTTCAAATACTTGATGGTGATCATGTCTCCTCTGGGTTTTATCTTCTGCAGACTAAATTTCCCCATTTTCTTCACCTGATCCATACATGAGGTCATCTCAAAGGCCTTCACCATCCTGGCTGCTCTCTTCTGGGCACTTTCTATCTTATCAATGTCCTTCCTAAAATCTGATGCTCAGAACCAAACACAACACTCTAGATGGGGCATGATCACAGCAGAAAATTGCTTCCTTACTTAATGCAGCCCTGAATAACATTATCAACCACACTGCTGAGTCATTTTGAGCTTCTGGTCCACTAAAACCCCTAGATCTTTTTTTTTAAAAAAAGCAAACTATTATCTAACATTGCCTCCCTCATCCTGTATGTATAAAATTGGTTTTTTTTAACTCAAGCATAGGACTTTACATTTATTCCCATTTGATTTCACCATTTTAGATTCAGTCTTGCGCTCTAGATAGTCAGGATTTCAGCTCAAGAACAAACTTCATACTTAATGAATAATTGAGGCCTTTTATTGAGAGTTCCCTCTTCTCCCCTCCTCCTCATCTCACATCACCCAGAAGCTTTCCACCATTGATTCTTTCTTCACCTCTTTCTCTCATGAGGAAGTAGTCCTTCTCTTGGTCAAGGCAAACTCCTCTACATGCACAGGTGATCCTATCCCATCCCATCTTGCCTTTTTCATCACCTCACTCTCATTTATCTTCTATTTCTCCTTGTACAGTATGCCCATGTAGCCCCTTCATCCCACTGCCACTAGCTTTAAAAAAACCCTGACGTGATCCAACCACCCCCACAAGCTATCATCCTATATTTCTCCCCACTTTCTCAGCTATACTACTCATGAAAACTGTTTACACTCAATACTGCTCTCTTTCTACCTGCTCATTCCCAGACTTCCTCTCTGCATCCAGGTCATGCGTACTAACCATGGGTTAATTCATGGATGTGTCCTAGGCCATTTTCTCTTCTCCCTCCATAGTATCTCTCTGGGTGATCTCATCAACTTCCATAGGCTCAATTATCACCTCCATGCAAATAAATACTTACCAGATCTGCATATCTAACCCTAGTCTGCCTCCTGGGCTATAGTCCCATATCAACAACTGCCTTTTCAAAATCTCAAACTGGATGCATTACAATCATCACAAATTCAACATGTCTGAAACAGAATTCATTATCTTTTCCCCAAGACCCTCACCACCTTCTCAATTTCCCCATTACATAGATGGCACCACCATCGTCCCAATCACTCAGGCTCACAACCTCAGTGTCCCCCCCAACTCCTCACTTACACTCATCCCCACCCAGTCAATCTGTGGCTAGGTCTTTTCATTTCAACTCCAGTATCCTTCATAGATATTCTTTTCTCTGACAAAGCCACCTTCATCCCTTCATAACTAGACTCTTATAGTAGACTTATTGTCTACCTACCTCAGATTTCTCTCCACCCCAACCCCTCCTCAACTCATCAGCCAGTCATTTTTCTAAACTGTAGGTGTGACTATGTTAACCCTTCTTCCTTACTCAGAAAACTCCAAGGAATTCCAAACAAACTTGTCCATTTGGCATTTAAAGCTCTTCACAACCTTGTCCCTTTCGACTTTTCCAATTTTTTTATACTTTACTTCACTCCAGCCATATTGACCTAACTGATGTTCTCCTAGATCTCTTGACTCTGTACCTTTGTACTGACTGTTCTCCCTGCCAGCAGTGTTTGTCCTCCTTAACCCTGTCTCTTAGTTTCCCTGGCTTCCTTTAAGACTCATCTCAAAGCCCACCTTCAGCAAGAAATCTCTAATAGTTCTTTCCCCCTATTAATAATGCCTTCTCCAAGATTCCCTTTCATTTACACTATATCTATGTTTCTATCTACATACATACACACATTTATACAGCATATATGTATACATATGGATCTAATGTGTAGACCTAGATATTTACATGTTGTCTCCTCCATTAGAAAGTAAGCTCCATGAGGGTAGGAACAATGTTTTTATCTTTCTTTGTCCACAACACTTAAGCACAGGGCCGGGCACATCCCAAGTGCTTAATCAATGCTTCTTGACAGGTTGATAAATGAATTCCTTGTCACTGGAGGTATTCTTCAGTTAAAGGGAAGGCAAATAAACAGAAGATGCTGGAGAAAGTAAGAATTATTGTACACAGCATTTCTGTACTAGATTGTCCGAGGGAGGTCCTTCCCATGTCTTAGAGGCAGAGTGAATATAAGAGTCTTATCCTTGAATTAAAGAAAGCAGCTGCCTGAGTACAGAGGAGACATGGCTAGAAAGCAATTCATGTGAATAAGACCTAAAGGTTTCCTGGATTGCAAGCTCCAGATGAGTCATCGATGAGACACAGCAGCCAAGGCAGCTTAGGGGATTTTAGGCTACATTCATTGAAGTACAGTATCCAGAGTGAGGAAGTTGATAGCCCTTCAATTCTCTGACCTGGTCAGACCACATTTGGCATATTGTGTACAATTTTGAGAGCTGCAATTTTGAAGGGATCATTAATAAGCTGGAATGTCTAGAAGAGGGCAACAAGGATGGTTTAGAGAACAGAATAAGATGAAAGCATGGGGAATGTTTAGCCTGAAGAAGACTTAAGGCTGGACAGGGTAGGTGTGGGGGAAGGGCATGGTCACTGCTTGCAAGTATCTGGAAGGCTGTCACGTGGAAAAGGGATTTGACTTACTCTGTTTGGCCCCAGAGAGCAGAACTAGGAGCAAGGGGGAGGGGAGGAGAATTAGAGAAAAGCAGATTTTTAGCTCACTGTGAAGAAGAGCTTCCCATTTCGGGCTTTGGTGGGAGAAGATTAAGAGAGAGGACAGGAGAAGGGTTTGATCTGAGAGAGAAGGAGACTTGGAGGGATCAGGGGATGGATGGATGGATGGATGGATGGATAGATAGATGGATGGATGGAAGGATGGGTGGGTGGATGGGTGGATGAGTGGATGGATGGATGAGGATTCATTAAGTGATTACAATGTGCACTGTGCTCAACACTGGGAGTGCAGAGACAAAATCGAGGCCTTCCCTGACCTTACTGAGTATCTACTAGGGGAAAACAATATCTATCTGGGAGGGGAGCCAGGAAGGAGCTGTGGTCTATTGGGTCACTGGATGACCAGAAGAACTTCAGGACAGTCACTGTCATGCCCCTCCATAGGCAGTTGCAATACTGCTCTGATTCCAGAGCCCAGGATCAGATCATAGATCCAAGGCTAGAAGGAGCATTAGAAACCATCTAATCCAACCACCTCATTTTACAGATGAGAAAACTAGGACCAGGCAGGATTTAAACTCAAGTTCTCTGATTCTTTTCTATTGTGCCAGTGTATCCCCTGAGTAAGATGCAGAAATCCAGGAGTGTGATGGGTGAGGGGAGGAAGCAGGGTTATGTTTAGAACAGTTGCCGGGCAGATGAGAACAAGCCTCTTGGGTAGGTCTTGGCTTCCTGTGGCCGGATGAAATGTGGAGCCAAGTTGGGGCTGGCTAGATAGAGTGAGGTAGGTGAGTTTTCATTCATTCAGTTACTCACCAATCACAGAAGCTCAGCCTCGGGGCAGAGTCCCAATGCAGATTCGAAGGTGGGGCATGGTCTCTGGAGTTCAAGGCCCAAAGGTGGCTGCTCCCAGTGAGGTGAAAAGGGTCAGTGGCAGGGCAGATGGCAAGATGCCCAGATATTCTCCTGTGGCCGGGTGAGAATTGTAAAAAGGGCTGGACACAGAGTTTGGGGAAAGCAAATTTGGGAAGTCATGAGAGGTTGAAGGAGGATGAGAAGAAGATAAGACTCAAGCTGAGATGGTGAGGGTTGAGCTGAAGAAGGATAAGAACTAGGAGTGAAGGAGACAGACTTGAGCTGAAGGAGATGGACTTGACCTTGAACTGGGAAGAATATGACCTTAAGCTCAATGAAAAGAAGACTTTGAGCAAAAACATCTGACAAGAAGAAGCAAAATAAATTGGATTTAAAGGAGGACTAGAGAACAGGCTGCTTCCAGAGTATTGTGTTCAGTTCTGGGCAACATATTGAAGAAAGACATAGACATAGATAACTTGTAGTACATTTAGAATAAGGCATACAGAGTGGGGAAAAGAGTCAAGAACATATTTTCACAGAATGTCTGAAAGAACTGAGAATGTTTAGGCCATACACAAGGAGCTTCAAGGGGAAATGTGGTAGGGGGCTTTAACTACCTGAAGAATTTTTATGGAAGCAGGATCAGACTTGTTCTGCCTGGCACCAGAGGGCAAATCGACAAGTGTCAGGTGCAAGTTGTAGAGATACAGATTAAACTGGATGTCAGGAAAAATGTCAATGAGAGCTAAGAGAGAATCAAGGTGCTTCAGGAGATCATGTATTTCTTCTCATGGAAGGTTTTCAATTGGTCATCAAATGACCATATGTCACATGTGTTGTAAAAGGGATTCTTGGTCAAGTATGAGTTAGGCCAGATGACCTCTGAGGTCCCTTCCAACACTGAGATTCTTTGAATCTGAGAACCCAAGCTGAAGGAGGATTGGAGAAAGAAGGGATGAGCTAGTACATAAGGAGAAGAACCTTAAGGAAACAAGGAAAACAAGATAAGAAGACAGTAAGATAAAGGAAGGGAAGTTGGTCATGAATGTCAAGGTACAGGCAATGTAGAAACATGTCATGGAGGTAAAAAGATCTGAACACATTGAGAAGCCAGCCAATGAGTAAGAATTTATTGTTTATTATATGTTAAGCCATATGTTGAGTGCCAAGGATACAAATATCTTTATTTTTTTATCTTTAAAAACAGTCCCCACCTCAAGAAAGTCACATTCTAATGGGGGAGATGGAATGTAAATGACTAGGTATATATGAGTTGTAAACAGAGTAGATGAAGCTAATACAAAAATTCCCCACAGTTTGAAAAAAAATTCTCCAGGGGATCTACCAACAAGAAAAACCAAAAACTGGGCATCTCACTCCCAGGAGGTACAGAGAACAAGGTGTAATTTGCATGGACTGGTAGTTCCATTTCTACCATGGCTAAGTGACTATTATCTCTCTGAAGAGATAGATAGGCGTCCTGATCTGTGTCAGGAGGTTGGAGAGTAGGAGAATGTGACACAGTGGAGAAAGGGAAGGAGAAGGACACTTGGAGCTCAGTAACAGGTATGAGGTACTTCCTGAAGAGAAAAAACCTGAACCCTCTGAATTGGAGGGCATCATTCAAGTAATGCCCAGCTACCACCAATCAGAAAGGGTCAGAAAATAGGGGACTGAGAGTTAGCAACTTCCTGCTGAAGGATACATAGGCAACTATTTGTTAACTCAATCACAAATATGGAGAGGTCTGCTTCCTTCCCTTGGTATGTATTCAAGATGTGACAGAAAACTTTGGAAGGCTTGTTAAACCAGAGGACTACCATCTCCTATGCCTGGTGATACTTGTTGGCACAAATGATATTTTGAGAAAGAGCCTTGAAAGCATTGCTAAAAATGATGAAAGCTCAGGCAAGAAATACGATTTTAGGAGTACAGGTAGTATTTTCATTTTTGCTGTGATAGAAGGCAAGGGCTTCTAATGAGAAAGTCAAATTCAAAACATGAACAACTGGTTCAAAATATGGTGTCTGAGAAGAGGATTTGGAATTTGGACTACAGCTTAAAATACTAAAGTGACAGGCTCCTGGCCAGGGATGAAGTACACCCACCACGGAGTGGTAAGAATCTATTTGCCTTGAGTGTTATAATTCTAATTGAACTGAAAAGGACAGAGGGAGGAGAGAATGTCCACTAAACTAGATATTGTGCAAAATAGCTACAATGTAGCTAGAGAAATATCAGTAGAGACACAAGCAGTTCACAGGTGATAAATTTTTAAAAAGAGTCAGCAATAAAACCTATAGCCTCAGATATATATATATATATATATATATATATATATATATATATATGCAAATAGCATACAGTGGCATAAAGTATCGGTATCACTGGTATTACTGAGACTTGGCTAAATGGGACCCATCATTAGACTATGGGTATGTCTCATTAAAAAGGTACAGAATAGATAAAAAGTCTTTTGTAATATTATATATTGAGAAAATCTAATATCACATACATATCATATATGCATATATATGTAAATATTGAGAAGATGTACTTATGAGGAAATCTAGGAACTGAAAAGGAAAACATGACAGAGTATTTGGGAGAGATCAACAAAGAAAGAAATAGAAATTATATGATTGATTGAATATATTATATCCCACAAGCAGAAAGAAGAAATAACTGAGGTCTTTGGGAAACAGACCATAGATCTAGCATAAAGGCACGATAAAGTAAGATGGATGACTTCAGTTATCCAGACATCTACTGGAGCTCTTTTTCTGCCAAAAGCAGAGCAGTTAATAATTCCTTGATTTAATAAATAATAATTTCATCCTTCCAACAGTGAAGACACCAGTGAAGGAAATTTCTCTACTGTCTCTAATTCTCACCAACAAAGGGGAATTGGTTGCTGGGGTAGAAATGACAGGAACTATGTGGGAGATGGTAGGAAGTGACCACTCCACCTTAGAATTTGTGATAAAGATGGAGAGGAAATCTGGAGTTGACATGTGCATTGCTTTTAATCAGAGGACAGAAGATTTCAAAGGGTTCAGGGACAGGACAGATGGGATTCCACAGCCACTTGGGGATCAGTTGAAGGAACTGGGACTGTTTAACCTGGAGAAAACTCAGGGGAACGTGATGGCTTTCTTCAAGTATTTGAAGGGCTAATGAATGAAGGGGGAATGGATGAAATTTGGTCTGCCTGACCTCCAAAGGACAACGGGAGCAGAGGGTAGAAATTGCAAAGAATCAAATTTAAATTTAATGACAGGGAAACCTTTTGAAAGTAGAATGGACCCTGTGAAGTAGAGATCTTCCTTACTGGAGGTCTTAAAGCAGAGACTAGATGAACACTTGGGGATGTTATAATAACGTTTTATTCTTTAGATATAGGTTGGATCTAGTGAGTCCTAAGGCCCATCTCCAACTATAAAGGCTTGTGAAGTTTCATAGGGTCTGCATTTCAGATGACAGTGGGTTGCAAGGTCCAATTTATGCATCCCCTTGAATGGGATTGGATTTTGAAAATCACCTATTGTCAAGAAGACAAAAATATGACCACTCCTAGCCCAGAGTCCTCTTCAGTCATTGAGGATCTGGAAGGATGGGGACCTAAATCAGTCTTTTAAAAACCAAGTATGACTGAAAAAGCACTAGGAAGGTTCTGTTCATCTTCCAAATTTTCTCTACCATCCAGATGCCTCCATGTCTTAAATTTCACTTTTAGTCATCCATTCCTTTCTCTCTCCCCTAGAATCCCCTTGTCAAATTCAAACACTGAAATGACCAAGGGAAAGCTATGAGAATACATAAGGGAGGAGAAGGACGCAAGAGAGGAAGTACAGGAACAGAAGCATAGGATAAGGCTCCATAATAGAGCTTCCCAAACATAGAATGGTCTGCCTCAGGAGGGGCTGGGGTCCTTCTCATAAGGAGCATCCAAGAGTGGCTGGATGCCATTCCAATCCTCACCTCTCTCACATATGTCCCCTTCTTTCTACTCACACAGCTGCCACTTTAGTTCAGGCCTCCAGAACCACTCACCTAGATTATTACAACAGCTTCCTAATTGGCCTTCCTGCCTCAAAGCTCTCTCCACTCCAGTATACCCTACGTACTGCTGACAAAGTAATTTTCCCTCAAGTGCAGATCTGACCATGGTACTCTCAAAAGCAATTCTATTGCCTCTAGAATGAAATATAAGCTCCTCTGTTTAGCTTTTAAAGCCCAACACAACCTGGCCCCAACCTATCTTATTGGACTCATTACTTGATCTCCTGGCTTCTCTTTGAAGGGAGACTCTTTGAGAAAGGGGTCTATATATGATGCCTCCATTTCCTCTTCTATATCTCCTGCAAGCTGTCTTCTGATCTCATCATTCAACCAAAAATGCTCTCCCCAAGGTTACCAATGATCCCTTAATTGCCAAATTTCATGGCCTTTTCAGAGTTCTCATCCTTCTTGGCTTCTCTATAGCCACTGACACTGAAAATTGCCTTCTCCTCTCTAAGATTTTGTGGCAATGTTCACACAAGGTTTTCTCCAAACTGGATGTCCTGTAGACATCTCAAATTAAACATGTCCAAAATAGAAGTCATTATCTCCTCTCTTCCCAGCTTCTTTATTACTATTGAGGGCGCCACCACCTTCCCAATCACCCAGGCTTGCATCATCTCACCTCCTTACGTGCCGTCATTCCACAAATCCACTGTCCAATCTTTTCCTTTCTACATTCCCAACATCTCATGTACATCTTGTCCCCACTCATACAAACATGACCCTAGCTCAGATCCTTGTCACCTAGTGCAGCAACCTTCAACTATTTTCCTGCTGCCAAATTTCTCCCTGCTAAAATCCATCCTCCAGGATGCTACCAAAGACATTTTTCCTAAAGCGTAGATCTGATCGTGTCATCCCCTGCCCCTTATTCAGTAACCTGTAGGGGCTCTCAATGACCTCCACGATCAAATGTAAAGTCCTCTGTTGGACTTTTAAAGTCCTTCCTACTTTTACACTCCCTCTCTCTGTATTCTGTCATCCAGTCACCTTGGCCCCTCATGGTTGTCCCTCACACAGTACTCTTCATTTCCAATCTCTGCCTTTGTACTGGCCATCCTCAAAGCCTTTAATGCGCTGGCCCATCACTTTCCCCTTTTAGCTTCCCTGAGTTCCTTCAAGACTCAGCTCAAAGCTATTAATCTTCTGAGATTAACTTCCATCGACATTGGCTAGATTTTGTATGTACCTAGTTAGTTACATGTTGTCTCTTCTATTTGAATTTGGACTCCTTGAGGGCAGGAGCTGAGTTGTTTTTCCTTGTTTCCCAAACACTTAGCTAAATGTTTGTTGACTGAAAACTAGTGCTTTCCCTCCCAAATTATCTTGGACTTAACTACTTTGTAATTATTTATTTATTCTCTCTATATGTTTATTCTGTATATAGCTATCAATGTCCTTTGTCTATCCCATTAAAATGTAACTCCTTGAGAGTAGCAGTGTTTCATTGTTGGTATTTCTGTCCACCTGTCACTCATACAAATGCTTGTTGGTTGGCTGGGGATTTCATGGTGGAGATTCTTGTTCAACTATGGGTCGGACTAAGTTCTTAGCTCTAGAACTGGAGGGAACCCAGAGGCCATTTATTACAGTCCTCTCATTTACAGATGAAAAAACTGAGACCCCCTGAGAGGCAGTGACTTACCCAAGGTTAGTTACATCCTGGCAGGATCTAAACCCAGGTTCCACAAATCCAAAACCAGCGTCCTTTCTTCTCTGCTTCCCCAGAGGATCTCTGAGCCTCCGAAATGGGGAAGAAAGCAAAGGGGAACAACCCAGGGCAGGATACTAGACCAACTTTGCCCCCTCTAAGATTTGGCCCAGGACTGGGGCAGCTGACCATGGGGTCCTCCAGCAGCGGTTACCTAACCAGGCAGGAGTAGAGCACTGCCTCTAGGATGGGAACTGCCCAGCAAGGCTTCAGCTGCTTTGCCTCCTCTCAGCCTAGCCTTCCTTTTCTCTGCATCCCCAGCACCTAGAACCTAGCAGACTATGACTTGAAGTAGGCTATGACTTCAAGAAGACTTGAAAGAATGAATGGATATGTGAATGAATGAAAGAAAAAGCATTGACCAGGCATCTACATCGTGTCAGGTACCGTGCTGAGTCCTTGGAACCTAAAGCCCAAAGCCAAACAATCCCTGTTTTCAAGAAACTGACAGTGCAGACAGAGGTGAGAGGGGATGGAGTCAAGGTACGGGTGGACAATCCATGCAAAGACACAGAGGGGGAGAATGGGATGCTTTGTGCAAGATGACACCATTCTGGTAGCAAAGGTAGTGTTGAGTAGGTTAGAATAAATGTTGAAACCAATTTAATGAAATTGTATTGAACTGACCTATCATAGCATCTTGGAAAGACCACTGGCCTCAGAGCCAGATTCTAGTTTACCTGGGTCCAAATTTGCCATTCATTTGCCCAAAGCCACCAACCCACTGGACCTCAGCTTCTACCTCTGTCAACCTGAGAAGGAGGAGAGAGGTGGTATTTAAGTTCCCTTGGGACTTTAATATTTTGGGATGTCAATACTCTTTCTTAGAAAGGGAAGGGCATTAAGAAGTCACTGAGTCATGGAAGTTGAGAGTTAGAAGGGACCTTGGTGGCCATTTAGACTTATGATGGGATACATTATAATGGGAGAGAAATCCCCGCCAGGAGGTATCCAAGCAGTAGCACATTCCACTTGGGACAGCTCTGTTCAGTTCTTCCTGTCTCAAGCTTTTGGTTCTGCTTTCTGAAGCTATCTGAAACACATCTAACCCTTCCTCCATTTAACTTCCCTTCAAAGCCATAATGGTTAGGAAACTAGTCTTTTCGTCAAGTTAGGCACACCATGTTCCTTCAACCCAGGACACTTGCCCACCCTGGTGGCCCTTCAGCTTATCAATATCACAAAAGTGTAGTGTGTGACCAGAGAAGGGGACAGTGGGAGATCGCCTCCTTATTCCTGGAAGCTGTACCCTTTGAAATAGCCCCAAATTGCCCCTCATCCGAAGCCCTCATTTGACAGCTGGAGACCCAGGTGGGTTATTTGCCTTGCCCAGTCCCACAGAAATGTCAGGCATGGGACTTGAACCCAGGTTCTTTGACTCTTGTGCTTTTCCACCCTGCCTCCTACATGAGGCTTCTCCCCATCCCCTCATTTCTAGTTTTCTCCCCCCAGTTATTCAGAATTTACTTTGTATAGATTTCATATTTATTTATGCATGCAAGCTCCCTGCAGGCAGGTACTAGGTGGCTTTTACCAAGGCTCAATGAACAAGCTATCTTCTAGACAGTGACTGTCTCTCCCAGCTCAGATGCTTCTAATTACTGGGCTACATGTTCTATCTCTCCCCACCTCCCATGTGGCCAGTAGAATATAAGCTTCCTGTGGGCAGGTAATGTTTGATTTTGTCTTTGTGTGCTCAGCAACTAGCAAAGTGCCTGGTACATTGCTTGTCAAATTAGATTGATTTAGACCAGATTGGGTTAGGAGGTCACGCAGCCCAGTCCAAGCCAGGATTTCAACGCCAAGTTCCTCCTGATTCCAAGCCCAGCTCTCTTCTCCCACTACATCTGGGGGATTAGACTAGTTCCGCTGGGCCCCAGAGCAGTGAAGCTGCCCGGCCGATTTAGGTGGGATATCAGGAAAGACTTCCTTCCACCCAGAGCAGTCCCTCTGGGGCTTTCCTATCATAGTGGGCCTTCGAGCAGAGGCTGGGTGACAGTTGTTCCCCCCTTTATAAAAGGACTTTTGCTCCAGTAGGTCCCAGGCCCAGACTAGCTGGCTTTAGAGGGTCCCTCCAGCCTGGAGTTTAAGAGCAGCATCAGCTCCTTCTGGTGCCCACCTGGGCATCCTCACCTGCTGCCAGAGTCCTGGATGCCCAGTGCAAGCCCATTTGCATCCAGGACAACCCAGTGAGGTTTTTCCTGTTGTCCACATGAAGAAATGAAGGCTGGGAGAGAGGAAAAACTACTGGACCTGAGAACCAGCTCCGTCTCTGCCAAAGCTGGTTTCCAGCTCGGTGATCTACCCACCAACGGGAGGATACAGTCTTGGCACAAACTCGTGTCCTTCTGCATTCACCCAGTAACCTTGTGAACCGGAGTGGTGGGGCAGGGAGCGGCACCTCTATTTGACAGATATAGAAACTGAGGTTCACAGAGGGACAGTACCTAGGCCCGCCCCGGGGGACCAAGGCTGTGACCGAGTGAGGCCTGAAGGCCCTTTTCCTTACATCCTCCGGCTTTAACCCGCTCGGAAACTCTGGGGGTGGGAATGGGGCTGAATCCCTTCCCGGGGCGGGGGCGTGCCACGTTGACTGCACGGCTGCTGGCCGGCCAAAGGAGGCCGGTGGGAGAGGGCCGGGCAGTTAGCGGAGAAGAGTTCAGGAGGCCAGGGCTCTAAGCAGCTCTATCGCTTTGGGGGGAAATCCGAGCCGGATTCCAGCCGCTCGAGAGGCGCGCCCATCCCCCCTCCTTCCCCCCTCCCCCCCAGTCCCCTTCATCCTGCCTGGATCCTGGGGCTGGGCCCGGGCCCTACAGAGTCATGCCCCTGTCGCAGAGCCGGCCTGGGCCCCTCGGAGTTGGGGCCTGAAGCCAGGGGCCAGGGAGAGTTGGGAGTGTGAGGGGTGGGGGTGGGCGTGGGGGCGGATGGTGAACGCCCCGGTGCCCCACGCACTTACCGAGCCGCGGTACTTCTCCAGGGACACCCATTTGCCCCTGATATTGACCACCTTGAAGTTGTAGAAGTCACTCTCCTTGGGCCCCGGAGTGGCGGGGGAGGCCAGGAAGAGGAGGAGGGGGACGAGGGGGACGAGGGGGAGGGGGCGGCAAGAAGTCTGGCGGCCGAGCATGGCTCAATTCGGGGCGCTGCAGCAGGGAGGGCTGGCGGGCCGGGCCGGGCCGGGCAGGAGGAGGAGCGCAGGAGGCGGCGGCTCGGGCTGGGCTGCGTGGCGCTGCCCTCCCCCTCCGCTCGGGGCAGCGGGCGGCCTGCGGGACCCGTGCACAAAAACTAAGTCCGAGGACCTGCGAACGGGATGTCCCCAAGCCAAGGGCTGGCCGGGGCCGGATGGGGGACAGGACACACGGAGCTGCTGCCAAGTCTGGCTTTACAGAAGAGGAAACTGAGGCCCAGGAAGGTCGTCATCTTGCTAATAAGTAGTAGAGCTGGGTTTAAACCCAGGTTATACAATCGGGAGATTTTGGAAAGGAACTGGAAGAGATCTGAGAGGCCAGACCCCTCATTGGACAGATGAGAAAACAGGCCCACACAGCAGAACTCACCTAAGATGGTACAAAGGGTAAATGGCAAAGCTGGAACTGGAACTCCAATCTCTTGAATCTGAATTTTTCCCAGGCATCCCACTTCCAGGAAACCACTGACCAGTGACTGGTTCCTCTAGGTTGGTTTTTGAGAATTTTCTCCACAACACTTTACAAGCAAGTACTTCTGGTGGTACTTCCCCACACTGGGGCCCAAGGCAACTCCTTCCTCCTAGGCGCTGCTCTGGTTCAGTTGTCTAAAGGAGGTAGCCATGGTCTATGGTGGTAGAAGAACTGGACTTGGTACTGACAGACAAGCTCGGACAGGGATTCCCTGTGTGGTTCTGAGCAGGGCCCCTCCCCTTTCTGGGTGCCCACTCTCTCAGTTGTCAAATGAAGGTCTGGGACAAGAGGACTCTCAGGTGCCTTTCCGATCTTGATGGCGAGATGCGTGGAAGGAGTTGGTATTCTACTGGCAGAAGCTTTGAGAACTTAAAGCTGCCTCCCAGGAAGGGTGACGGTCTTTTCTTAAGAGTTCCCTAGGAGCTCAGAAGGGGCATTTGACTTGCCGTGCTCCTGTGACAAAGAAGGGGCTGGTCCAAGATTCAAAGTCACATATTTTGATTCCAAGACTAATGGTTGCTCCTACCTGCCTTTTTCTCAGTTCCCACAAGATTGTGTGTGACTGACTGACAAGGGTTAGGTTCTTCCCAGAGCAATTTCACAATAATAAGTCTTCTCTTTTCCACATGAATGTCAGAACTTGACAGGACCCTAGAACAGAATTCAAGAGCTAAGAGGGACTTTAGAATATGGAACATTAGAGCTGGCAAATGCTTTAGAACATGAAATGTTAGAACACAGAATATGGAATTAGAGCTGGCAGATATTTTAGGACATGTAATGTCAGAACACAGAATACAAAATAGTAGAACTAGCAGGTATCTTAAAGATGTTCCAGTCTGCTACAAAGGAGAAGACTGGGACGCAGAGAGAAATGGAAACTAAGTCCCAGAGAGATGATTTGCTCAAGGCCATAAAATGAGGTAGTGGTCCAAAATCAGAAATCAGACCCCTCTCTAGTCTTTCAGTTCTCATTGGTCTCTTTATGGATTCTGCTACAGCAGTGTGTGTGTGTGTGTGTGTGTGTGTGTATATATATATATATATATATTTATGTGTGTGTGTGTGTGTGTATATATATGTGTGTGTGTGTGTATATATGTATATATATGTGTGTGTGTGTATATATATGTATATATATGTGTGTGTGTGTATTTATATACACACATGTGTATATATTATATATATATGTAAAAACTGTGTGCTTTGGTCAATTTGTATTCATTCATTCAACAGACCTACACAAGTTTATTCCCTTTGCTCAGTACCAGTTCCCTCATCTGAGAACATTATTCGCTTTTCCAAACTTCTGTTTACTCATTTGTAAAAGAAGTAGAGTTAGATAACCATTCAGTGACTATTGGGCTGTAAGCTCCAGGGACCATGTGTTATATAAACTCTATTTCTTTCCCAGTGTCTAATAAATGTATGTGAATGATAAATGTTTGCTGAATGAATAGCCATAATCTACTCACTTCTGATGGGTCACGTGGACATAAATGATACTGCCTGAATGTTTTCAAGAGTATGGATCATTATAGATGACTGCTGACGTCCCTTCCCACTCTCAGATATTCTAGAACACTGGAAGCCTTAGACTAGACTCGAAGACCTCAGCAGGTACAAGTGTTGTTTTCATGGGAAGTTTTCAGAAATGAACTAGTTAAAAGGATGATGTCTATCCATGCATTTTAGTTTCTAGAATCTAGCTGAGGGAGGCATAGCTAGTTTTCAGTTCATCTTGAAAACAATATGAGGGTTTCAGTGGATAGAAAGCTCAATGGTGTAGTATGGTGGTCAAGGCAGCTCATTTTATCATGGCCAGTATTGAGAGAGACATAGTGTCCAGAATGAGAGAAGGCATATTTGGACTCTGTGCTGTCATAGTCAGACCCTGGTTGGAGTATTCTGTTGAGTTTGGGGTTCTGTATTTCTGAAAGGACGTTGACAACATGGAGCATGTCCAGAGAAGGGTGACTGGGATGGTGAAAGCTCCTTGACAGAAGGAGTTGGGGATGAAAAGACTTGGGGTGAGGGAGGAGAAAAAGAAGAGGACATGCTCTCTTTAAGTATCTGAAGGCCTGTCATGTGGAAGGGGAATCAGCCTCCTGCTTGGCCCCAGAGGGCAGAGCTAGGAACAATGGGGGGAAGTTACAGAGAAGCAAATTTTGGCTCAATGTAAGGAAAAACCTTCCCACAACAATGAGAGCTGTCTCAAAATGAAATGGAGTGTCTCAGGAGGTACTGGGCTCCCCATCACTGGGGTGTCCCAGTGCAGGCTGAATTATCATTTGGTAGGGATGCAGTTGGAGAGATTTATGTTTTGGTGTGGGCAGTACTAGCTGACCTAGGAGATGCCTTTGAACTCAGAGGCCCTGGAATATCTTATCTCCCCAACTCATCTCAGAGTCCCTCAAGATCTCATTCATTTATCATTGTCTGATTTGTCTTTATCTCCCCTCAAATACTGAACCTGATTCAAATCCCACAGGAAATAGTTAATAAAGAAGCATTTATTGATTGATATCATCCAGTCCTAAAAGCATTAATGAAAAAAGGCCCAGCTTGGGAATCAGGAAACCTGGGTATGAACATGCTGTATGACCTTGGCCAAGTCATTTCCCCTTTCCTCAGTTCCAATTTCCTCACTTGTCCAATTAAGGTGTTGGACACAAGGATCGATAAGATCCCTTCCAAGGTGACATTCTTTGATTCTGATTGATTTCCCCCCTCCAATGTCATTGATCCTCTGTTTTGTGCTGACTTGGCTGTGTACATGCTGTTTCTCACCCTGTAAGCTCCTTGAGGGCAGGGGCTGTAGCATCTTTGAATCCCCACAGCCTAGCTCAGTGCCTGGCAGTTGAACTGAATTCTGTTCTCTAGTATTTAGGATTCATCCTGCTTTTGCTTTGCACTCTATTTTCAAAGAAGTTTCCATCCAATTTTTGGTGTGTTTCTGAGCTCAGCATGGCCCTGGGGTCTCTATGGCTATGCTTAATTAGGCCAAATTGGCAGCATCCGTTGCTTCATCTGTCTCTGGAAAGAGTGAAGAGGACATTCCTAGGCCTTCCTCTGACTCCTCTCAAGGTAGGGGAAATGGGGCAAAGGGGAGCTTAACTGCCCTTCTTGGAGCACATTCAATCCGGGGAGTGTGAATGGAACTATTCCAGGAGATACTGGGTGAGGGGAGAGAAAACTGCTCCCCCTCCCCCAGTCCTCTGGGATCCTGGAATATTTGAATTCAATCAGTCACTCACCAAATATATATTAAGTCCCTACAATGTCCCAGGCCTTTTTAGGGCCTGGAGATGCACGAACAGAAAATGAGACAACTTCTACTCTCAAGCAGGTTATAATTTGACTCACATTTATCTAACCCCCTACTATGTGCAGGATCCTGTTCTGTTCACCTAAGGGATTGCCACCAGGGAAAGGGAGACCATTGGCCAAAGCAGCCTGCATTCCAGCTGGCATCCTGCAGGCCATTTAAACTACAAGCTACTGACTCCTTGGTACTCCCTCTCCCCAGAGCTAGCAAATCCTCTAATCCCTGCCATTCAGAAATGCCACCTGTCTAGGTAAAAGTCATTTTCCTGACCAAACCCTCCCTAAGCTCTCATCCCTATCCAATGCGGCCCAAAAGACTTCCCCAGTCTTTTTCCTCCTTTGGTCACTGGGACACCTGATGTATGGTTAGTGTGAGGGGGGCTTGTCAGAGTGATCAGGGTCAGAAGGCATGGTCAGGGAGCCCCTCCCCCCAACTCTGCCCATTCCACTAACAAACTTTCCTTCATCCTGGAACCCTTCCTCTCACCATCCCTCCATATCCTAGCACCATCAGAAACCTGGTTTTCTTTCCCAGAGACTGCAAGTCTCATGCCACCCTCTCCTGGGGCTCCCTTTTACTATCTCACATATGGTGGGGGGGGGGGGGGATGGAGGTAAGAGCCAACAGATTCCTGGTTCTCTGCTGCCACTTTCAGACATCCCACACTCACACCCCTTGAAGTTTATTCTACTCAATTATAGTGCCCTGTCCAAAAGTTTATTGCTGCTATTGACTGACCTCCAGGTCCCTCTCCCACCCTGCTCAAGGACTGCTTCCCACATCAGGCAGTGGAGTGATCTCCACCCCATCATCTTGATGACTTCAGTATTTATACTGGGAATAGAACTCTAACCCTGGAGTCAGGAAGACCTGGATTCAATTTTGCCTCAACCACTTATTAGCATGTGACCCTGAGCAAATTACTTAACCTCTTTATATAGTGAGAGAGTTGGACTTTGGGCCCCTAGCATTCCTTCCAGCTCTAAATCTGAGACCCTGTTGTAAAAGTGGGATCAAAACCACCCTGCCTGATTCTGGTGCCTTGGCCAGTTACAAACACTTTTTTTTTAAAAATGGCATCACATAATCAGAAGAGTTCAAACCAGCCTGTACACCTCTTCTATCAATCAAAGCCATTGTATCAATGACTAGGTCATAACCTAAAGCCTTCATATTAAAGGGAGAATCTATTTCAAAATCAGGGTAGAAGAGATTCTGAGCATCTCATGGAGCAAAGGAAAGACTGAACCAGGGAGAGATTATATTGAGAGACTTCTTGGTTCTATGAATATCACAATGAGGAGAATCTAAGTTGAAGCAAGTTCCAAGAAAAGGGCTGCTCTTTCCCCAGTGTCCCATCCTGATGCCTGTGGGCCACAGATACCATAATATAATCTACTGTTTTATTACCCAGATGTTTCCAATAATTTCCGTTTTGCTCCAATCACAAAGTGGTCAGGAGTTAAATAGAGATAGATAAAGCAGAGAACTTAACCTCTACCTAGGTGTTAGAAATTTTCCAAACTAGGGGCTTGGAGTGATTATGACTGAACTTAGAATTTTTCTTCTAAAATAAATTCCCAAAAGCCAAAGAGAAGGAAACCAGGCAGGCCTGAGAGGCCATTACATTGCCCACTAGGCTCAAAAGAGTTAATCATTGTGATAGGGAGTTGTACTACAGTGAGCCCTCTACCATAGGATCTGAGATTAACCTCCTTATTTTACAGAGGAGAAAACAGACTCAGAGAGAGATGAAATGGGCCTGGAATCACACAGATGGTAAATAGTACAGACAGAACTGGAATCCAAGTCCTCTGACCCTAAATCCAATTCCCTTTCTGTTGTGTCGTGCTGCCCTGATACCTCATCACAAACACACACCCTCAGATCCTCAGCCTCTTTAAATCCTAGAACCTGTCTCCAGCCTACCTCAGCTTCCCACAGGGGTGGTCATATCTTAAGACTTGACCATCAACTGAAATTGCCTCACTACTGATTTAATCTATCAAACATTTCCTCACCATCTAATATGTGCCAGCCCTGTGATAGAAGATGCAAAGCCAAAAATAAAAACATTTTCTGTCTTGAAGATCTGAATTCTGAAATTCACCACTGCAATCCCTATCTCTTGTCGTTTACTCTCTCCCACAATCTCATTCCCTTGGACCTGGCTTTTTGTCCCCCACAGTAACCTTGAATCTGTTATGCATTTTGTTCATCGTTGGGTATCTGCATATTAACTCCCCCATCGCAATGTAAGCTTCTTGAGGGTAAGGACTGTTTTGATTTTTGTCTTTCTATTTCTAGTACTTGGTACATATAGTAAGAGCTTGCTTGAATCCGAGTTGGTTGGTTTATTGACTGACTGGTCAGTACCTCTTCTTCTAGTTCACTTTCTTCACTTCATCCCCTTCACAGTCTTGATTAATGACTCAATCAGGCACTGTCCTCCACCCTTAAATAGAGGAGGTTCCGTGGAGTAAAAGCACTGTGGCCTCTGAAGTCAAAAGTCCTGGGATCAAATCTCATGTGACCTTAGACAAATTACTTCACTATCTCTGAGCCTCAGTTTCCTCCTCTGTAAAGTAAAGGGGTTGGTCTTCTGGTTTCTTCTAGTTCTATATCTGTGCAGGTCTAAATCTATGATCCCATGGTCCCTTATTGCTTTGAAATTGGAGGAGGGAAGGAAAAGGAGGTCTTAACTGCGCTGATATTTTCAATTGTACAGTGTTTGTAGCATGAATAGTATTATTTTTTCCTTTAAAAAAAGGACTTCTACAAATACCGATCCTGAGGCACCATGTACCTTCTCTGCTCCTACAGCACTGCTGACTAGACAATAAAAGTCATGAAACTTTTTGTAGTAGCAAAGAGCAGAAGGAAAGTTGACAACCACTGATTTGGGAATAGTTGATCGAATTCTGAGATGTGAATATAATGGGATATTCCTGAGCCACAAGGAAAGACTAATGTGAAGAATTCAGAGAAACCAAGTCCAAATTGGTTGGACTGACCCAGAGCAAAGGAAGCTGAACCAGGACAATTTACACAATGACCACAATATCAAAAGACTGAAGAACTCTGATGAAGGCAATGGCCAATCATGACTCCAGACTGCTGACTGAGAAGTATGTCTCCTGCCTCTTGGAGGAGAGGTAGCAGACAATGGTGTAGAATTGGGCATATATGTTTAGGTAGGGCCATATTGGTTTATTTTGCTTGATGGTAATTTTTTGTTACAAGGGAAAGTTCTTTGGTAGAGGGAGGGGAAGGAAGGATGGAGCCAGGGGTAGTGATAGGGGTATGTATAAGAAAGAAAAGAATATTAATTCCACATTCATTAAAGAAGGAAGTCATGAACCCATATTGACCAAGTCCCCTGAAAATTCATGTCCTCTCACCTCAGCAGGCTTCTCACTGCTGTACAATAATCCTTTTATTCATCTTTGACTCTCTAACACATTCCTAATGCAGTTGTTCCAAACTTTCTCCTCTCTCTTCAAGCCTGTAACTCCAGCCCCCTCCCTCTCTGTCTGGGCAGATGCTGAATTTGAATTAGATGATAAGTTTCCTGAAGGGAAGGCTACTCTCTCATTCTCCTGACACCCACAGCTCCATGGACACTATCACTGAATCTGCCCCAACAAGGACAGTGACTAAATCACAGTTTCCTCCAGCTAGGTAGTAGTCCAAGGAAAGGTTCCCCAAAAGACCTCCGCTTCTACTCTGTCTCAACCGTGCAAAAGAGCCTTCATACCTTAGATAGCTCCTCCTCCAAACCTCTTAATTTCAACTTTATTTATCCCAGGTGCTGAAATTCCTTGTTATGGCTCTGTTAACAGATGGGACGGATAGGACAGGTCCATCTGACTACATCCCCCATAATGCTAGGGGCCCGGAGAGCAACTCTCATTGGGAAAAGTTTCTAGGACTCCATTTCCCAGGGGGCCATATGTCTGGGTGCAGGTGGCTGTACAATGAGTCACAGACTCTGATTGGTGGGAAGTCTTAGGAGAAGGGGGTGGTTTAAAAGGTGGTCCAGCCAACACGCAAAAGTGCTCAGAAAGTACCAGCCAAACTTTGGGCAGAGGAGCCCCATGGAGCAAGACTGCCATGGTGTTCCCAGATCCAGTAGAATCTGGAGAAGCCCAGAACAAGCCAAGGCAGAGGCTTTGCCAAATGCCCTTGCCCGTTCCTAAGGAGGAGCCACAAGTCAAGGCACTGAAACTTAAGCATTTTCCCATTGGGTGCACGTCTTAGTAACCATTGATTCCTTCCTCCAAATGCTGGAGATTGTGAGGTAGAATTAAAGGAAGGTTAAACTAGACCATTCTGGAAACCTATAAGCTAGGACACTCATTTAGGTAGTAGGACTGAGAAAGTGTCTGTCGCTTGATTTTCCTTCTCTGGTATTTACTGTGTAATTCTGTTTCAATGAAATATTTCACCACCTGATTAAGGTTATTGCCCAGGAATATTGGGGAAGAATACCATGAATAAAGTCAAAAATTACATATTAGTTTCCACATTGGACCAAAGTAATACTGAGGGTATAGGATTGAGTGGGAGACTCCTATGTCGGTGGGGTCTTATCCTGGAAACTCATGTTATTTATGAATGTTCAACGCATTGCACTGGATCAGGCATTTACAGGGATCCATTGAAATCGGGGAGGGGGGAGAGAGAAGTTTTGGCTACAAAATTTAAGTTGCAAATTTAATTGTAAATTGTTGATACTAGGACCATCACTTTTTTCCTTTGAAACATTTTATTAATGATTTCTATTTTCACATCAGTTCTTTTCTGATATACTCCCATCGAATTCTCCCTTGTAGTCATAGATAAGGCAAGTGACATATTTCCCTATCTGTCTCTTGGGACCAAATAATCAGAATTTAGCTACTTTTTAGTATCACAGGATTGCAATCATGTTTATTGTCTCCCAGTTCTGCTTATCTCCTTCTGCATCCGTTCATACATATCTTCCTGCGTTTCTCCTAATTCCTCGTGGTTGTCATTTCTTACAGTGGGATAATATGACAAGGCATTAATATGCCACAGTTTATTCAGCCATTCACCAATCAATAGGCACCCACTTTTTCTTTTTTCTTTTTTTGCTACTGCAAAAAGCAAGTAGCAGTAAATTATATTGCTTAAGTTGCTTATACTGGTAGCATTGAGAATTTTTTCCCCTCAGAGTCTCCGGTAATTTGGCAGTCGTTTTTTTTTTCCAGTGTAAATCATCCTGGCAATCCAGGCTCTTTGATTCAGGAAAGCAGTCTATGCTTGTGTTAAAGTGACCCTGCATATTTTGTTGAAGTCTTGTTGCTGACTTTGTAAGGGTGTCATGGTGTATTTTGTAGAAGATCCCAAGGCATGGTACATGTTAGTGTGTTGGAATAACTACTTCACCTACTCTGATATTGTAGAATCGGTACATGGAAGCATGAAGTGGCCCTTCATCAAGGATTGTTGATTTCGGGTAGAGGGAGAATCACTCACTGGTATTGTGGTGAGGAGGCTACCATAGGAATTCTGCTACAATACCCCAATTTCTGCAACCTTCTCCTCTAAGGTTATTTGCCTTCTGTCTGTATTTTGTGTATATATGACAACAATCGCAATAGCTAACATTTACATAATGCTTTAAGGTTTATGAAGGACTTTCCAAATATTTTCACATACGTGTAAATATTGCTCTGCCTTCACACTCCAAAAGTGAGAACAGCTAGGATATCCCCTCATGGTCCTAGGGGTACTGCCTGAGGGGCTGTGGGTATTTTTCTCTAATATTATTGCTTGAGTTTGTCCCCTTCCCCAACTTTTGTCTGCCAGTGATAAATTCCCCATTTCCATTTAACCAATGAACATATATTATCTTTTAGAAAGGGATATTTACTTTGAAGATATAGTGAGAGTAGAATTAAAAATATTTTTTCCTTCCCAAGTAAGTAGGAGGGTACACTTTGCTCTATACCATTCATGGTATGGAGTTTTTCCTTTAAAAAAAGTTATTTTTAAAATTTCCCAAGACACTAAGTCAATCTGGATTATAGATTCCAAGCAGAAAGCAACTTGGTTCACATACACACTTACACATGCATGCACATTACACACAGATCATCAGTAGTTCATTTTGATGCAAAGGGAGAGCTGTAGTCTGGGGAGCCACTGTTTTGGGATAGAGAATCATGGCCCCTTGACCCTGACCTAAGGCAAGAATAGTCATAGCTGGCACTTTTTTTTTCTGAATGAATCCTGATTAAGAAAGTTTCATCCTCATGAGAATGGAATTTGGAGTCATTCAGTGTATGCAGGGCGTATTCCATATCTTTGTTGCAGAGGAACTCACCCACCCCTATGCCATCCTTCTGCACAACATCTGCATGACACACCCCACCAACTTCTCCCTGTGATCCTTCAAATCCTGTCAGCTGCCTGATGATGTGAATTGACTGATTGGTGGATTCCCCTCCCAGCTTTGTTTCTGAATTTCTGAAACTGCCACCATGCTGCTTCAGCTGCGATCTCACCCTAGAATATCCCTCTACCATACTGGCCCTCTCTCCTATTGGTGATTTCTTCTAGGGGCCTTCATTTTGAGGGGGTATCCAGGCTGACCAACCTTCATTCCTCTCCTGGCTCGGATACTGCCTTTCTGGATTTTGACACCATTCCCTAGCATAAGTACCTGCCTCCACTTTCTTACCTTTAAACTCCCTTTCGTGTGTTCTCTTACCTCATTAGAACATAAGCTCCTTAAAGGCAGAGACAATATGTCCATAAGTATATACAAAACACATTTGTAACAGGGGACTGGCCAACCGTGCCCAGTCTTTTTGAGCATGTGCAGAGTATGTTTGCTTATATTGTATCTTCAGCACTTAGCATAGTGCCTATCATACAGCAAGCCCTTAAGAAATGTTTTCTGGCTTGCTTTGCTTTGCATACCATCCTCAGTGGGGGTACTTTACATCTCTGAGGGGAATAGTTTTTGCATGGCATCGGTCCCACCAAGGTTATGAACCAATGTGGTATAGCCATTGGCTGGATTCATGTCTTAGTTACCAGTGGATGGTATCCCAATGGGCATTCCTCACTTCAATGCCCCTATGTTAGACTGGATGCAAAATCCAACAAGGATCCCACTCCTCAAGCTTGTATACCACTTTCCTAACCTCCAGAAGCTCACAAGGTCATAATCATCTCTAACTTCACCTAAAATAGAAAGAATAAATACCAAGACTAAGAAGTAAGGTCCATTCATGTACTACCTGTCATCCTGAGGCCTCTCTCCTCCTAGCACTGTCTGTTCTCTCACCAGAATGGCACCAGTTATGAATAAGTCAGTCAAAGAAGGACTGGTTTCCCTGGACTAGTGCTTTCTCAATTCTCACCCTCTCCCCCAGTTCCAGCTACGTGGCCAATCACAAAGGCTCCTCTTTATATGGCTAACACACTGAAACCAGTTATAGAAGGTCTGTGCATATTCCAAAGTACATGTGAGGATTACATCAACCAAGTACTCTGCACATGCTCAAAAAGTTTGGGCACAGTTGACTAGTCCCCTGTTACAAATGTATCTTGTATATACTTATATACATATTGCCTCTCCCATCAATACATAAGCCCTTTGAGGACAGGGACCATCTTGAGGTCAGCGATACAAAGAAAAAGCAAAAATGGCTCAAGAAGTTCACAGTGTAATGGGGAAGAAAACATACAAAAAGCTATGTACAAACAAGACATATACCAGATAAGTTGGAAATAATCAACAGAGGGAAGGCACTAGCAGTAAGGGGGAATCAGGAAAGGTTTCAGAGGAAAAACAGATAGAATCCACGTATCAAACTCTACAGGTGATGTCAGCTGAGAAGGATGGAAGACACTCAAAGCTGAAATTCTGGACACACTGAGGGAAATAACCCCAATGAGGAGGGAAATGAAATTTGTCTAAAGATATGGATGTCAATGCACTGGGAATGCACCAATCATCCTAGATTTTTAAAAGAAATGTAAGGAAAATGGAAGTGAGGCCAGGGAATAGACAGTCAATAGAAAAGTAAGGTACAATTCTATAATAGTATGAGGAATGTAAAAGCTCAGAATGATCTGGGGATGCTGACAGAAACAAAAGCTTCTTTTTAAAAGTTTTTTTAGAGCTATATTGGGGAAAATCAGAGAATCAAAGAAGAGATATGACCTTTGCTTAATGAGAATGACCTTGGGGCTGGAAACAACAGGACAAAAAAGATAGGGAGTTGATAACCAAAATAAATAAGTATGAGAGCCTAGTTTCTGTTGATGACCCAGATGAATGACATCCTTGGGTTCTGAAAGAACTGCCAGGTGTGACTATAGAGCTACTCTCAGGAGTATCTGGAAGATCATGGGCAATGGGAGAGAGACCACAAGGTGGAGAAGGGCAGGTATCCTGATATTCAAAGAAAACAAAAAAACAAAACAAAACAAAAACGATCACAGTTCAAAAACCCTGAGTTAATGAGCTTGACTTTGCTTTCTGAGAAATTTCTAGATAGTTGGTGACCATCTAGAAAAAGAGGCAGTGATTACAAAGCACCCGTGTGATTTCATCAAGAACTTGATCAACTTCATTTCCTACAACGACAGAAATACTAAGCTATTAAATGAAGGGAATGCTGTGGATACAGTATTCCTAGATTTTAGCAAAACTTTTGATAAAATATCTCATGCTGTTCTTGAGGAGATGATGGAGACATACGAATTAAACAGTAAGACAATTCGACAGATTCAGAGATGATTAGATGCCTGCATTCAAAGAATAGTTGTTAATGGCTCTATGGAAATTATTCTTAGTCCTGAACTGCTTAATACTTTTATCAGGAACATGCTACACAAAGATATAGGTGGTATTATCACTAAATCTAAAGATGGTACCAAACTGGGAGGGGGAACTAACATACTGCGTGACAAAGTCAAGATCCTAAAAGATCTTGATGGGCTAGACCAAGTGTGGAAACTTTTGGCCTCGGGGTCACATGTGACCTTCTAGGTCCTCAAGTACAGCCCTTTGAAAGGGGCTACCATGAGACCCCAGTTTCCTCATCCCTGAAATATTGGACTGAATCTAATAGGATGTAATTCAATAGGGATAAATGTAAAGTCTTTTATTTAAATAAGAAAAATTAACTTGCCAAATACAAGATGGGGGAGGCATGGTTAGACATTGGGTGTTCTGAAATAGATCCCTGGTTTTTTGTGGCCTACAAGCTCGATATGAGTCAGCAGCATGATATAGCAACTAAAAAAATGCGAATGAAATTTTGGGCTGCGTTAAGAGGGGCACAGCCTCCAGGAATAAAGAGGTAAGAGTTCCTTAGATCATATATGGAATTTGTCCAGTTCTGGGTACAACAGTTTAGATCAGCTGGAGAGTGTCCGAAGAGGGGCAACCACCTTGGGGAGGTACCTGGAGTCTGAGTCATATGAAGACCAGTGGAAGGAACTAAGAGGGTTTGGCATGAATAAGAGAAGACTCAGACATAACAAGAGTCTTCAAGTGTCCCAGGGGCTATCATATGGGAAAGGAATTAGACAGAGGGCAGGACCAGGATGAGTGAAGGGAAGCAGACAAGAAGCCAATTCAGGCTCGATGTCAGTAAGAACTTCCTAACGTTGAGAGCTGTCCCAATGGGGACATTTGTGATTCTGTGAAATTAGCTACTTCCTTTTGTCCCATCACATGATCCAGCTGACCAAGAGCGGGTGAAAGAGTTTAACTCCTTATGGGAAGAACAGATTGGACCAAAAATACCAATGACTTTTGACAAGGAAAGAAAGCATTCTCAACAGCTAAGGACCAAGGGCTTTTGCCAAAAGCCTTTCCCAGTCCCCTTAATTCTGGGACCTTCCCTCTGTTAATCATCTCCAATTAGTCCTGCTGTATCTTATTTGTACCTAGTTGTTTGCATTCATTAAACTGGGAGCTTCTTGAGAGTAGGGTCATCTTTTGTCCTTCTTTGTACCCTCAGGCTTAGCACAATGCCTGGCACATAGTAGGTACTTAATAAATGCTGTTTGACTAAAGCAAATGGTGGCAGAGCTTGGTTCCAGAGGAGAGGGACAGACTGTCAGACAACCAGTTCAGTTACAAGGGCCTCAGTACAGTATTTTTCAGGGAGGTGGTCCCTGGGCCTGTCAGGATCCTAGCCACAACATGACATAGAGGGGGTAGGATTAGCAGGGATCTGATGGCAAAGAAGTACAGGATGCCAGTAGAGACCCTCTAGAGACTATCCTGTAGCCCTGTATGCTCCTTAAAGATACAGCCCCTCACAGCCATGGTCTTGAGAAATGTTTGCAGAGCCTGGACACCCAATGTGGGAGTCCTGGAGGTTTACAAAGCAGTTATGTGGCATTTTTTGATACCCTTCAACAGAGGAGAAATGGCGGACCCTTGCCTTTGTGCTCTGACAGAAGGGCTTGCTCCAAAGAGCAGTGATGAAAGTCTCCTCTCCACTCACACTGCAGTACCCTAACTTAAGCTCTCATCACCTCTAGCTTCCAAATTGGCTCCCTGACTCCCATCTCTTCCATCTCCTATCTGTCCTCCAAACAGCTGCTAAATAGACAGTCCTAAAGCGCCAATCTGCCCATGTCTCTCCTGGGCTCACCTCAGTGGCTCTCCAATCCCTCTGTGATAAAATTCAAACTCCCCTGCTGGCTCTGACCTATCCTTTTAGACCAATCAACTATTACCCCATGTGATATTCTGACAAGTCCGTACTGAAGCACCGTGTGTTCTAACTAAGTTGACCTGCATACTATCCATGGCGTTCCATCTCCAGCCTTTATACAGCCTGGCATTCTCTCCCTCCTCACCTCTACCTTGAAGAATGCATTGCTGCCTTGAAAACTCGCCCCCTCCTTCAGGAAGCCCTGCGCTGGTCTCCCAGCCCTTAGCGCTCTCTTCCCAGATTATTTTGTGCTTACTGGTCGTTTCTCCACCCTTCTCCTTCTCAGTCTTCTGCATCTGACACGATGGCTGGACCAAGAAGCTTTAACTGCTTCCATGTTTTCCGTAATGTCTGCTCTCTGTAGTTCTATGCCCTTTCTCATTATGTGTCCGAGGACTTGGCTTGGCTTCTTAGAATTTAGTCACAATAAGCGCACTTCCTCCTTACTCTGAGGGATGCAGATGAATCAATAATGTGGGTACACATCTATATAGAGCCATATTAAAAAGTAAAGATCTATGTATACTGGAAGGTCATTTCACACCCCCACCCCAAAGGAAGTCACTTAATCATTCACATGAAGAAGTCAAAGTGGGGAAAATATTGGCATCTTGCAGAGGCCTTTGATTCCTCCCCTGAAAGGGGAAAACCATTCTCCTGTCTTTTGCTAGCTAATTGACATATATCCTGTATTAAATGTTCCTTGCTTTTTTTTCTTTCACCCCTAAAACTGGCTGAGAAAATCTCTCCCTCTTTTCCTAACAATAACCCTATAAAGTCTTCACCTGGGCTCAGAAAGTCCTTTAGCACATGACTTCAAGTAACAGACTCTCCACATCCCCCTTATTAGTTCGCCAGAATCCTAGAAAAGGAAAGAGCATCTCTAACACATTGGAAATGGGACTCTTAACAGAGAGTGAAAGCTGGGAAGGCATCTCGGAGACAGCCTCCACGTGACCCCCATCTGGGGACCTGCCACACCGCCACCCCAATCTGGATGAAGATTTGGAGGCCTACAGCATCCCATTCCTGTCTCCAACCGGCTGTAAAGAATATCCTTTAATAAATCTCCTTTGGACACTTCAGCCTTATGTGTGGGTTTCCTTTTCCCCTCCTGAATGCAGACACAAGGTTACCACATAATCACTCATTTGGAGAGGTTTGTATTTTCTGCCAAATGAAAGAATAGAAATGGGTTGGAGAAACCCATTAAGTCTCCTCCTCATTTTTAAACTCCTTGAACTCAAGGGGTCTTCATTTCAGTTGCTGCAGTGAGTGGCCCTAATTTAACCATTCTCTCCTTTTGGATACTTTATTTCCCTCTTGTTTTTTTATATGATGCTACACTCTCCTGGTTCCCCTCCTTTTCAGGATCCTCTGCTGAATCTTCCTCCAGGTCATGTCCCCAAGCTGTGAGCATCCCCCTATATTCTGCCTTGACCTCTTTTCTACCTTCTCATTTAATGATCTCATCAGCTCCCACCAGTTCAGCTACCATCTTTATGCAGCTGACTCTCAAATTATAGGCAGCTAGGTTGTAGAATAGAGAGAGCCCTGAGCTTGCAGCCAGGTAGACCTGAGTTGTTACCTCAGATAAATATTAGTTACACAGCCCTGGACCAGGATGAAACTTCAGTTCCCTTGTTTACAAAACAGTTTAATCACTTCTGACTCTTCATGACCCTATTTGGGTTTGTTGGGTTTTTTTTTTTGGCAAAGATACTGGAGTGGCTTGCCATTTCCTTCTCCAGTTCATCTTACAGATCAGAAAATTGAGGCAAATAGAGTGAAGTGACTTGCCCAGGGTCTCACAGCTAGTAAGCATCTGAGGCTGGATTAGAACTCAGGAAGATGAGTCTTCCTGATTTCAAGTCTAGGGCTCTATACACTGTACTACCTAACTGCATTTGTAAAACAGTGGGACTCTAAAGACCCTACTAGCTCTAAATCTATGATTCTATATATCTAATCCATTAGAGCTCCATTTCTCCATCAAGTCCTCACTGGACATTTCCAACTCTCCCCCAAACATCTCAAAAGTCAACGTATGAAAACCAGAATTCATTATCTTATCCCACCCCAGAACCTTTCTACCAAATTCCCCTATATCTGTTAAGGACACCACTGTTCATTCAGCTTCTGCTATTATACTCAGGACCTCTCTCTCCCTTGCTCCACATATTGATTCAATTGCCAAAACTTGGTGTTTTTACTGCATCTCTCAAATCCAAGCCTCAAACCCAATCTCTCCGCTCACATGGCTACCACCCTGGTTCATGCCCACATCCCTTCTCATCTGAACTAATTGATATCCTTGCCTCGAATCTTTCCCTGCTCTGATGCGTCCTCCACTCAGCTACCAAAGTGATTTTCCTGAAGTGCAGATCTGACCATGCTGTTGACTGATTCAATAAATTCCAATGGCACTCTGTTCCTCTAGCATAAAATATAATCTCTGTTTGACTTTTTAAAGCCCTTCACAACCTGACACCATCCTATTTTCCTAGTCTTGTATATTATTTCCCTTCCTGCGTTCTACAACCAGTCCAATTTGCCTTCTCTCTGTTCCTCACACATGGTACACCATCTCCCATCTTTCTGTTTTTTCCCTGGCGATCCTCCAGAATTTACAAGGAAAGGTAAAAGCAGTGTATCCAACAGGGAGCTGATGTTCTGATAGGAGAGACAACATGCAAAGAACTATGTACCTACAATATAAGTGGGGGGCCATCTCAGATGGAAAGGACTGGGATCCAGGGAGCAGAATGAATTCCCTTCTCCTCATAGGGGTCAGAATTTCTGATGTCCTTCAAAAACCAGGCATCACCTTCAGCATGAAGCCTTTCCTGATCCTCTCACCATGGCCTTCCTCCCAAACTACCCAGCATTTCACAACTTTGAACTGATGTTGTATTTGTTCGGCCTCTATTTATTCCCTATCTCCTTATATATGTGTGCAGAATCATAGATTTAGAACTGGGAGAGGCCATCAAGTCCCCTTATTCACAGATGAGGAAACCAAGGCACAGAGAAGTTGGTGTTATCTTTCCTAGAGAATCTAAGCCCCTGGAAAGTAGGGAGCATTTCATTTTGGGGTTTGTATTCCAGCACCTAGCAGGGACCATGGGTTTTTTGTTTTGTTTTGTTCATGTTTTTTGCCTCTTTGTTTCTCAAGGGCTAAGCAGTGACTGGCCCACAGTAGATGCTTAATAAATGTATTTTGATTGATCAAAGATTCCTTGGTTACTTAAAGTTCTTGACACAGTGATGACAATGGACAAGGGGAATGAAGGATGGTTCTCTGTCATCTTTTTCGTTATAATGACCAAAAGAGAAGTTGCTTCAGATGGACCATGCCCACTAAAGAAAGTCAGACCAGGCGGTTTGAAGACAAATTGTATGCCAAGCTGCTCTGTCCTGAATGTCAAAGGGGCCTGGGGCCTGAGGCCAAGGCATCCCTTTACAAGAATAGCGCCAACCGAGTGCAAAGGGGCTGAGCTGTATTCTGTTACAACTGTGGACAAGATAGGCATATACATTCTGACAGCTCTTGAGAGAGGAATTCAGGGTGGCTTTTGAATTTCCCTGGACTTGTTTCAGAAAACAGACGGGCTCAGGGCAGGGGTCACCCCAGACCCCAAAGCGCTTGTCTATCCCGGCCCCAATAAGCTTTCCTAACTCTTTCCTATCCAAAGTGGAAATTGTTCTTGCTCCCCAAACTTTCCCGTTTTCCAGACTTCCATTTTTCTCTATTCTGTCAAAGGCTTCCCTCCACCCCAATCACTCAGACTCACGACCTCAACGTCATCCTGGGCCTCTGACTCTGGATCACAAATCTAGTATTATATTGTATCTGTATTACACATCTATATCTAATATATCGAATCTTAATATCCACATGGCTAATCACTTGCCAAATCTTGTCGTTCCTAGATCCCCAACAGCCCTTCCCTCCACTCATGGGGCCGCAATCGTCATTCAGACCATCATTACCTCCCACCTAGACTACAGTAATGGCCATAATTGGTCTCCTTGCCTACCCTCTCCACGTGGCTTCCAAAACACTTTTTGTCAATGTTAATGCCTTCACTCTGAGATTACTTCCAATTTATCCTGTATTGGATAATTGCATATATTATCTTCTTTGTGTATTTTTATTTACATGCCGTCTCCCCCCTTAGATTGTGAGCAACTTGAGAGCGCAGACCAATTGTTTTTACAATTCTTTCTATCTCCAGCACTTGGCCCGAAGCCTAGAACGTAGTAGGTGGTTAATAACTTCTTGATGATTAAGTGACTGGTTGGATTATAGGACCCTGACTAGCAGTGATAGTATGGATAAAAGACTTAGTGCATCCAATGGATCCCAAGTGATGGCTAAATTCCAGTCATTTCATTAAGGAAGCATGTTCACAAGCTCCACACCATCTGATCCCTCACTGGGGCTCAAGCCACCCCATCCTCCCAAGCCAAATTGTCAGGTCTTGGAGTTGCTGTGTTCATGACATTTTCCAAATGCAGCCCCTTCTCTCTACTCTTGTAACCAGTGCCAAAGATGGACCTCATCACCCAGACTACTGTAATAGTGTCTTAATTGGTCTCCTTGCCTCATGTCTCTCCCAATTCAGCCCATCTTTCACTCAGCAGCCAAAGTCATCTTCCTTTATAAAATACAGGTCTGACCATGTTGCTTCCCTACTCAATACATTCCAGAGACTCCCTATTACTTCCAGGGTTAAATATAAAATTCTTTTAGGGGCCTTTAAAGCCCTTTTTAACCTGATTCCCTCCTACCTTTCCAGACTTTCTACCCCTTTATTTCCTCCATGAACACTGACTGACCTTGTCACAGATTCTATCACTTGACTCCTCCACTTTGTTCTAACCGTTCTTCATGCCTCTCCCTCCTCCCCTCCACCTCCCAGCTTCCTGGGCTTTCTTTATGATTCAGTGCAACGGAGACCTTTCCCATTCACCCCTCCCCACAGTGAGATTATTTACCATTTACATTGCGAATATCTTATAGTCACACAGTTGTTTCCATGTTCTCTCCCTCATTAAAACATAAACTCTTTGAGGACAGGCACTATTTTTGCCTTTCTTTGTCTCCCTAGCATTTAGCACAGAGCTTGACACATTATTGCTGCTGAGTCTTGTCCAACTCTACATGACCCCGTAGACAGAGTCACTGGGATTTTCTTGGCAAAGATACTGGAATGGTTTGCCATTTCCTTCTGCAGTCCATCCCTATTTTGTAGATGAGGAACTCAGGCAAATAGGAGTTAAGTGACTTGCTCAGGGTCACACAGCTAGTAAGTGCCTGAGGTCAGATCTAAACTCGGGTCTTCCTAACTTCAAGCCTGGTGCTCTATCCACTGCACCACTTAATAAATGATTATTGACCAGATATGACTTGACTTGTATCTCTACACCTGTAGAGCCTCTATGGATTGAATGAGAAAGACTCCCTATATTGGTTATGGTAGAGTGGTTCTGTCATCTCCTAGTGAATTGTGGGTGTCAGAAAGGAGGAGGATACTATGGCTCTGGTACATCCAGACCCAGCAAACATCTCTGGAGTTCCAACACTGGTCAGGGTCAGCTCTGGCCTCTTCAAGGCACTGCAATCAATCCAAACAATCGCTGGCCCTGACCGGCTAGACACTGTGTAAGACACAGGCAACTCTCAAGAAGCGGAAGTTCTTTAAGTGATGGGGTACATTGGTACAACTACATGTACCAATGTAGGTATGTGCAATAAAAGCATATGCAAAATGAATGCCAGGTGGTTTGGGAGAGGAGGGCACTGGTAGCTGGCCCAATCAGGTAAGGCCTCTGATTGAGGTGGTCTTTGGGCTGAGTCTTGAAGGGAATTAGGAATTCTAAGAAGCTGAGGTGAAGAGGGAGAGCATTCCAGGCATGAGGAATGACCTATGCAAAGGCATGGCGATAGGAGATGGAGTACTGAGATTTTTGATAAGCCATGTCTTCTACATCATTCTTCACAACTAAAGAATCTCAGAGCTGAAAGGGACTGCAACCATACCACTGTCTTCTAGTTCATGAATTGGCAAAGGGCATCCAAAAAGCACTGGACCCCTGTATGGACCAAGAGATTCCAGTCTTTGGAGACCCTCCAGTCCCCAGTGGATCAACCAGGGAAGAAACTGAGACAGAGCCTCTGTGCTCTCCTTGCATGAGTGAGATGTGGGAAGGGTCCAGAAGAAGACTGGAGAGACCCGGATATTTGTGGGGAGGATAGGACTGTGAATCAGAGAACTTCAGGGAATCAGTACCCCAGGTCAGGAGTTCAGAAGACCCTGGACTTTCTGTGAACAGTCACTGGTTTTTAGGGCTGGAGCCCTTCAGTGGACATTATCAGATCCCCACAGCAAAGGAAAAAAAGGAGGAAGATAGCCTTCATGGGCCAAGTGCCCCTTTGGACATAGGACCCAAGGGCTCCTGCCCCTCCCCCATAACCCTGCTCCCCCTTCTCCTCCCTCTCACTGTCCAGCCACTCATGGAAAAAGCGGCTGGTGGTAGGAACAGCTTTGTGGTGATCTCACTGTGTTTGGAAAGATGCTGGAAGAGCACAAGGAAAGACGGCTGAAGGAATTAGATCAGTCCAAAGCCTCTGGTCTCCTGCTGTCAACTGACAAGCACCAGGTCTGCAGAGGCTCTGTCTGGTACCTGGATCATAGAGCAGTAGGGAGGGAGCTCTGGCCCTGCAAGAGCCAGCTCACTCTCATCCTCCTCTCCCCCTTCCCCGCCCCCAGCCTACCATCTCTGATGAGTCGAAGAAGGCAGGGTCCAAGAGTTAGACCTGGAAGAAACCCCAGAGACTAGCAAGTCCCCCCATTTTACAGATGAGGAAACTGGGGCCCATGGTGGGAGGAAGGCAAGGTAAAAGGACTTGCCTAGAGTCACACAGCTAGTAAGAGACAGAGGCAGGAGTCAAACTCAGGTCTTCCTGATACCAAACCCAACACACTCTCCATGGTGCCCCCCTACCATGCCATGCAATGGCTCCTATTGGAAATCTATGAAAAATTCTGTCCTCTTCCCCATGTGTTACAAGGGACATCTAGACCCTCTGGCACCATTTGGAAATCATTGAAATGAGAAATGTGTAGAGGCCTTCGAGGACCCAGTTGATCTCACTTCTGTACATAGGAGGGGAGGGGTTGGGGCAGGTCCATGTAGGCCTTTTGTGTTGCCTGCTGCTGGCAGTCTGGAGGAGCAGGAGGTACTGGGCAGCCAAAGGCAGGGGCTATTGCTTGTTCCTGCTGACAGGAAGATGTTTGAGTTATTCTATCCCCAAACTGGAGATCTTAGCTTTGGCATACATTGTCACTGATAAATACCAAAGCTATGCATAGAGCTCAATTCCAAGTATGGATGGACACTCACCCCCTGATTTATTTTCTGCTAAGTGCTAAGTTGCAAGCCACCAATCAGAGCTGGCTAGTGGAACCAACCAACTCTGAGTTCAGTGCACATTACCATCCAGGGAGGTCAAGTCCTCATGCACATGCCCCATACCTTGTAGATGCCCTATGCTCACGCATCGCAAAGCTTCATGATGACCATGTAAGGGGCAAAGGCGAGCCAGCTGGGCCACTCAACCAAGAAAGTACAGCTGAGGGCCTGGGCCCCCTGCCAAGGACAAAGACATTGGTAGGGATAGATGTTCTAGCACTTACCCAGGGCCCCCTGCCCCAGTTGTCCTTGGGTGATTGGCAGTGTGCGCAGCTGCAGGGCAAATGTCTAGAAGGGATACAGGCCAGGGAAAGGAGGCACAGGATCTCAGATGCTGAGCTGAAACCTTAGTGATCATTAAATCCAACACCCTTGTTTTACAGAATAGGAAACTGAGGCTCAGAGAGGAGAAGAGACTAGCCCAAATTCACACATAAGATTATATATATGGGATTAAGGATGAAGATGTGAAAACCAGAAGAGACCACTTTAGAGGGCATCTACTTCACCCCACTCATTTGCCGATGAGACAATTGAGGTCCGGGGAAGTGAAACAATAGACCCAAGTCCCTAAAAGTAGTAAATGAAAGGATGAGGATTTGAATTCAAGTCCCACAATCCCAAATTTGGTGCTTTCCACAGCCTCAAGGGAGATGGCCCTTGGGTGGGTGGGAGGTGAGCCTTCATCCCTCTTCTTGCTGTCAAAGGAGCAGTAGATGTTACAACTTGGAGTATTGAGTGATCACAAATGGAGTCCTGGACCAGGATGTGGCTCCATCTGTGAGAGGTAGGAGAATGCACTTGGGGATCCCAAGATTATCTGTGAAGTCCTCCATGATGATTTTGGATGCTTTGGCCCAAAGAGAGTGGGTAACAAACAGATTCCACTGGCCCAACATGGCAGGGTTTGTGTATAAGAGGTGTGAGAGAGTTGTGCTTGGAGTAAGATCATAGATTTAGAGCTAGAAAGGAACACAGAAGCCTGTGAGTCCAACCCTCTTCCCATTTTACAAATGAGGAAACTGAGGCCAACAAATTAAGTGACTTTTCCAAGACCATAAAATAAGTCAGTAACAGAGATAAGTTTTGAACCCAGCTCCCCTGACTCCATATTCAGTGTCTTATGCTGCAGTCTCACTGTGCCCCTTGCAAGGTTTCCAAACACCAGGAAGCCTTTGGAGCTTGATGCAGAGACTAAAAAGGAAACTGGAAGGATAAGCAGTATCCAAGTGGTGTCAGAATTTTCTCCACATTATCCTATAGGCCTCCTCAACCAGAATCCAGAAGACAGAGTCTGCAGGAGCCATGGTGGGATGGGGCAGGAAGGAGATTCCCACCAGGAGTCATTCTGAGCAAGTGAATATTTGCCTTAGCCAGAACTGGGAAGCTTAGAATTCCACCCTACCACCATCAAGGAAATGCCATAGTGGAAGGAATGCTGGGTTTGGCATCAGAAGACTCTGGTAATCCTGACCCTGCCATGGGTCCTGGGGCAAACCACTTCATAGCTTCGGGCCTCAGTTCCCTCATCTTCCCATGTAAAATGGGAAGAGTTGAACAATGGTCTCTGAGGTCCTTTCCAGTTCTAAATGTCCTCCCCCCTCAGATGTTCTATTCCTACTTGTCTACATGTTGTCCCTCCTATTAAATGTGAGCTCCTTGAGGACAGATTCTGTCTTTGTCTTTTTTGATCCCCATTGTTTAGCAAATGCATCACTAAATAAATGTTTGTTTACTGGTTAAACCTCTTATCCTATGATCCTAGCAACTCCAGTCATAGGAGAGTGACTTGTCAAAAAAAAAATCCTGATGCTTGGGGAAAATGCAAGATGGCAAATTAGTGAAGAGTGACCCTATCCCAAGTCATAGAAAGATTGGGTCATCATTCTACAAAATAGCCTAGTAAAGACAGAGTATTGTAGCCACCTGTTGCTGATAGGGGAGTTAATTAGATTCTTTGGAAATCAGTAGGATAGGAGCAACAGAGGGTTGAGGAAATTGTGTCCAAGAAAGGGCTTATTCACCAGTTGCAGATGGACAGGTGGTGCTGGGTCCATATGGAAAGGATTCAGATGCAGAGGAAGCTGCACACTGGTACCCTCTTGGGGGTTAGTGAAGCCTATTACAACTGCCCTGTACTGAACAGGATTTCTTTCCAGATGGTAGAAAGATGGAGAGGCCCACTAGGTCCTCCCTAATATTCCAACAGTAAAGGCCCCGGGGAGCTATAGAGCCCAGCTCATCAGAGGCTAGATCAAGCCTGAGCCAGATTCGCATATGAAGGCTGGGGAGGATGCCTTCAGAGACTTCACAGATAACACCAACAGTGAGTTGCTTCAAGAATGCCAAGATTATAATAAAAATGACAATTCTACCTAAATTAATTTACTTATTCAGTACCATACCAATCAAACTATCAGATTTTGTAGAGCTGGAAAAAATAATATCAAAATTCATCTGGAAGAACAAAAGGTCTGGAATATCCAGGAAACTAATGAAAAGAAATGCTAGGGAAGGTGGCCTAGCTCCACCAGATCTCAAGTTGTATTATAAAGCAGCAATTATCAAAACCACTTGGTACTGGCTAAGAAACAGAGGGGTAGACCAGTGGAATATGCTAGGTATTCAAGACACAGTAGGCAATGTATATAGCAGTCTACTATTTCATAAACCCAAGGACCCCAGCTTCTGGGATAAGAACTCACTGTTTGACAAAAATTGCTGGGAAAACTGGATAACAGTGTGATGGAAACTAGGCATAGACCAACGCCTGACACCATACACAAGAACAAAATCCAAATGAGTACATGATGTAGGTAGGTATAAAGATTGATACTATAAACAAATTAGTGGAGCAAGAAGAAGTGTATTTGTTAGATTTATGGAGAAGGAAAGAATTTTTGACTAAACAAGAGGTAGAAAGGATTATGAAGCACAAAATGGATAATTTTGATTATATTAAACTGAAAAGATTTGCACAACCAAACCCAATGCAACCAAGATTAGGAGGGAAACAGAAAACTGGGAAAGAATTTTTGCAACTAATATCTATGATAAAGGCTTCATTTAGAGAACTGAGTCAAATGTACAAGAATACTGTTCATTCCCCAATTGATAAATGGTCAAAGAATAAGAACAGGCAGTTTTCAGAGGAAGAAATTAAAGCTATCTATAGTCATATGAAAAAATGCTCCAAATCACTATTGATTAGAGAGATGCAAATCAAAACATCTCTGAGATACCACATCACACCTATCAGATTGGCTAACAAGACAAAACAGGAAGATGATAAATGTTGGAGAAGATGTGGGAGAGTTGGAACACTAATTCACTGTTGGTGGAGCTGTGAGCTGATCTCACCATTGTGGAGAGAAATTTGGAACTATGCCCAAAGGGCTACAAAAATGTGCATACCCTTCGACCCAGCAATATTGCTTCTAGGACTGTATCCCCAAGAGATCATAAAAATGGGGGTCCCACATATACAAAAATATTTATAGCAGCACTGTTTGTGGTGGCCAAAAACTGGAAATCAAGGGGATGCCCATCAATTGGGGAATGGCTGAATAAATTATGATATATGAATATAACAGAATACTATTGTGCTACAAGAAATGATAAACAGGAAGATTTCAGAGAGGCCTGGAAAGACTTATATGATCTGATGCTGAGTGAAAGGAGCAGAACCAGGAGAACTTTGTACAAAGCAACAACCACAGTGTGTGAGGATTTTTTCTGGTCGACTTAGAACTTCATTGCAATACAAGGACTTAAAAAATTCCCAATGGTCTTTTGGCAAAACGCATTCCACATCCAGAGAAAGAACTGTGGAATTCAATCACAGAAAGTAGCATTTTCTTTTGTATTACATTTTGGTTTGTTATATGATTTCTTCCATTCATTTTAATTCTTCTATGCAACTTGTCTATGGTGAAAATGTATTTAATAAGAATATATGTGTAGAACCTATATAAAATTGTATGCTGTCTTGAGGAGGGAGGGGGAAGGAGGAGGAGAGAGGGAAAAAATCTAAGTTATATGGTAGTGATTGTAGAACACTGAAAATAAATAAAATTTAAAAATTAAAAAGAAAAACATGATTGTCTGTACACAGTAATGTTCACAATAAATGTTTCAAGACATCAAATTAAAAAAAAAGAATGCCAAGACTACCCAGTCTGTGACCAGGATGATGTATGGTGTACCCAAGGAAATAGGAGAGAACATTCCACATATAGCCAAATGATACCTATTGATGATGTGCATGTAATCCACATTTAGTATAAAACTCCAACAGATAAGGTTCTATGATAAATTTGTAATCCAATTCCATTCAACAAGCATTTTTTCAGCACCTATGATATACCAAGAACTGTTCTAGGCACTGGGGATGCAAGGACAAAATGGAAAAATAGTCCCTGCCCACAAGAAGCTTACGTTCAGCACTTAGCGATTCATAAATACTAATTGATGGAGTGATTGATTGATTACCTGTGAGGAGTTTACATTTTCATAGAAGACAACATTTACAGAGAAGTTAGTGACTGGGGAAAAGAGTTTTGGTCTGGGGAGTTCAAAGGATGGTGAATGGAGTCACAGGGGAAACTGATCAAACAAGAGAGATGGGTAATTGTGGAGGGAAGATGCAAGATGGCCTTGGTGGACTAGGATGACTAAATGGGATGTGTCTGACTTTGATCAAATAGAGTGGGTTGGGTGAGTTTGCACTGAATCACTCAAGAGTCAGGACAGGTGAAACTCAGGAGGGCATTTCAAAGCTGAGTGGACTAACTCCCCAGGGATTGAAAGCATGGTGTTTGGAGGTCACATTTAGAGGATACTCTTCCACTCAAGAGAAGTAAAATGGTGTCAGAGAAGATGGCAAAATGGCCCATGTGGATGGCTAATCATGATTGTTTGAGTAGGGAGAAAACACTACTGTCTAGGGAGATCAAGACAGGTTTTGAGTAGATGTCACATGAGCTGAACCTGGAAAGACTCTAAGGATTCTAGAAGACAGAAGTGAGGCATAGGGTGTCCTGAGCAAAGGCATGGAAGCTAGAGATAAAATTATAAGTTCAGAGAACAATAAGCAGGCTAGTTTGGCTGAAGTCAATTCCTCCAGTGAATGAAGAATATGAAATAAGTCTGGAGAGGTAGGCTAGTACCACACTGTGAAGGTTTTTCAACGTCAGGGTGAGGAATTTATATTTTAATTTAGAGGTAATGGGGACCATTGAAAAGCTCCCAGAAAGCTGATGTATCCCAGGTGAAAGCTGAGGAGAACATAAGGTTTGAATCCTGTATCCAACTTTTTTATGTGAGGCTATTATATACCATGTAATTGCATATGTTTAATGTATACTTAATCTTCCATGTAGAACTTTGCTGTGTGAACCAAAGTATTTTGTTTCTGAATTTGACCCATGCATAGTGTGAGTCACAAAATTCTCATCTAGATGTTACATACTGTGTTCTTAAAGTGGCTTGTGTGTGTAGGATAATTGTCTATGACTATGTTCTAGGTGAACTAATGGGTGTTTTACAGTATGTACCGATAATTGCACTTGTGCACCTACTGTGATTTGCAGGGACCACAAGAATTTTTGTTGAGGGGAAGATGTAATAGAGACATGTTCAACTCTCATAATACAAAGGACCCAAAGGACTCTCATCACTCATGAGCAAAAATCCCCAAGACTGCATTTCTCAGAAGCTTGTATATATGGGCATAGAACACGAAGGGAGCATTCTTATTGTTGGAAAGTCTCCAAAAAGAAGTAGGAAGTTTTTGAGATATAGAATGATCTGGGATATGTACCACTATTCTTCCTGCCACCAAGGTTTCCATCTTCAGAGTCATCCTCAACTCTTCAGTCTCCTTTGCCCTTCTCAGTCTTGTCAATGCTCTCTCTACTACATCTCTTATAACTGTCCCTTTCTTTCTACTTACCATGGCCACAATCCTAGTTCAGGCCTTCATTCCTTAAAAGGCTTCTAATTGATTTTTCTTCCTCAAACACCCCTCCCCCCAATCTGTCTTCCACATAGCTGCCAAAATTATTTTCCTAATGCTCGAGTCTGGTTGTAATGCTCCCCTGCTTACTAAGCTGATGTAGCTCCCTATTCTTCCCAGAATCATATGTCAATTTCTGTTTAGTATCAAAAGCTCTTCACAATCTGACTTTCTAGACTTATCATCCAGCTCCCTTTCATGTTCTGCACAATCCAGACCAACTCCTTGCTCTTCCTCACCCATGGTACCTTCTGTCTTGGTGCCTGCACTATGTGTCTCCCCCATGCCTAGAAGATCTGCTTCTCACCTTGGCCTCTTAGAATTCCAAGTTTCCTTCAAAGCCTCTTTCAAGTGCCATTCCTACTTTAAAAACATTTTTTGAGCTATTAAAGCCTTGTCCCAAATCATCTTATGTTAATTTTACATAAACATATATGTACATGTCTCACTCTACAGTATATAAGCTCTTTGAGAACCATGAACTGTTTCCTTACTATCTTCACACTCTCAGTGCCTAGCGCATAGTAGGCCCTTGACAAATGGTAGTTGATTAATTGATCAAAGGAAGAAAAGGGAACAGGGGACAAATGGAATAAGATTGCCACGGTGTCCTCAAATCCAAGAGTCCAAAAGAATCCTGATGACTTTGGAGCCAACTGAGACAGATGCCTATAACCAAGAATGTTTACCAAGTTTCTGTGCTAGGTACTGGACAAAGCTGAGAGGGAAAGCTGAGACATCAGTCCCTGGGACTGCAGAGCATGTGAGCCATGGAGGCAAAGGTTTCCCTCCTCCCATATGTTAGGGGTTTGGGGGGATTAGATTATAATCCTTTGGGACACTGTAGGAGACTGTGCTCATTTGTGCATAGGAGCTGAGAATGTTTCTATTGCCCAATTCTTTTTCCTTGTTACTTGTTGTGCAATTGTGATCCAATTAAATTCTTTGTTATTTGATTAAAGATTCCTGCCTGGTGCGTTAGGAGGGAATGGACTGGGTAGGGGCCAGGCACTGAATACAAGTCTCTGCATTGTAATGGTGGGATTCCAGGGTCAAGTGAGAAACCTGTTACACAGATTTCCCCACCTTCTCACTGCTAAATTTGTAGGAAAAGTAGTCCACACTCATTGCTTCCACTTCTTCTCCCACTCACTCTTCAATACTTCATCATCTGGCTTCCAGACACACCTTTCTATTCAATGTCTCCAAGGTTACCAGCAACATCTTAGTTGGCAGATACAGGGATTGTTTTTCAATCTTCGTCACCCTTGATCTTTCTGAAACATATAACATTGTTTGCCTCCTCTTTTCTCCTGAATACTCTTTCCTCCCTTCTACTGATCTCTCCCATTTTTCTTCCATCCCAGACACCCTTGTCACTACTTCCTTTGTTGGTTCATTATCTGTGTACTGCCCCCATTAGGTGCAGGCATCAGTCCAGCTTCCATCCCAAATCTTCTTTTCTCTATATGCTCTCTCCCTTGGTAATGACATGTACATCCATGCATGTCTCACCTTCATTCAGACAACTTCCATATCCAGTCCTAGTTTTTTTTTCTAAAACCTCTAAAAAACACAATAGACTTGAAAGTATGCTGGATTTGGAGTCAAATGACTAAGCCCAGGTCTTTTGCTGGCTGTGGGACCTTAGGCAAATTGCTTACCCTCTTTGGGTTTCATTTTCCTCAAATGAAAAATTAGAGGGTTGGATGAAATGGCCCTGTAGGCTCCAAGGCTATAATCCTATGATTTCCAGTGGTGCATTAGACACTTCATTAGGATGTCCTGCCAACAACTCAAACTCAACATGTCCAAAACCAATGGATACAGCACTGGGCTGGGAATCAGGAAGACTTATCTTCCTAAGTTCAAATATAGCCTCAGACGTTTACTAGCTGTGTGACCCTAGGTAAGTCACTTCACCCTGTTTCCTCATTTGTATAAATGAGCTGGAGAAGGAAATGCAAGCCACTCTAATATACTGACCAAAAATGGAGTCATGAAGAGTCAAATATGACTGAAATGACTAAACAGCAGCAAAGAAACAAAGTTGCCGATTCTCCCAACTTCCCTAAGTGAAAAGAATATAAGGTCCTTGAAGGCAGGGACTCTTTCACTGTGTCTTTGTATCCTTCATATCTAGCACAGCACCTGGCACAAATTAGGCACTCACCAAATGCCCACTGATTGATTATCTTTCTATTCCTAGGATCCAATTCAGTGCCTGGAACATAGTAGTCAAACAAGAAATGCTTGTTGAACTGAATTGAGTTGATGAGGTCAGTATCTCCCCCTGTCCCCGGGGTTACCCAAGCACAAAACCTGAGTCATCTTGGCTCCCAGTTGGCAAGTCCTTCGGACCATATCTCTACAACATGCTTCACATTCAGCCCCTCCTCTCCCCTCCTTAATACTGATGTCTATCAACTCTATTGTAATATAGGGACCTCAAACCTCCTTCCTGGACTACAGGGAGCCATAACTGCTTACCATCTCTTCCTCTCCAAGTTATCTTTCACATAGTTGTTAAATAATCTTTCTAATACATGATTCTAACCATGTCATTCCCTTGCTCAAAAAAACTTTCAGTAGTTCCTTGTTGCCTAAAGGATAAATGCAAACTCTAAGCCTTCAGCATCCTACTTATAAATAGCAATTTTAGCATCTGGGGAAATTTTATTGGAGGGGTGAGAAACAGACCCTGGACACTGTGAGGCCACTTAGGGGTAGGGGACAGGAAGCAGGGTTGGGGACGCTCTGGAGGAGTTCACCTGGAGTACTCTGCCTGTGGTAGGGAAGGAAGTGAATGCACCAGCTGGTAGATTCTGTTTTAACTAATTTTTCTTGCTAAGTAATTGTTAAACTCAGTTGTTTCTCTGATTCAGCAGGGCAAGTGCTATTACTGCTCTCTTAAATTTAACGACCCTGGAGCAACATCTCAGCCACTCCACCCTGGTTAGGGCTCTACCTAGCGTTTAAGGTTCTCAGTAGTATGATTATCCACTCACTACCTATGAAAACTTATTTCCTGTTACTACTCCTTTTCACACATTCTATTCCAGTCAAACTGCAAACAGTGTAGTCCCTGAGCTCAGCCTGCATCCTCTTGCCTCTTTACATTTGTCCAGGTTTTTACTCCATCTTCCTCCCCTGACTGGGACACACTTGCTCCTTGTCTCTTCTTCTTGTCTTTCAAGATCAAGCTTATTTCAGTCCCAGAGATCACTTTCCAAGCTCTGAGTTCTTTGGTTTCTCTCTCCAGAGACTTGGGGGGGGTGGCATTAGAAATGTTGACATAGATATGCCAATCCATCAATAACCTATAATTCAATCCGTGTGGGAACTCTAACCACTGACATAGATTCCACCCTGTCCAAAATCTTGTCTTAGTTGCCTGAGGCTCAGAGAGCTTAAGTGATTTTCCTATGGTAACAGAGCCTGTAAGTTCCAGAAAAAGGACTTGGACCGGGGTCTTCCCGATTTCATATGGATCTGGCAGTCTATGTGACACTGCATTTTAGATACTTGCCTGTTGACTCAGATGCAGATGGTGAGGAAGTAAATCTGATCGGAGACAAGCCCACCTTCGGGGTTACTTGGTGGGATTAATAGTAGCATCCAGGACTGTTTGCTCTCCTGCCTGGGACCCCCTCCTGGTGCATCTTACACAGAATCTGTCCCAGGGATCTGCAGCTGAGGCTACCACAACGGTAGCTCTGATGGGGGAGGGGACCTAGGCTTAAGCTCTTACCAGCTACACAGACTCACCTTCCCCAACAATCCCCAGACCATTCACATTTTCTCTCAGATCTCACTCAATAGCTGCTCTCTTTTCTTAATAACAACTCTATGCCAACCACCCAGGGGACAGGCTCAGGATGACATCCCCTCTACCATGTGATTATCAGCGATGAATAACTATCCTGATCACTCCTCTGCAGCCCACGCGTGTGCGATCAACAATAAGGAACAGCCTTCTTTCTCCCCAGCTTCATCTCCCGGTGCTCAGGTCCTGTTCTTCCTCCATGAAATCTCCCTTTCTCTCCACCCCACCCCCAACTGAAAATGATCTCTCTTTCCCCAAGTATTCCTAGAGAATTTTGTCGGGATGCCTCTTGTAATCCATCACTTTCACTGTGTACACCCTGTGCCTGGCACACAGAAAGTGTTTAATAAATGCCTTTTTCATCCAGGCATTCTTCCTTGCACTGACTCTCACTACCTTTGTGAACTTTATGCTTATTTGTGGGCCCACTGTAATTCCCCACCCCACCCCTATTAGATTATAAGCTTTTAGAGGACAGGGTCAGAATTTTCATCTTCGTATCCTCCCTGCTGAGCACATAATAGGAGCTTATAAATATTTTCTGAATTGAATTACACTGAAAAGATATACCAAACCAAAAAAATCTCAGTTCTTTCCCTCGGGGGGATTATTCCATGAGTTTGGCACCAGCCTCACCTCCTTGGTCAACTCCTTCAAAGCTCCCCCAGAGATGTAAAAAGAACAATGCCAAAAAGCAAAAAAATTGCAAGGGGAGCAATCCAGGCAAAAGGCGCTCTAAGAGTTCATTCAGTAAGGAGAGCTCCGCGTGGTCTGCAAGGGTTAAGGGTGGGGCTGGGGCTAGCTCTGGGGGATGAGCAGCTTGGCTTGGACCCCAAAAGGCATTCTGTGAATTTGACATGTACACATCAGCTCTGTATCTGTACCTTGGTCTCCTGGCAAACACATGTCATTTTCCACTCACTCTCCTCCCTTGCCCTGGGCATCCATGTACTCATCTGTAAAAGGAGAGGTTTGAACTAAGGGAGCTCTCGGGAGGTCCCTATACATTCTGATCGTCTGGTGTCTAGGCTTGAGTGAGGTTCTTTCTTTGACTCTCATCTGCATAGATGAGTGTAGGAGGCTCTAGGCTAGGCATATCTCTCTGGAAAATGACTTTGAATTCTGGATGCAGACTCATAGGACATGGGTTTGTGCCACTTAGCACCTGTGTGACTATTATTCTTATTACCCATAATTGCCCAGATATAACAATGACCCACAAAAATTGAAGGACAATATTCTTAATAGGTCTGCTAGATATTCAGAATATTCATAATCCCTAAATTATGAAATGCTTCCAAAATATAGAAACCTAGTCAAAGAAGTCTAAATCATGTGGCGATGGGATGAAACATGTATCATTCCCATCATTCTCTCCACTAGAGTTGAAGAAACAGACCCAGAAGAGTTAAGTGCTACAAGAAGTCCAAGGTCACACAAATAGCTTGTGGCAGAGTCAGGATTTGAACTCATATCCTCTGAGTCCAAAGGCAAGTCCACTGAATTAGCCCATCAATAGGGGAATCTTCGACAAACACCAGAGAGGGATGATGAAATGAGCCATGAATTGAGGAACAAGAGGAAAAGCAGTCCTACTGGCTTGCATTTGGGAAATGGCACAGTGTTCTGATGACCCCAAATTTCTGGTAACTTCAGAAGTCCATCTTTTCAGCCCCAATATTCTTCTGGTGATATGAGTGGTCTGTAAATCAGAGAGCATCATCATCTCAGAATGGTGAATAACACAGAGGACAAAGAAAAGATGCCCAGTGTTCATGATCAGTCTACAGCATTTCACACTTACGTATGAAAAGTGACAAGAACATGACAGAGGATATGACCAGAAAAGGAGATGGGATGGTCCTAAGGGAAGAATGAGAGTTTCTTTTGCATACATTAGATATATAGAGATTATAATGCATACAAATACATAAGAGAGTCAAGGGGGCAGTGTAGAAAATAGAGTCAAGTTCAAGTTCTGCCTTGGACATATAATAGTCATGTAACCCCAAGTAATGGTCATGTGACCCTCTCAGTGCTCTAGGCAACTCTTTAAGATTATAAATTGCAGAGAAGGTGCCAACCTGCATTGGTAGAGGGAATTTCCTCATTTGAGAATTCCTTGTACCAATGAAATCACAGCTCTAGTCTTTATCCTGTCCCAGAAATAGAAAGGGAATCAGAGATTTAGAGACAGATGGAACTTAGAGATCATTGAGACCAATCTTCTCATTTTACAGAGGAGAAAACTGAGACCCAGAGGAGCAAAATGACTTGCCCAAAGTCACACAGCTAGTATGTGTCTGAGGTGGAATTGAAACCCAGGTCTTCCTGACTCCAAGACTAGAGCTTTATCTGTTTGATGATACATGGGATAGGGAGTCAAAAGGTCTAGGAACGAATCCCAGCCCCTTCATTTAGTACCTGTGGGATCTGCTACAACTCACTCTGCCTCAGTTTCCTATCTATCAGGTGAAGGGGTTGATCTCAGAAGATCCCTCCCAGCTAACTCCAAGCCTGGAATTCTACTGAAAGTTACTCTTTATAGAGTTAGTTTAGATGAACTGTCTGGACGTTTTGTGAGTTTCATCAAATGGGGTAAATCCTTTATGGAGAGGAGGCTTTATGGGAACACTTGGATAAAGATCCCATAGGAGGAAGAGGCACAGTGGGATTATGGGGTGCAGCCCCAGAATGAGTCTCTACCCTGAGGATATCACGATCCTTCCAAAAACCATCACCTAAGACAGAGTGGGATAAGTTTCACACAGAGCCAAGTGAAGGAATTTTGTCCTGATGGAGTTGCCTAGCAATATTTAAGTGAACAGATCTGTACTCCTCTGGGCATGGGAACTCTTTTCAGAGGTGCAGATTACAACCCTCCCAAATACCATCTTCTCCTTGGCAATCTCATCCATACCCTCCCCAGAGCCTCCAAAGGGTCCCACCCCCATCATGGTGGGGACCTCCCCAGAGCACTCTTGATGCTGCGTGGATACCAGTGGAATAATTTGGACATATATCTCCTGTGCACTTTCTTCCTGGAAATTAGTTGCAGCCGCTCACGCCCACCACCGGCCTCTGCATTGCCCTTTGGGTGACCCACAGCTTGAATTCTTTGGAGACTGTAGTGTTCCATGACTCGCAGCCATCCAGCATCACTGGGATAATCTGGATGTTAAAAAGATGACCCTTCATTGCAGGGAGAAGTTTTGGTCACAGAATCAAAAAACTTTAGGATTTCAAGGGACTTCTCAGCAGCCATCTCATCCAACTCATGCCCCCAAAGGATCAGTCAGCAAATATTTATTAAGCATTGTGCTAGGCATTAGAGACACAAGGAGAAAGCAAGTGCTTATATTCTAATGGTGTGTGTGTGTGTGTGAGAGGGGGAGCCTTAGTGCTGGGAAACATACCTAAAAGATATATACAAACCACATAGAAAGTAGAGATAAGGGAAGTTTAGCAAGAAGGTATTAGAACCTGGGGGGATGAAGAAAGGTCTTCAGGGAAAGGTGGTGTTTTAACTGAGTCTTGAAAGAAACCAGGAATTATGAGAGGTGGAGATAAGGAACCAGCATTACAAGCATAATGGATAGTTAATACAAAGACACAGCATTGGACATTATAGAATCGACGCTTTCCAGTTGGGGTGTTGGAGCAGACTTGAGAGTACCTTGGACAGCAAGAAGGTCATATCAGTCAGTACTTCAAAAAATTAATTCAGGCTATTCATTGGAATTTGACAATACTGAAGCTGAAGCTTAAATACTTTGGCCACATAATAAAAAGATGGGACTCATTGCAAAAGACCCTGATACTGGGAAAAATTGAAGGCAAAACGAAAAGGGGATAGTGGAAGATGAGATGGATGGATAGTGTCAAGGGAAACAATGGGCGTGAACTTGGACATACTTTGGGAGATAGTGAAGGGGAGAAGGGGCTGGTGTGCTGTGGTCTGTAGGGTCACAAAGAGTCAGACCTGACTGAATGACTGATCACCAGTATCATGAGCGAGGCATAGCAAGTAAGCCAGCATGGCTGGATTGTAGAGAACTTGGAGGGAAGGAGAATGTTAGAAGCCTAGAAAGGAAGGAAGAGACTAGGTTGTGAAAAGCTTTAAATGCTGAACAGAGTTTCCATTTGATCTTGCAGGAGGTAGTAGGGAGCCACTGGAATTTTTATTGAGTAGGACAATAATCCAGATGGACTTTCACTTAAAGTCATTTTAGTAGCTATAAATGGACCTTAGTGGGTGAGGAGTTGAAGCAAGGGGACAAATCAGAAGACTATTGCAATAGTTGAGGTGAGAGGTGATGAGAAGTCTACACCAGGTGGTGACTGTGTGATTGGAGCGAAGGAAATGTCTTGGAGAAATGTGAAGAAAGAGATAACAAGATGTGGCAATTGATCATGTGGGTATGGTGACAATGAAGAGAGAAGGATGGTACTGAAGTCATGAGCCTGGGTGACCGAGAGAATGAAAGTTCATTCAACAGCTATAAGGAAGTTAAGAAGAGTGAGGAGTTTGTGGGAAAACAGGAATTCTGTTTTGGACATGCTGAGTTTGAGAAAATTCACTTGGATAATCCAATAAGCAGTTGGTAATACAGGACTGAAGCCCCGGAAGGAGGTTAGGGCTGGATCATAAAAGTGGGTGTCTCCTTCATAGAGTTGATCATTGAGCCCATGGGAGCTGATATCACCAAATAGGAAAGTATGGAGATACAATCATGATAACATTGATAACAGCTAGCATTTACACAATGCCAACTATGTGCTGGGCATTACACAAAGTGCTTTAAAAGTGTTATCTCTTCTGATCCTCATAATAACCCTGGGAAGTAAGTGTTCTTATTATCCTCATTACATAGTGGAGGAAACAGAGGCAGACAGAGGTGAAGTGATTTGCCCAAGCTCTGGATTCACATCTTCCTGACTCCAGGGCCAGTGCTCTATCCACTGCCTCGAAGATAAAATGGAAGAGACCTCACAAGTAGTTAGAGGGTGTGACATGGACAAAAAGACAGCAAAGGAGACTGAGGAGGAGTGGGCAGACTGGCAGACAGAGAACCAGGAGAGAGCAGTGTCATGAATACCTAGAGAGAAGAGAGTATCCAAAAGGAAAGGCTGGTCTATAGTGTCAAATGCTACAGAGGGAACTCGAGAAAGAGGAAGGGTAAGAAAATGACTTTAGGTTTGATCTTTGAGAGATCCTTCATACAATCCTCGAGGGTAATGGGATGAAAGCATTTTCAGTTGAACAATGAGGTCAGAAGCCCCAGTGTAACAGCTCCATCAGCCTCTACTGAAAGGCTTTCCAGGAGGAGGAATCCACCACTTTTGAAGCCCATTCACTTTTAAAGAGTCCTCCTTGTTAGGAAGCAATCCTGAGCTTGATTTCATTTCTTTTTTTTTTTTTTTTGCACTTTCTACCCAATATTGCTGTTCTGCCCTCTGGCAGTGTTTCACAAGACAACCCTTCAAATATCTGAAGATATCTACAATGTTTCCCTTGAGCCTTCTCCAAAATAAACACCCATAGTTCCTTCAACCAATCCTTCTATAACCTGGAATCAAGGCTCCTGGAGTTGCTCTCCTCTGGATCTATGTCTTTCTTAAGTCATGGCATACAGAATTGAACACAATACTCCAGATGTAATCCGAACAGGACAGAGGACAGAGAGGCTATCACCTCTCTATTCATTGTTTAACACTGTGTTAACTAGTTACCACACCATTCATTGAACTTTGAGTTCACTAAAACTCCCAGATCTTTTTCAAACAAATGGTTATCTATCCCTTCCTCTCACATACTGTGCCTGTGATGCTGATTTTTTAAAAACTCAAGTATAATAGTTTCTGAAAGGTAATCTAATCCACTCTCTTCCTCATGTTCATTAGCCATGTAGTGTGTATCTGTCCAAGATTTATAATGGCAGACTATCTCTATGGATTATCCATCTAACTACATATCATAATCTGAACCATAAGCATTTTTCATCCATTTGGTTTTTTCTGTGTATATAGTCAGGTTGATCTCTTTGAACCACTATAGATGTCATTGATATCTATGCAGTGTTCCAGGCTTGATGGACAACATCACAATGTTGTCCACAAGCAAGATGTTGTCATCTACAGGGGTACCATTTTCCATAGA